>CM042054.1:10882500-12082500 GCA_023525745.1 Arctium lappa | reverse complement strand
CAACAAGTAGCTGCAACTCTTCTAAATCTCCTCTAATCTTGTCCTTGAACCATAAATGTTGTTTTCAGTTGACAGCAGTCAATGACAATGACAAATTTATGTTGTGAGATACAAGATTTTCGAGGCCAAAGATGTCGAGTAAATATGTTTCTAGACATTTTTGTGTTTTTTTTACTATTCAAAATTCCATTTAGGCTTTTATGTTCGGCCCATAAATTCGAGTTTGGGCCTAAAGTTTGGGATTCGTTGAATCCACAAGCTTTCGAAGAGGTTATTTCTATTAAAATGTTGGAAATCGTATTTCCGAGTTCCACCAAATGTGTACCATTTTGGGCAATATGTACTCGTCTAAGCCCCTCGTTAGGCTTATTTTATCAACGCAAGACAATTTTATTTCATGCATCAAACAACAAACTCTGTTTTAGATGGATCATCATTCCCTGCTCCTTTTTTTTATTCGAAACATATTCGAATTCAAATACACTTATCAGACATACAGCAGAGCGATCGGAGCACGAGATGGATCGTTAGCTTAAACATTCGTCTGAATGTGGACAGCAGAAACTCCTTCATTGATTACAGTAGCAACTCCATCTGAATCTTGGATGGTGATGGCCTTATGACAACAATTTTCTTCAAATTCTTTCTCCATTATCTGTTTTTCTGGTGCCATTTGCTCACATGGAAGCTTATCATCCTTGCTTTTACCCCACACAACAAAATAAAGCCCTGTAACTATGACAATGGCTCCAATAACCCTGTGAAAATATTAATCAGCCACCTTATCATTATTATATGTTTATCAGAATATATGAAACCTCGTTAGATTACTCTCTAAAAGAGCCTTTATAGACAGTGGGAATAGCCCTGTAACTTGGGTCCCCGCCAATAAACCCCAGGTTTTGATAGTATGTATCTAGCTAATGTGGGACTACAACGAGCCTGTGCTAGATCTCAACTCTGATACCATGTTAGAATATGTGGAACCCTTTTAGATTACTCTCTGAAAGAGCCCTTGTACAGAGAAGAGAGAGAAGAAAGGTTCCAACATATATAGAAGAAAATTGGTCCAAATCTTTATGATGTGATTCTCTTAACAATGTGAATGGTACCAACCAAGTGATGTGAAAAAATACCTTCCAAGGTACATTTGCTCAGCTAGAATAATGGAGCCCATCACAGCTACAATGATCATGCTCAATGGACTAAAAGCAGTCACAAAAACAGGATCTTTGACTTTCATTATTAGTCCTTGGATGTAATATGCTAGACCAGAACATACTATGCCCTGCATACACAACACAAAATCGGACAACTTTAGATTACTCTCCAAAAGAGCCCTTAAAAAATGAGATTCCAACATATATCGAGAAGAAATGGTCTAAATCTAGACGATTTGAATACTTTCTTGATGTGATTTAGTTAGACTTACGCTGTAGAGAGTTGCTACTAGCGACATATCCCAGTTTATAGCCCAAACTTTTGTTTTTCCGCCCTCCATTATTAACGCCACTATCGCTCCCTCGACTGATCCCAACAAGCATATCCAAGCGGTTAAAGAAAGCTCGGCTGGATAAGACTTCAACGTGATTGCCTATACGTACACGCAATGAGTCAAAGACCGGAATTGCCAAGAAACATTTATGAACTAGCTATTATCACCATTAAAGTCGCACAAATCGGCTAGATTTGAACAACCATTTCTCCACGGTATATGTTGGAACCTCACATTTCTGCTAAATGGCTCTTTTGGAAAGGAATCTAATGGGGTTCTGACATATATGATGGAGAAATGGTCCAAATCTAGCTGATGTGGGACTCTAACATATTCTCAGATGACTTTTACTATAAGTTTGTAGGGATTAATCTCACTTGCAGGACCATAAAAGCAGACCAACTGAAGCATCCAACTGTGATCATAAAAGCACCAATAAGAGAATGATGGAGATCTACATCTACACCTTTGTTTACATGAGGTTGATGATGGGTTGTTTCTTTTGTCCAAAATAGCTCCAAAATGGGGCCTTTCATAAGGGTCATCATCATGGCTCCTGCAACAGTTGTTACAGTCCCGATTACCTTCGCTTGGCTACGGATGTTCTTCACGTTTAGCTTCTCGAGCCTGAAAAAATTAAGCAGAATTCATGAACACCTTCATACATGCTTATATTGACTACAATAAAATCGGTTTTATAGGATACCAAATATGTATAAATGTTCTAATTGATCGCTTACAAATTTTCTAGGACGCTTTTGAAATAAAGTGTCATATTAGTTTTATTATAGGACACTTTTGAGAGATGTCTTATGAACACATTTTTTTTTATAAGACACTTGTTTTTCAAATGATGTTATATGAAAAAAAAACTAATAAAATGTTTTATTTCAATAAAAAAAGAAAACGTCCTTTCAACTTCATGTAATACATTTACATAGGGTGCATAATTGTGTGGTTAATTAATAGTAACTATTAAGATATTTAGACATATCACATATCTAAGATTTGTTACTTTAATTATTTTCACCTTAGAAAGCATGCCATCACAAAAGTAATTGCAGGAAGAACATTGCACATTGCGGCTGCAAATGTTGCTGTTGTCGTTTTCATTCCCATAAAATAAAGGTTTTGATCGATAACCGGCCTGCAAATTAAGAGTCGTGAAAGCTCGTTATTTGATCACTGAATTAAACATCTAACATGTTTTTCGTTAACGATTGAAAACTTACTCCAATAATGCAAGAATCATAAGCTTAATGAAAATCGAGCATGTCATCTTTGGCCTTGTTTTCCTGGTTTAAATGAAGTAAATATGGTTTATTAACATGTGTCATATGGATAGAACCGTAAATATTTTGAGAACCAGCTACTCATGAATTATTCTTGATAAATATTGTGATAGTATTCATGATGAATATCATGAATAATCAAATTAAATGCATGATATTCATAATGAATAATTTGTTCTTATGGTTCTCAAAATACTCAAATGAACCTTCTGGTAGATATATGAATGGAGATAAGTAGAGACTTGTCAAAAACAATTGCGAAAGGGGTGATGACGATGGTGGCAACAACATGGCGATAAACAACAAATACGTAATTGTTCATCCCTTCATTCAGTGCGGCTTTTGAAATGATGTCCATTCCTGCAAACCCAAATTGCAAGAAAATAACAGCAAAAAACGGCTTCCCCCTGTTAAAGAATTTGCTCATACCCGTGTCCTTACTCATCTTGCTATGTGATCAATCTAACAAAATTTGTGTCGATTGTGTAGAAATTGTGCGTCTGTTTCTGTTCATATACAACATTTAGTAGTTAGAATAATCTTTCAATTCGAATCAACTAGTGTTGCCACTCTATTATCCGACACATCTCTTGGTGCAACCTTGCAACCTTGGGGGAGGGGGGGGGGGTTGCAAGGATCGAAAAATTTAATTAACGATTCTCAAGATTTAAACTGATTCAAACAAATTTAAAAGAGGAAAAGCATGTTTTTAATATAAAAGATTAAAATACCAAGTCATACGATACATGTTTTGTAAAAAAAAATTATCACAAATCTCATGCACACAAATATTACGATAAATGTAAAGAAACAAGGAAAAATACATACGTTACACAAGATTTACATGGTTCACCCCAAACTTAGGGGCTAGTCTCCGCACAGAGACAATTCTCGAGGCGTTTCACTATTGTTGTTCTTTAGGGTGCGTTTGGTATGCAGGACAGAGTGGGACAGGACAGAACAGAACATACTTGTCCCATGTTTGGCGTGACCATATGTGGGACACGCTAGAACTAAGTGGAACAAACATGGGACATACTTGTCTCACTCCAACCCCCTGGAACTAAGTAGAACAACAATACTTTGACTAATATACCCTTTGTTAAAAACATAAAACATGTCTTCTCATCCTCCACGTCTCCAACCTAGGGGTGTGCAAAACCCGAATAGTCTGAAATCCGAATCCGAACCGAAAATAAGATGTTTTTGCAAAACTCGAATACCCCGAAATCCGATAATCCGAAACCCGACATTTGGGAGGATATCCGGGTTCGGATTGGGTTTGATCGTTGGCCACCCAACTCGTCCGAAAACCTGAAATAACATAAATCTATATTTTAAATACTATATATATATATATATATATATATATATCTAACTATTTTTTGAAAATCGTAAATTATAGTCTATTGAAATAGTTTCTAAATTTTAAACTTGTTATCGATTTCATCAATCTTTCAATCGATTGTATTCATCCTAAAAAACGATTGAATTTATATATAACATTTGCATTATATAATACCCGAACTCGACCGACATCAATCCGAAACCCGACCAACCCAAACCCGAAACAACCTAAAATCCGAAACTTAAAATTTGGGTTTTGATTTCCATATCCAAAATCCAATTGTGATAAATTAGTTTTATGTTTTTGATAATCCATTGCACTATGTATTAGTGATGTAATCTATGATTTTTCATCAGGGGTAAATTCGTCATTTAACCGGTCTAGTCATGTTCTGTCCAGTTCTGTCATGTTTTGCCAAACGCTGGACAGTTGTCCTGTCCTATTCCATCTTGTCCTGTCATGTCTGCCTACCAAACGCACCCTTATGGTAGAACAAAACTGTATAAATCAATTTTACAACGAAGATAATAAAAAAAAAATAAAAACTCAACGTTGTCGTAGAGAGTTAATACTTAAACCTCACTCACACAATATTTAAATAGTTTTAAAGATGATGAACAACCTTAATTCAAGGATAATTTTTTTTATATATTTATTATTTATTATATTGTATTGGAAAGTCTCTTTTAGGGGACAATTTTTTGTATTGCATTGGAAAGTCTCTCTTTAGGGACTTAAAGCCTAACATTATATCTTTTTTATTTTTTTTCTTTTTTCTTTTTTTTTTTAAATTACATTATATCTTTTTTATGTAGAAAACATGTTTCCTTATTTAATTCTTCTACACTCAATCATCAAAATAATGATGAATTTCTTTAAAGGAAACATGATAAAAAGTACTTTTGAAAAAGGTTAATTATTTTAAGGAAAAGAAGACGTTAGATAATATATATTTTTTTTTAATATTTGTATAAAAGAGAAGATCGTTTATTAAAATAAAACAATTTAAAGATTTTTAATTTTTTTTTTTTTACATTTTATTTAATAGTTTTAAAAAAATATCAAACTTCTTTGACTTTAGCACACTTTAACCCTCAGAGTTTCAAAACCTCAACTTTTCATTCCTTCAGCTTTCCTTACTTTCACCTATCATCCCTTCAGCTTTCAGCTAGTGACTTTTTAAGCACATGATTTTGAGTTTCCATAACTTATACGCTTCAAGTTAATATTAATGCAAAATATAATCGTTTATTTGTAATCATCAAAACAAAGCATGTGTAATAAATATTTGGAGACGTGATACACTTGCACCAACAACACATTTTCTATTTGTCGATGTTTATAACATTCTTTTTCATTCGTACCGTGTATTTGGACATTTACTGACTTGAAGTCATGCAGGTTGAAAATTGAACCTCACTCAAACAAATGTCAACCGAGTGGTTTCCGATCCTTCATCAAAGTGTATCGCTTGTCTCTTGCAAGACTCAAACCCCCAACCTTCAGATCAGGGGTTGTAGACACTACTTGTCAAAACGTCATTTGATCCCACTGCAATTATAACTAGTTGTGCATTTTGGATAATGGAAGTGGCTTTCCTTTTAAAAGTTGTTTTATGGTTATTGATTTTTCGAATTACTATCATCAATTAAAAGAATTTATGGTCGGTTTAGTTGGACTACTGCATTGAAGTATCTCGGCCCATTAAAACAAAACAAATGGTGATGTATCTAAATGGGATAATAAAAAATGATCAAAATTGGAGATGATATCACAAAAAGACCAACTCTGTTGTAGTACAAATTACCATCTATTTCACAAAAAAAAAATGGAGCAAAAACCTTCTTCTTTTTTTTTTTTTGCAAAATGTATCTTTTTACTTATTTTATTGAGTTTGACAGTTTGTTGGTTCATTTTGCGAAAACCATAAGCAAAACCTAAAATTTCCCAAAAGGAACCTTTTGCTCATCTTTTTACGAAATGAACCCACAAAAATCGAAAAAGATCTAAGAAAGGTATTTTTAAGTCCACACTTTCACCGATCTTGGCCACAAGTTTGGACTCCAAAGTCGAAAGATTCGTAACTCGAGCATCTGAAAATGGTTAAGTTTTTCGGACCTTTTTGTATTTTTTACTATTTTTTCATTTTCTGCTTGGACTTTTATGATTGGCTCGTCAACTCTTTCAAGCCCATTTCTTTTTGAACTCTGGTGATTGGATACAGAAAATTTCTATTTCCTTCCAAATTCTGAGGTACTGTGAATTCGAGTTTGAGCCTAAAGCTCAGTATTCGTTGAATCAACAACCTTTCAAATATATTATTCTCGGGTATTCACAGAAACAACGGCAATAAGCTTCGGTTCGGTTATAATGGGGCTTTACGTATTCTCAAATGATATCAGACCCAAGATCATGTACCTAGATGTGTTATAGTTCACATCAGCTAGATTTAGACCATTTCTTGTCGATATATATCAAAACTCCCTTCTCTCCTCATAGAAAAGGAAGAAGGAAGAAATTGTGCACTAATAGCTCGTTTCATCTATCGTATGACATTTTATTTCATGCATATGATCATATAACTACATATTCCGAATCACATTCGAATTTACATACACTTATCAGAGATATAGGAGCGATTCGGAGCACAAGATGCATTGTTAGCTCTGATTGTGTTCATTTATAAACTCCTTCATTGATTACAGGAGCAACTCCATCTGAATCTTGAATGGTGATGGCTTTATGACAACAATTTTCTTCAAGTTCTTTCTCCTTTATCTGTTTTTCTGCTACCATTTGCTCAGATGGAAGCTTATCATCCTTGCTTTTACCCCACACAACAAAATAAAGCCCTATAACTATCACAATAGCTCCAATAACCCTGTAAAATTATCAATTATTTAGCTTCTCATTACTATTTGTAACGTGTGAATATATAGAACCTCGTTAGATTACTCTCCAAAAGAACATTTGTAGACAGTGGAAATGGAAAGATCCCATACATGTACATAGGTTTTGTTGGTCTGGGTCTAGCCAATGTGGGACTACAAACATACCCCCCTCAAACAAGGGAGTGTTGAGTCCCTGGATGGTGCTAGATCTCGACTCTGATACCATGTTAGAATATGTGAAACCATGTTAGATGACTCTCTAAATGAGCTCGTAAACAGAGAAGAGAGGTTCCAACATATATATTGAAAAAAAAATGGTTCAAATGTAGCTGATGTGACGCTCTGGTAATGATGCCAACCAAGTGATATGAGAAAATACCTTCCAAGGTATAATTGCTCAGCTAGAATAATGGAACCCATCACAGCTACAATGATCATGTACAATGGACTAAATGCAGTCACAAAAACAGGACCTCTGACTTTCATTATTAGTCCTTGGATGTAATATGTTAGACCGGAACATATTATGCCCTGCATCGACAACACAAAATTGGTGAGCTCTCGATAGTTGGATTCGTGTTGAAGTTTGAAAACTTTCTCGACATGATTTAGGTAGACTTAGGCTGTTCTGAATCTATTAAGTTATCTATAAGCATTAATTTATCCCGATAAATTAAGATAAGTTGTTGCTTGATTTTTGTCCTGAATAATAGTCTGAACACCAAATATTATCATTTTAACCTTATGTCTACATAAGTGTTGGAATGAAAAAAATTGTTTGATAAATACTTAAAATGACAAAAAAATTAAAATAATATGAATTATTTAAATTAACATAAATAATATGAATTCAATTAGTTCAAAACAATACGTAATAACTTAAAATATATTTAAAACAATAAAGTATTAATGTTTGATTACAAGTTTTTTAATTTATGCATGTTGGTGAACTATTTATTTTTTAATGAGATGTGTGATGAAAAATTATAGGACAATGGTAATTTTGGAAAAATTCTAACTTAAATGCATTAAGATAGAATGTGCTAACTTAACATGTTAAGTAAATCTCTTAGTATTAAGTTAAAATCAAACACCTCAATATAACTTAACCAATTAAGCTAACCACCCATTAAGGTCATTAAGTGGAAAACAAACACCCCCTTACAAACTAGCCGATAAGCTAATTGTCTACTAATAAGCTAGATGTTATAAGCTGATAAACTAGTCATGTTTGGTAAAACTAGCTAATAAGTTTTTTTTTCGAAGGGTGTCATAGGCTATGCCTAGACTAATCCCTTGGCAAATTATGACTGTAAGACATCAGCCCTGATTAAACCTCATTAGCCACAATTGTTGTGTACGTTTGGATTCGAACCCTGGGCAGATGAGATATTCCACCACATCCCCATGGCCTTAACCGGTACGCCACAAACCTTGTGGTTTAATAAGTTAGATGACAATATGAAATGATTTTAAAAAGTAACGTTGAAAAAATAATTGGAAAAAAGTTGAAAAAAGCCCTTGGATCTCATTGAGACGTTACTTGAAAAAGCTATGTTACTTGGATCTTATCGAGACATTAGCCAAAACCTAATTTTTAAAAAAGCGAAAATAAGTTAGCTTATTGTTGTCAAACATGACCTTACACTGTAGAGAGTTGCTACTAGTGACATATCCCAGCTTATCGCCCAGGCAGCTGGTCTTCCCCTTTCCATTATCAATGCCACTATCGCACCCTCAGCCGTTCCCAACAAGCATATCCAAGCGGTTAGAGAAAGCTCGGCAGGATAAGACTCTAGCGTAATCGCCTGTCGGTACACCAGATGAATTTAGAAATCGGAAAGCCCAAGAAACATCTATGATCTAACTATTATTACCATTAAAGTCACACAAATCAGCTAGATTTGAACTATTTCTCCACTGTATATGTTGGAACCTCGCATTTCTACTAAATGGCTCTTTTTTAGAGGAATCTAGCGGGGTTCCAACATATATGGTGGAGAAATGGTCCAAATCTAGCTAACATATTCTGATGATATTTATTATAAGTTTGTAGGGATTAATCTCACTTGCATAACCATAAAAGCAGACCAACTGAAGCATCCAACTGTGATCATAAGAGCACCCATAAGAGTATGATGAAGATCTACATCTACACCTTTGTTAACATGAAGTTGATGATGGGTTGTTTCTTTTGTCCAAAATAGCTCCAAAATTGGGCCTTTCATAAGGGTCATTATCATGGCTCCTGCAACAGTTGTTACGGTCCCGATTACCTTCGCTTGGCTACGGATGCTCTTCATGTTTAGCTTTTCGAGCCTGCGAGAATTTAAAGCGGAATTCGGAAGCCGTTAATTTATCGGTACAGATATGGCGTCCTATAAAACCGATTTTGTACCTTAGAACACAGGCCATCACGAAAGTTATTGCAGGAAGAATATTGGACAATGCGGCTGCGAATGTTGCGGTTGTCGCTTTCAACCCCATAAAATAAAGGTTCTGATCGATAACCGGCCTGCAAATTAAGAGCCGTGAAAGCTCGTTATTTGATCTCCGAATTAAAACATAAAAAGCACGTGTCTTTCGTTAACGATTGAAAACTTACTCCAGTAATGCAAGAACCATAAGCTTAATGAAGATCGAGCGTGTCAGCTTTGGCCTTTTTTTCCTGGTTAATTAAAATGAAGCAAAAATCTGTTTTAATTAACTTGTAAATATATAGTACTGGTTCATTTGATAACAGTAAATATTTTGAAATTGTGATAGATATTCATTATGAATAACGAAAATGCATGATATTCGTGATGAATAGTTGGTTCTCACAGTTTTCAAAATATTTACAGTTCTTAAAATGAACTTTCAGGTAGATATATGAATGTAGATAAGGAGAGACTTGTCGAAAACAATGGCGAAAGGGGTGATGACGATGGCGGCAATGGCATGGCGATAAACAACAAATACGTAATTGCTCATCCCTTCATTCAACGCGGCTTTTGAAAGTATGTCCATTCCTGCGAACCCGAACTGCATGAAAATAACAGCAAAAAATGGCTTCCCACGATTAAAGAATTTGCTCATACCCACATCTTTACTCATCTCGCTAGCGATGTGATCGATCTAACAAGATTCGTATCGATTGTGTAGAAATCGTGTGCCCCTTTCGGTTTATATACAACATTTAGAAGTCAAGATAATCTTTTCAACTCACATCAACTAGTGTCTTGCCACTTTATTATCCAACACACCTTTTCTATTCGTCGACGTTTATGTATAGCATTCATTTTATTCGAAACTGTGTTTTAATTGGACGTTTTTGTACTGTTTGATGTCACGCAGCTGAAAACTAAACCCCACTCAAACAAATGTCAAATCGAGGGATTACCGATCGAGGATCAAAGTGTATGACTTGTTTCTTGCTAGACTCAAACTGGCGAAACGTCATTTGGTCCCACTACATTTATGACTAGTTGTGCATTTTCGATAATGAAAGTGTGTATCTTTTTTAAAGTTGTTTTATTATTCAATTCGCTATCGGATTATTGTTATCAATTAAAAGAATTTATGGTTGGTCGACGGTTGTTTGGTTGGTTTTTTCCATTAAGTCATGTATGGACAAAATTGTATGTGTGGATTAATCTGCTTTTATAGATTGAGAAGCCTTTTATTTGGGATGGTTTTTTCATAGATTGTAGGAGCCTGTTTTTTAATTGGAGGGGTAGATTTGAAAAAGAAAAAATTGGCTTTCTGCATAAAGCTCTCTCCCTAGAAGTTTACTGAATAAGCCACTTTCTATATGATTAAATCACTATCAAGCAGTCATGTATAACTAACCGAATAAGTTGTAAGTTTAATTAAGCTTATTAAACTGCTAATAATGCTAATAAACAGACCTTTAGTTGGATTACTACTTGTGAAGCATCTAGGCTCCATTTTATATATAATTTAAATCGTAAAGGATTCCAATTTTTAAAGCAAAGTTTTTTTGTTAGCAGAAGTTATTTCAAACTGTTATATTAATAAATCGAGCAGTATGCATGCAATCCACCATTAAAGTATCCTTTATATCCAAAATTACTTTTATATGTGCCTCTAGAGTATTCATTTTTTGTTGATATACTCAGATTAAGGGGTTGTTTATTTTTTTTTTAAAACCTCTTAATTACTCTTAAGTCTGAATCGTTCAGACATTTTTACACACCACCTCTTATTAATCATAACTAAAATAAGACTTTAGACATCTTAAAAAACAAACGGCACCTAACACTTTCATTTGCATGATTTGATCTGTGGGGATTTACCCCTCATTTTCTATTCAAAAAACAGAATGGATAATTCGATTATCTTTTATATCTCTCATATACTTGTTGGGTAAATAACATGATACAAAGATTATATTTAGTATTTATGTTTATTTTATAGTATGTAGATTCATAAATCAGATTCAGAGGTATTTATAGAAACAACTGCTCTCTGATGTATTCTATTGAAAGATGAAAGATCTACATATATATATATATATATATATATATATATTTCAATCATATTCAACAATCATTTGGTTTATAGATAATGCAAAGTGATTAGTTGTGTGGAAAAAGCACCAAAACTATTTTTTTAAAATCAAAAGCATATTCTTTTTTTTTTTTTGAAAGGGTATCCTGGGCCTATGGCCCAGACTAATCCCTGGCAAATAGGGCTTTTGGCCCAGCAGCCCTGAGTTTATCTTCAGTGGTCACAAGTGCTGCGAGTGGGGCTCGAACCCGGGTTGAACGCAATGAACTCCCCAAGCCTTTACCACCACACCACAACCCTTTGGTTTCAAAAGCATATTCCTTTAAAGCTAATCTGGGAAACAGTGGTATGTCTATATGTCCACAACTTGGGTAACTTTTTTGCCATTTATATGTTTGAAGTTTTTTAACAAACTTTTTTATTATTTGTTTACATGAGAATAAGTAAATAAGAATCACATAAAAGTTGAGAATTAATTGTGAGAATCAGTAATTATATGACTGTACAAAATGTAGTGTGGTTTTCTAATGTGATTATTTTTAATGTATATTTTTAGTTTTAAATTGTGAAACAACGTTGTATTTTCACATTTGTTGTCTCAGAGTGTGAAACAATGCATAGTTATGGATTCTGAGGTTTCCAACTTTTTGTGGTTTTCATTTAACTATTCATCTATCTATCTATTAACATATGTTTAATAACTCACTAAATATATTGATTTTTTTCGATATATACTATTTTTTTTGGGTGCCGGATATCATCTTTAAATAACATCTCGTTGGATGACAACATTATCAAGTCGGAAAAGGGTGTTGAAATGTTTTCAAGAATGTATTATCAATTTGTCATGCCGATTCTTAATTAATAAATAATTAAAATCTTATTAGAAAAGAAAATATTATATTGTTTTAAACAGTTTAAAAGCGTTCAACATGGTTTCAACTAGAGTTGCACATGGCCCGTTCCCGATCTTTTTTTTTTTCGTTTACAAACTTAAGCTATATCTCTTAAAATAGGAATCGAGACAAAATATATTTTCTACGCAATTTGACATGAAAAACTATTAGATCCCGTTTGGTTTGTAGGATTTGGAGATATTTGAAATCAATTTAATTTCAATCTCATATCTGGTTTCAAGGATTGCTTGGATTTGAAATATCGGGATTTCATTGAAATTCCACAAACATGGGATTTAGAACTGTCATGGGGTGGTTGGTATTTTACGAGATTTTGTAGGATTTTTGTATAATAATATTTTAAAATATGTTGTCTTATAATAATCAATTAATAAAAAGTAAGTTTTTTATAATTATTTAAAATTTGATTTTATAAATTATTTGTAAAAAATGGAATTCAATTACATTCTAAATCTTATAAACTAAACACACCAAAGATTCAAAATCCTTCCAAATCCAAATCCATTTAATTCCAAATCTTTTTACTAAATCCATATTCCTCAAAATCATTCTATTAGACAAAGGATTACTTATGCATATATACACGTTATATAAAAATCAGATCAAATGATACATTAAAAATAATAAGTCTTGATATTGGCATATTAGTAAGTAATTGTGTATTTAACAAATAAGTAATAGGTATGCATTTAGCCAACAACTTTATTAGCCACAAAACAAAGCAACAAACACAAACTGAGCACCAAGCAGAAAGGTTTTCCCCCCTCCAGATTTCATGCTTTATACATTATTTCATGATTATTGATGACTTTATATCTTATCATCCCACGATTATTGATAATTACTTTGACCATCTTTTAGTCCAATCTATGTTTGTTTCCTTGCTTTTCCAACTCCACAAAGTTCCAATTGATTAAAAGGCATTGCGGCGATTAGAAACGACAAAATGACGACGATGTATAAATTGATATTTCTCGAACAACTTTAAAAACACAAATTCGTAAATGAAATTCAGAATTCTGAGAAAAAATACAATCAAACCTTAATGACGTCATAACTACCCTGTGGATCCTCTCTTTCGCTGCGACTCGTGTTGTTTATTAAGAGCCACAGCATGCTGATTTCTGAGCAGCTTGTGAACCCCCTGCTGCTTGGTCTGGTTGCTTAATCTTAATTGTCTGAGGCTGTAATTGAAAATGTTAAAACAAAACGAGGCTTTAGAATGAGCAGGAATCGACCGAAAACAACTTGGGATTAGGGTAAAAAAAAAGAATTAAACCTTTATACAAAGAGAATCAGAAAATCTAGATGCATTTCAAGTTTACATATGGGCAGGGGCGAATTTGAGGGACAGGATGCCCGTGCTACCGTGCCGATGTATTGAAATTTTTTTACATGTCTTAAAGGTGCATCCATTTTAATTTGATGTGTGCTCCCTTAAGTTAACAAAAAGTGGTTGTAGCCTGCTACTAGTGTCATTGCATGTGGCATTACAGGTAGCAAGTTTGAATCCCTTTGGCTTTTTTTTAAGTTTTTTTGTAACATCAGCTGAAGAGAAGGAAAAAACTATTTGGGTGTTGCAAAAAACCACTTGTATTTCATTTTTAATGAAACCATACTTTTTATGGTTGATTTTTGTTTTTATTTTATGCTAATTATTTTGAGCCTCCGCTTGGAAAAAAATTTTGGATCCGCCTCTGCATATGGGTCACATTTTTGAGTGGTTGATAGAAGTGAGAAATAATGAAATATATATATATATATATATATGAACGTACCTCGGCCTTTGAGTCGGTTTCAGCCAGTCTTTGTTTTATATCCCTACCTATCGAGAAGAAGACTTCCTCCACATTCATATTTGTCTTTGCACTCTGTTTGAATGTTTATGCAGGTAGCAATTAGAGCATGTAATCACAAAGTCCAAATAGTGGTACAAAATTTTCACTTACAGTCTCGAAGAATTTGATTCCATATTCATCAGCAAGTGCCTGACCCTTTGAGGTAGGAACCGCCTAGACAGTAAGATTTTGCTAAGTCAGCGTGTAAGATGATGGGAATGAGAATGACAATACACAAGAAACAAATATCGCATGTGTGTATAAATGAGCACATAAGCATAATTCGAAACTCTATATATGTAAAGCATACCCTTTTGCTTTCGTCCATGTCAGCCTTGTTCCCCACGAGTATCTTGTTTACATTATCAGATGCATGTTGTTCAATGTTACGGATCCAATTCCTGATGTCTTAAAAATATAAATCATAGTAGTAAGATCAGTTGTGGTGGAGGAACGGTCAAGACATCAGTGAATGACCCAAAAGGAAAGTACAGTACCAAAACCCTGCTTTGGGAATGATAAATCAAGACAGAAGAAACAAAGAGGTAATATTTTATATCGGTCGGTGGCAGAGAAAAGATTATGGAAAGCAACTTAGTTAAGATGAGAGGTATAAGCGATTACTGTTGAAGGATGATTCATCAGTAACATCATACACCAGCAGAATACCCATTGCTCCACGGTAATATGCTGCAGATCACCAAGATTTGTCAAGAAATACACAATTTACGAGAGTGGCAGTTAATCCATGAAGATCAAATAGAAAAACATCCATAGCAAACATGAGTTGAACTTGAAGTGAGAAAACAAAAACTGAAAGATACATTTGATCCAACTATCCTGTTAATTCCACCGCCTACCATCATCATAGTTACTTTATAAACAGTCATGGTCCGCTTGGTTTGATGGAATGATTTTGAGGGATTTGGAATCTTTGGTGTGAAGGGTTTGTAGGATTTTGAATGGAATTGAATTCCATTCTTTATAAATAAATTATAAATGATTATAAAAATAATTAAATTACTTTCTTATTAATTGATCCAAACAGTACCTCAGTGTTTTGTTCATTCCCCATCTTTTAATGTAATGGTCTAACATATATCCAAGGAAGCAATATAACGTTCAGACTATATATATATATTCTACACTTTTCTCTTCCTCATGCAAGGGAATCAAGAGATCAGTTTGCTATCAGACATTTTTCTTTGAGGTGTAAAACTCATTGAGCAAATATAAGAAACTATATGTGCTAAGATTTTTCCACATAAGATTTCATATTATCATAGGGGGCCACTAACTTATGATTTTAATTTACACAGCATCATTGTGAAAATATTGTAAAATTGACTATACAACCATCACCAGGGGGATTTTGGACACGCATATATTAATTGGCAACAACTTTTAGGTTTCATTTGGGAGATGGTGATAAAGACAAGTTTTAAATTCCAAAAACAAGAACAACTGCAAAAGCAAGGTACAGAAAGCTTTCTGCTAGTCCCCTAAACAATAGTAACTTAACAATCATATGAAAGTAAATTTGCCAAATTAGAGGCTGTGGAAATATTTTCTTACACTACATGTAGAGCTTTTAGGGGTTTGTTACTCAAAAGTATCACGCCGAACATTAACCAAATCATAAGAAGATAAACCCCTCACAATTTCAAATACTTTCTTCTGCATTACAGGGATATGGTTCTTAAAGAAAGGTGCAAGAAATGGTTGTCTTCGACTTTCACTGACCTACATTATATGGACAGGGATCTTTTTTTCTTTTTCTTTTTTTGACAACCAATCCATCTACTAATTTCATAAATAGCTTGCTGATGTATTCCCTTTCATTTACTTCCCATGACTGGTTCTTTACCTAGCATCACAATCCCAAATATATTTAGGTTCTATCGTTCTAGCTGGAGTTGGCACAAACAAATCATCAGTTTAATGATTCATTACAAGTGTACTTGCAACTTTTTAACCGGTTCCGTACAGGGACGGACTTACAAAGGTGGTAACGGTGGCACGTGCCACCGTATAATTTCTCCGGCGAAGGGTAAAAAAATTAAGGTTCGTGAAAGGTGCAACCGTATCGTTTTGGAAGGTGCTACCGTATTATTTCGTAAACTTCAAGAAGGTGCAACCATACCTCATAATCAACCAAAAAAACAAAAAAAAAACTTCCGAAATCAACCAAAAAACCGAAAAATCTCTTGAAATCAACAAAAAAAAATCGAAAAAACCCCTCGAAATCGATAAAAAAAAACTTAAAAAAACCATCGAAATCAAGCAAAAAAACTTTAAGAAATCCATCGAAATGGTGGAATGAGGCTAAAATCACATCAGGAAATATTAAACCTTAAAAAGATGAAGGCATGTCGATAAAAACCGTGTTTTTTGTAATTATTTTTTTGTTTATATTATATGGTGCCACCGTATGAAAAAATTCCTGGGTTCGTCCCTGGTTTCCGTATGTCAACACAAGGACAGGGATTACACATGCTTAAACATGTGCTTATGGTGTTGAGGTGTTCTATGATGTTGAACCTACTTAATTGTGAAAAACAATATGCCTATCGGCCATTATCTTGTGGCTGGATTTATTTGCTACAGGTCTAAAAGCATCTAAAAACTGCATAGGTGACATCTAATTACATTAGAACGTCAATAAAATCATACAAAGTGGAAACTTCCTTCTTGAACACTTACCAGTTGTGATTGTCCTGAACCGCTCCTGCCCAGCAGTGTCCCATATTTGCAGTTTGATTCGTTTTCCATCAAGTTCAATGGTCCTTATCTTAAAATCAATACTATATAAGAGAAGGACCAAACTGTCAGTTATCAATATGCTCTGATACAACTTATAGTCTATATTACTTGCAAGTAGAAAAAAGACAGTTGAGGATGTAAACATACGAACCCTATGGTTGTAATGAAACTAGTGGTGAAGGAACCATCCGAGAAACGTAAAAGGAGACAACTCTTACCAACACCTGCAGTAGTGATTAAAATTTGTCATAAATGTCTTGAGTGATAAAATAATACATTTAAGTTTGAAATAATGATTTCAGCTACGAAAAGATGGATAAAAGTTGGACCGTGGTCTTGAATTTGTAAGGAGATGCCAGAAAAAGGTGTCAGAAAAGCTGTGATATTGTAGCAGAAGAACGCAACCTAAAGGGTACACAGAAGAATGTGTAATCTGATCCTATCTTACCAGCACTCTGGACCAAGAGTCGGTCCCTTTCAATAAAATAAAGCAGATGAATATCTTCTTAGCTGAGAGTGTTCACTAATTTCAAGAAATTCCAGTTTAAATAATTTTTTTGTGAAAAACTTTTACAGTTAGTTGAGTTTGCAAGTAGCATCTCGAAACTTGTTCATACACATTGATAAATTTGTCCAAGTGTTGGTGTCACCATGCATACTAAATGTTTCCGAAGAGCCCTTGTAATATAAATCATTGCATACCCATCTATCCAACATTTTATCGCCCGTTCTCCAAAAGGCTGTTTAGCAGGTGTGCAGTAAACCCAGATACTTAATCGAACCATGACATATTGTTTTAAAGGATGATCCAGTTCAAGTTGAAGGCATGCACCACAGCTGACTTCCGTTTCTGAAAACAAACCTCAGGAGCTGAGGTGTCATGGACTACAAGCCAATCTTATAACTCTCATTTTGAGTGTTATTTACACATTGTTTGTGCGTGTCTTTCTTCGATTTTAGTGTGTGTTTTCCCTTTATGTGTTCATGTTTCTTCTTTTTATTTATTTATTTTCATTTGGAGGTGTTGAGGATAAATGTTTGTGTTATGATGGTTGAAGACATCATTTTTGGGTTAAATGTTGGACTGCAAAAAGTGACCACTTTGTTCGCCACTGTGGTGAACGACGTAAATCCGACGACGGCAGAAAAATATCATTTTTTTTGCATGTATTATTTTGTCAGGCATTCTTAAAGGTTAAGCTTTAGAAACCATGGAGATGAACAGAGACAAAAATCAAAAGCAAAATCTTGGTAGAAAGATATCCATGCCCAAAAATGTCTATCTAAAAAGCTTAAAGAAGATAAAGCAATATATGAGCTTTCATGAAATAGTAGATGAAGAAGGCAAGGAGCATTTGGGTAAAAGAAGGCTTGAACTCATTGAAAGTTTTTGTGAGTAAAACCCTCCACCACCCTTTTCATCCTCCATTATAAATAGAGGCCATGGGATGTCATTTGAAGAAGAGCTCCAACAATGTAGAATAATTCAACCATTTATCTCTTATCTTTTATTTTCTTAGATAGTTGTAGTTATAATTTACTTTCTAGTATTTAATTTCCAACACCGTTCGCCACTGTGGCGGCATAAGTGGCCACAGTTTGTAGTTTATTTATTAATGCAAGTAATCTTTATGCATTATTCTTCTTCTATTATGTCTTCTCTTTTTATTATGAGCTAAACACCCATTTAGGTGTGGGTATGAGCCAAATCTAAAACTAGTGGTAACATCTGGGTGTTGTCATCGTTGCTAACTCTTAGACTTGGTCACTTGAGTCGGGACTCTAACTCAACGCGGACAAGCCGATCACTTGTAAGTGTTAATATTAGATCTTAGACCAGAGATGGGCGGATCCGGAAATACGGCTTGAGTGATGCAAGAAGATTTGAGAGAGTCTTTTATAGCCACATAGAGATACGGGTTTTTGCTTGATTTTAACTAAGGTTCAAACTGTCGGTCGATATAGGTGTCACAAAGAGATCTGGGCATCTATATCCATACCGGTTAAACTAAGACCCTTAGAGGTCTACTTAGTTAAATCGGCAAGCCTTGAGTTGACAAAAGTGGTGATTTTGTGGGGACATGTGGCCACTCTCTGTGAAAATTCACTTTCGAGAGAAAGGAATTATTATAGATGTTTTTGTGACACTTTGTTTCTGACCACGAGGTTACTACAAATGTCTTAGATAAAGCCTACACCCATACCCTTTTAGTTAAATTAATTGTTTTACTTCATATGTTTCTTCCAGAATAACCAAAAGATATGAAATATGGTTTGCATGCATACAATGATTACATTACTTCTTTATTTACTATTTATCCCCCCCCCCCCCCTTTTCTATGTCTGCAATATGGATGCAAATGAGAAAACCATCGCCTTTGCACCCTATGAAACAATTTAATGCAAAATGATGATCCTCATATGCACAATTTCTACAATATTCATTCCATAAAATCCACCCTAATCACAATATGCAGCAAAAACTACAATATCACAACCAAAACGAGCATTGCCCCTCTTTTCCCATCCCATCACAAAAAGGAATCAGAGGCAAAAGAAAGAGATCTCATCTATGAACACAACACAAATTTCTCCAAACATTACCAGGTAATCAATCATACACACATGGAGTTATTCGTAAATCGAGATTCACATAATAACAAGATACATACCGCTGTCGCCAATTAATAGAAGCTTAATCAGGTAATCGTAATCCGCTCGAGCTCTAGTTGGTGGAGCAGCCATATCGATTGATTTAAATTATCAAATTGAGCAGGAAAAAAGAAAACCCTAGGAGAACTGGTAACTTCTAATCTTCTTCCTCTGAGTACACAAAAAATTGGGGAAAAATCAGAAAGAAAAGTGAAAACTATTATACTCGAGAATATATGTATATATATACGTATAGGCGTGTATAGAGACAGAGATTCGTATGTAAAGATTTACCAGATCACAGAGAACAGAGAAAGAGATCTGAACGCATGAGAGAGAGGGGGAAGAGAAAGATGAAGGAAGTGTCTCTGATACGTCAGCAGCGGTCGGCCGTTGAATGTGATTTTATTTTTATTTTATGTTTCTCAACGAAGATACAGTCAAAGTAAAAGGGTGCAAAGTGTAAATATTTTTAGAGAGAGTTTGAATTTCCGTTAAAATGATTTATATGCTATTAAATAATTGAGTGAATTGTCGATTTGTTCCGTTTAGTTTAGTGATTTCTTTGATCATGGTCCTCATTCTATATTTATTCTGGATTTGGTTTTTATGGTATTCAATTTATTTTGGTCATGATCCTTCTGACTAACACTTTCATTAACTTTGTTAAATCAAGAATCATTTTAACCATTTTGCCTATTTTTTTGTCCTTTTTTTATAAGAAAAATATAAACAATATTTGTATACACACATACACACACATGTATATATATATATATATATATAACGATATTAAAATAAATAAAATAAGACATTATTGTATGATTTAAATGTTTAATTTTTTTAAATTAATTATATTAAATACGGTTTAATTTTATTATTTTATTGTAATTGTGAAAAAATATATATAGTTTTATTGTTTTAATGTAATTAAAATTTCAATTTAAACAAATCAGATCATAAAACTATATCTTGTTTTATTTAGAGCGAATAAAATAAAATATGGTTTTATGATTTGATTTATTGAATTAAGATTTTAATTAAGTTAAAGATGATTTAATTATATTGTTCTTTTATTATCATTGCAACAAACAAGCTTATTGTTGATATTTTAACACAAAAAAATCATTAAAACCCGTTGAGAAATGAACTTTAATTTTATCATACTAAAAACAATATGAAAATTGATTTTGAGTTTTTGACTGAAAAACAATATGAAAACTGGAGCTTCTAATTTTAAGATGATAAAATTATAGTTCATTTCTCAACGGTTTTCAATGATTTTTTGTGTTAAAATATCAACAATAAGCTTGTTTGTTACAATGATAGTAAATAACAATATAATTAAATCATCTCTAACTTAATTAAAATTTTAATTCAATAAATCAAATCATAAAACCATATTTTATTTTATTCGATCTAAATAAATAAGATATAGTTTTATGATCTGATTTGTTTAAATTGAAATTTTAATTACATTCACTACTACAGAAATAGCTATTTTAAACGGTTGTTTTGTACATTTTTAAACGGTTTTACAACCTTTTAAAAGGGCACCGTTTGAAAAAGTCAGGGGCTTTTATAAACGGTTTTTGAACCGTTTAAAAAAGTCACATTTTAAACGGTTTTTAAAACGTATAAAAAAATAAAAGAATGTTATCTGCTGCACATAGGACTCGATCTCGAAACCACAGCCATGCAAAACCACAACACTTACCATTCTGCCACATCTTCTTCTGTGTTTATAGAAGCACCTTTAATTTTTTTATTCATTTTCTGTCCAACTTTGTACTCCCAACTTCAACTCCAGATTTGGTCCAGATTTACTCTAAATTACCAAAAACTCAAAACATGAACATTGTAGATCTGTGTGTTGGGTTTCCATATCATTTTGAATCACTCAAATCAGAGATCGGACGAGTGAGATATGATCAAAACGTCACAGTTGCGCAAATCTGTCAAAAATTATCGTTTTGTTCTTTTTCACTCCAAATTGTTCCGAACCTATCAAAAGATAAAAACGCATTAATGTAGTTCGGTTTTACCCTAAAATTTTAAAGGTTTTTTTTAAACGGTTTTGTGATAGTGAAAGCGTTTGAAAAAGTGTTTGGCTTTTTTAAACGGTTGTTCTAGAGAACCAATTAAAAAGATGTATGTATTTTAAACGGTTGTATGATAAAACCGTGTAAAAAAGTTAGACGGATTTTTAAACCGTTTTGTTCAATTATCCGTGTGAAATATGTATCCCTTTTTAAACGGTTTTTTATAACAACGATTTAAAAAGGTCATATGACTTTTTTAAATGGTACCACAACCGCATAACCGTTTAAAAAAAGTCTTAAAAAACACGGATACCTTTTTAAACGGTTTTTTCGAATTTTTTTAAAAACCGTTTAAAAATGTGCGTTTAAAAAAGTTATTTATGTAGTAGTGATTAAAACAATAAAACTATATCTTTTTTCACAATTACAATAAAATAATAAAATTAAATCGTATTTAATATAATGAATTTTAAAAAAATTAAACAATTAAATCATACAATAATGTCTTATTTTATTTATTTTAATATCGTTATATATATATATATATATATATATATACACATGTGTGTATGCATGTGTGTTTGTGTGTATAAAAATATTGTTATATTTTTCTTATCAAAAAAAGACAAAAAATAGGCAAAATGACTAAAATGATTCTTGATTTAACAAAGTTAATGGAAGTGTTAGTCAGAAGGACCATGACGAAAATAAATTGAACATCACAAGGACCAAATCCACAATAAACATAGAATGAGGATCATGGTCAAAGAAATCACTAAACCACAGGGACCAAATCCACAATTCACTCTAAATAATAATATAATTCTATAATGGTTTCTAATAAATACGATGTACGAAATCGATGATAAGGTCCGTAGAAGGTTGTAGTCGGCTCTCCGTGTATTTTTTTTCTTTAACCATGAGTATTGGGTTAGTTTGTACACACTTCGATTAATCTCATTGGTCCTTTATGTATTATAGACTACTACAAACGTAAGTTGGACAGGTTTTGCATTTATGTTTGCAAAGACGATGGTGTATGCATGCAGGTTGGTAGTCCTTGGAAGTTAGGTATGAACACGTGATTGGAAGCGAGATGGTCAAATGGAACTCACATAGGGCGAAAGCAGGGAAAGATGAGTCAAGCCAGTTGCCTCAACTCTCAAGTCTCCTTCAATGATAGTGAGTTTCAGGTTACGTGTAAGGTCGTTTAGCCTCTATATTAGGTTCGATATCAAGCAACTTGTATGATAATGCAATATATGTTGTTTTTATGTTTAGTGTTATGTGTTGATGTTGTGTGTGTACATATGTTATGATGTGTGTATAGGTTACTTTTAGCAAAATGGTCAAATGTGGCACAGTAATGTGAGTTTCATGCAATTTATTAAAATGAGGTATGTGTCTATTACGTTTTCAGTATTTGAAAGGTGAAATATGTGTTGAATGTGTTTTTATATAATATGAAATTTATTTAATACATGGAGATAGTTTGTAGTACGGATGTGGGTATCAAGAAGCCAATAATTATGACATAATGCATCAAAGTGAGGTGTTCTCACGAAGTAAAGACTCGATACGTTGGGCGAGCCCATCTGCGTTGTATTGTATGATGTATAATGATCTACACTCTACTGTGTGGAAACCAATATCTTATTTGATATATGTTACATTGGGAATATATTATTGTGGTGATGAAATGCATAATTTTTTCAAAGTGATATGCTTCCAAATGTTGTCTCACAACATGTATGCATGTTATGACAATCTTTGTGGTGTATGTATATGAAAGGGAATTGGTATGTTACATACCATATTTGTATGAAATGTTTTGAAGTGTGTTTTATCTAAAAATAATGAGCCTCTTAAGCTTAATAGTTGACTCGTGGCATACAACTCAATAGAAACAAGGTCAGTAACAACAATGGGAATGAGAAAGTTTACATGTATGTCGGATGTTGGTGTGTTGAAATTATGGTACGTCATGTAAGAATACGTAGAAGTTTGTTGCGAATGTTCCATGGGTAAGTTATGTAATTCAGTTGGACATGATGTTTATATAATTATATTTACAGTTAAGGTTTAAAGATATTTATGTTGCGTGTGTAATTGAAACGATCATTATATTGATGTTTATTTAATGCAACGAGTTGTTTTAAGATATCCCAACCTATGGGAATTACGAGGTGTGACATATGTCATCATGAATGAAAAAACTGTGAGTTCGATAAATCATATATATATATATAACATAAGTTCTTTTGTAGTGTAAGTTAAGCAACGACAAAAGATCAATTGTAAAAGATTGTTTATTGTGTAACTTTTTAAATGGACTAAAGATTTATATTTAATAAATATTAAATTCATCATCATGAAGAAAATTTATCCCTAACGTCTTTTAAGATATAAATTTAGGGGAGTTTGGTTTGTAAGATTCCAACGGAATCTGAATAAATTGGAATGATCAATTCCGTTGATCAAATTCCATTCAGGCGTTTGGTTTCCTAAAGAATGAAATTGAATTCCACACATTCCACCATTCATGGATTTAGTTATTCCATCACATTTGAGAAGGAATTCAATTCCATTCCATCTAATTTTCTCAAAAATACAAAACTATCCTCATCTTCCCTACTTGATTTACCCAGACCCATATGAACCTCTACCGACCACCGTTCTGAACCATCGCCGACCACCACCGCCGACCATCGATCTGAACCACCATCGACCACCACCGATCTGAACCATCGCCGACCACTGATCTGAACCATCGTCGACTACCACCGATCTGAACCACCGCCGACCATCGTTCTAACGTCACCGTCGACCACTACCGATCCGAACCAATGCCGACCACCGTTCCGAACCACCCTCGACTACCGTTCCGAACCACCGTCAACCACCACTGATATGAACCACCGCCGACCACGTTCTGAATTACTGTCGACCACCACCACTTGCCACCACCAATCTGAACAACCGTCGACCACCACCGTTCTAAACCACCACCGATCTGAACCACCGTCGACCACCACCAATCTGAACCACACTAGTTGGATTTTGCTTTCAAAATTTTCAAAAAGGGTATTTTGGTCAAGGTTCTAAATGGCGTGAGGCGTGGCGTGGCGGCGAGGCCAAACCTCAAGCCTTAGAAGCCATGGCGAAGCCATAACGTTTTCAAGGCATGACTTATGGTGTCAAATTTCTAATACATATATAATATTATATATATAAAACGTATGTTTTGTAGTGTTACTCAATAAGTCAATAGTAATAAGCAAGTTAAATTACATTATATATTAAAAACTTGCAAATAAGACATTAAAAACGTAAAGAAAAATCAAATATCTCATTACGATAATTGTGCATTTGGCCATGGCGTGCCATGGGCTTAACGTGGCGTGACACACAAACCTTTGTGCCATGACGCGCCATGACGGCTATTCGGCAAGTTTTTTAGAACATTGATTTTGGTCATTTACTAATATTTCATTCAAATTCCAAAGCTACATTATGTGAATCAAACAGACAGATTTCAGTTCCTTCAACAAATTTCATTCAAATGTCTGTCAACCAAACAGTTGGTCAAATCTTATGACATTCCATTTAAATTCCTTCAAAGTCAAATTCATTTGACATATTTCATTCCATCAAAAACATTATGCGAACCAAACGCCCCCTAGGAGTTATATACAGAGGTCGGCAATAGATATATTTACCTAAAACAAGCCAATTTTGGTCATATTTTGTGTCTAACGAATCAAATAAGTAAGCAATGTAAGAAAAAAAAACAGTTTGAAAGTCGCTCAATGTATGTTCAAATCTACAACCTATTATTTAAAAAAACGTTGTTCTATATATGTTTTTTGGGCAAATAATAACGATATTTATAGGTTCTTTGGTAGTTGTTGAATGGTTTAGTGCAAGATGATTAAGCTATCAGAACGATTAAGAGACTCTTATTATATAGTGCAAAATAAAATATGGTTATTTGGTAATTGTTCATAATGAAGTTAGGATGTTGAATGCTTAAGCGAGACCCAAGATATAAAATCATTTAAAGGGTTTTATCTATACTATATTATAAAACACGGATAAAAAACTCTTAAATGCAAAAAATTATTAGGCACAAGGTACCATCATTTTATGCAAGATTTTAAAAATCTCTTAATTTACAAGTATCAAAGCACAAGATAAATATTACTACTGGAGGCTTCTAACACCCACCAATTTGGTATGTGCAGAATCTTCCTTTTATGCAAACCTTTCCATATATCACTATTAATTAATATATTATATTACTATAAATTTGTTTTAATTATATTATTAAATATGTAATTGGTTATTTTTTCTAGATGTCATTAAAATATATAAGATAAACATTGAATTATAACAAAATACTTAATTTTTTTATATATAAAACATTATATTATTAAGCCTAAATTAAACAAATTTATAAAAAAAAACATTATCACTTTCTCAAAAACATCCAAAATCGTACTATAAATCGACAAAAAAAGAATGAAACATTAAAATCGTGATGTATCTCGCTGCATTGCGTGAGTACGTTTCTAATAAGCATTAAAAAATAGATTTTTTTTACCAAACAAGAATCAACTCTTAGCAATTCAAAGATTACTTCTTAACTAGAAATGTA
Source organism: Arctium lappa (assembly GCA_023525745.1). Classification (NCBI taxonomy): domain Eukaryota; kingdom Viridiplantae; phylum Streptophyta; class Magnoliopsida; order Asterales; family Asteraceae; genus Arctium; species Arctium lappa. The sequence continues at coordinate 12,056,093 of CM042054.1, read as the reverse complement.
CCATCGCAATGCAGCGGGTTTCTGAAATCTAGAACTCGAACCCTCGATCATTATTCATACTTTTTGTTAGTCTTTTTTTATTTTATTTTACGATTTTGAAAAAACCTAGATTTAAAACAAAAATATATTTTAGTTTAGTTTAATTATGTTTTTTTATAAAAAAATAATAATAAAAAATTTTGTTACGGGTCAAAAAATGTTTAATTTAAATGATAACTATATTTAAAATATTTTATATTTAAAATTAAAAAGATAACATACTTCAATAAAAAATAAAAATATGGTGTTTTATCTCGAATTTTCTTATATTTATCGGTTAGTTATATCAATAGTTAAAAAATTTAGATATTTTAGAATATAAAAATAAGTGCTTATCTGCAGTTAGTTACACGAATTCAAACATTGAGCTTTTATAAACTGTACTTATGTTTAATCAATTTGTACTTTTGAATTTTAAGTAATATGCATTAATAAGTGGTACTTAGGGTGCGTTTGGTTTGCAGACTGGGTGGGACAGGACGGGACAAAAATTCACTGTCCCATGTTTGGCGTGACATGGGATAGGACAAAAGTTCACTGTCCCATGTTTGGCGCGACATGGGACAGGGACAAAGACTGGACAGGGTGGGACAAGATGGGACAAAAAGGGGTATTTTCTTGTTCCACCAAAATAGGTGGAACAACATGGGACAGAAATGAGACAAAAACTAAAAATCACCGATTTACCGTCATTTGATACATAATCCTAATATGGTATTAGTCTTAAGGGTCACCTCTACCCATCGTCGCTACTACCACCATTGGCGGCCACTAGTAGCCACCGCCAACCACCGTCGGCCACCTCTACCTATTTCTCCACCATAACAAGCTCCTCCACCGCCTCCACAACCATCAGTCATCGCCACCACCACTACCATCGTCGACCACCTCCACTAACACCGATCATCACTACCTATTGTCACCACCACCATCGACGGCCACCGATAGCTACCACCAACCATTGACGGCCACTTCCACCTCTTCCTTCACTACTACAACAACTTCCTCCACCACCTCCACAACCACCGCCCATCGCCACCTCCACCTCCACCAATCACCACCACCATTGCAGCCACCGTCACCGACGCTCACCGCCAACCACCGTCGCTGGTTGCCACCACTGTCGCTCGCCGCCAACCATCGTTGGTAACCTCCGTCTCTTCCTCCACTACAATAACCTCTATTACCACTGTACACCGCCACCACCACTACCTCTATTACTATCTTTCACATTCTTCACAACTATCGTCTTTCACCGGCCACCCATCGTCTTTTATCTTTACTCGTCGCAGCAACTATGCATCCGTCAATTCATTAAGATCTTCCAAATTGAATCAACTATTATATTTTTTTATATGAATCAAATTTTTTCGAACTACCATCAATTATTTCAGATTATTCATTCAAATTTCCTACTATTGTTTTTGTATGTATTTATATGTATGAAAATTGTGTAAAAAAATTAATAATGTTTTTTAATTAAATTATTTAAAGATATATATTTTATTTGTGTTATTTATAACTATTATATGACATATAAAATTATCAAACAACTTTTAGGGAAACTTGTCCATTCCTGTCCTATCCAGTCCTAGTCGTACCAAACACAAGACAGCCATTTGTCTTGTCCAGTCCTGTCCTAGCCTCTTGTCCTGTCCAGTCCAGTCCTGTCCAGTTCTGTCCTGTCCCGTCCCGTCCAATCTTGTCTGCGTACCAAACGTTACCTTAATGCATAAAAATTAGTTTTGAAGAGTTTAGCTTAAATGCTTTATAATATAATATAGATATATTAGTTAAAATTCAAAATTACAAGTTAATGAAACATAATTATAACTTATTAAAGTCTCATGTTTTTATTTGTATAACTAACTACAAATAAACATGTTAAATACAGGATAAACACTATGAGATAAACTACCTGTTTTATTTATTTTTAAATATATTTATTAGATCAATGCATGTTTTTATAATATAGTATAAATATATTTAGGGATGGTAATGGGGCGGGGATGGGGCGGGGACCCCAATCCCCGTCCCCGTCCCCGATCCTAATTTCTATCCCCATCCCCGTCCCCGTCCCCGCCGGGGAATATGAACACATCCCCATCCCCGTCCCCACCGGGGAACAGGGATCCCCAATGGGTAATCGGGGATTTTTCCCCCTTATTTGATATATTTTAAATGAAATGTATTGAGCACTATATATACTCGATCGATAATAGTCGATGTCTAAATCTCACATATTTCCAAAATATGTTTCTACGTACTACCAAATATTGATGTGAACAAAGTCACAACGTCATTCGTAATTATTTGATCAAACGCTTTCGACTCTCCATTTTTTTTATCTAAAAAAGTAACACAAGTAAAAAAATGTAACAAAAAATATCAAAATACCATTCTAAATATGAAAGTTATATCTAAATCTTTATAAATAATACATTTAGAAATAGACATACAATATATTTAGTAATAAATATACATAATATTTAGTGATAATTATATAATATATTTAATATGCGGGGACGGGGCGGGCGGGGATCACGTTACCCGTCCCCGTCCCCATCCCCGGTTTTTAACTTTCGGGGATACCCGTCCCCATCCCCGATCCCCGGTTTTGCGGGGAATCCCCGTCCCCGCCGGGGCGGGTACACCGGGTTCCCCAATGGGGCGGGTCTCATTCCCATCCCTAAATATATTAGTTATGAGATTATAACTAATATAGATATAGATATATTAAGAGCAAATCATAAAATAAAAATTAAATATTGATAATAGTAATATTGATCAAATCGTCCAATAAATATAAAAAATAAATATTGATAATAATAGATAATATTGATCAAATCGTCCATTAAATATAAAAAAACAAATATTTATATTAATAAATGAGTATCCATTCTACAAATAGATGATGATGTAAGATATTGTGCTTGAATAAGTTGTACCAATGTATTATGAAATTGTAAATTAAGTAATTGACTTTAATTAGTTGTATTTTGTGCTTAAAATGTTGTAATTAAGAGTTTTTTATGTCTCTTTTATAATATCTATACTATATTATAAATATGACATAAAAAACTCTTAATTACAACTCACTAAGCTTTATGTACTATCATTTAAAGCTATCTACTTAAAATCTCTTAAAAATAACTATTAAAGCCTAATGTACTACCTGTAAAGCTTTTAACTCTAATTAATATATTTCATCCTTATCCCCCAAAATTCTTATCTCTAATCCCCAAACCCTAAAATTATGAAATTTGAATTCTGATAAACATAATCAAAACAGGATAAACATCTCAATTTAAATATAAAATATATAAAATATATAAGATAATTAATAAACAGGATAAACATCTCAATTTAAATATAAAAAATTTAAAATATATAAGATAATTAATGAATTTTAACAAACTACTTAATTTTTTTTATATAAAAAACAACATTATGTTGTTAAGCCTAAATTAAACAAATTTATATATAAAAAATCATTATCACTCAATAAAAACCATCCAAAATCGTACTGTAAATCAATAAAAAATAAAAAATAAAAATAAACATTAAAATCGTGATGTATTAAGCATTATGTACTATTATTTAATGCTAATCTACTTAAAATCTCTTAAAAAATAATTAATGAAGCAATATGTACTACTTTTAAATGTTTTGAACCCTAATTAATAAATTTCATCCTTATCCCCCAAAATTCTTATCTCTAATCCCCAAATCCTAAAATTTGAATTCTGGTAAACATAATCAAAATAGGATAAACATATCAATTTAAATATAAAAAATTTAAAATATATCAGATAATTAATGAATTTTAACAAACTACTTAATTTTTTTTACATAAAAAACATTATATTGTTAAGCCTAAATTAAACAAATTTAAAAAACAAAAAATAAAAATAAACATTAAAATCGTGATGTATCTCGCTGCGCATATAACCATTTAGATCAAACTCTTAATTATCTATATTATATATCTATATTATATTATAAAAGAGACATAAAAAAATCTTAATTACAACATTTTAAGCACAAAATACAACTAATTAAAACCAATTACTTAATTTACAATTTCATAATGCTTTGGTACAACTTATATTTTATTATAAAGATGTAATTTATTTTACTTTTAGTTATGATCTGTTTATAAAGAAAATGATACATTATTTTATTATGTTATTATATTTATCTATACTATCTATATATATACTATATTATAAAGATGATATAAAAAACTCTTAATTACAACTCACTAAGCTTTATGTACTATCATTTAAAGTTATCTACTTAAAATCTCTTAAAAATAACTACTAAAGCCTAATGTACTACCTGTAAAGCTTTTAACCCTAATTAATATATTTCATTCTTATCCCCCAAAATTTTTATCTCTAATCCCTAAACCCTAAAATTATGAAATTTGAATTCTGATAAACATAATCAAAAAAGAATAAACATCTCAATTTAAATATAAAAAATTTAAAATATATAAGATAATTAATGAATTTTAACAAACTACTTAATTTTTTTTATATAAAAAACATTATATTGTTAAGCCTAAATTAAACAAATTTATATATAAAAAACCATTATCACTCAATTAAAAAACAATTAATGAAACAATATGTACTACTTTTAAATGCTTTTAACCCTAATTAATAAATTTCATCCATATCCCCCAAAATCTTTATCTCTAATCCCCAAATCCTAAAATTATGAAATTTGAATTCTGATAAACATAATCAAAACAGGATAAACATTTCAATTTAAATATAAAAAATTTAAAATATATAAGATAATTAATGAATTTTAACAAACTACTTAATTTTTTTATATAAAAAACATTATATTGTCAAGCCTAAATTAAAGAAATTTATATATAAAAAAACCATTATCACTCAATAAAAACCATCCAAAATCGTACTGTAAATCAATAAAAAACAAAAAATAAAAATAAACATTAAAATCGTGATGTATCTCGCTGCATTGCACGAGTACGCTTCTAATAGTATAGAAATATAGATAAAACTATTAAAAGATAAACAAATAACCCTTAATACGAGAATGATATTACCATTTATCTATTTAATTAATTCACTTTTCAAATTTTGTCCACTCTATTTTAATAATTACTCTATCTATCTGGATTTATGTAATAATTTCTAAATAAATAAATTATTACCCGCCTTTAAAAAAACAACAACTCAATAATATAAACTTAAAAAAAATATTAATATAGTGTCATAATTCAACATATATAAAAAACCACGATTTTTCTAATCATTCAAAAAACATTTGCTATTTAATCTAAATTTGTAACTGATTTATTCTCTAAACAGTGAGACATCTATTATTTTTGTTGAATGGGTGAATTTTTAAGGTAGATCAAAGGTCCGCAAAGTCATATGATATATTTTTAGTTGAATCGACAGTTTCAAGGGATTTTTAAAGATTTTTTGTTGATTTTAAAGTATTTTTTAGATTTTTTTGGTTAATGTTCTTTATAATTTATAATATACTAGAGCACCCTTAAATTTAACAGGTGCAACTTTCATATCTCAAAAAAGTCCTACTTTCATAAATAAATTAAACGAATGCACGGGAATCTCTGCTTCACATACATAGGTCGGCCCTGTGTCTAAATAGTTGAATTGTCATGAAAGTTTGCTATTTTTAATCAAATAAACGTGAGGGATGAAAAAGGAGACAATAACACAAATAATAATTGGGATGACGAGGAATAAAAAACCATTTCTTATGAAACTTTTCCTACCGGGTTTTGTATTTTAACATATATATTTTTTTATAAATTATTAGATAAATCTAGAATATTAGTAATAACTTTCCTCTAAATCAAAGAAAAATATAAAAAAAAATATTCAAATTTGAAAGATTTAAAAGAAAATATAGCATAGAGGATGGACGACTTTGTCCAATAGAAAACAGGTCTGGGGTTTGATCACAGGCCCCCTGCTAGCTTCAGCCGTTAAGTGAGCCAAAAAATTCTCCGTCATATTGGTGTTTTTAGACGCAGGTTCTATCAGAACCATCTAAAATTGTTGAGTAATCAACTTTTACCCAACAAAATATATAACATAATCGTTAAAGATATTCTTATAAAAATTTAAAAAAATATATGTCCACTTCAGCCCGTTAGGCCCATTTAGGTACCAATATTTTGCATGAAGGTCCGGTCACACTCGAGCCTAGTTCAAAGCCCGAACAAATTATTTATTAATTTTATTTTGTATGTATTTTTTATTATTTAAATTGATTTTTAGTTGTTAATAATATTTGCAATTTTTATTTTTATTTTAGAAAAAATTATTTAAGGTATTTAAAATAAATTTGAGTTACAATTAACAGTGATTATTAAAATTCTATTGTTAACAATTTCATTTTTCATTTCAACTTAAAATACCTAAAATATAAATAATATTTAATAATTAATGAAAATATACTTAGATATTAAATTAAAAAAAACCCACCCAAGGGCCAACACTAGTTAAAATTAGGGGTGAACATCGGAATTGAGTACCCACTTTTAAAACTGAAACTGCTCCGGAACTGTCGGTTCCAGAACCGGAACCGATGCGATTGGTTATGGTTCCGCTTCTTAAAATACGAAACCGATTAGGACTGGTTCTGGTTCTGATTCTCATTTTTTTGAAACCGATACCCGCTGGGTACCCGTCGGGACCGGGTACCTGGTACCGATGGGTACCCAGAACCGAAACCGACGGGTACCCGATGTTTTATTTATAATTATTTTATATATTTAAAAAATCTATTACCATTTAGGGTTCCTTTCCTTTCACGAAATTTAGATTACACACTTTTACCAAATCTATTGCCGCTCCCACCTCCCGCTTACGCAGATTAGACACCGATTTCTGCAAATCGATTATGTAGGTTTAAAATTCATTTCCATCGATTTCTCCAAATGGTAATAGGCAAGTCGATTTCTGCAAGTTAATCTATCCCATCCAAATCGATTATGTAATAGTTAGTTTTTAACTTTTTATCGGATTCGTTTTCAACGTTTGTTGTATTTATTACTTTGAGTTGGTATTTTGTTGTTTGTATTATACTTAAAAAGTTAAAATTATCTTTTTATTGTATTTAATGTTAAAATTTTTAAAAAAATTGTAATTGGGTACCCGGAACCGGAACCGGTTCCCAGCGGTTCCGGGACTGGTTCCAAAAAATAGAGAATCGATGCAAGCGGTTCCGGTTCCTTCATTCCAGGAACCGCCGGTTCCGGTTTCGAAAAATTTAGGCGGGTACCCGGTTATGCTCACCCCTAGTTAAAATATTATAGTCTAAAACAATCATAGTTTAGCAATCTCTAATCTAGAAGCAAACCTTGATGTATTTGATTATCTCGTTCTTCTTATGTTAAATCTAAGGGTGTTTATAGTCCGTTTTAGGTGGTTTAACCCTTTAAACTATAATGTTGGTTTGGAAACAAGTGGCTATACCAAATCATAAAAAGGATGCCTGATTTGCATTTTAGACTTATTATGAACTTTAAATTTAAAAAAAAAACATAACATCTATCTCCAAAATGAAATTTAAACCAATATAGTATTATTAAAAAAAATACTATTACCAAATTATAATAAAAACATTATTTTCCAAAAAAAAAAAAATACATTGAACAAGTTGAAAAAAACCTAAAACAAGTTCACCAACAATAAAAAAAATGAAAACTAAAAACTTAACGTCGTTGAAGGGCTTTCTTTTTAAAATTGAACCTACAACATGAGAACTATGTTTAATTAATATATGTGTATTTTGGTCGTCGTTTAGTCCATGTTGTTCAAAATAACGTTAAAATCGTAAAACGGTCCAGACAGACGGTTTGACTATTTTTCAGATTAAATCAGACCGCTCAAATTGTCAAAAACAATCCGATTTAACTTGATTCAACCGGGTTAAGCGGTTTAACATTTTTTTTTTTAAGACTTCTAGTTAAATCAACCACGGTCATAAGTCATAACACCAATAAAAGCATCAAAGTGATAATAAATTAACACTATCTTGCCATTTAAATCACGTGTTAAATATATTACATAAAACAAAGTATGGTATCACCAAAAATCAAAGGGAAACTCTTCATATTTTAAGTGAAAGTCATTCAACATTTTTTTTAATAAATAAGTTCTTTTAACTTATTGAAATTGAATAAATAATTTATTGAGCTCACTAGTCACTAAAATCTTAAAACACAGTCAACTTTCATATTTTTAAGGATTACGTCACTAAAATCTAAAATAATATGTCATTTTTATCTTCATGTATCAATAAATCAGTAAGAAAGTATAAAGAATCAATAAAACGAAAATAATGTACCATTTTTATTAGTCATTATTTAATTTTCATATTCAAATGACATTCACATGTGCTTGTTATGATCCCATGTGTAACACCCTCAAATTTAGAAAGACCGAATAAATTAAATTTTTTGATAATACATCAAATAAGGATTTTAATCCCATTTTAAAAGTCAACATTTGATTACCTGTAATGGCAATCTAGATTTAACATCAATATAAAATATTTAAAACTTTGCACAAATCTATATTTAAGGACATGTGTTACTAAAACCCAATAATTGTCGCTATCTCCAAGGTGCGGAAGACATCACTCAAGAGTTATATCCTTCTCGTGCATTAGCACACACCTTAAACCCATCTTGGAAGCATCGCTATACACCACGAAGTCATCCGATCCCTCAGGCAGGGATAGGATAGGGGTTTCGCACTTCTTCTTGAGCGTCTGAAAGGCTTGATCTTGCTCATCGGTCCAAAGAAATTTGACGTTCTTTCTTGTGAGTGAGGTGAGCGACGTAGCTATCTTGAAGAAATCTTGAATGAAACGCCGATAGTAACCCGCCAGTCCCAAGAAATTTCAGATTTCTGCCGGACTCGTTGGCGGTTCCCAACTCATCATTGCCTCGATCTTTGTCGGGTCTACCTTCACTCCGTCTTTAGACACCACATGCCCCAAGAATTGCACTTCTTGGAGCCAAAATTCGCACTTCGAGAACTTCGCAAACAACTTTTCCCTTCTTAAAACTTCCAACACTTCCCGCAAATGTTTCCCATGCTCGGGCTCGTCCTTTGAATAGATTAGAATATCGTCGATGAAGACAATCACGGATTTGTCCAAGAATGGGCGACACGCGCGGTTCATCAAGTCCATGAATACGGCCGGAGCGTTGGTCAAGCCGAAAGGCATTACCAAGAACACGAAGTGACCGTATCGCGTTCGGAAGGCCGTCTTCGGAATGTCTTCCTTCTTCACTCTCACTTGATGGTATCCGGACCGAAGGTCAATCTTTGAGAAACATCCCGCGCCTTGGAGTTGATTAAAAAGATCGTCAATGCGAGGTAGATGATACTTGTTCTTTACCGTGGCTTTGTTCAACTCTCGATAATCAATACACATCCGTATGAATCCGTCATTCTTCTTCACAAACAATATCGGGACTCCCCAAGGTGACGAACTCGGTCAGATAAAACCCTTCTCCAATAGCTCTTGAAGTTGTGTCATCATCTCTTGCATCTCCGTCGGGGCCAATCGGTAGGGGGCACGGGCTATCGGAGCCGCTCCCGGAGTGAGGTCGATTTGGAACTCCACTTATCTTTCCGGTGGTAACTCAGGTAAGTCTTCCGGAAAGACATCCGGGTAGTCTTATACGATCCTCACGTCCTCCACCGACTTCTTCTCTTTCTTCGCGTCCACCACATAAGCCAGATACGAAGGGTAACCCTTCGCTAGAAACTTGCGAGCCTTAAGAGAGAAAATGATAGGGTTGCTACTCTTCCCTTTCTCCCCGTAGATGGTAACCACTCCGCCTTCCGACAAAGGTACTTGGATCATCTTATTAGAGCAAAAGATGTCGGTCTTATGCCTTGACAACCAATCCATGCCTATGACCACGTCGAATCCCCCTATAGCCATAGGTAGCAAGTCTACCCTAAATGGATTCCCATTGATCTCTATAGAACAATCGCGAAAACAGTCACGGATGATCACTTGATCTCCATTTGCTACTTCTACTACCAAAGCATCAGGAAGGACACTACTAGGAGTAACGAACTGTTTACAGAAAATATCCGATACAAAGGAACACGTAGCACCCGAATCAAACAATACACGAGCGGGCAAGGAGTTTACTAAGAACGTACCCGAAACAACATCAGTGGTCTCCTTTGCCTCCTCGGTAGTCATCCGGAAAGCTCGGCTTGGCGCCCTCGGCGGTTGATCGACTCGCACCGTTGATCCAAAGGAATTTCCATGGTTGACACCCACTAGTTTCGGGCAATCCCTCTTCATATGGCCCGGTTCCCGACACTCGAAACACACTGGTCCCCGGATAGGACATTCTCGAGTCGCGTGCTCCTTCTTGTCGCACTTGGCATAACCGACGTAGCCTGAGTAAGTTCTTGGTTTGCATGGGCCTGAGTGCTTGGTCTTTCACTTGTGGCACCACCGATCTTCCCTACGATTGCCATCAACTATTCCACTCACAAACGGCTTAGACTGCCGAACGGACCCAGATGGCCCTTCCCATTTCCGCTTCTCCCCAACCTGCCTTCTCTCTTATTTCTCCGCAATCATGTCGTCTTCTATAAGCAAGGACTCTTCGATGACCTCTTGCAATGTCGATCATCTAGCATTTCTCACCGTTGTCCTCATCTCGGCCGGTAACCCTTGTTGGTAAGCCTTAATCTTCGACCTCTCATCGGGGACCAGATGTCCCACCAAATTTAACTTTTCCAGGAACAACTTGGAGTAGTCGGTAACGGACAAAGTCCCCTTCTTCAAATTTCTGAACTCTCCTTCAAACTTGTCCAATGACCTTTCACTGCAATACTTGTCCATAATATTTTCCTTGAAAACCGGCCAAGTTAACTTGGCCAAAACTTCAGGAGTGAGGGCGGATCGAGTGAGATTCCACCATATCAAAGCCTCTCCCCTAAGCAGTTGAGAAGCGAACTTGACCCGTTGCGAGATGTCACAATCACTAGACTCGAAGGCCATCTCCACCTCCTTAATCCAGTACATGCAAGCAACCGGGTTGTCGGAACTTGCAAACTCCTTCGGGTTGCACCCCATAAAAGTTTTGTAGGTGCATCCCTTGGCCTTTCCCTTGTTCCCGTTCTCCACCTGGTCTTCAGTTAACACAACGGCCGGTCCACCACCCGACCCCATTACGATGTTTTCCGCCATCGTCTCAGGTTGTCGATGACTGGCATCTCGATCTTCCAGAAACTTCATAAAGAACTCTTGTTGTTGGGCCATGGCCGAGTTCATAGCCAACACCATACTGTCTTTGATTCTGGTCTCCATAGTCACCTCCTCCATGATAGCATTGTTAGCCGTAATGTTCGTACGTGGGATATGCTCGGTCCTCCTCTCAAGATAGTGGGTATGGGAGGTCCCCTAGAGGTTTCGACCAAAAGAGGTCGGTCAGCAGTAGATTCCGCTTCCACGTGACCCTCTGGTGTATTCTTTTTTTTTTGGTAAAGAAGTATCCCAGACCACTTTAGGCCCAGACTAATCTCATGGAAAACAGGCCTAAGGCCCGCGGGCATTCATTCCGTGGCCACAATGCTGCGAGTAGGGCTCGAACCCGGGAAACCGCTATGAAGTCCCCAGGCTCTTACCACCACGCCACAACCTTGTGGTAACCTGCTCCGAGTGTTTACCATCACTAACTGCCATCCATGAACGAGAAAGAGATTGAGAAAAGACTAAGTGAGTTGAACTCATTGTACGTACTAATACACATTTCAATTATCATAATAACGGCATTTGCAAGCATACTCACGTAACAATGTATTCATAATAGCAGTAGCTAAGTGAAATTATGAACAAATCATACACAAGGATTCTTGTTACCACAATTACAACTCTTAATTTGCGTAATTCTGTAAGTCCTAACGCTCTCCCCACCTAGGACTTCTACCCCAAGTGGACAGTGTTGCAATAAAGTCTAGATACGCTAAAACAATACCTAGTTCACTTAAACTAAAGCTCTGATACCAACTAGTAACACCCTCAAAAATAGGGATAACAAAAACTTTCCAAAAACAGAAGTGTGGTATATAATTTGTCATAGCAAGAGCCTCCCAAAAATGGGGAACTATAAAAACCTGTTAATTACAGTTGTAATGTAACGGAAATAAGCAACAACCAACTAATCTAATTTATAAACTAAAAAAAAATTACAAAATGGGTGTTGTCTAAGTCCAAACAATGGCTTCACCAAAAATGCATCATAAGAACTTTCCCCCAAGCTCTCACCACGGACCGACTAGGCCTGCTTAGAAACGGCGCTGCTAGAACCTGAGATACACATCGACATCAAACAAGTGTTAGGCCAAAAAGCCTAGTGAGGTTGCACAAGAAATAGCATATAGGAGCATTTACAATTCTTATCAGCAGTTAACCTAATTCATTAAATGTGGAGTCAATATGGGAGACCCATAGCACCAATCAAGTTTCACCCAAAGAGTCGATATACCTTGATGCCAACTACTAAGAGTGACATCCGAAAGGTCCGGCACATCCGAGGACTACAACCATGGCATTACCCCGAATGGCGGAGGTCTAGGCACATACCATCACGGTGGCACCCAAGACCATATCCTCCTAGTGTCTACTGACTTGGTTCGTCCAACATGCATTATAGGAGGTTTCAAGGCACAGTATACCAAAGATATTTCAATACCAACCATGGGTACAATATCACCATCCCAATCAATATAAAGTCCACTACAAGACTAGTATGACCAAAATCTCATCATATAAACATGATACCATCAAATAGTGTCTCGAATAGAAAATCATCCCCATGACAATTTATGCGTTCCATTTAGTCATGGCAAGACATATATATACATGTAAACATAAGGAAAAACCCCAAATACTAAACATGTAGAGATGGGCATTTCAAGTAAGATACAATAATAACAAGTAGAAGATTATGATGTGTATCTAGTTTTGACAAAAGTTTAGTAAACTCAAAATCTAGGTTTTTGATTAAAACCTAGAAAAGATGAAAACCCTAGAAGTTGCCAAAGATGGATTTGATGGAGAAGAGTGAGAATCCTTGAAAAGCACTCCAATAAATGCACTTGGGTGGAGCTTTGAAGAACAATTAATGAGACCACCAACCTAAACCCTAGATTGAAGTGAAATGAGACTTGGTTGCTTCAAAAATCGCCCTCAAGAACTCTTTACCGTTTTTTTATGAGAATGGTTGAAATGAGGTATCAGATTGCATTTAAAACAGAAGACTGGACCACGCGGGCGACAATGCCCAGCGATTTTGCCCCTGGCATTGTCGCCGGGGCATTGTCGCGGTCTCACCACCACCCACGGTACACTGCCTGCGACTATGTCCAACGACTTTGCCCAGGGCATTGTCGCTGGGGCAATGTCGTCGAAGCACCAACACTTATGGTACACCCTGGGCGATTATGCCCAACTACTTTGCCCAGGGCATTGTCGCTGGGGCAATGTCGCCCCCCATCCGCAGGGCCTGATTTTCCTAACAAAAGACAGCTGACTCACGCACGACTACCATTACCAAATATAACAGTACTACTAGAGTCACATAAGGTCACATGCATACGGATAAAAGCCTTAAATAGAAAAATAATATGAAGAATACAATTAACTTCAATTAATCAAGTAAAATGCAAGGCTTAACGGATTCCCAATACTTACCTGAAATCCGGGTGTTACATAAGTAAATATTTGTCAAAAAAATGTCTATGGACTTAATCGCTTAAAATGTAAAAGTTCGTTGGGTTTTTCGGTTTTAGTTAAGTTCAACGATTTATTTGTTAAAAAAATTCACATACTTAATCACACGAAACATGAAAGTATGTTGGGTTTTCCCGAAATCATTGCCTTTTTTAACAACAACAAAACAAAATAAATTGAACAACCAAAACAAGAAGAAGAAGATGCTAATTCCACGAGATGCAGGAACCAAGACCAAAAGGCGGGAAAACGACATCAAATTCGTACAAAAAAACTAAGAACAACAATTAAGCCAATAAAACAAGAGGACGGTAAAAAAAATGTAACCAAAGGATAAGGAACTCGATCATTAATCAAAACAGAAGCCCAAACGCATGAATTAAAATACGATCCATGGCATGGACACCAGAGACCTAAGAGCAACCCCCCCCCCCCCAATACCTAAAGCAAAGTTGATATGGACTTCGAAAGTTCCTCCGATCACCAGTATTAACCGCTTAGCCAATATATCCCTGAACTCAAAAAGTTTTTGGTCCTCATAAAAATCCATGTAAATGTTACTAATTGGATTTTCAAGACCAAATCTTGATGGTGAGAATGGGCTTCCTTTGAAAAAATAAAACGTGCCACTGAATTTCCTTAACATATAAAAAGTGGACCACAATATTGCTTTCCAAATTCTCCTCTTTGACACAGGGAAACCTTGAAAATTTCCGTTGAGCAATAGATCTTCTAGAAAAGTACTGAAGACTACATTCCAACCCCGCCATTTGAACATATTTTTTCAGACTTGAAAACTAGATGGACAACTAAAGAAACAATGTTGGACTCGTTCTAGCTCTCCTCCACATACTTGAAAACTAAGTTTTTACCAATTGATGAACAATATTCCAACAAATTTGCTATTTCACTATTTATTAACATAAAAAGTTGTTGTATTATACCATTCGACACAAATTTCTTTTTATATTATACATTTTGATTATAAATGACTTTATTTTGATTCCAAAGTTATGTACACCTAAATACAGGAAAATCGATCGAAATAGCGAATTTCCCACCCAAATTCACTTTTTAACCATTTTTTCAATCAAATTCCCATTTTAGTTAGAGTTTACGCAAATTCCCATTTTAATAAACTCGATTTTCAGATTACAAAAAATATATTTACGCAAATTTGCGTAAGGATCCACCTTTGTATAACCTATTTGCATAAATAATTTTTTTTTCTTTTAATCTGAATATGGGTTTTACGCAAATGTGTAAAATATTTATGTAAACTCTAGTCAAAATAAGAATTATGTTCCAAAAATGACTAAAAAGTAAATTTGATTGAAAAGATTAAATATTTTAGAGGTTGTTTGGCAGTTGCTGAATGATTTGGTAGAAAATGATTAAGTAGTTAGAATGATTAAGTAGTCAGAATGATTAAGAGACACTTATGATATAGTTCAAAGTGAAATAGGGTTGTTTTGTAATTGTTTATAATGAAATTAGGGCACTTAAAGGTTAAGGGAGGTCCATGATATATAATCATTCAGAGGGTTTTAGAACCATTAAGAGACAGACTTTTTTTTCTGTCAAACAAGATTCATCTTTTAACGATTCAGATGTTGTCTCTACTCAATTTTTCTTCCATACAATACACACCTAAAGAATAAATAATAATAAAGGTGTGGCTAAAGTGTCTACCTCTTAGAAGTTAGACGTTAAAGGGTGTCTTTGAAGTCATGGTCTTCTTTTTCTATAGTGGTATAAACGAATATTCCTCAAAATTAGGCCACTCCAATCCAAGTGGTTGACAAATGGAACATTTAGAATATACTGAAGGATTTGTCGGTGTTGTTGTATGTAAATAACATATATAAAATGATACGGAGTACTTATTTATTTAAATAAGATTTTAAGATACGATGTAACATTATTGCGTCGATAATAAGGTTACGTAAATAAATCAATGATGAAGTTGATGATAAATTAACTGGATTTAAGGAATAAATCATAAATCTTACGTATCTTTGGATTTGAGATAAAATGGAACGTGTGTTATTTCGATTTTTATTTTGAGAAACTTTATTTTAAAAAACAAAGTTTATCTTTGTTGCAATACGGTAACACACACACACACATATATATATATATATATATTGTATATTTGTATACAATGACAAATATATTTATGTCCGAGCGGATCCTGTGCACTTGATCAACTGGATTTTGCAAGTAAAATTTCTTTCAGGATATAAAAGGTGCACCTGATTAACTTTGAGCGTGTTCCGAGAGATCAAAAAATACAAGGAACATCAATCAAAAGTTTTGAAAAAAGCTCTCGAAATCAACAAAAAATTGAAAAAGTCTATTGAAATCAACCAAAAAGTATTTAAAAAATATCTTGAAATCGCCGAGAAAACTTTAAAAAAATCTTGAAGCAATGAATTCTACTAAAAATACATCGGACGAGATTACGGATCTTTCTTCCACTTTAAAGATACATCATTCGACAAAAATCTTGGGCTTGCCATTTTTCAAAACATTTAATACATCGTAACTTAGTTACTCTGAATAAAATGTACTCGGATTGAGTACCTAAGAATTATGAATATTTTTTTTTTATCAATACTTAAAAAAAGGGAAATTAATTAAAATGCCACAACTTCAAAAAACCGGTTACCCAAAATCAAATGTCCTTTCTCTCTAAGTTTACCCGAATACTCAATATGTCCGTGAAACCACCCTCGATCGTGGACACCATTCGAATATCAGACTTGAATCTGCGATACTACCCCGTGAAAGCCCCTTTTCTCTGCGAAGGGCCCTTGAGTCCGCGATAGCGGGTATAGTGTCCGCGACTTTTTAGGGTTTGGGGTCCTTGTGAAGGAGTCCGCGATTTTCCAGCCCGAGTCTACTATTTTTATTATGGTTCGCGATTTTAGCCCATGATTTTATGTTTTATGAGTTTTTCACGTTTTTTTTGCACGGTTTTACTGTTTTTTTTCACACTTTGGTCTGATTGTCACTTAGTTAGTGTACTATTGTCATTGAATTTGTGGTTCACATTCATCTTCTCCATCCAATTTCGTCCATAAAGAGCAATAAGATGTAAGTCAAATTCATTCATCACATCCATTCCATTGTTCTTTTTTGCTTTCTTTCTTCATCATTTCAGTTTTTTCATTCTGAGGTACTACTGAAAAAGTTAGTTCACCTGTTGAAAAAGCTAAGCTATATTTCTGTTGCGATGGTGAATAGGTGCAAGACAACAATGAGTGAGATTTTGTTTATAAATCTAAGCATGGTGTAAAATTATCGGTAAACATTTCACATAAGAAGTTTATTGCTTACACCATGCAAAAATGTGGAAGCGAAGGTTCTGCTGTTTGCAAGTTGGTGTACAGGAATGATAATGGCTCAATGTTGGAGCTAACCAACGAGTGAGAGTAGATAGAGTTTGAGAAGGAAGGGAATGGTGGGGTTTGATTGAGAGGCTTCGGGGTAGTTGGGAGAGAGCATTAAATTTTAGGGTTTCACCCCAGGTCGCCACGTCGTGTGGCAAGTCCATGATTGTGGCCTGGGTTCGTGGAAATAGTCCTTCGCGGAGAAAAGGGGCTTTCACGGGGTAGTATCGCGGACTCAAGTCTGATATTCGAATGGGTCCGCGATCGAGGGTGGTTTCACGAACATATTGGGTATTCGGGTAAACTTAGAGAAAGAAAGGATATTTGGGTAACCAAAATTTGAAGTTGGGACATTTTAATTAATTTCCCAAAAAAAGCCTTTTGTCATAGAATAAATCAACCTTCACTAATGACAAATATATAACATTTTATTTGATTAATAATTATTTACTTTATTTCAATAGAATATACCAATTAAAGAAAGGATATTATAAATAGTAAATCATTTATTGCCACCGATTATAGCAATTAATCACACGTCCCTTTAAGCTGTGATGCGAAAGCTGCACTGCACGTCCGTTAGGTCTCCCGTCATCGTCTCCCTAATTTTCCTCGGTGGATACATATTAAATTTATAAAATCTGAATTTATATCATATTTATATTAATTGCTAATTTAAAATTAATATAACAAAAATATTGAATAAAACAACTTACCATGTTATGATCATTTAAACACGATTGTAAATATATCTAGTTTGCTAAAAATAACTGAATATAAACTTAGAGGGCGTTTGGTTCGCAAAATATGATGAAATCTGGTGGAAATGAAATGTTGAATTCATTTGACCAGATTTCATTCCCTTTTTTGGTTCAAGTTTTTCAATTGCTGGAATATTTGAATTCCAATTAATTTCGTAGATATAGGATTTGAACATTCCATCATAAAACCCAAGGATTTCAATGGAATGAAATCTCATATTTTGATAATTCCAAAGTTACCCTTTACCCCAAACTAAACCCTACTGATATTGATTTTCAGCAGACACCAACTCTTTCTCTCTCTCTCTCCTCTCTCTCTCTCTCTCTCTCTATATATATATATATATATATATATATATCCTCTCTCTCTCTCCTCCCCCTCTCTCTCCTCTCTCCCTCCCTCCTCTCTCTCTCTCTCTCTCTCTCTCATCATTCGTGTGGTAAAATAATCAAAACAATTTTAGTTAAAAATTAAAATATTTAATGACTATTTCATTAAAGTAATTTTTGTTTAAAAAAATAAAATAATCAAAAAGGGTATTTTGGTCATTTACCAAAATTTCATTCCAATTTCGAAGCTACAATCTGTGAGACAAACAGAAAAATTCCAATTCATTTAACAGATTCCATTCCTATTCTGTCAACCAAACAAGTGGTCAAACCTGACAACATTTCATTCAAATTTCTTCAAAGTCAAATTCTTTTGACATATTCCATTTCATCCAAAAATATTTTGCGAACCAAACGCCCTTAGATAAATCCAGACCATTCGTTAAAAAAAGTTGCAAGTTCGATTTTTCTTCCCGTTGTTTTTCTCAATTTTATCACAAAAGTATTAAAAATCGAAATCTAGAAAGTGAAAATTTGATACTCGTTAATAATGAAACCAACGATGTAGACGATTTAGTTATTTCTATTTTCTGTTATAAAATTTATTTTATAACATTTTAGGACACCCCATAAATTAAGCAGGTAAATCCTTAAAAGACGTTAAATTTATTCCATCACAACAAGACGATTCAACGATAGCTCATGCACTTCTTATATATTTTTTCCATTTAATTACAAGTTGTTTGTTTACCTCTTAATGGTTCAATTAAGAGACAACATCTGAATCGTTAAGAGATAAATCTTGTTTGACAAAAAAAAGGTATGTCTTTTCATGTTTCCAAAACCCTCTGAATGATTTTGTATCTTGACTCTGCCTTAACCATTAAGAGCCCTGATTTCATTCTGAACAATTAGTAAACAACCATATTTCATTTCGTACTTAATCATTTTGCACCAAACCATTCAGCAACTACCAAACAACTCATAACACAAAATAATATTAACAAACTTAAAAATAAAAAACAATATTAAAAAACTTAAAAAATAAAACTCAAATTAGTCTTTCGGTTGGACCCGGTAAGTAGTGGTGGCCCACAACTCGACCCGAACACCGAACGCCACCGTGTCACACGTATCTCATTCTCATCTCCTAAGCAGGTATCTTCCTTCCGATTCCAAAATTCCATATGGCATTTTCACCTTTCCAAAACGGTGAAACCTTTTTTCCAGATCACAAATTATTAAATCCACAACAACAAACCAACACCACTCATACATCTCGCATCAATACTTGTACATTGATCTGGAAACTAAACATTTCCGTTATGGAAAAAGTCCGATCTTTGAAACGCGTAACACATAAACTCTCTTTTTTCCCTTTGCTTTAAATGGCGAAAGCTGAAAGATAGCGGGAACAACAACAGCGTGTAGCTTCCGCCTTGTTTTGCCTTAATAGCTTGCTTCCACTACTTTCTCTCTCTACAAGTATGATTATCTTTCTCTATCAATACGTATAGGTATCTGTATGTATATCTTTGGCTTGATTCTTACGCTCTTTGATTTTGTTGTTGTTAAATATCTAGATCTGCGGTTCGGTTTTCTCTGCATCAGGTCCATAGATCATTTCAGGTTTGTTCTTAACTCCTTTGCTTGTATTTGGTTTCTAAAGTTCGATTGTAGTACATTTGATGATGTTCGACTTCTACACACATCATTTCGTATTATATGCTTTGAATTGTTCTTTTTAGGGCTGTTATGGAATTTATTTGACTTGTGATGTGATGTTTTAGTGTTGTTTTGCTGGATTTGTTCCTCTGTTGCTAGTTTTTGTTTTTGTTTTTTTGTTTTTGTTTTTGTTTTTGTGTTTGTGAGGTATTACATCACCGGAGCTCTCGATTCGGCATTGTATTACAGAAGATGAACGCAGAACGCTCATGCGTGCCATTAAGTATTTATGAGTTTTGATTTTTTTTTCCTATTGAGGTTTACGGTGTCATGTTTGAGTGTTGTTGTGCTGGCCTTCTTAGTTTTTAACGATGCTTCTTATGTGTGAGTTTTTAAAAAAATGCTGGTTTTGTATTTGGCGAAATGTAACATAAATTTAACTTTTATGCGTTTTGTTAAGTTGTTTTTGAGGCATGTATACTTACAAGCGTAGACAGTGGCTAACGCTTCACGGGTTGTTTGTGTTTGATGTTTTAAGGCTTTTTAAAATTTGATTTTAGGTGATCCATTATATAATAGTATTGTTGTAGGTTTTCCGTTTTGAAATTTCTTTTCAGTTTTATGAGATCTCGATTGTTTTAGGTATTTTCACTGGTTTCAAGGAGATATTTGAAATAGTGAATAAACAGCTTATGGAAATGGTGAAATTTGTGGTTTGAGATTTATGATTCTGTTCATTCGACTCATGAATGTCACGAATGCAATTCTATCAAATTATCATTGATCTTATTTGCAAACAATTTCAGATCACTGTCATTACAAATGCTTTAGGTGAAATGGGATTGTGTATATGCTTTTTTGTAATTTGGGTATCTGTCACATGTGTAGATGCCCGTGTAACTTGATCTACAAGATCAATTTGTTGCACCAAATGAGCTTTTCCCTTGCTGCATCTGTAGTCTTTTTCTCTTGGTTTATTCTCATTTTATGGATTTCACAGGTCACTATGTTTTATGGTATTTTTTTATCTCTTTGCATTATTATTGTACACTTTGATACTCTACTGTTGACAGCATCTTGGATAAAAATTTTTATATTTGGTGTTAATTTTCTATTTCTTATTCAGACCTCTGACATGATTGGTTAACATTTTGTTTCTTTTATCAAAGTCTACTTTTACCAGCTTGCCGGAAGATTAACTTTCAATTTGGGTTATGTTCCTGTTTTCCCGACCTTTATCACAGTTAGTTAGGTCTTTTTTTATTATTATTATTATCAGTAACTGTAAGCCCCTTGGATCTTTTCAAGCATGAAGGATCATTTACGTATATGCCTCATAGAGTGACTTATTTGCTGATGTCATGATGTGGCTGTCCGTATGTTTACTATCATTAGACGTCAATAACAATAAACTGCAGAATGATTTTACGACTACCAGAAGCTTTAGGAACCGACTAAAGATGATTTAAGAATACGTTCTTGCATTTCCCCCCTCCATTTTGATGAATTAGATGTACTAGTAATTTCTTTTTTCCCTTGTCTCATGCACTGGAGGTAGTTCTGTCCATCTGATTTTATTTCCTTCTTGTGGTCCTATGTGATAAGTGTTACTAAATTCTGAATACTTATAGAGCACAAGGAACTGCATATGCCAAATTTCATTATACTCTACTTCAATTAGTATTTCTGTTTGTTTTACTTGAATGTCGATATTGATGTCGAGATTCTCTTTCTCATGTTTTATTACTCTGTTTTCATAGCAAGTAAGCTCTTTGAAAACAGTACAAGTGTTTTTTCCTGAGTATATAGACTACATGTGCAGATTACAATAATGACTCCGCCTATTGAGACTCCAAACAAACCTGCAAACTCTCATCATCATCCGCATCTTCCTCTTAATGAAAGAATACTTTCATCCATGAGGAGAAGATCAGTTGCTGCCCATCCTTGGCATGATCTTGAGATAGGTACTTTATTTAATCTGAGTCCTTGAATTCATAGAATAAATATTTCTGTATAATGATGTAGTGATATTCACGCATCTGATTTTTGTAATGATCCAATGCAGGACCAGGAGCACCAACAATATTCAACTGTGTAAGCATGTAGAACCAATATTGATCAAAGTCGAATTAATTTAATACACCATCCTTGCTTATAGTATTGTGTGTGCGTATACATATGTAGTTTTTTTTAAAAAGGTTTGGGGTGATACAAGCAGCTTCACATTTTCTTTTCACCTAAGTTTCTCAGTATTTGTATTTTCTGCAATTAAAATTTAATTGTATGCATCGCTGGAAGTACCCTTCTAGGTGCTCATTTGTAAGAGAGAGGATTTATCATAAAACCACTCTTTTTTTGTAGGTGATTGAGATTAGCAAGGGGAGCAAGGTAAAGTATGAGCTCGACAAAAAAACAGGACTTATAAAGGTAAATGAGGATGATAACCTGGTGAAATGAGATGGGTTATATTGGTTTGGGTTATTTCTAATATGTGGTTTATCAGGTTGACCGTGTCCTATATTCATCAGTCGTGTACCCTCACAACTACGGCTTCGTCCCTCGTACTCTCTGTGAGGACAACGATCCACTTGATGTCTTGGTTATCATGCAGGTATGCCACTTAATTTTACATTTATTCTAGTTTTGCATCCATTCATACTTTTCATTGAAGGGTCCCATTACCATAAATGAAGACAAACCCACAAAACGTAGATGAGAAACAGAAGCAATAAGCCATAAACAGTGGTGTGAATTTACCAAATATTGATTTACTTTTCACTTCATTTTTGTCATCAGTGTAGCGTTTTAAACTCGTGAAGTTCTTAAATTAAATGGAATCTACAGCAAGTCACTGACTTATTCTGGTGTTTTGAAAACACTTGCAGGAACCAATCCTGCCAGGTTGTTTTCTTCGTGCCAGAGCAATTGGTGTCATGCCCATGATTGATCAGGTACGATATTGTCTTTTCTAAGAACTGCAAAATTCTTTTAACAAATTTGCTGACATTGGTTGATACCATGAATCAGGGAGAGAAGGATGACAAGATCATTGCAGTGTGTGCTGATGATCCCGAGTATAGACACTACAGTGATATCAAGGAGCTCCCACCACATCGCTTGGCTGAGATCCGCCGTTTCTTTGAAGATTGTATCCTTTCATAACTCAGTTATTATAAGTGTTGGAATCTGTATCCTTTTTGGTAGATGCAATCTTGTTTATCTTAACAACTAATTAGACAAGAAGAATGAGAACAAGGAGGTTGCTGTCAATGATTTCTTGCCAGCTGAGGAGGCAATTGAGGTGGTCAAACATTCCATGTAAGTAGAGAATCAAACTGCTTGATTTCTATGCCATTCTTTTTCTATTTATGCCTTCTAAATAGGACCCACTATGATATTGAAACATAAATAGGTAAAAGCAAACCCTTTCTCTAGTGGATGTGTTAAAAGTCCTCCATCTCAAAATAATATGTGCATATTTCTACTCTAGGTTGTTCCAAAATTACCGTTAATTATGAGATGGAGAAATTCATTACTCCCTCTGCTATTAAGAATAAAATTATCGTACACTTAATTAAAAAACATGATAATTACATATTTCTAAAACGAGGAGGGAGTATATACACACTTCATCATATTTTTTGCAAGATTCCAATTGGGAATGATCTTTTTACCTTGTAGTAATTAGTATAATGGGCTCTGGCCTGCAAGTTTTTTTCCATTATACATATACATATGTAGATGTATATGTATACGTATACGTATACATATACATATGTAGGTTGGGTGCCGGTGAGAATGAAAGTTACAGTAAGAAGGGTAAGAAAGGATCTCCACCCTTGGATGCACATTAAGATGAGATGCACTGGATCAATTCCGGTGTCAAGCGCGATTCATGGGGTGGGGGTGAGATTAAAAGTGATCAAGGGTCCAGATCCCGTATTACCTTCTCACCTTAACTCTTCTTCACACACGATCCTTCGTCTACATATGTAGCCTTGAAATGACAATTCTAGTATTTTTGAGGTTAACATTGTGTTTGGTGACCTGAAGGGATCTGTATGCGGACTACATTGTGGAGAGCTTGAGGAGGTAGAGGAGGATGTCTTACGATGTTCTGTAATATTCTCATCGCTATATGATGATGACGACGACAAACCGCAGTTTATAGTACTGAACAAGACTGGTGAAACTGTTACATATATTCTATTTTTTCAATATTTTTCTTAATTTGGTGTATTCACAATGTGTAAGGGAAGAAGTTTTTGTGCACTTTGAAATTCGATAAACTGTTTTGGTCTTCTTTTACGGTTCATTTAATCGTATATATATATATCATTTGTTTTACGACAACGACTTATTTTAGAAAAATGTTGTTGGTTTTAGAGTTGTGTTTTATTTAGGTCTACAATAAAAAAACACATTGTTCCAAATTTGGAAAAACATACCACCGATTGTCAAACTATTTACATGATTGCACTTCAAAGGAATTATGTCATACTTCAACTACAAAACACTACTAATGAGAGCCTTCCAAAAAAAAAACACTACTAATGAGAGATATAAGGAGGTGTTTGATTCATGCATTTTGAAGGGAAAAGAATTATGCATTGGAATGGATAATTCCTTTGATCAAATTCTAAATCCTATGTTTGGTACACATAATGAAAATGTTTGAATTCTATAAGAAATTCATTATTCTTTGGTTTAAGTAAAGGAATTGAATTCTTATTGATCAAATGCGTAGTCAAATTCTATCAAATCTCATTTCAATTCCTTCAAAGTCAAATATCTTTAATAGATTCTAAAATCATCAAATTCCATTCTGCAAACCAAACGCCTCCTAATTTTCCACAAATATTTTATGATCTATTGTTGCAAGTGTATATAAAAAAGTTATGAGATATATACTTATAACTCTCATACACTAGATTAAATATCTTTTTATATATGACATTTACATTTTAGGGTTGGGTTTCGTGAGAAGTTGAGGTTAACGTGAGAAGCGTGATAAGTGGTTATTAACCGTTGGATGATAAATGGATGGACATTAGGATGAGATGCATCGATATAAGATGCCCTGCAATACACCATATCAATTCCCTTCTAAGCTGCAATTCATGGGAGGTCATTTGATTAAAAGTGATTAACGATTCATATACATTTCTCACAACGTTGTAACACCCTAAAAATAGGGATAACAAAAACTTTCCAAAAGAGGAGAAGTGATATATAAATTGCCATAGCAAGAGCCTCCCAAAAAGGGGAATAGTGCAATAAAACCTGTTTAATCACAAATGTAATTTAACGGATAAATAAACAACAACCAACTAATCTAATTTCTACATCTAGAAAAGAGATTACAAAAAGGGTGTCATCTATAAACCAAGGCTTCTCAAAATCATCCAAGTGTCGTATCCCCAAGCTCTCGCCCAAAGCATCTAAACTTGCCTAGGAGCAGCACCGTTATCACCTGAGATACACATCGACACCAAACAAGTGTTAGGCCAAAAAGCCTAGTGAGTTGAACAAGTAAAAACATGTCAGAAAAATTACAGTTCTTATCAGCAGTTAAACAGTTAATCACGTAAATGTGGAGTCAACTGGAGCGACCCATATCTCCAATCCGGTTCACCCAAAGAGGCAATGCACCTTGAAGCCACTTTCACTGGCAACCCAAAGGCCCGACACACACCGGGGACTACCGCTTAGGAAATTCCCCGACGGCGGAGGTCTAGGTATATAGGAGACTACCGCCTTA
This sequence comes from Arctium lappa, assembly GCA_023525745.1. Classification (NCBI taxonomy): domain Eukaryota; kingdom Viridiplantae; phylum Streptophyta; class Magnoliopsida; order Asterales; family Asteraceae; genus Arctium; species Arctium lappa. Next base: position 12,030,345 of record CM042054.1, on the reverse strand, counting down.
GGAAATTCTCCAAATGTCACCCACCTACATACCTATAGTGAATCACAGACTTGGTTCATCCACATAATGCATTTAGGAGGTCTCAAGATGTGTTTCAATCCGTCACATTTCGGATATCCACCAAGAACACATTATCACCATCCTAATCATGTAAATCCAACACATGACATAATATCCATCCAAATACTTCATGAGAATATAAGGTCGCCAAAAAGGCATTCCAAGAAGGAATCATCAACATACCAAGATGTACACATATAGAACATGGTAACTTTCACATACATAAATCCATGGGTAAAACCCCCAAATACTTGAAACATTAAATATGAACATTTGGAAGATGCATTAATATCAATAAGTACAAGATAATGATGTGTGTCTAGTTTTAACAAAAGTTAGTAAACTCACAATCTAGGTTTTTGACCAAAACCTAGAAAAGTATGAAACCCTAGATTTGTAGGTGAGACTTGGAGAAGAAGAGGTCAACTTGGAGAACCCTAGAAATTCCTTGATGATTTAATGCTAGCCAAAGATCCAACCACCCAACTACTTTGAAATAAATGAGGTTAGGGTTTGGTGAGGAGAGGAATCAGTATTTTGGGAGAGAAAATCGCCAAAGAAAGGAGTAGAATGTGTTTGAAATGAAATAAAATCGGCTGGAACTCATTTAAGGAATTCATCCCGCTCGCGACCTTGCCCGGCGACAATGCCATGGGCATTGTCGCGTGTCACAGTCGCGGTCTCCCCCTGAGCTACGGTACATTCTCGGCGACATTGACACCGCGATAGTGACCATGTCACAATCGCGTGTCATAGTCGCGAGCTCTAACCCACCTACGATACACCTTCAACGACTGTGACACGGCGATAGTGACATGTCACAATCGCGTGTCATAGTCGCGCCACCTCCCAGAAGCCCCGAAATTCAACCAAATTTCAATTACGAGCGCGAGGTTCAACCGAGAAATATTAATACACAGTTCATATAACATTAAGGCATCTTAAGAGTGAACATGTGCTCAAATTAAGGTTCCACATTAGCAATTTACGAAATTAACAATAAGAGAAACGATTACTTACCTTATAAATTTCTGGGTGTTACAATCATCCCCACCTAAATAGGATTTCGTCCCGAAATCTCATGCTACAACAAACAAGTGAGGATAACGCTTCTTCATGTCATCCTCGGATTCCCAAGTAATGTTAGCACCCCGATGGTGCTTCCATTGAACCTTTACCATTAGCACATCTTTATGCCGCAATTTCTTCACCTTTGACTCTAAAATCGTCTCCGGTTCTTCCACGCAACGATTTCCATTGTCTACCCGAATCTCCGTCAAAGGAATCACGCTCTCTTCCTCGACTAGACATTTCCGAAGGTAGCACACGTGAAAATTAAGATGTATCCCATCCATTTCCGGCGGTAAGTCCAACCGGTAAGCTTGAAGTCCAACTCTTTCTAAAATAACGAAGGGTCCAAGGAAACGAGGGCTAAGCTTCCCGCGTTTTCCGAAACGGATAATCCCCTTCCATGGCTACACCTTTAGCATGACGCGGTCACCCACTTGAAACTCGACCGGTCTTCTCTTTTTGTCTGCATAGCTCTTTTGTCGGTCTTGCGCCGCCTTTAGTCTCTCACGAATTTCCTTCACCTTGTCGGCCGTTTCTTGCACAATTTCCGTCCCGACAAATTGCTTTTCGCTCGCTTCTAACCAACAAACTGGAGTTCGGCACTTTCGCCCGTACAACGCCTCAAATGGTGCCATGCCAATGCTAGAGTGATAGCTATTATTATATGCGAACTCCACTAACGGCAGGTGTGAGTCCCAACTACCTCCAAAGTCGATAACACATGACCTTAACATGTCTTTGAGAGTTTGAATCGTCCTCTCACTTTGACCATCCGTTTGAGGATGATATGTCGTGCTTAAATTTAATCGGGTACCCAACTCCTTTTTCAAGCCTGCCCAAAAGTTCGACGTGAAACGACTATCTCGGTCCGACACGATAGATTGTGGAACCCCATGCCTCGACACAACCTCATCGATGTAAAGCATGGCCAACTTCTCCATTGGCAAAGTCTCCCTCATTGCAAGGAAGTGCGCGCTCTTGGTTAGCCGATCAACGACTACCCAAATTGTATCATGGCCTCGAAGGGTCTTCGGTAGCTTTGTCACGAAATCCATGGTAATGTTGTCCCATTTCCACTCGGGAATGGACAACGGTTGTAAACTACCGTACGGCCTTTGATGCTCCGCCTTGACTTGAAGGCACGTGACACATCTCTCCATGTAGTTAGCCACATCTAACTTCATCACCGACCACCAATAATTTAGTTTTAAGTCTCTATACATCTTGGTGCTACCGGGATGTATTGAATACTTCGCCTTGTGCGCGTCTTCTAGAAGTAACTCTCGATTTCCACCCAACTTCGGCACCCAAATACGACCTTGGAAGAGTTTGAGCCCACGACTATCTTCCGTCAAAAGTCCACTTTGTTTTACCATGATCTCGGACTTGAGGTTTTGCTCCTTGAGCGCCTCCACTTGCCACGTCTTGATGCTTTCCACCAAACTTGATACCACATCAATTCTTGTAAGGGACAATTTAACACCACCATCATGGCTCCTCCGGCTCAATGCATCCGCCACCACATTGGCTTTACCGGGATGGTAGAGTAGATCACAATCATAATCCTTTAGAAGTTCAAGCCATCTCCTTTGCCACATGTTGAGTTCCTTTTGATCGAAGATGTACTTGAGACTTTTGTGATCCGTGAAAAGAGTACACTTGGTCCCGTACAAGTAATGTCGCCACAAATTCAAAGCGAAAACTACCGCCGCCAACTCCAAGTCATGCGTCGGGTAGTTCTTCTCATGCTCCTTTAATTGCCTAGACACGTAGGCAATGACTTTCCCTCGCTGCATGAGTACACATCCAAGCCCCATCTTAGAAACATCACTATAGACTACGAAGTCTTCCGATCCTTCAGGCAAGGATAAGATCGGAGCTTCGCACAGTTTTCTCTTGAGCGTTTGAAATGCTTGGTCTTGAACATCGGTCCAAAAAAACTTGACGTTCTTTCTTGTGAGGGATGTGAGTGGTGTAGCTACCTTGGAAAAGTCTTGGATGAAGCGTCTATAATAGCCCGCTAAGCCCAAGAAACTCCGTATCTCCGACGGGTTCGTTGGCGGTTCCCAACTCATCATCGCTTCAATCTTCGCCAGGTCCACCTGAATACCTTTCTTTGACACCATGTGCCCCAAGAATTGAACTTCTTGGAGCCAAAACTCGCACTTAGAGAACTTCGCGAATAACTTCTCTCTTCTTAGGACTTCCAAGACTTCCCGCAGATGTTTCCCATGTTCGGATTCACCCTTAAAATAAATTAAAATATCGTCGATAAAGACGATCACGGATTTATCCAAAAATGGGCGACACACACGGTTCATCAAGTCCATAAATACGGTCGGAGCGTTGGTAAACCCAAAAGGCATCACAAAGAACTCATAGTGACCGTAACGCGTTCGTAAGGCCGTCTTCGGAACATCATCCTTCTTCACTCTTACTTGGTGATAACCGGATCGAAGGTCGATCTTTGAAAAGCATCCTGCACCTTGAAGTTGATCAAATAGGTCGTCGATGTTCGGTAGAAAATACTTGTTCTTTACCGTGACTTTATTCAACTCCCGGTAGTCAATGCACTTTCGCATCGATCCATCCTTCTTCTTCACGAACAACACCGGTGCTCCCCAAGGTGAAGAACTCGGTCGGATAAAACCCTTTTCCAACAACTCTTGAAGTTGCGTCATCATCTCTTTCATTTCTGTCGGGGCCAAACGATAGGGAGCTTGGGCGATCGGAGCCGCTCCCGGAGTAAGGTCGATTTGGAATTCCACTTGATGTTTCGGTGGTAATCCGGGAAGATCTTCCGGAAAGACATCCGGATAATCCCGCACGATCCTCACGTCTTCCACCGTCTTCTTTTCCTTCTTCGCGTCTACGATATACGCTAGATACGAAGGGTAACCCTTCGCTAGAAACTTCCGCGCCTTGAGAGAGGAGATAATGGGGTTGCGTCCCTTTCCTTTCTCCCCATAAATGATGACTACGCCGCCTTCCACCAAAGGCACTTGGATCATCTTCTTAGCGCAAAAGATGTCGGCCTTGTGCCTTGACAACCAATCCATGCCTATGACCACGTCGAAACCTCCTATGGCCATAGGTAGCAAATCTACCCCAAAAGGACTCCCATTGATTTCTATGGTGCAATCATAAAAACGGTCTCGGATAATTACTTGGTCACCGCTGGCAATCTCTACTACTAATGCATCGGGAAGGACACTAATAGGAGTGACGAAACGCTTACAGAAAATATCCGATACAAACGAACACGTAGTACCCGAATCAAACAATACACGAGCAGGCAAGGAGTTTACTAGGAACGTACCCGAAACAACATCAGCGGTCGCATTTGCCTCCTCGGTAGTCATTCGGAAAGCTCGACTCGGCACCCTTGGCGATTGGTCGACCCTAGCCGTCGACCCAATAGATTTGCCTTGATTGCCCCCCGTTAGCTTTGGACAATTCCTCCTTATGTGCCCTGGCTCCTGGCACTCAAAACATACCATCGGATGAGCAATGCAATCCCGAGCCACATGGCCCCTCTTGCCACACTTGGTACAACCTACTGGACCCGCATAGGTTTTAGAAGCACACGCGCCCGAATGCTTGGTTTTGCACCTTGGGTACCACTGATCGAATTTACGAGAGTCGCTAGCTCTCCCGCAAACAAAAGGCTTCGACTGACGAACGGGCCCAAATGGCCCTTCCCACTTCCTCTTCTCACCCGCAACACTTTTTTCTTCCTTCTCAGCCAACCTATCATCTTCCACAAGCAAGGCCTCTTCAATGACTTCTTGAAGAGTCGACCCCCCGGCATTACGCACGTCAGTCGGCCGGTAGGCCAAGATGAAAGGCCTTAATCTTTGATCTCTCATCTGAGACCAGATATCCCACCAAGTTCAACTTCTCCAGAAACAACTTGGAGTAGTCGGCTACAGACAAATTTCCTTTCTTCAGTTTCCGGAACTCAACTTCCAGTTTGTCCAACGAACGCTCGTTGCAATACTTGTCCATGATCTTCTTCTTGAAGACTGGCCTGTTAGCTTCATTAGAACCTCGGGGGTGAGGGCGGACCGGGTGAGATTCCACCAGATCAATGCCTCTCCCCGGAGTAGTTAGGAAGCAAACTTCACCCACTGCGACACGTCGTACTCGCTCGACTCAAAGGCCATATCCACTTCCTTGAGCCAGTACATACACGCAACCGGGTTATCGGAACCCGCAAACTCCTTGGGGTTGCACCCCAGAAAATCCTTGTAGAAGCATCCCTTAGTCCTTACCCGATCCTCGTTCGCCGGTGGTTCCTCGATTACCACCACTTCCGGCCTAGCACCCGACCCGGCTATAGCATTCTCCGCCATAGTCTCAGGTTGACGGTTACTGGCATCTCGGTCTTCTAAGAGTTTCATGAAAAACTCTTGCTGTTGCACTTGCTGCTGGGCCATGGCAGCACTCATAGCCTGCATCATACTATCCCGTAATCAGGTCTCCATGGTTGCCTCTTCCAAAACAGCATCGCCTACCACAAGGTTTCTGCGAGGGATAAACTCGGGTCCCCCTCCCAAAGGTTCGTTCGGTGGTGGCCTTCGAACAACCCCTCCTAAACGGGGTTGTTCAACGGTGGATTCAATTTCCAAATGGCCATCGGGCGTACCCAGTAATCTGCTCCGAGTATTGACCATCTCGATCTGCCACACACATACGAGAAATAGGTTGAGAAAAGACTAAGCGAGTTGAACTCATTGTACGTACTAATACATTCATCAATTATCACAGCAACAGTAAATCAAGTATGCTCACGTAACAATGAATTCATAATAGAAGTAGCTAAGTGAAATTATGAACGAACCATACACAAGAATTCTTGTTACCATCATCACAACTCTCAATTAGTGTAATTCCGTAACCTAACACTCTCCACACCTAGGATTTCTACCCCAAGAGGACAGTGAAGTCAAAACAATCTAAAGCTTAAGTCTAGATATGCTACAACAATACCTAGTTCACTTAAACTAAAGCTCTGATACCAACTTGTAACACCCTAAAAATAGGGATAACAAAAACTTTCCAAAATAGGAGAAGTGGTATATAGATTGCCATAGCAAGAGCCTCCCAAAAAGGGGAATAGTGCAATAAAACCTGTTTAATCACAAATGTAATTTAACGGATAAATAAACAACAACCAACTAATCTAATTTCTACATCTAGAAAAGAGATTACAAAAAGGGTGTCATCTATAAACCTAAGGCTTCTCAAAATCATCCAAGTGTCGTATCCCCAAGCTCTCGCCCAAAGCATCTAAACTTTCCTAGGAGCAGCACCGTTAACACCTGAGATACACATCGACACCAAACAAGTGTTAGGCCAAAAAGCCTAGTGAGTTGAACAAGTAAAAACATGTCAGAAAAATTACAGTTCTTATCAGCAGTTAAACAGTTAATCACGTAAATGTGGAGTCAACTGGAGCGACCCGTATCTCCAATCCGGTTCACCCAAAGAGGCAATGCACCTTGAAGCCACTTTCACTGGCAACCCAAAGGCCCGACACACACCGGGGACTACCGCTTAAGAAATTCCCCGACGGCGGAGGTCTAGGTACATAGGAGACTACCGCCTTAGGAAATTCTCCAAATGTCACCCACCTACCTACCTATAGTGAATCACAGACTTGGTTCATCCGCATAATGCATTTAGGAGGTCTCAAGATGTGTTTCAATCCGTCACATTTCGGATATCCACCAAGAACACATTATCACCATCCTAATCATGTAAATCCAACACATGACATAATATCCATCCAAATACTTCATGAGAATATAAGGTTGCTAAAAAGGCATTCCAAGAAGGAATCATCAACATACCAAGATGTACACATATAGAACATGGTAACTTTCACATACATAAATCCATGGGTAAAACCCCCAAATACTTGAAACATTAAATATGAACATTTGGAAGATGCATTAATATCAATAAGTACAAGATAATGATGTGTATCTAGTTTTAACAAAAGTTAGTAAACTCACAATCTAGGTTTTTGACCAAAACCTAAAAAAGTATGAAACCCTAGATTTGTAGGTGAGACTTGGAGAAGAAGAGGTCAACTTGGAGAACCCTAGAAATTCCTCCTTGATGATTCAATGCTAGTGTAACATCCGGAAAATTAAGGTAAGTAATTTTATGCGTTAATGTGGTCTCGTTATAATTTTATGTGGAGATTTTGTCTTGACTTGGTATTATCTGGTAACTTATGTTAAGTGTTATTGTTATCAGTTCCTTACAGGTTTAACTCTATCGAAATCATCAAAAAAACGGGATTTTGGGTGTTGGGCGAGAGTGACTCGCGACTATGACACTTGTCATAGTCGCTGGCCGAGGGGTGGTCTCGGTACACCCTCGACGACTATGACACGCGAGAGTGACATGGGCATTGTCGTCCTGTCACAATCGCCGAACCTGTACCATGGGTAGGGCAGCGAACGCGACTATGCCCCGCGACAGTGCCATGGGCATAATCGTCGGGCACTGTCGCCGACGGGCCCTGAGGGTTTAAATTCCAGCTTTGACCTTTTGAATTCATTTCTCACTTCCATCATCTTAGAGACGATTTGGGGAAACCTTGGAGGCGATTTTCTTCCATAGTTATACTTACCAAATCCTCTCAAAACCCTAGTTTAGTAAGCATCATTTATTGTGATCCTTTGGTGGTTGGTGAAGCATTCAAGGGAGCATTTAGGCATTCAAACCAAGATCTCACTTACACTTTTCTCATCCAAGTTGTCGGTCCAACAATACTTTATAAGAAGTTCTTAGAAACAACACAATAAGATTACCAACCTGTTTGACGTATAAAATAACGATTACAAGGTTGATCGATTAAGCTTTGCTTTGTGTTCTCTATGTTTTCTCTCTTTTACACCTTGATGTGTGTGTTTGTATGTGTGATACTATCTTATCTGATTCTTGTGTTTAGAGAGATACTAGAGAGACACCTAAAATCTAGCAAGTGTGTTGAACACACTATCAAGATTAATATCTAGATATTAAATCTAGATATTATATCTAATATAAACTAGAAACTAAATAACTAACTAAGTTACCTTTAACTAACTATTACAATACTTTAACTTAGATATATAGATCTAAGTAAACTAAAACATATTACATTAAATTACATTGACATTTATTACAAATAGACATAGACTTTAACATTGAGAGTCGGCATTCCGGCATTAGCTTCAGATTGCGATCTTCAGTTTGGATGATCTTGAATCCAATGAGACTGTGGCCTAACAATCTCCCCCTTTGGATCAAGATCATTTAATAAAAAGATTTATCCAACTTGTTTGTCAGTCTGGACATCTGATAAGTTGATTGTGTAGAGGTCTGATTCTCGTGTACCGACCAAGAGTTCTTCGCCTTCTTCATTGCGAATAGAACAACTCTTGGCTTTGAAGTTGACCTCTAAGTCTTTGTCACAGAACTGGCCTATACTGAACAAGTTGTGTCCTAAGCCTTCTACATAGCTCACCTTCTTGATAGTGACATTGTCATGTTGTACATCACCGTATCCCATGATTGGAGAAAACTGGTCGTTGCCAAATCTTACTGTTCCACAATATTTTTCTTTAAAGTTGGACAGTATCTCCTTTTGCCCTGTCATGTGCTTGGAACAACCGCTGTCCAAGAACCACGTATGACTAGTCTGCATAAGAGAAATTAGAAATTTAGATTTGTATATGACAACATTGGAATATACACTTTGGTCATCGAAGTGCGAGTCTTGAACTGATTTGTTCAAAAGCCTATTTTGATCTTCGATGTTCGGGTTTTGAACTGCATTAGCCAAAAACCTATTTTTGACTTTGAAGAACGAGTCCTGATCTGTACATAATTAGAAGTCACTTTCTCTTTAAGCTTTGTGTGCCTGCAACACAGATTTCGCCTTAGGTACCCATTGGAATTTGGGTCCTGCTGTGTTAGCACAAGATTTTGGTATCCATTTCAAATTGGATCCTATTTTCTTTTGAAAAATATGTGAAGAATGGGTATGAGGTGAATGCACATGGTAATTTCCAAACCAATCGTCAGAATCTTGACAAGAGATAGATATATGTTTATCATAAAAGGAAGACTTTCCAGCAGATAAAGATAACTGAAATAATTGCTTCATTGAATATTGTTTACGATAAACAGCAATATCAGCAATTACAACGTCTTTAGTAAGCGAAGTCTTATTACAATTAACACTACTAGACGATAAAACGGTCTTGTCAAGGTTCCATTTAGGTTGCCACAGAGAATTTGCTTCTAGCCTTTGATTTCTCAGATCTGAAACATGTAAAGCTGGCGAGTTAGACCTTGGAGCAACAAAACAAATGCTTCTTCTTGGAATTACCAGCAGTGGTCGGTTTCTGGGAATGCTGAGATATTTTCTTACCTTTAGCACTCTTAGCGTTCACAGAGACTGATTTATCAACGAAAGCTTTCGTTGATTTTCCACTGTGCACAGGCTTACTGGTTTTTCTTAAAGTTTTCTTCACAAAAGATGAATGGTTGGGAAGTTTTGTATTAAAGTCAAAGAGATAGGAACCATTATCTAAACTACCGTCAGAGTTTAAAAAATCAATTCCTTTATTTGATGAACCAGACAACTCCTTAGAGTTTGAAGCTTTTGAAAGAACAGTATTTGAAAACACGGTTGTAAAAATGCTTTGCTCAATATTTATCATAAGTCTTTCATCTGATAAGGAAGTCTCGAGTTCAGAAATTTTACGTTCTAAAACGAGAGGAGGGACATATAATTTACCTTTGATAGGTTTCGCCTCCATTTCCTTTACAGAATAACTTGGAAAGAAATCACTTGAAAGTGGTTCCTTCTTTTTATATATTGGGTTTTCATCATAACTATTATTCAACTTCGCATAATAAAATGGAAGATGAACTTTAGCTGATTTCATCCGTTTTTCCGTTTCATTGGGTTCATCCTCTTTTGACAGTTTAGTCCAAAAGGTTTTAAACGCGGGGAGTCTGCGGGCTAATTGCATATTAAGATGATCATAAAGTCCTGGAACTTCAGACATCCCCTTTTGTAGACAGTGAGGATTCTTATAACCGATTCCCCATCTCTCTATCTCCTCTTTGGGTTTGTTTAGAAAAATAGTCTGTTAAGTTTGACCCATTTTATACAACTTCTCTTCCAAACTTTTTAGTTTTCCTAACAAAGAAAAGTTCTCTTTTGTACAAGAAGCATGCAACTTTTTAAGCTCATAAATATCTATCTCACTCTTTAGAAGTTGAGACTTAAGATCATAATTCTCTTTTAGAATTATTGTCTTTTCCTTAGCGTTGGTGTCATTATCTTTATGTAAAACCTCAATTAATACTATCTTCTCAGCAATTTCTTTGCTAAGTTTCTGTATCAACTGGTTTTTGTCTGTCATGACACCATTATCTTGCTTAAGATTAGATTCTAACTCTCTTTGTTTCATACTCATGGCATGCATTTTATTCATGAATTCTAAATCAGATAGATTACATACCTCCTCTTCTTCATTGTCAGAATCAGCTTCAGCATCTGATTCTATCTTGCCCATCAAGCACATGTTGACAGCTTCTTCTCTATCTTCATCATCTTCTTCTTCATCATCTGAGTGATCGAGCCAGTATTCGTCCTCAGCCATCAGTGCCTTGCCTGCCTCTTGTTGTTTTGCAAGAAGCATCTTGTTCTTGTAATAGTCTGAATTTCTGACTTTAGATCTGCGGCAGTCTTTGGCAAAGTGACCTGGTTTGCCACAGTTGTAGCATGTAGGCGGTTCTGGCTGACTTGATCCTTCAGCTTTGAATTTCCTTTCTTCTGGTCTCCTCTCCTCTATCCTCTTTCCTTCCGACTGAAACCTTCTTTCTTCAGGTTTCCTCTCCTCTGATTTTCTCCCCTCAAATCTCTTCCCTTCATATCTGCTACCTTCAATCCTTTCTTTGTGAATGTAGTTGTTCGGACCAGATGAATATCTCTGATTATTTGATGTTGGCTTTGTGTAGAACCTTTTCTGAAAGGCACTAGTCAGCATCATCATTGCTTGCTTCAGCTGATCATTTTCATCTGATTCTGAGTTTGCACAACCTTCATCTTCTTCATCTGATTCATATGCAGTCGCCTTGTTCTTCTTTTTTCTGACTACAAGGGCGACTGTGTTTTCAATTACCTTTCCTCTTTGTCTCTTCTCATCCAGAATTTCATCCACCTCTTCTTCATTTTGACGGAGGGTTTCATACACCTCGTGAAGTGGAATCTCATTCAAGTCTTTAATTTGCTTCATCTGATGAGCAAATCTTTTCCATTCAGGTTGAAGAATACTAAGGAATTTGATATTTAGCTCATTTTGAGATTTGTGAACTTTGTTCTTGCTAAGTTCATTCAGCAATGTCACAAACCTGTCATAGGTTTCTTCTAAGGTTTCTCCCACCCTGCCTCTAAATTCTTCATAGTTATTTAGGCAGTTGGAGATCTTCAGCTGATTTCCAATTTTTGAACCCAGCATCATTTTCTCGAGCTGATCCCACATTTCTTTACCTGAAGCCTTGTAACTGTCAATCTTGACGTATATTTCATTTGGGATCCCCTGTAATATGTATGACTTTGATAATTTGTCGCCTTTGGCTCTTCTTAGGTTATCATCTTGTAGCTCGTGATACTTAAGTTCAACCTGAGTAGGCACGTTATCAATTACACGAGTCGTCATTGGTGGTTTCATAATCCCTTCTTCAATAGATGTTCTGATATAATCACCCAGCTCGTGTCTATCAATGAAGTTTAGAAACCTATCCTTCCACTGTTCGTATTCTCCTTTGAAGAGAACTGATGGCTTGGTGTCAGTTCCTATTGCAAGGGCTTCTCTGGATGTCATCCTGTTTGATATAAGAGAAAAACTTGACAGATATGATCGTTAACCTAGGTAAAATTTGATCACACAAGAAATTTTGTCCCCCTAGGCAGACTTAGCACGGGGGTCCCTTGACGCAAAGTTGACTTGTTCTTTTGAAGTCTTGAGGAATGCGGGTCTTAGGTATGCGGGTCTGACTTGGAACGAGGTGTGCGTGACTGAGCTTTGAACCGAGAGTTGAGGAATGCGGGTGCTTTGGGACCCGAGTTGTAAGGAATGCGTGTCCTTTGAGAGCCGCAAAGTAAGGAATGCGGGTCTAGTGGGAACCGCAAAGTAAGGAATGCGGGTGCTTTGAGAAATGCGGGTCACTTGAGACACGCAAAGTTGAGGTATACGGGTCACTTGAGACACGCAAAGTAGAGAAATGCGTATGTAGTTGGACCCGCAAAGTTGAGAAATGCGGGTTATTCAACCTCTGGAATGCGGGTGTTCGTCCTGTTCTTCTGAAAATCGTATGAATCTTGTTCCTGAAGCGATTTAGCAACACCAAACTCTACCAATATGTCTAGAATTACTTCTAGAACCGAATGTAAGCACTCGATCTCTCTAAAACACTCTTTTTCGAAATAAAATCGATGACACAGTACGTTTTTGTTCTTCGACTTTCAGACCACTTAATCACCAAATTGGAACTCGATTTAAGCTTTAAAGTGAAATTAAATAGCAACAACTCGATCTAGCATGTAGTACGATCACAATCTGATCGATTCTAACACCTATAACACTTAAAATCACAAAATCGAATTTTGTTCAAGAACACAGAGTCGTTTTTCTCATAAACTTGTTTTTGATCTTAATCAGGCTCTGATACCAATTGTCGGTCCAACAATACTTTATAACAAGTTCTTAGAAACAACACAATAAGATTACCAACCTGTTTGATATATAAAATAACGATTACAAGGTTGATCGATTAAGTTTTGCTTTGTGTTCTCTATGTTTTCTCTCTTTTACACCTTGATGTGTGTGTTTGTATGTGTGATACTATCTTATCTGATTCTTGTGTTTAGAGAGATACTAGAGAGACACCTAAAATCTAGCAAGTGTGTTGAACACACTATCAAGATTAATATCTAGATATTAAATCTAGATATTATATCTAATATAAACTAGAAACTAAATAACTAACTAAGTTACCTTTAACTAACTATTACAATACTTTAACTTAGATATATAGATCTAAGTAAACTAAAACATATTACATTAAATTACATTGACATTTATTACAAATAGACATAGACTTTAACATTAAGAGTCGACATTCCGGCATTAGCTTCAGATTGCGATCTTCAGTTTGGATGATCTTGAATCCAATGAGACTGTGGTCTAACACAAGTTTCTAGGGTTTCCTATAAAACCCTAGTTAGTGAGTTTTCCTTTCATATTTTCCAAATGAGATACATACCTTGTACATTTACTTGTTTAATATCTCTTGTTTACATAAAAGTTGATCACCTGATAAGTTTTGACCTAACTATTACTTTTGGGATTATTGGAGATATGGCTTTGGTTATTAAAGTGAGTAATAATGTGATGATGATTATTGATATTCTTGCTAAATGAGATGTGTTCTACGAACCATGGATGATATTGGAATACTTGCATGTTTTAGAGTTTTGTACCTAAATTATGCTTGGGATTGTTGGAGTCTTATACATGTGTCTTATGAGCATGGAATTGTGTATAGAGACGGACTTGTACGTACATAGACCGAACCATGAGTAAGTGCTAGGAGGATGTAGTCTTAGGTGCCACCATAATGGTATGCACCTAGACCTCCGCCATTTGGAGTAATGTCTGGGAGGTAGTCGTCAAGTGTGTTGGGCCTTCGGGATGTTGCTCAAGCGAGTGAACATCAAGGTACATTGACTTGAGGTAAAACTCATTGGTGTGATGGGCCACCCCCATGTTTGACCCCTTGGAACTTTAGTGGTCGAAGTGTTATAATTGATTGTCACATGCTTTATCTATGTGTATGTCATGTTTCTTATGCAACTCACTAGACCCGTTTGGTCTAACACTTGATTGTTGGTATGTATCTCAGGTTCTAGTGGCGCAAGCGCCAAGGAAGCATAGACGATTGTAGTGGTGATCTTGGGGAGCATTTTTGGGATGCCAATACTGAAGACCGTTAATGTGGACTTAGTTGACAACCTTTTTGTAATCTTACGTCTAGCTAGATCTAGATTAGAGAGTTGTCATCTATTGTCGCTCCTTATTACAAAATTATACTTAAACAAGCATTTATTGTTCCTTTTTGTATGAGCTCGTTGCCCCGGCAATTTTATATACCATATTTTCACTTTTCGAAAATTTTTGTTAGTCCCATTTTTTTGGGTGTTACAGCTAGCCAAAGATCCAACCACCCAACTACTTTGAAATAAATGAGATTGGGGTTTGGTGAGGAGAGGAATCAGTATTTTGGGAGAGAAAATCGCCAAAGAAAGGAGTAGAATGTGTTTGAAATGAAATAAAATCGGTTGGAACTCATTTAAGGAATTCATCCCGCTCGCGACCTTGCCCGGCGACAATGCCATGGGCATTGTCGCGTGTCAAAGTCGCGGTCTCCCCCTGAGCTACGGTACATTCTCGGCGACATTGACACCGCGATAGTGACCATGTCACAATCGCGTGTCATAGTCGCGAGCTCTAACCCACCTACGGTACACCTTCAGCGACTATGACACCGTGATAGTGACATGTCACAATCGCATGTCATAGTCGCGCCACCTCCCAGAAGGCCCGGAATTCAACCATATTTCAATTACGAGCGCGAGGTTCAACCGAGAAATATTAATACACAGTTCATATAACATTAAGGCATCTTAAGAGTGAACATGTGCTCAAATTAAGGTTCCACATTAGTAATTTACGAAATTAACAATAAGAGAAACGATTACTTACCTTATAAATTTCCGGGTGTTACAAACGTTAACCTCAACTTCTCGTAGAATCACATTCTATGTGTATAAGAATAATTTAAGCTGAAAAGTCAAGATTCCAAAATGCGGTAGTTGTCTTGATCTACTTGTCATCAATTGACATGAAGACACTATTGAAAGTCATGCCAACAAAATTATTTGAAGAATTAGTTCTTACTTCTGAGTCAAGCAACTGAACAAAATGAGGTTATATTTTTAACAATGTGATTAGGGTTGGGATTCATAAGGTTGGGGTTCATGGGGTCCTTGCATAACCAAATGTTGTTAATTCAGTCATTATTGTATAATCATGGGAAATTAATCACATATGATATTGGTGACATAAACCTGTTTGGGGCTTGGGAATGAGTTTAATGGTGTTCATAGTTGATAAACAAAAATGACATGCTCATATGATTTATATCATCTATGATTCAAAAATGTTGAAATAAGCATATGATATATGTTTTTTGATGCAACAATCAACACCGTGAGATATAAAGTACTTATCAAATATCTTGCTTTCAAGCCATAACACTATGAGGTATAAAGTGACCATGCAGGCGGCAAATTTTGCAAAGTTGGATCCTAAGTTAAACAAGAAGATGATACAAGATGCATTGAAAACCAACAGTGCACGTTTTGCTTAGATCTAGATTATTGATAGTCGTTTTTTTGGATAAATGGCGAAGCTCTTGAACAACTCATTTTTGGGATATTATTTTTGTGTTATGAAGACTTAACATTATAATGTTGATTAACAATAGCTTATTTGCTTAGTTATGGGGATAATGATGTTGGTTATTTGAATTAGTATATGATGATTTTTTTTTTGTAAATATTGTTATGTTAAGCATTGTAAATCATGTTAATTTAGGTATTAGTATGTGATCGACTATAATTTTGATTGGATGAATATGGTAGATAATACATGTCCAATTTCTTCAAAGTACAATCACATATGATTATGTGGTGCATAATACAATTAAAAATTATGTCAAATTCTTTCATAGTACAATCACATGATTATGTGATGCATACTACACTTAAACATTATGTTCAATTTCTTCAAAGTACAATCACATATGATTATGTGGTGCATAATACAATTAAACATGGGCATTGATATTCCTACCCCCCCCCCTATGTCACTCACATACCCCATATAGGAGGGGGTATGAATAGAATTCACCATAAACATTTTGTCCAATTTCTTAATAGTACAATCATATATGATTATTTGATGCATGATACACTTAAACATTATGTTCGATTTTCTTCACAATACAATCACATATGATTTTGTG
Source organism: Arctium lappa (assembly GCA_023525745.1). Taxonomy (NCBI): domain Eukaryota; kingdom Viridiplantae; phylum Streptophyta; class Magnoliopsida; order Asterales; family Asteraceae; genus Arctium; species Arctium lappa. The sequence continues at coordinate 12,014,049 of CM042054.1, read as the reverse complement.
ATACAAAATACACTTATTTTTTTTGTCCAATTTCTTTATATTATAATCACATGATTGTGGAATGCAAACTACACTTAAACATTCTGTGCAATTTCTATACTATATAATCATATATGATTTAGGAATGCAAACTATACTTAAACATTATGTCCAACTTTTGTATAATATAATCATATGTGATTAAATCTTATTAATTTTCATATAAATTAGTATTATATGCATAGGTATGATTATACAAATAGGAAAAAAAAACAAATCGAAAAAGTTATACAACTCTGATATGAAATAATAATGTTTAACATAGTCAAACACATGATCAAATTAGTACTATGCCATCATTCATCCGATTAATCGGACATTCCTTTCTTCACTGAGCAATTGCGTGATTCGTGGTTTGTGAGTTCACCACTCAAGTGGCTGCATCACAATTGTCCATCATGGGTACATTCGAGCTTCCAATTTTGTCCATCATCTCACAAGTGAATACATCACAATTGACATTCGTTGTGACATGACCTACAATAAATAAATGACAAATTTATAAATATGTTTAGATAAAACATATATAAAGAATCATATACTCATTTAATTATACAAAACATGATAGTGCAACATATTTTGGTACATAATCACATGTGATGGCACATATAAAAGATAAAAATCATGACTATCACCAACATCACATGTGATCTTGAGAGTAATGTCATGTAGGCAAAAATTCAATGTGTGGGAATGGCAAATGTTTGCACAATTGAACAAAACACATTAACAAATGTACTCATATAATAAGATAAAACATAATAATACAATAAAACTTAGTACCTAATCACAGGTGATATCATATAGAAAATATAATAATCATGACCCCAACCAACAAGATCACATGTGATCTTATAACTACTATCATTTAAACAAAACTTCAATGTATGAGACTGGATGATAGACAATAGAAAGAAAGAAATGATTACAAGATCGATTTGGATCTTCAAAAAAGAAAAACAAAACCAACAGAGGCTTCCAAAAAAAAAATCATCGGTGCAGATCTTGGTGGTTTCTTGTTGGTTTGAAAATTGATTTCATGTGGATTTCAATCGATTGAAACAAACAAACACATCTTTCAATCGGCATTTTGCCATCGCCTCTTTTAGTTTCAATTGATGATTCCATCATCCGAATATGTATACTTTCTGGATTCGCATAAAATTGATTCGTTTACCTGTAATTCATTTGATGGCTTCGTTGAAGAGGTGATCACCGATTGAACTACTACCATATACCTGTTGAAGAAACTGTGATGTGGTTGAAGAACCGAAGATGAAGAAAACGAATTATAGATATTGAATGGTATGATTCTCAAACTCAAAAAAAACTACTTGAATGAAGGAGATGAATACGTATGAATTGAGGATTTTGATATGAATGTGATATCGTGATCCGTTAATTTTAGGAAGGAGGTTAAAGACTTAAATCTATCCTAAATCAGTCGATAGAGTAACATGACCTTAATACCCTTTTAATCTTGTTTTTTGAAATTAATATTTTCAGAATTATTTAAAAAAATGATTGGTTGAGAGTTGTCCCTTTATTTTTTTAAATAGTTAATATTTTCGTTTGATCCCCCCCCCTCTCTCTCTCTCTCTATATATATATATATATATAGAGAGAGAGAGAGAGAGAGAGACTGGAAACTTTAGAAACCAATATTGACCAATCAATAAATTTCCTTTTTTTACTTTTTCTTTTTAATTGGTAAGGGTATTTTAGTATTTTACTTAATTTCGTAATATATATGGTAATTATTATTATTATATTAATTATTTAAATTGAATGCATTTTATATGTGTTAATAATTGATGTTATATTAATTTAAAATATGGACTTTTTTATCTCGATTTCAATTTCTTTTTAATTTAAAATATCCATTTTTTAATTTCTATTAATTTAAACTATTTTCCTTGATTCCGATTTCAGTTTCATATTAATTGGAATAATTAAGGTAAACTATTTTTTTATTTATTTGATTTTCGTTTCATCAAATTTTGGAAAAGAGTTATTTTTATAGAAAATTCAAATATTTAATTATATTTAAAATCAATATTTGTTTTCATTGAATTGAAATATTTTTAAAATATATTCTTTTTATTCTTTGTTATATATTTGTATGGTTTTTTTTAATTGGCGTGTAAAAAATGAACCATACGGAGCAATGAAAGGTAGCATGTTTGATGGTGTTTCAGCTAACGAAATTCATGTTCGAGATCTACTCGACAACGATGAAACGTTTTTATCGTATTTTATTTGTCCGGTTGATGAAATTCCTAGTAATGATTCTGATAAGATTCCCAATAGATGAAACACGTGCTTGATGAAACAATGTTGAAACTCATGAACCAATATGTGTTTCATCAAAAACGTGTTTCATCAAACACGTGTTTGATGAAACAATGTTGAAACTCGTGAACCAATAGATGAAACGTGTTTACACATGATGAATTTGTTATAGATGAAACAATGTTGAAACTCATGAACCAATTTGTTTCATGGTTTTCATTAGATTTCAAACAATGCACATAAATGTTTCATCAAAAATCGATTTCATCAATAATGTGTGTGTATACATTTTCATCACTTCACCCTTTCACCAGATTTCTAATAATCCTCTTAATTAATTAAGCATAGATATATAAAAAGGACCCTTGGGTTTTAATAAAAATTTGTAACCGATAAAACGCAACGGAAAATTAAATAAATTTTGGTTACAACTAATATAGAAAACTTTTCTAAATAAACCTTAAAACCCAATAGGATCCAATGATCCATTTAATTAAAATAAATCACGCCATAGGGGGTTTAGAATATGTACCTTTCAAGATCTGACGGGACTAAAACTGAAGCACCAAGAAACCAAAGTAGGTTTCCTCCATCGGTAGTTCACACACGAGCACGTTTCCCGTTTCCACCGGGTCCTAGCCCAAGAACCCTAGATCTATATGTATTTTACAGAAAAGAAAATGGTTTCTTTTCTGTATTTTTCCTGAAAGGCTATTCTAATTCGATTGTCCATCAAATGGTTTAGCCTAACCCCTTATTTATACCAGAAGAATTATAGTTATACTATAATTCAATTAAGAATTAAATAAGGTTTAGTAATTATCTGTAATATTCAAATTCAAATTCAAATTCAAATATATATATATATATATATATATAATTATCCTTTTATCCTTTTAAACTTTAAAATATCTATACTATATTATAAAGATGACATAAAAAACTCTTAAAAACAAGTCTTAAAGCTTAATGTATCGCTATTTAATGCTAATTACTTAAAAAACAGTCATAAAAGCTGTATGTACTACATTTAATGTTATTCATTAATTTTCAATCATTATCTCTAACCATTTTAACTCCCCTAAAATCATTTCCCACTTTAACTCCCCTAAAATAACTCTCAGCATATTTTAGATATAAAAAATCTAAAATATAATTAAAAAATCTTACAGAATATTTTATAAAAAAAATTATATTATTAAACCAAAATAAATTATATTATATTATTAAGTCTAAATTAAACAAATTTATATAAAAAAATCATTATCAATCTCTCACAACCATCCAAAATCGTAATGTAAATCGACAAAAACAGAAAATACAATGAAACATTAAAATCGTGATGTATCTAGCTGCATTGCGCGAGTACACTTCTAGTAATTATATAAATATATATAATTATCCTTTTAAACTTTAAAATATAATTATATAATTACAGATAATTCCCCGTAATTAACATGATTACGTTTTCATCATGTAATTATCATAATTACAGTTTAACACATATTTTCATAAAATCCGGGTTTCTACAAATGGAAACAAACGCATTCTTTGTGTGCGACCCTATAGGTTTACATACTCCTCAACAATATCTCTGTGTGACATGTGTCGTGAGCATATAATAACTTACATTCTTCCACTTGCACACGATACACAGTAACACAGACGATGGTAAGCGTCTAGCAACACGTCACCGCCCCCAAGGCTATGTAAATGTGTTTTTACCTTCGAGCAATTTGATTGATCTAATCAATCATATAGTAGAATCATTCATTATCCTTTTGCTTCACGATATTTTGTTTTGATCTTAAGGCATAGATCTATCTCATCATTTATTGTTCAAAGAATATGTTTTTTGGTCCCAACATATTTGATTATACAAGTACCATTAGTCCAACTAATCCACTTGTTCATGCATGTAAATCAAACTATGTAATCGAGGGGCCCATAAATATCTCTCTCGTCTTGAGAGGAGCAAATCCCATATTGCATGTACACGACTAACTACACAATTCATGTTATAGCTAATATAGCCCTTGTGATTACCTGGTTAAGGGTAACGTTAGACTATATCAAAGTATAACACTCCTTATGCATTAGATCCCAATGCACATCTCAGGTCTGAGGATAAATATTGTTGTACTATTTCAAGACTCACCTTATGACGCCGATCTATGAGTCGATCTTGACTGTGGGTCTTGTCCAACGCCTTGTGCTCCGACAAGTGCATGTGACTTTGGTTGCACCTTGTGCACTTCCAACTTAGACTATGACCAGACTTCACAATGATCTTGATTTATTACTAGTCCCCTAGTAATAAGTGATCAAGGACAGTTATAAATAATATGATCATCATATTTAGTTAAGGATACTTAAACATGCTAAAACGAACACAAAGATGTTTAATGTATATACCCATACCTAGTATGCCATATCAGATAAAAACATAACTGTTTTAATGTTCCAGAAAGTTTAAAGTTTACTAAAATTATTATTCAATATAAAAATCCTCAAGCCTATAACATGAACATCATGTTTATTTTGAGACATAAGCTTGATAAGTAGATTTGTATGTAAGCTCTTACAGCTCATAGTACCTCCGTTTAATACATATATCCCTATTACAATTTAAGTCATTACAGTCAGTTTGGAAACTAGCATTTGTGTATCCTTAAACACACATATCTATTTCATGACCGTTGTACAGTAAGAACATATCTTTAGTTCTTCTCAGATACTTTAGAATATTCTTTACTGCTACCTAGTGAGGATCACATGGGTTTGACTGATACTTGCTCGTCATGCTTAGGCCATACGAGACATCCGGTCTATAACATGGCATAAATAATTGAACCGATGGCCGAAGCATAGGGAACACCCTTCATGCGGTTCATGTCCTCTTTAGATATAGGACTCTGAGATTTGCTCAGATGTACACCATGTACTATTGGCAAGTTTCCTCTTTTAGAACCCTCCATCTTGAAGCGTCTTAAGATCTTGTCAATATATGTACTTTGGATTAATCCAATCAAGCGTTTTGATCTATCACGATAGATCTTTATACCAAGGATATAGGTTGTTTCTCCTAGATCCTTCATCGCGAAAACATTTCCCTAACCAGGCTTTTACACCTTTAAGGGTAGGGATGTCATTTCCGATGATTAATATATCATCGACATATAGGATCAGGAATACTACTATGCTCCCACTGACTTTCTTGTATGCACAAGGTTCATCTTCGTTCTTTAAGAAACCAAATTATTTAATCTTTTCATCAAAACGAAGATTCCAACTACGAGATGCTTGCTTCAGTCCATAAATGGACTTTTGCAATTTACATACCTTTTCAGGAAAATTTAGATGTTTAAAACCTTCTGATTTTACCATGTACACGTCCTCACTTAAAGGTCCATTAAGGAACGCGATTTTAACATCCATTTGCCATATTTCATAGTCATGATATGCAGTTATGGCAAGAAGTGTCCTGATGGATTTAATCATGGCTACTGGAGAAAAAGTTTCATCATATTCTACTCCATGAGTATGAGTGAAACCTTTAGCTACCAGTCTAGCCTTATAGGTATGTACAATCCCATCCATGTCAGTTTTCTTTTTGAATACCCATTTGCACCCTACGACTTTGCAGCCGGTAGGTGCATCTACCAAGTTTCAAACTTGTTTATCTGACATGGATTGTATTTCATCCTTCATGGCATCTTGCCATTTATCAGATTCTAAACCTGATACGGCTTCCTGGTAGGTTAAGGGCTTTATCATGAATTGTATCGTCATCGCCAATGAGATAACCATATCTCTCAGGCTCTTGAAGACTCCTACTCGATTTTCAGATTGTTTGTATCTCGTCATTACCTTCAACAATTTGTTGGGGTTCAACATCATGTTGATTGTCAGTATCAACCATTGTTTCATCTTGTAGTTCTTGAATTTCTTCAAGATCTACTGTATCCCCCGTTGTGGTTCTTGATAGAAAATCATTTTATAGGAACTCACCGCGATGCGCAACAAAAACTTTGTTCTCGTTGGGTTTGTATAAGTAATATCCAACTGTCTCTTTTGGATATCCTACAAAGATGCATCTTTCAAACCTTGAATCAAGCTTCCCAGAAGCTTCTTGCTTAACATAAGCTTCACAGCCCCATATTCTCATATATGACAGTTTTGGGATCTTCCCAGTCCATAGTTCGAAAAGGGTTTTATCGGTCTTTTTGGTTGGCGCATTATTTAGTATTCGGACAGCTGTTTCTAGGGCATAACCCCAGAAACTTTTAGGCAGATTGGTACGACTCATCATAGAGCGAACCATGTCCAACAAGGTTCTATTCCTTCTTTCGGACACACCGTTATGTTGTGGTGTTCCGGGAGGAGTTAATTGGGATACTATCCCGTTATCTCTTAGATGGTCAATTGGCTTATATATTCATGACCTCGATCTAACCGAAGCATCTTTGTCCTTTGCCAAGTATACTCACTACTTCATTCTAAAACTCTTTGAAAATTTCAAAGCTTTTATATTTGTTCTATTAAGCAAACATACCTATGTCTACTGAAGTCATCAGTAGGATGTAATGAAGTAGTGATGACCGTATCTTGTGACATAACTATAAGTCTCACATACATCAGTATGGTCAACCCCTAATAGTTCTTGTGGCCCTTAAAGGTTTACCCTTTGAAGGCTCTTTTGTTATCTTGACTAACAAGATACACATATATCATATGAATCATCATATGATTCCAACTCTCCGTCCGCCTGGAGTTTAGCTATGTGTTTCTTGTTTAAATGTCACAAATAGATCAGTTTTAAGCCCCGCTTAATTCGTTATACTGATTTATAATAACAACTATTAATTTCATAAAACATTTATTAAGATAAAACAAAATTTTATTTCTAAAACATAAATTCGGTTCGTTGTAATTGAGAAAATGAAACTAAATTCCTAGTAGCACTAGGTACATGATAACACTTGCTAAGTGTTAATGTAAGACCATCTGAAAAGTTCATATCATATGTCCCTTTGAGCAACAGCTAGCTTAGCTTCATTTGGTCTGGTTTCATCTTCTTTTCACTTCTTATTTCCTGAAAAAAGTAGTACTAATATGAGTATCATACTCAATATGTAACACTTAGTCAGAAGTGAATTAAATCAAATGGTAAACATACCTGAAGGTCCGGTTCTGGTAGCCTTTTGCTTTTTGATTTCTGCCAATCGGGTTGGACAAGTTCTCATTTGGTGCCCATGGTGAAAACAATTAGAGTTTTACAGCTTACTTAAAACTACTGAGAAGGATATGAAATCCAAGTTGGGTTCAATCAAACCAAAACAGGCTTTGATGATCAAACCTGACAGTGGGATAATCAAGAAAAAGGGGGAGATAACCAAGAGTGAGAGTGGGATGATCAAACCTTTCATATTATATCCCTTAATGAACTGCTTATATGTTTTGGGTAGAGAGTTGAGAACCATATCGATTTCCAACACTTGACCCAGTGGGAAACCAAGACGGTTCAGTTGGTCAAAGTACCCTTTCATTTTCAAAATGTGGGTACTAACTGACGAACGCTCAGTCATTTTACAAGCACACAATGCTTTAATTGTATCAAATCTCTCCCGTTTTATTTGTAACCAAAACATAGACTTTAGTGAAGATATCATATCCCAAGTAGTCATGTTTTCATGATCCCGTAATAATTCGGGAGTCATGGTGGCTAACATTAGGCAACCAACAATCAGAGAGTCATCTTGGTACTTATCATAAGCAGTTCTGACTTCAGTTGGAGCATTTCTGACATGAGCATTTGGAGGGGGGTTTCAAGAACGTAGAACTTCTTTTCATACCTAAGGACTGCCCTTAGGGAGAGAAACCATTCGATGAAGTTCGTTCCGTCCAATTTTTCCTTATCCAAGATTGACCGTAGTGTAAATTGGGATAAATTGTTTGAGTTTGAATATGAGGTAGACATCTACAAAAAACATGATTTAATTTTAGTAACTTTAATATCTCAAATAAATCGATTAACCTTTCAAAAAGCATTTGATTTGAGCTAAGATCCATATTTCACCTATTTCCATAAATGGCCAAGTAACTGTCTATGGGATTAGGCTATTTAGGTAGGCATCATCCAATTATGTTCAACATAACTCTTAGATGTTGTGGGATCCTATTCAATATATCATATATTGAAATTGGCAAGTTTAATCTCGCTTCAACGCCTTGAAAATACTCATAAATGGCCAAGCAACTGTCTATGATATTTTCAAGTAAACAAACCATACTACGGTATCGTGATCTCACCTAAATACTGGACTTAGGGTTTATTGGGATCAGTCGTCCAAAATACGACTATTTAAGTGAATGGCCAAGCAACTGTGCACTTAAATCTCAATATTTTGGCTCCTTGTCTAACACTACATTCAACCGGCATGATTGGCCGAGCACTGACCATACCGGGATCTTGTATGCTTGACAAGTACCTTAAATGGGTGGCGTTAAGTTTACGTTTTGTAAAAGGTTTAATTTTAGAAAACATTCCAATTCTTTTAAAACGTTTGACTTTATCTCTAAAAATCTTGTTTTAAAAGTTTATCTTATTAAATCGGTTTGATTTTGATAAACATATCAATTATAAAATATCATATTTTATTTACCGATTTAAAATTTTGTTGTGTTTGATTTTATTTTTAAAACGTTTGCAATTATCATAACAATAATAAAGCAATAAATAAAAGCAAACACAAAATAAACAATCACAACAATAATATATGGATTTGCCCCTAATGTGGTGTTGTGAGCCAACACAACAACCACGGTCAATTCTAAGGACGTCTTCAAGCTCTCACTAGCCTCGCCATCTTGGTGAACTCCAAGGACTCAGTCTCGACCTCTTGGAACTCCGTCTTCGTTTGATTTACAATTTAAAATAGAAAGATAACATATCCTAATCTATTTACAATTGCCCCTATCTAGGAAAATTTAAAATTACAACCCTTGCAATTAATACATTTTAATTTTCCAAATACAAAAATAAACAACCACAACCACAGGTCTTTGGGGCAAACCATATATTATTCAATATTGTAAACATAAAATAAATATTTGACCAAAATAATTAACATAATTAAAATGTCAAATCGTATGGAACAAAATTTCATATGGCAAATAAATTTAATTGATGACTTTTAATTTGTAGGTTAACAAACCTAACCCAAAAGAGAATTGACCCATCAAAACCGAGGGTAACAACCCAAAAATGATACTTGGGCCTACTATCCCGGGCCCGACATCCAAACTAGGGCTTTGGCCCAAAACACACGGTACAAGACAAAAACGTAATGACATTGGGCCTTTAGAGCCGATAGTTTTAAGGTACAAGTCCAAAAGCAACTCGATTAAGGAAACATCCAAAATCAAACCATGGCCGAAGCCTATAAGGAACTTGATCAGCAGAAGCCAAAATAAACAACAATTTTATACCAAAAAGAGAATATGGCAGCGGCTTAGGGTCGTAGCCCCGGCTGTTCAAGACATCACCAAAGTAGCCGCTCGACACGAATCGACATCGGTGATTATAGAAAGTCCAGCCACATAGCACATAGGTCAGCGACGATGACACTAACAATAGCTCGGTTGATGGGAAAAACCAACATCAATACCCAAGACACAAGTCGCACAACACGTGTGCCGACATCGACGTTTGAGACCAAAACCAACACCAAAACCTACCACATGGTCTAGCGATCAGCGATGGTGACCGAACAACGGACCAAAAACACTAATAGTCAACGAAAACCGATGACAAGACTATTGAAACACAAACGACAACGGCTATGCCGATCCCAGCAACAACAGTTGCAGGGAGTCGGGGTCGGCCATCAAGGCTGGTCGGCGATAAAAAAAGCGCAGGTATACAAGAGATATTGGCCCCCACGATCTTGGTCGTGGACCAGGGCGGTGATGGCGACGGCCAAACTACAATCGCAGAGAACCATCGTGATTCAGGGCGGCTGTAAAATCGAGCAACAGACGTCGACGATGGAGAAGTCGTAACCCACCTAGCGGCAACAGCCGCAAGTTGCCAGCGGCGGCCGGCGATCAGAGAGGAAGAAGAGGCCGCGAGAATCCGGAGACGTCCGGCGGCGACTGGTGATTGTCGTAAGCGACCTTTCTTTTCACAGAGAGAGAAAAAGGAAGTCGATTGATTCAAAAAGGGTTTGAAGAACCCTTAGTGACTGTGGATTCGATTGAGATGGATTGTCGGCGTTCATGAACTTTGAGTTAACAAAGTCTAAACAACGAAGAGAAAAAAAAACAGCTTCCAGGTCGTGGCCCGAGCGGTGGCTCTCAAACATCAGCCGGTGCTGACCGGCGACGAGGCCGACGACGAGGAGCCTCTGGCGGCTGACATTCATAGAGAAGAGGAGAGAAAGAGAGCTGTGATTTTTGGGTTATCAAAACCCTTTGGAGAAAAATATATATATATATAGATATATATAATGTATATATATATATATATATATATATATTCCTTTTAAGGGTCCAATTAAAAGTCATAATTTTAATTTATTTGTCATATTGTAATTGTTCCTCTTTTCAATTAAATGCTTAAAGTGACTCTGATACCACTGTTGGGTTTTAATAAAAATTTGTAACCGATAAAACGCAGCGGAAAATTAAATAAATTTTGGTTACAACTAATATAGAAAATTTTTCTAAATAAACCTTGAAACCCAATAGGATCCAATGATGCATTTAATTAAAATAAACCACGCCATAGAGGGTTTAGAATATGTACCTTTCAAGATCTGACGGGATAAAAACTGAAGCACCAAGAAACCAAAGTAGGTTTCCTGAAAGGCTATTCTAATTCGATTGTCCATCAAATGGTTTAGCCTAACCCCTTATTTATACCAGAAGAATTATAGTTAGACTATAATTCAATTAAGAATTAAATAAAGTTTAGTAATTATCTGTAATATTCAAATTCAAATTCAAATATATATATATATATATATATATATATATATATATATAATTATCCTTTTAAATTTTAAAATATAATTATATATATATATATATATATATAATTATCCTTTTAAACTTTAAAATATAATTATATAATTACAAATAATTCCTCGTAATTAACATAATTACGTTTTCACCTTGTAATTATCATAATTACAGTTTAACACATATTTTCATAAAATCCGGGTTTCTACAAATGGAAACAAGCGCATTCTTTGTGTGCGACCCTATAGGTTTACATACTCCTCAGCAGTATCTCTATGTGACACGTGTTGTGGGCATATAAAAACTTACAAGGTCTATTGATCATTATGTTTAAATGTATAAGAGAGTTATATAAAGAAACAACAAGTTTAAAACGGATTTCATTTTGTTACCAAAATTGAAACAAAAATGCAAAAGGCACTTTTGCCTTTTTAGCCTATTATTATTAATTTTCATTAATAAATTAATTCATTTATTACCATATTTAAATCAAATGAATATTGACCATTGATTACTAAGATCAATGATATCTAGATTGTTTCCAAAGTTTCCAATCTAATGTAAATTTTCAATTGAAACCACGTGTGTATATATATATATATATATATATATATATATATATATATATATATATACTAGAAGCGTACTCGTGCAATGCAACGAGATACATCACGATTTTAATGTTTCATTTTATTTTTTGTCGATTTACAGTACGATTTTGGATGCTTTTGAGAAAGTGATAATGTTTTTTTTATAAATTCAGTTAATTTAGGCTTAATAATATAATGTTTTTTGTATTAAAAAAATTAAGTATTTTGTTACATGTTGGTAATTTTGGTACAAATGAAGTTTATTACATGTTGTATGCATTTTTGTGAATTTGCATTCATAAACCCTTTTGAAACTCTTTGGTCCCAATACGTGTTGAGTTTCGGGTTAATCATGTCTTTGAGGCATGTGTCTTTATAAACGTCGCTTAAAGACATTTCATTATTTGGGGGACCGATAATTATTGGTCAAAAGGATTTTGAGCAGTTTAGCTCGGTGTTGGCTTAAAAGAGTCTTGTGGACATTTGTCCGGTTTTAATAGCTCGATGTAGAATCCAATTTATGACGTACATCTTAATGCATTTCATTGCATATGCATAATCGTTACACGCTCAAAGTGCTTTTGTCATTCATGTGTAGTCGCGTATTTTTTTGGCTGTGTTGCATTGGATCCATAGGCACGTGAGTCAGTCTTATTGGATGGTCAAGTGGGTAGTACGGGGTTGGACTCCGGGACTCATGCTTTATGACCGAAGCTTGACAAGTAGGCACTAGGATGAGGTAGTCTTGGGCGACACTGTGTGGGTGTGCGCCTAGATCTCCGTCGTAGGGGAATTTCCTCAGTAGTAATCCTCGGACGTGCCGGGCCTTTCGGGTGTCCTTTGTGGCATCAAGGTATCTCGTCCCTTGGGTGGAACTTGTCAAGGATTCGTAGGAATACTTGGGCTTTCATGTCGTTAGGTGTCATACGATGAACGTTGTAGGGGTAGCATACTTCGTGCTCTTCCGCTCTCAACGGATACGGGTATCCCCGTTATTGGTCGCTGTATTTTTTATATTTAAATGTCCATTTGGTGCATACGATTTTATAAACCGTTGGAAAATTCGTGTCATTGAACTAGGAATCGTTTTGAAAACATGAAGAGAAAGAGTTCATTTGGAAAACATTTTGTTGCAACCAATGAGAAGTTTTGATTATTTGAAATGTTTAGTTTTATGAACATGTTGAGTCATCCATTTTGGAATCTTTGGGGATTTTGGTAAGTAAATCATGTTGAGATGTTTCCTCGATGATTTTACATATATAATTGGAGTTCAATTGACGTAAGTGTCATTTCGTGTATTTGATCTTTTAAACTTTTTTCAGAAAATACATATTATTGTGTTATGAGGCATTTTAAAAACATAAGAATATGAATTCCTTTGAAAAAAAAATGGTTCGTCTCAACCAGCAATGAGATTTTAGTTAATTATACTTTGGGTCATGTATGTGTATCTTATTGGAAATTTTCGTCATGGTATTTTAGCCAATGTTTTAGAACGATGAGAGCATGTTTATATTTGGCTTTGAACTCGAAAATTACATAAATTATTTCATGTTTTAACCGGGTGCATACGCATATCTATCTACTAGTTTTGTGAAATAAACGGTCGCATGCAAGTTTTGTTGTGAAATCTTATTTCGTGTCGCATTGTGACTAAAAGAGAGAAAACTTTAAGAGTTTGATATTGAGCATGTGGTCTTGGATTTTGCAAACATTTTATTTATACAGTTTGGAATTAAACTAAATTACTCTTACAATTGCTCAAATCGCATGCATATGTCTTTACTAAATCTTGGAGAATAAACTGATGTATGCGAGTCACTATGAGAAGTTTTATTTCATGACATTTCATGGTTAATTGCAGAAATTTTAAGGATCGATTTTGTGAATTTCCCTTTTGTAGCTTTGTATGAAAGATTTATGGTATTTCGGATAGAACTTTTGCCCAGAACATATTTCAGTTATTGATTTTACTGATAGGAGTTTTTCCGCAATGCATGAAATGAATTTTCGATTTGCATGTCGTAGTAATTACAATTTTGGGCAAGTACGTTTTATCGGTGCGGCCTAAATTTGAAACGGGAATAAAAATATATATACATATATATTTATTTATTTATTTAAGTTTCTATTGTGTTGTTACATTTGGGAAATGATCGGACGTATATAGGTCTTGTTGGAAATTTTATCTTCCGACTTTTTGTGTTAGTTGAAGTTGTGAAATCCTCTTTTGTGAGTTGTACAAACTTTTATTGCATATGTTATGGGACGGAAGTTATTTTTCATATGCATAGCATAAACTGATGCATACTAAGACCCTGGTAGTCCGTTTGAAAATTTTGTTACGCGTCTTTCGTTATCGTTTTATTAGAGTAAGTACTGATCAAATGAGTTTTGAAAATGGTTTTATATGTGTGGCATTGGTGACCAAATCTTGAAACCTATCGAATGCACGATATTGTATTTTCACACACGTTTAATTGTTATAAAACTTATGTATTTGAGAGCTTTATAAATTTCAAATTGGCATAGTTGTGTGAAAAACCTTGAACTCATTGGACTATAGGTGTAAGCCCCCTCGTGTTAGAAGTCGATATTAAGGATAAAAAGATGTCCTCGAAGTTTGAGGTGTTAGACATGTGCTTTCTCCCAGTTAGTTAAGTGACGATCTTTATGCATCGTTAAACCTACGGATTAACATCGTGTTCGGTTGCTCGGGTATGGTTGGTTTTGGAATTATGGGAATTTGATACGACGACCTGTTATGTGTCGGCGGTGTACTATATTGTTGGGTATTCGTGAATAATGATGATGTTATGGTTAACTGGTAAGGATGTTGGATTTGGGTGACTATTTCCAAGAGCAGGTGTCAACTTTGAATCGACATTACTAATCGGGAAGGAAATATTTGGTAGTATACCCACGGTTGCAGAATGGTCATTCTGAGGATAGGTGTCGACACTCTATTCTGAGGACAATAACTGTTGGTATGCTTCAATGTATTTTTCGTTAGATCTGGTATGTCTGCAGGACGAGCGGTAAACTTAAGGAAATTAGATGTTGATCATTAAGAAATCAACCATTGGTATTTTGATAATTGTCAGTACTTTCGTTGATTTGGAAATCGATGCTTGAGAGCATGGTGGGAGTTGGTGGTAATGTTTACTGGATACATTTGGTGAGAACGTCGAGGTGGATTTTAAGTACAAATCGATTATCAAGGAGACCTTGATACGTCGTAGTTAGAGGTATCTAAATGAAATGTTTGATTTGGGGTATTTTTGGTGGAAATAATTGAATTGGGTCGTAGGTTACTCTTGGGGTAATACGAGCAATCTAAGGTTGGGAGGCAACCGAGATTTAATGATTGAGAAAATGATTAATCAGGGACTCAATGTTCATCCTAACATCGGCAAAATATATTGAATGTTAAGATTTAGTTTGTAATGGCATGGTATGAGAAACGCAGCGACAACCTAAACCGGGATGCAATCGGGTCGTATATGAGGTGAAGTCTCATGAAGGTATTCCTTTTGGATAATAAATCAATCAATATTTCCAAGTGTGATATTGGGTGCTTGGTGGTTCCAGATTTCGAGGACGAAATCTATTTTAAGGTTGGGAGGATTGTAACACCCCGATTTTTGAAAGATATCGATCCAAGTTAATACAGAAACCGAGATATTAAGGAAAAATAAGATTTTTGATTTTGGACTTGAATCCTTGATTTTATAGTCTAGATGGATGAAAGATTCAATTACGAGTCCAACGGTTCTTTCCGGAGCAAAAACGGAGCTATAACGAAGAAGTTATGGCCAAAACAGTATCGAGAAGAAAACCAGGGAAGCGGGCGACTTATGCCGCGACTTTAGGTCGCGGCACAAGTCGCGAAATCCACTGGATCGAGCTTAAATCGCGATTTTCAGCCCCAAACTTCATTCCTTCATATCTCCTTCATCCTAGCTCCGATTGGGGTGATTCAAAGTGCTACGGTTTCGTTTTTGAGAGCTTTTCAAGGATCTAGCGAGAGATTGGAAGTCTATTGAAGTATACTAGAGCATTTTGTGGTGGTAAGCTTCTCATCTCTCCCTATTCATCTTTTTCCCTAAAATATTCTAGGGTTTCATCCACCCCTTGTTCTCCCTTTCATAGATTGAAGGTTTGTGACCATTTTGGGAACTAGAGGTGTTTTGGTTGGTGAATTCAAGTTGGGATTGAAGCCATCACCTCCATTGTCATCTACTCTAAGGTTCTACCCTAGGGTTTGGGTTTTCTCCAAAAACCCACTTGGTGAGTCATTCCTTCTTAAATGCTCTAGTATTTGATTATTTCCATGGCTTTATCACACACTACTTCTATGTGCTACTTGGTTGAGTTTTATAACCTAATAGTTGGTATTCTTGACTTTATGAACCAAATGGGGGCAAGTATGTTTAGTAGATCTTGATAATCTCTTTGGTAGTAACTATGTGGATCATATGTACTAGATTTCATGCTTATATGTTGAGTTCATGAGGAAACTACTAATGTCATGATTTAATCCAACTGCTGATAACTTTATGAAGGAATGAGGTAATGATAATGGGTGGATATATTTACATGTATGAAATTATGAGGACCATGATTTATGAGGAATATGGAAGTAAATATTTTATAAGTGGAAAAGAAGTGTATATAATGTGTTATTTATTTAACAAATGTGGATCACCTGATGAGTATGTGGCACTACTCCTTGTGCACGAGGAGGTAGTATCTTAATGTATGAATTTTGCATTAACCACGGTGTGTTACTAGCGAGTAGGCAATAAGGGATCTCGTATCCTTGAGGTGTAACTCGTCTAGAATATGGATAGGCAATAATGTCCGTAAGACCTTGAGGTGTAACTCTACGGAGTAGGCAATAAGGGCAGTAAATACGGTCTGAGGTTGTGATGTCGTTATGGCATGGGAACTAAGATCGGGGCATGAGGTGTAATCCATTACCATTGTCCGTAAGACCTTGAGGTGTAACTCTACGGAGTAGGCAATAAGGGCAGTAAATACGGTCTGAGGTTGTGATGTCGTTATGGCATGGGAACTAAGATCGGGGCATGAGGTGTAATCCATTACCATCGCGGGCGATCCCACTTTCGAGTAAATATCGCCCCGATGGAAGCGGGTCTTCCCCGTAAAACAAGAGGTATTTCTTGTATGTTTATATTCAGGTTTGAGGAACTGATGGCGAAGATTTGTTCCGCGCGAGGCAGAGGAGTTCGGTAACATGATTATGGTTTTATAATGTCATGCCTATTATCTGCATATTTATGGGATCTCACTAGGCTCCGTCCTAACACTTGTTGTCATTGTTGTTTCCTCACAGATCCTAACCGTAGAGGAATTTAGGATGTCGGCTTGGCTAGCGGGCACATAGGAGATCTTGAAGTGTCGGACTTTTGGGGGAATTTTGTGAAGAGAGTTCTTATTGACTTAGCAACGCACGTATTAATCTAGATTTAAATCAATCTTAGATTAAGTAGGTCGTTGTAGTATTGACGTCCCATTATTTTGTTGCAACCTTATGATGCAAACTAACCCGGTTTTATAGGGTTTTTAGTTGTATTGTTATTGGGTGAACATTCGTTGGTTAGATCTTTTAAGCAAGCGTTTGGGCCCTTCATATTCTAGACGACATATTGCTGAATTTACAAACATATTTTATATGTTAAATTATAGAGTGCTACATATTTCCCCATTTTTTGGAGGCTTTTGCTATGGCAATTTTATACCACTTTTCCTCTTTTGGAAAGTTTTTGTTATCCCTATTTTTAGGGTGTTACATTATAATATAACTAGAATCGTACTCGCGCAATACAACGAGGTACATCATAATTTTAATGTTTCTTTTTATTTTTTGTCGATTTACGGTACGATTTTGGATGGTTTTGAGAGAGTGATAATGATTTTTTTATAAATTTTTTTATTTTAGGCTTAATAATATAATGTTTTTTATATAAAAAAATAAATATTTTGTTAGAATTCAATGATTATCTTATATATTTTAAATTATTTATAAGCATCAAAGCAAAATCGTACATTATCACTTTTTCTTAAAACCATCCAAAATTGTACTGTAAATCGACAAAAAAACAAAAAATAAAATGAAACATTAAAATCATGATGTATCTCACTGTATTGCGCGAGTACGCTTCTAGTAGTATATAAAGATCTAATGATTGTTTTTAAGAGATTTTAAGTAATTAGAATTAAATAACGGTACATTATGCTTAAAAATTGTTTTTAAGAGTTTTTTTATTCGTGCTTTATAATATAGTAAGTATATATATATATATATATATATATAGAGAGAGAGAGAGAGAGAGATCGAGAGAGATCGAGAGAGAGAGAGATCAAACGAGAACAATAACTATTTAAAAGAACACGAGAACTAACAAAATTATTAGTGATTTTACATTAATGCGCAAAAAAATCACGCGGACCTGAAACCGTGGTCAAAGTCCATTTTTTGTGTTAATGTAAAATCACTAATGATTTTGTTACTTTTCGTATTCTTTTAAATAGTTATTGTTCTCGTTTGAACCCGACTATATATATATATATATATATATATATATATTAAAGTTTAAATATAATTATATATACAATTATAGGTAAAACCACATAATTAACTTAATTACGTTTCACCATGTAATTATCATAATTACAGTTTAACACATATTTTCATAATTATCCTTCAAGAATAATTATTTCATTAATCAACTTGATTTAACTCGGGTTTTTAAAGATGGAAACAAACATATTCTTTATGTACGATCTTATAGGTTTACATATTTGTCAGCAGTATCTAGGTGTAACACATATCGTGGACATATAATAACTTCCAGTGGTGAAAAGTACAAACTAAAATTCTTAGAGCTATAAATGTAAACAAAATAATAATACAGGGACCACTTTTTATTTCACAAGTTATTTTCAAAGATTTCACCATCAATATGTATAAACCTGATAAACCCTCTTTTTGCCCCTCTCATTCTCTTTACATTTCACACTTTCTCTCTCAAAAACCCTAATTCCTTTCACACATTCAAACAATCACCAAAAACCTTCAAATTCTTCTACAAATGAGTTCCTACAAGAACACACCTAATTTGGATAACCTCCTCCTTCAAACCCTAATGGGCAGGCTCCAAATCCGCCCTCCAAATCCTCTTCAACCCCAATTATCGCAGTTTTTCAACGAAACCCTAGAAGACCTCCTTATGAACACCATGAACAACATCTCAGATCCCGAAGATGATGATCAAGATGATGACGATGATGATGAAAACAATAAGAGAAGCAAAACTCGATTGGCTAAAGAAGAATCGAAGCTGGAAAAGGAGGTAATTAAAATTATTCTCAGTGGAAACACGGAGGACGCTTTAAAACCTAATTCGGGTCAGTCGGTGACGATCGGAGAGCACCATATTTGTGTCGGGTATCATGTGGAAGCCGGGTCGGAGTATCGGGTGTGGGAATGGCATGGTCATATTATGTTGTTTGATGATGAGAATGGGTATGATCCGGAGTATATTTATGGGAATTATTTCGAGAGGTTGAGAGTTGTCGATGGGAAGATGAAGGAGGAGGAAGAGAAAATTAAGGATTCTGGTTTGAAGGATCTGATTGGATCGAGTGAGGATGGTGGGTCGGGTCGGATACTTCATCGCAATATGAGTACTGGATCCTCCAGGTTTATCTTACAACCCCACCTTCTTAAGTTTTGAAAACTCTGCATATGAATATGTTTTTGAAATATAACGGTGAGAAGCGCAAGAAGTTGATTTGAACCGTTATCTCTTTTAATCATGGGTTGATGCTTAGAAGGAAATTGATCCGGTGCATCTTATCTTGGTGCATCTCATCCCTAATATGGGTTCATTTCTCATCCAACGGTTGATAACCACTTTTCAAGTTTCTCACGTTAACCTCAACTTCTCACCGGAACCAAACCCTCTATATATATATATGTGAAATATCGTTTGAGAAGTTGAGGTTAACGTGAGTAGATTTGAACGGTTGATCGCTTTTAATCTCATGCGCTCCCATGAATTGCGTCTTAAAAGGGAATTGATCCGGAATCTTACCTTGGTGCATCTCATTCTAATGTGCGTTTCTCATCCAACGGTTGATAACCGCTTCTCACGTAACCTCAACTTCACACCGGACCCAACTTGCACACACTCTTGTCTCTTATTGGTCAAGGAGGCTTAAATCTACGAGTATGTTTGGAGGAATTTGAGATTATTAAAGTAAGAGTAGATAAACCCTTGGATAAAACCATGAACTCGTATAAGAGATCGCTTTATCTTAAATTATATTTCGACCCTTATTTGCAAGAGTATCATGAAATCAACTCGAGTATAATCTCAGATTTTCTGCAATGATTATAGCAAAATCAGTCCATTTTTAACTTGGAGGATCGTAACGCTCCTGTATTAAATGCGTAAATAACTTCCGGTTAAGTGGAAATGATTACTCGAATAAGTAGTAGACGGCTAGCTGCACATCAGTAAGGGGTTGTTTGCTTTTTTTTTAAAAACCTCTTAAGCTCTTAAGTCTGAATCATTCAGACCTTTTTACACACCACCTCTTATTAATCACAACTAAAATAAGACTTCAGACTTTAGACCTCTTAAAAAACAAACGGCACCTAACTTTTTGTACACGGATCATAAGGCAACTCAGAAGACACTTCAGAGGCAAAAGCTCTTTATAAGCTTCTGAATAGCCAAGTTCATAAGACTTCTTGGACCCAGCTAGGGGGCACGACCCCTTGACCCCTGCCATATGACGCAATGTCGTCGTCCAGCGATCTTGGTTTCTAGCTAGCTTACACGAGTGTGCATTCCACATCTCCTAGTTTGTGTTATAGCTTAACTAACAACCCTTTATCCCCTTGTGAATCTAATTACATAAATTGGAGCGATGATTTCGCTAAAATCACCAACCCGGATACCGCTAGGCTAATGAACTAAACCTTTGGCTGCATATGAATATGTTGTGAATATATTTTGACATAATATGACTTGGTGTTTGAACATGTGGTCTGGTCACTGGTGATGTTTATAGCATATGTATCGCCATATGTAAGGATCGTATGCTTAATGCTGGTAATCAATGTTATATAGAAGAGAATAGAATTGTTGGTAGCCAAACATGCTTAGAAAACATAATGTATGAATGGATCGTGGTGGAGATGGCATCGATTAAACTTATGAACAAATGCATGATGTGTTTTTCGTTATAGTCGTAATGGGTTTAGAATCATATGTGTATTCGCTTTCTAGGCATAAATAGGCAATTCATGCGGTTTTGCATGATATTACGTAATATTCTATGATATTTTTTGTCTTCAGCATACATTAGGATTAGGTCCTGCAATTGTAAATATTGAATTTGTGGCTGCAACTTGTAAATATGGTTGTAGGGCCGGTTCAAATAAGAAAGCTAAATATCGTGAGAAGGTAAGAAATGAAGGTTCATGTGTGAATCGATGTTATAGATTATTCTTATGGGTTCACATATGCATCTTCCAATGGATTTTTCAATAGGCTTTCCTTAACCTTCTTATTTGAGCCTCCTGCTATGATTGTAATATCTACAATTCATTTGAACCATCTTATTATTATTCCACTCATATTTGGTGCTTATTTTGGATGATATTCTCATTTTTCGTTGATAATAATTTGCATCCTAACATTTCATACAATCGACAGAGTTTAATCCAGCAGCATGTATGAAAAGAGCAACGAGAATTCCCATTCAGGTTTTTTGGGGTTTGAATAAGACATCCATGAAGCATGTGGGATCAAAGATTTTGATACCATTTTGATTCTTGAGCAGATTTTCCCATTTTATGAATGGTATGTTTTGTTATTCTTTTGGGTTTTCTGTGGAGCTTTTTCTTAATGACAAAAACCCAGAAGAGTGTATAGGCTTGATTGTATGAAATACATAAGCATTTATCATTTTCTCCTCCTTTCATATTTACACTTGCTTCTTCTTTTGATTCAAACCCATCATTTCATGAATAAGGGAACTTGGGTTACTTGTTATTGTTCATGTATTTAACTTGCAATAGTAATAAGAATCAGGAGGTCTCAGTTATTTCTGCCAAGGCCGATGGTTCGCTCTATGGGCCGTTTATCAAACTCTTACTCTTACCAGACAAGGACTGATAATAGTACCCGAAAAGTGAGGGAGAAGACTCTTAACTGGTTATCGCTTACCGGGTAAGATAAAACTCTCTTCATTGGGAACATTTCTATCATCCGGTTATTCAACTCGTCACTAAAAGATATAAAAAGAGGGCTTCATAAAAAGGATTAGATTCTGAACAATCCAGTTATCTTACACAAAACTCAAACCAAATAAACCAAACTTCCACAATTTCCACCACAATATCTACAAAAAGGAGGTAGAAATCACACCCAAACCAAAAACTCTTAAAAGGGATCTCATCACCATCTTATGGTGTCATTGTGACAAAAGCTAGCTAGGTGGCCTCTGCAACTGATGAGAGATGCAAGCTTGAGCCATATCGATTCGCAAAGCTACTCCCACAAAAATAGTCTAGATGGAAGTCCATAGCAGAAGCAAATATTACTTCCTCTTTCTGCTCACTATAATAATTCAAACTACTCCCACTGCCACCTTTTTTACGACTTTGCTTCTTCTCTTTCCCTTTACTTTCTCTACTCCCCTTCTTCTTCGACTTCTTCTTACCATTATGCTTACGAGCACCCCTGTTGCTCACCACCGATGTGGGCACCGGATCGTATACGTCTGGGCCCCACTTCACGCTCAGCTTTGGTGGTGGACCCACTCCACATTTCTCACGGCTACCTTTCATGGCAGATACAAGCTTCAAAGGCTTCTGTAACAATTTAGAGCACAAATAACATTTTCAATGTGTCTGGCTCATGATAGCATGCATTTGATTCTATTTAATTCAAATCCATCAGTATACCTGCTTCTAACAAGAGACCGCAAAAATATACTTGCAACACACACAACAATATACACCAACCCAGAAACAAACACAAGGCAAAAGTACACCTAAAAGGTTGATTAAAATCAGTTATTAGATCACCTTAGAACTTTTATGGCAAAAAACCTCCTTCAAATGTCCTATCATGTCATTTTGTATGCCTCTAAACATGGTATACACCAAACTTTAGGTTATATTTTCTGGTGAAATTTCGGTATGACCTACTAGTATACAGACTACTCAAATCCCAAACCAGAAGCAGGTATTTACACAAATGTTCTATTACAGATTGTATTCTATGGTCACTGACTCCCTAGTAAGGGGTTGTTTGTCAACATCTTAATGGTTAAGAGGCAACATCTGAATCGTTAAGAGGTAAATCTTGTTTGGCAAAAAAAAGTTCTACCTCTTATGATTTTGTATCTTGACCCTGCCTTAGCCATTAAGAGTCTTGATTTCATTCTGAACAATTAGCAAACAACCATATTTCATTTAGCACTATATCATAAGAGTCTCTTAATCATTCATGGAAGTCCCATATTCACAGGTTCAAAAAAGACAGAACTAGAGCCGAAATGGAGTAGGAATTAGGGATTATAATTTTCAAGTTTACTCCGAATCAGCAGCGAGTGTTGCTCAACAAGTCGAACGGTTGTAGCACTATTGCAGTTAAATATCCAAGGGCAAATGAAGTCGATACTTACAGGTAGAGATGGAGCACTTGAGCAGGGAGGATTAACAGATTTAGCATTATCATCATGTGTCAAGACTTCAGTGGTTATATCATCAGGATCATCTTTCAATTCCTTATGTGCCCCTCCTACAGATGCTGCAGCAAAGGACAAGGTCTTGCTTGAACAAGGAAATATACATTTGCTAAACAGATTCTCATGATCCTTAGGTGCCGTTTGTTTTTTAAGAGGTTTAAAGTCTGAAATCTTATTTTAGTTATGATTAATATGAGGTGGTGTGTAAAAAGGTCTGAACTATTCAGACTTAAAGAGTCATTAAGAGGTTTTTTTTAAAAAACAAACAACCCCTTAGGGATTATTTCGCTCTGTTGAGCCTCTCCACACTCATCTTTCATCTGAAATACACCTTTCTCATGGGGTGGTATGAAGCCCAAAATCCCATCTTCATCATCTTGGATATCCAAAAACTTTGTTGCTCCATATGCAAGTTCATCCACGGAAAAATCTCCCACGGCTCCATAAGTGGATCCAAGTGTATCCAAACAGATCCCATGAAGGCTGTTAATATCATTAGCGGAGAAACCAATGTGAGAGCATATGTCCATTTGCATCAAAAATAGAACTGCAAAAGGAAAATGTAATAATTGTGAATTCATAGTGGACTGGATGCAGTGCAAAAAGTCCAAAAGGCAAGCCAAAAGATTACTTCCTTGTCTTACTGAGTTGTCTGAATTTCTTTGCTCCTAGTTTGAAAGTATAAAGTATAATGTAAAAGCATGAGGATAGATGTCACATCTTGTAATAAAAAGCTACATAGATTATAGACTATAGCAAGCTACATACCTTGTTTGGAACTGGTCATCAAACCAACAACCTCCTTAATCTTAAGGAACCCAAACACTAAATTAAAATGTTGAATTAAAGGATCCGCCATTTGGATTTATCTACAAGCATATCAGTGCACAAGCTGTACAAACAGCATATGCAAGCTAATACAGCTTGGGCATATGCCAATATTGGCAATGGAAATTTAATGCACTACACTGGCAGAGCACATTTGAGAAACAATCCAATTGCCTTGTGAATCCATTGGTATGAATTCACTTTGAATTATGTACACCCACAACTCCTCATATGTATGGACAAACCAAGCTTGAATTTTAAGGAATAATCACATGTGAACTTAGATGACGATAGAAAAATCACTGGTGAAGTATAAAGAGTATCATTAAAAAACAAGAATATCTTAGTCATACATATTAAAATTTAGAATATTGATATATTTATAAGTATGATTCTAGCAGCACAGAAGCCAGTGTTGAGCCATGTATCGTCAAGCCATCATCCCATTATATGGTGAATTTGGTTTACTTGGAAACGAGAATGTTGTAGATTTTGAATGCAAGCAATAACAGTATGAACTAAGATATAAGTATAATTGTTCTGGTTGGAATAGGTTTTAGGGCTGGTGTGAAAAGGAAAACGAAAAAGAAGCAGAAACAAGACATATAACAAAAAGTATACATTTATCTTAATCTGTTCTTTGATTTTGGGCCCTGCAGAAGCGTCCATTTCAATTAGTATAATTTTACTTCGATTTGTGTGCATTTGCAAGACCCAACGTATCTATGGACAAACTCAATTTAAAGTTGTGAAAGGAAGCACCACATATGAAGTTGAAGTATAATGTAAAAACAAATATTATGCTCGAGAAAGGAGGAATTGCATGTTAACACAAGCAGCAACTGGAAATACAATTGGTGAAGTATAGAAGGTAAAAAAGAAGATGGCATGTGCTACAATAATAACCCACAACTATCTAACTCAACATTCAATAACTTCACAACTGTAGTGAAATACTTTGAATCAACTGGTATGAGATTCGAGCCCCAAAAGTGTAACGGAATATGAGATACTACAAATTTTTAAATCCAAATTTGAATTTATAGAAGTAAACAATTAAGTAACCTGCTACCATATATCTCCATTGACTTCGCTCCTGATCACAATAATCATCATTATTCAATATGCAGATCGAGTAACAAATCTGTTAAGCAATCATTTATGAAACGAGAACATATGTAATCACAATAAACAAAAAGAAAAACTAAATTATTTTTCTGGCACGGCAAACTGTGGATCCAATGTGGCTATGCAGAAACACAACATCTGCACTATCATAACTGTTGTGATTCAATTCTTGAATGATAAATCCAAAGTAACATTGCAAAAAGAATTAGGTCTATACGTGCAGTATAATGTTACCTTTTTTTCCGCCAAATAAGATAACAGAAAAGTCCAAACAAACTTCTGCGCAGACGTGGAACCAAACAATCCCGGATGTCAAAGGGGTATCCAATCAAACGATCGAGTAGATTTGCCGTGTGAAAAAGGAATTATGATGACAACGAAGAAAAAAGTGGGAGATAAAGAACGAAGAAAAAAACCGATACGAGTAATTAAAGGCGCTAAAGATGAGGGTGATTATTAACTAAGATTACCACGACGATCACCTTTCTCAAGACGATGTTTCAAACGATAAGAACACGAACAACCGCCATTTAAAGAGGTAGCATAAGGCCGGGTAAGTAATTCGAGTGAAGGCACCGAATGCATTGTCCGATGCTCTTCAAACCCTAATTTCCTCAAGATTCAACCACCAAACCCTAATTTCCTCAAGATTCAACCACCAAACCCTAGATATAAATCGATTCGATCGCTAATTCGACTTGAACCGAAGAGGATCAAACAAATTCAAACAGATAGGAGACACATGGTTTTGATTGACTAGAGATCATATGAACTGCTTACATGAATTTGAAGATCGAGATGCGAGGTTCGAAAAACATGGCGAACTCCGATATGGCGAATAAAGGCTTTAGAAAGAGGGAGGAATAGGATATTTGTTCGCATAGGATAATAGAAGGGATAATAGCGGATATGAATATTTATAGGAATAATTTACAATCACACCCCTCAAGTTATAGACTATTTGCATCTTTGTACATGTAAAGTATTAGTATGTGCAAAGAGTCGAAGCCATCCAATGAAATTTCAGTTGAATCCTTCCATCACCGCAAATACTAAGGGGTTGTTTACAAAATGCTTACTCGATAAGTGCTTACCGGGGAATTTACCATAGTGGATGAACATGACAAGAGGATAAGATCTTACCCGGTAAGAGCGAGGATAAGGATGAAAAGTTTTACCCGGTAAGAGTGAGTGACTACTCTTACCCGAGTAAGCGCTTACCGGGTAAATTGTTGTATAAGATACCATCGTGATGATTAAAATCTTACTCGACAAAGTAAGTTAGTGTGTCGAGTTTTATTGGTAAGCGCTTACCGGGTAAGCATTTAGGTAAACGGCCCCTAATAGGGTGTTTGGTTTATGGAATTGAAAAGAATTTGAATGAACTAGAATGACTAATTCCTTTGACCAAATTTCAAGTACCATATTTGGTTCATATAATGAAGGTGACGGAATCCTTCTAATTTCATTGAATTTCACAATTTAAGGGGGGGGTTGGTTCATGAATTTTGAAGGAATTGGAATGGATAATTCCTTTGACTAAATCCCAATTCCTTTATTTGGTTCACATATTGCTCATGATGAAATCCTTTGAATTCCACAAATTAAGGAATTCATCAATCTTTGGCTCAAGTGAAACAGTCAAATTCCATCCAATTCCCACCAATCAAACGTGTGGTCAAATTTCATTCCAATTCCTTCAAATTCAAAATCTTTCGATGGATTCCAATTCCATCAAATTCCATTATGCGAACCAGACACCCCCTAAGGAATTCATCATTCATTGGCTTAAGTGAAATAATTGAATTTCTACTAACCAAACGCATGGTCACATTCCATTCCAATTCATTCAAAGTCAAAATCCTCCGGTGGATTCCAATTCCATCAAATTCCATTCTACGAACTAAACGCTCCCTAAAAGGGTGTTTGGTTCATAGATTTTGATGGAATTGGAATGAATAATTCCTTTGACTAAATTCCAAATCCTATATTTGATTCATATAATGAAAATGATGGAATCCTTTGGATTCCATTGAATTCCACAATTTAAGAAAATTATCATTCTTTGGCTTAAGTGAAAAAATTGAATTCCTACCGACCAAACATGTGGTCAGTTTCCATTTTAATTTATTCGAAGTTAAATTTCTTTCGATGGATTCTAATTCCATCAAATTTCATTATGGGAACCAGACGCTCCCTAACAGAGCAATTGTAGTTATCCATCTCTAATTTTTGTTAGTGCGGTTTTGGAGAGTGTAACAATGTGAGATTCCCCAAACTTTTTTGCAGCTAAGTTATGTATATATATATATATATATAAGAAGAGGTTCATTTGAGAAATGTTAAATATACGAGAAATAGAGAAGTAATCCTAACCTTTCATTCAGTCAAGATCGGTTTTGACTTGTCAAATGTTGCGTCTTTGACTGGTCAACAATTACGGCTTTGACTGGTTAGTAATTTTTACAAATACACGGGACGATTTCATATATGAACCTGTATGATTCACATATGAACTATATGTGAACTAGTGTAATTCACATATGAACTATTTTAACTGATTCATATATGAACCTTTGTGATTCATATATGAACCAATTAACTGATTCATATATGAACCTTTGTGATTCACATATGAACTAATTAACTGATTCATATATGAATCAGTTAAAGGAGTTCATATGTGAATATATAATTCATATGTGAATATATAATTCATATGTGAATCATACAGGTTCATATATGAACTCGTCCCACGTATTTTACGAAACTACCCCTCTATCTTCTACAGACCACACAAGGAATTATTTGGTGATTCACGGTCAAAGCCGCAAATGTTGACCAGATAAAAGTCTAGGATCATTTTTTTTATTTCTCATATATTTATCATTTTTCAAATGAAACTAATCCTATATATATATATATGATTTTTAGTTCATGTTTTAGCTCAATCCCTTCGGCATACTCTTTATTTCAGCCCATTCGGAGAATTATAATGTTTTAGTCATTTAGCCCAATCATTTTCCTCTTCTACTAGATTTGTTGATTCGTCAATTCACGATTATAGCTACAAATTTGCAATCCTTTATCCTTAGGTCTCTAATTTGAATATTGAATACTTATCTAGTCTTATTCGACTATATTTTCCCATGGCTAACTTTATGATTGAAACACCAAAGAAGACCCTGTTTAATGATCTCCCCCTTGTTATTTATTTCTCTC
This sequence comes from Arctium lappa, assembly GCA_023525745.1. NCBI lineage: Eukaryota > Viridiplantae > Streptophyta > Magnoliopsida > Asterales > Asteraceae > Arctium > Arctium lappa. The sequence continues at coordinate 11,985,127 of CM042054.1, read as the reverse complement.
TCTCGTTTGACGAGTGATAAATACATATTGGTACCTATTTTGATATAAAATTCTTCTCATTATTTATTACTTAATAGACCTCACTAATTTTGGTTTTTGATTGCCTGTTGATAGATGTCTAAATAATGGATTTGAAGCCAAAGCATAGCATAATAGATGTTTATATGACCGACCCTGACATGCAACCATGCCATGCCAGGGTCACTTTATCATAAGCTAAAAACTTTCAACACAAAAATTGTCACCCTGATATGCAATTGTGCCATGCCAAGGTCACATACAAGCCTCACATTAGATAACAGAACTCAACGGCGGAGCCAATAATTTTTTTTTCTATGGGATGCCTAGAAAAAAATGTAAGAAGATTCATGATTTCAAGCTTGAGAAACCCTTTTTAATATATATGTTTTTTAGAGTGACCTAAACAACATAACTATATATATAGGACGGTAATCAAATGAGAACTGTAAAAGGGTTAGGACCGTGGGGCCTAATCTCAACCATTAAAGAGTTTTAATCAAAGGTTTTTAAACGTTGTGGCATTTTTGTAACATTAGTGAAAGTTTTGAATGTCTTAAGGGTAAACTTGTAATTTAAGATATCAAAACTACCTCTCACGTCCTCATCTTCTTCCCATCATTCCATCAACACACTGACCAACACAACCCTTCAAAATCAAATCCCAAAAAGAATCAGAACGCCATCGCCACCGGCTTTTCCGACGAGATAATTTGTCGCTAGCAGCGGCGGTTTCTTAACTGGTTTGGAGAAATCTCTACCTTCCTTTTTCGTTGTAATACTTTGGTGATTTTATCGATTATGTCGAGATGGAAAAGTTTCGAAGATGGATTTGATGGAGGTGAAGGCGTTTGAGATCCAGATTTGTAAGACCTCAAATATGTACTTTGTTGTTTTAATTCCTGCTATGATCTAAATTTTGTATTTGATTGTGCCCTGATAACACCAATCGATACCAAGTTGCAGGCCACGGATATGGGGTTTTCACACACAGTCCCATCATGACCTGCAATCATCGCGTTTGGGTTTGTGTATAATTTGAGTTTTCTTGAATCACTTATCTGGGTGTCAGGTGTTCCAGAAGTAGGTTTGTAGAGAAACGTGGTGATGGGTTGAGCAGAGAGTGACGGTTGTCACCGGGGGATTCATTGGGAAATCAATAATTCATTTGAGATCCTAGCATCTCTTGTGGATTAGGATGCGACAAAGACGATTTAGATGATCTAATCAACTAGTACGATACTAGATGGGTTATTTATTTTGTTCAAAATTGGGGTTTTTTGCTTCTCAAAATATTGTTTGATTTCATGAGGTGAAATAACATGTAGACGAAAATTGTATTTGATTTTCATGAGGTGAAATGACATATAGACGGAACTTGTGTTTGATTTCATGAGGTCAAACTGATTACTGATAAAAATTGTGCGTGATTTCACGTGGTGAAATAACATATATATGAACATTATGTTTGGATTTCATGATGTGAAATATCATATTTATGAAAATTTGTTTTTATTTCATAAAGGTGAAACAGTATGTGTTTCATTTGGTGAATCTCTGTTATAAAATGACGATTATGCCCTCTTCATATGGTGAAACAACTTATAATTAAAATCATAGGATCAAAACCAAATTACGACTTAAATCGGTTCTCATGGTTCTCAACATTTTTTTGGTTATCACATGATTTAACCCCCCCCCACACACACATATATATATATATATATATATATATATATATATATATACTAGGCATATACCCGCGCGATGCAGCGGAATGTAAGTAAATAACGAACAATTAATGTTACTTTCTTATAAACATGTCATCAACAATCCAACAATGACCTTTGAATCACAATTTATGAAACCCTAAACCCATAAATATATTCAATAATTAGTTTATATTACAATTATTGACAGAAAAAAATTATAATGATATAATTTATAATAAAAATGAAACGTATTTTATGATTATGTATTTTTAATGTGTTAACGGTGGAAAAAAATAAAACGTATGGATAGAAAACAAATTAGTTCGTAGATATTCATGATATTTAATAGTACGGTTAACTTAAAAAATATTCAATATTGGGCTCGTTTTGAAGATATTGACGAGACGATTATAATAGTATAATTTGTAGAAAAAGAAACGTATTTTTTCATTGCATTTTTGTTCATATACGATTATTTGTGTTAATATGATAATGGTGTAAAATGAAAAATGAAAAAATAAGGGATATAAAATGAATTAAGTAAGTAATTGTAAGGATGACAAATGTAACATTACAAGGGTGATAAATGTTATTGTATAAAAGTTTAGGGTAATAAGTGTTATTGTATAAAAACTTAGGGTGATAAGTGTTATTGTACAAAAGTTTATACAATAACTGTATTAGTTTTTTTATATAGTAGTAGAGATTTAATTCGTAGATATTCATGATATTTAATAGTACGGTTAAATTTAAAAATATTCAATATTGGGCTCGTTTTGAAGGTATTGACGAGACGATTATAATGGTATAATTTGTAAAAAAAGAAACGTATTTTTTCATTGCATTTTTATTTATATACGATTATTTGTGTTAAAATAATAAGGGTGTAAAATGAAAAATGAAAAAAACAAGGGATAGAAAGTAAACTAAATAATTAATTGTAAGGGTGATAAATGTAAAATTTAACTTTCCAAAAACCGTTTTCCAATAACCAACTTTTTCAAGAACGGTAATAAAACTTTTATAATATAGTATATATATATATATATATATATATATATATATATATATATATATATATATATATATACAAACAAATAGAGCACACATTTGTTTTGTTTATGTGAAAATGTCGATATTCGAAGAAGGGGAAAAAAGCAAATACATAAAAATTGGAAATATTATTAGGGGGAGAAGGGGCCAGGTCCATTAAATCTTAAAAGGTAGGCCTTAAAACTAATACATAAAAAAAGGGTGAGGGTGCCATTGCACATTATGGTGCTAAGGTGGCTTCACCCCTGTCTGAACTAACGATACATGAAATTATATCTTGCCATGCAAGGGTCGCATGCTAGTGTTGCGGTAAAAACGCAGGTTGATTAGTCAAATTTAAACTATTGGGCAGTTTTCTTCAGTATATCATTTAAAACCCTCTTAAAACTGCCAGTAAGGAGGAGATCGACAAAAAAACATTAGAAAACTCGAGACCACGACTCACAAGCACATGGGAGGCGATTTTGGAGATTTTCTAGGGTTTCTTCAAGAATTCTTCAATTACATCATTGTAAGCTTATGATTTCAAGTATGAGTAGTTATGTTTTTTATTTATAGTAATGCGTATGCAATTGTTCTTTAAAAAACTTCATCTTGAGTTGAGCAATTTGAGTTGGATCCCTCTGTTAATAAACCTTGAGTTTTGACAAAAACATATTTGACCCATATTTATTGTTAAATACACTCTTTTACATTGTTTTATGCCCGTTATCTACTTTAGTTGCAACAAAAATCACATTAGCTAATGTGGAGCATAGTTTTTCTAATTTTTACAATGCTTAGCATATCTTCTTGAATATTCATTACAGCAAGCATATTTCTCAAATGATCAATAGCTTAGGCACGCATTTCTAAGAACGTGAAGATACAGTTTTAAGGGCCTTCAATCCTGATTCGACAATAAACAACGGGAGGAGCAAATAGACGATTTTGGAAGCTTCGATCGCATTACGAACCACACCAATTAAAGATATAATACCATGGTTTGAGTGAGAGATTTCACATAGATATCAAGCAATTAAAGATAAAATATCCTCGAGGTCATTAACCGACGACATAACTCTGTTTATAAGTTGAACGCATTAGTTGTCCGATGTCTGGTTGGCAGTAAGAGTTGGAGAATGGAAATCACTTTATTTTTCTTAAGGTTTTCAGTATTCTTTGTTAATAAAGCTTCCGCATTTCATGTGTGGATGTACATCGTCATATTGGTGGTGGAACCACGTTAATTGCGAATTTTATTTTTCTAACTTCTTTATTTGTTTATTATGCAATTTAGTTTGCCATTTTACTATTCAATTAATTCATTTTGCATCCAGTTGCTAGTTATTATCATACTTTGATTGAAACTCAACGCTTTATTTGATTTTTGAATCGTTGTGATATTTGTATCGTTTTGTTCATTCATATTAATCATAAGAAATAAACGATAACATTGTTTATAGTCCGGTTAGTCGAGTAAAAACCTTTTTGTTCCTTAATTGGAAGTAGAATGCAATAAACCAGAGTGTAACACCCTAAAATTTGAAACGAATTTAAAACTTAAAATTTTCGACAATACGACGCTTATAAATTGAAAGAAATTAAACCTGGAAGGATGACGTAAGTTTGACATTCTTAAAATGTAACCACCGAAAAAGGGGAAAGGTGTAACAACATTTACATCATATAAATGGAAATGATAATTTTGTAGATCCCAGTGCAGTGCAATCACAAGTAAATCTTCAATATAGAACAATAATCAAGCCACAACTGCTAGTCATAAGATTAATAAGCAAGCAAAGGGTTATAGGTTTACAGAGAGAATTTATGATAAGGATATATACACCAATGGAGTAGCAATCTAATAAATGACTTGAGTAACCTGAAATATGAACTAGAAAAGTCTTTATATACTTAGGCTTACAGGCCTAATGGGCTTATGGGCTTGGGCCCATCTAACAAAATAACTTTCAATTAATTACAAATCAAACCCTTATAAATACTTTATTCCACTTTCAACACTCAGGACTTTCAGTCCTAACAATCTCCCTAAAGTTGAATAACAATACTTTATTCAGACTTCGTTTTTTGATCTTTCAAGGCACTTTCAGATAAGTCAGATAGCTTCACAGTCAGCTTTCTAATCTCAGTTTCAAAGAAATTTCTCTCTTCTTCAAATCCCTTCTCAGCATCATTTCTCTGGCCGGATATTTTTTTAAAGAATCCAGCGTTCTTCTGTTCAATGGTCTTCTTGTCTTTGGCAAACTTTTCCCTTTCCAGAATAATTACTTTCTCAAATTCAGAAGTCTTTTGAGAAAGCTTTAAACATTTCAGCTCAACCGCCCTATTTTCTTCTGCACTTTTTCTCGAAAAATCTGATAATTTCTTTACAAATGCTTTCTTTTCAATCTCAAAATCAGATATTTCTTTGGCCATCTTTTTCTCCAGATCAGATATCTTCTTTTGAAGATCAGCATTTGCACTCTCCAAATCATTAACTTTCTCATTGTTCTCAACAGAATCTAGTTTCTGGATTTGAGCTTCCGAGAAAGAAATCTTTTCTTTTAGTTTAGAGTTCTCAAATTTCAGAAACTTTACTCTTGAAGACAACTTTGGTCCTGTCTCAATCATCTCAATATGTTCCCATAACAGCTTTCCTGTAGCCTTTTTACTGTCTAATGTAAAAAATATCTCTTTTGAAATCTCTTCTGACATTTCTTTCATTAGGAAAGATCGAGCTAATCTGTCAGCTTCATATCTTTTTCTTTGCTCGTCTGAGTACATATCAAGTGGCAATGGAAGCTCTTTTTATTCGCTGTCTCCATTATCCTTTATAAGATTAAAAACTTTCCTTGGAGTTGTCATACATCCTTCCCTCAGAGATATTCTAATCAGTTTCCTTAATGCATGTTTATCAATGAAATCTATGAACTGATTTTTCCATGCATCATACTATCCTTTGAAAAGTACCGGTGGCTTCTCATCAGTACTGATTGAAGGAGTTTCACTATAATTCATTCTGATAGATATAAGATAAGAACTTGAAAAATGACCGTTAGTCCAGATAAAATCAAACAATACTAAAAATCTTAGAATGAAATTCAGAAAAATCTGATCACGAACAGAACTTTATCCCCCTTCGCAGACTTAGCACGGGGGTCCCGCTTACAGTTTGCAAAAATCGACCGATATACTGACCGGGAATGTGTTTCGACCGGTATTGAGTCGACCGGAGACTTGTAATGACCGGTATCGAGTTTGACCGGTAATGTGCCTAAGACCGATAAAGCCTTTGACCGATAGTGAGTGTTCGACCGATAAACGCTTAGACCGATATTGATGATATTCGACCGATATACTCTTAGACTGGGGTTGACAGTGTGTGTACTGGTCGAATGCTATCGACCGATAAAAAATATTCGACCGGAAGAGTAAGGACCGATATAGTTCGACTGATAATGGTCTTCGACCGGAATTGGTCTTAGACCGATATTCGATTAGATAACTTAGACCGATAATATGCACTTAAACAGTAATTGATAAACAAAAATATCAATCGACCCAGATCAACCAAAAACTTAGTAGACTAAGCAGATAATCGAAAAAGGGTTTTTAGACAAACCTTTTTCTGGATCAAACCTTTAGTCTCTTTGCTCTGATACCAATTGTGTGTCCCAATACGCAATCATTCAAACAAGTAAAACAATAAACAACACAATAATGCAAACATGATATTGATTAATCGAAAGGTTCAACAGGTTACAAGTGTTCTTGATGAAGAAACCAAACTTTCTCTCCACTTCTCTCTGTGTACGGCGCCAACAACATCAACTCTCTCTCAATATTAATTTTTCTATTAATCTCCCTTAACCTAATTAACCTAAACAAAACTAATTTATATTTAGGCTAATTAAGCCTAATGGGCTTGGCTTGCTAGGACCCAACAACCTAAAACAAACTTATTTAACTAAAATAAAACTAACTAATAAATAAAATACGTAAACAGACTTTGACTATTTATTACAAAATGACCCTAGACTATTTGTTGAGACGACTTTATCAGCTTTGACTTCAGATTTCCATCTTCAGTATTTGATGATCTTGGATCCAATAAAACTGTGCTTTAACAAATTTGACAACCTACTAATCTAAACCTTCATAGCTTAGATTACATATGGGTGTCGTCTTCAATTTCCCAAAAGCTTCTATAATGGTATGTACGCCAACTCTCCAAAAGTGATATATTTGATGGGTGTCGAGACCGTCAAATAATAAGTATAATTTTCCAACTGTCCCAAATCACAATAAATATTGTAATAGCGGTAAGTTGGGTCGAATCCATAGGGATTGGTCATGACAAATTATTCGACTTCTACACTTTTAGTACAAAAGGGGGGGGGTGTGGATTTAGTTTACTAAACTAAACATTCAATTAAAAACTAATCAACAACGATAAAAAGAAGATCCAACATTAGTTCGCTTCCGATTAAGACGGTAGTACCTGTCATTGACTCCAAAAGCGTAAACACAAAGAACGAACCCAAGTTGATTATAGTCGTTAACAAGCTCTAACGACCTCTATTTTTACTTAAATTCACACCGGTTAAAACAAACTCTTCAACCGGATCTTAATCACGAATAAGAAATTAAATAAGCTCTTATGTTCTTAGGCGTGATTAGTTTTATCGGACTAGAAAAACATCAAATCAAAGCCATAAGCTCGTAAGCTCGACTTATTAAGGCCTTGAATGCGAGATTTCAAGACTTCGATTTGGAAACCTTATTGGAACCAAACGAAATCAGTTGTTACTTTATCAAAATCCAAGACGATTACGTATCTAGGGTTTGATTAACAATCATTCATAAGAAATTCAATCAATTGGTCAGATTAACTAAAAATCCAAATGAAATTGACACTGAAAATAGAAATCAAGCAAATAAGTTTGTCCCAAATGTTTACAATGGAATCTCAAGGTATTGAACCATCTAAATCAAAGCAAACCAATGTTGGAATGGAAAGGAAAACCCTAAATTACAATTGCAACAATATGAAATTACACAAACCCAAAATAAAAATCGAATGAGTTCTTCCTTGCCCTCCCTTCCAATTCTGATGTGATTCCCCCTTCAAGAGCAGTTCCAAGCGTGCCTTTATACCCATGAGGAGAAGAAACCGTTCCAGCCATGAAAAACGCAGATTTGGTCCCTAATTTCTAAAAATCGTGGCTTTGGCGCGGGTTTGACCGCGTGGGAGGTCGCCCGCGTATGAAATTGATCGAAACAGTTCTTGACGCGGGTTTAAGAGCGACTTCACCCGCGTAGGAATTCGCCCGAAACTCTACTATTCGATCGGCTGATTTTCTTTCCTGTAACACCCCGGATTTCCGTTGTGTAACCTTGCTATTCTTATGTTAAGATTTTGTCGTTAGCTCCGTTTTTGGTTGGTTGTCATTTTGGATTTTGTGAAGTTGGGGAGAAACAGTGAGTTACGCGAGTTACACCGCGACTAGAGGTCGCGGCACAACCCGCGTAACCCTCTGTTGGTTTTGGATTTTGAGAACTATGCGAGTTATACCGCGACTAGAGGTCGCGACACAACCCGCGAAACCCACTGGATGATTAGGGTTTTTGGGACATGGGCGAGTTATGTCGCGAGTTGAAGTCGCGGCATAACCCGCGTGGTTGCTTTGACCGCTTAAAGGGTTCAGTTTCCCAAGATTTCATTATCACAAATCTAAATATCTTTCTCTCTTTAATTCTCTCTCTCTCTCTTTATCTTTCGATCTCCGAAGTCTCGTTTGGTTGCTAGTTTTCGGTGTTTCTAGCAAGGGGTCGGTGTTTTAAACTTCACCTCTTCGTCGTGATCGTTATCTGGTTTTCTAGGTTTTATTCCAAAAACCTATCGGTGAGTTCCTACTACCATTTTACAAACTTTATACATGTCAAAACTCTTATTTTGCGAAATCTGAAGTATTTCTACGGTATGATTTTATGTTCTAAACATTTTGATATAAATGAAGTTTTTGGTGAATCTCGGGGTTCCCGGTCAGATTTGACCAAAATGACGGGTTCCGCCTTATTGAAGTAAAATGATGTTTTACTTGCACATTATGTGGTCGTTTGAAAAGGATGTTTATGAACTCATTTTGAATGATTTTCATTCTTACCAGAAGTTGAACTGGGAATAGCATTTTGTTTATAAAATGTACTTATACCATATATTTATTTATGGTCGGTCACATATGTTGTTGTGACGAGTCCTTACCATTACTAGTGGATCCCTAGGTTTTGGAGTAGACTGTTTTATTGGGAGGTAATATTCCCCATTTTGTAACTAGGGATGCATATGTTCCTAGAGGGCAACTTGGTACGGTTATGTGAGGCCGGATACTAGCCATGGTTCATAGTGATCCTAGTGAGGGAGTATACATTGGTTTCCCTTGGGAGCGCGATCTCACCTCGTAGCACGGACTCTGGGTTCATTGCTGAGGACTCCAAGTGTTTAGCTCATAACTCGGAATTGTGGTCTACTTTGTGTTACACCACTATCTTGGTAAAATGGTCCTTTTATCACCGTTTAAGAGTTTTGGACCGAAGAGGCCCGGTTGTGGCGAAATGTTATCTTTACGAACTAAACCTTTATGAAAAGATTTCTTTATGATACTGATGTTTATATCTTTCGAGCTTTATAAACTGTATGTTCTCACCAGGCTTTAAAGTCTGACACTTTTCTCAAATGATATGTATAACAGGTTTCCCTTAGCGGTGGGATGCACCGGGTTTTGAGAGACGAGTTGGGTCTCGGGGCTTTTTGAGATGATTAAAGTGTTGATAGTTGGGCATTGTTAAGTCCCATTCTTTTGATGATTAATGGATGTCAACTGATGTAATCTAGATAGTTATGTTTAGATTAGTCTGTTGATTAATTCTACATCCGTACAGGTTTTTGTAAAGTCTTAAGGACTGACACACCTTTTCGAGAGGTTTATATCAATATAGTTATCTTATTGCCTTATTTATGAAGTTTTATTTTACTCTGATTTTTAGGGTGTTACATTACCTCACGTCTGATTGCAACAGGAGAGAAAAATACATCTTTTTTGGCTTTCCTTTTGGGTCTTTTTCTTGACTTTCACATAATAAAAAGAAAGGCTTAAATGACCCATTTTAGGAATAAATTGATTAAGAGAACTGGGTTTTTAATTCCCAATTTTAGACAAAAATTGCAACTATCACTATTCCCAAAAGTTTGCCTTATATAGGACTCAATTCTCCTCTGCCACCCCGCCGCTATGAGAACCTAATATACACATCATCTTAAGAAAAAATGTTAGGCTTGGAGCCTAGTGAGAACCACCGGTAAATATGAAATTGTGAAAACCAAAGCATAGATAAATAACTTTAAAAAGGTCAATCCCAATAAAAATGCATATAATTTAACATTCAATACTTGATTGCCTTTATGTAAGACGGGGGAGACTCGTTCCACCATAGGTTGTGACGGAACACAAAAGTAAGCCACAACACATACGGTTCCCACATCAATGATGGATATTTACCGGTATCAACTATATCCAAGTCTTTAGCCGTTTGAACATCAACTCTATCCAAGTATTTAGTTCAATATAAATATGGATTCAACTCTATCCAAGTATTTAGCCCAAAGAATCCCAAGTTCAACACTATCCAGGTCTTTACCTTGAAATCTCACCATTCTTGATATTTCGTACAATACAATAATCACCACTTATACTTAGCATAAAATCCAAACATACAAGTAATGTATAATGTAACACCCTCAAACTCGGAAATAGCAACTAATTTAAAATTTTCTAAAATACATCGATAAATAATTTATCTACAAACACAATATAGGATTTAACCTTAATAAACACATGTATTTTCTACATACAGTCTATAATAAGGACGGGTGTTACTAAAACCCAATAATAGTCACTATCTCCAACTGCGGAAGACTTCATCAATCTACTTACTCTCGTGTAAGTCTATAGTTCAACTCCTCAAAGCACTGCTAGAACCAAACCCCAACTGGAACCTGATGCACATGCCGACAAATAAAAGGTTAGGCTTAACGCCTAGTGAGCTCAAGAGTTTTCGTTAGAGATAAATAAAGCGATAACTTTAGGAATGTTATTTAAAATCATGATTTCCCAAAATGCAATACAACTAATTTGGAAACAACTAGAAATGAAATACATTAAATCTTAAAACAATCTCCTTTCATCATTCACCCCTTTCGTGATTAAAATCATAAAACACGCCTCTTTAAATAAAGCCAAAACCCAAAGCACACGTAAAACATAAATGATATTATAATGATCAAACGTTGAAAACATAGATAACTCAAACTTCCAAGACATCCCAATAACTCGAATGAGTTTCAATAACCGAAACCTTAAAACATAGATAAATACCCATACTCAAACGTCTCCGAAAACATGGATTATAAAACTCCATAACCAAAACCACACATATTGGTGACGGGGAAGACCCGATTACATTGTACGTGACGGAACACAAAATACGTCACATAGTTATGTAGTAAATCAAAACATGTGGGTTACACATAAAACACCCACTGAGCTTAACTACTCCAAGTCTATTGCCCGAAAACATCAAGTCAACCACTCCGGGTCTATTCTTGAGAGTCCCCAAAACCGGGCAACTCGGGCACAATGGAATTACACCTTACTGTCCATGGGACGCTACCCGACCGTATAGGCCCACACCCTACTTACCATGGAGCCCGATGCCTATTCCTTGCCAAATGGTGAACCAACTTCCCAAACGGGGACAGAGGAACACCGTGCCTATGGATCCATTACACTAACTAAACCATTACATGACTCAAAACGAATGAACTAACACGTTTAAAGTATGTAACTCTCAAATAAGATGCAATAAATGCAAACCATAACCAAACGCTCTACAATGAGCTATTAAAACGGACAAGTGTCCTCAAAACCCAACAAAATCCCAAACCGAGCCATAAGCTCGACAAACCCAAAGACCCAACGTTGAAAATCATAAAATGAAATCAAATATAAACAACCCGTACTTATATAAACCCATGCTCCAAAACATGTGATTAATTCCAACGTAGTTTAGATTGGGACAATTCATTTTCCAAGTGAGTTTACAACATTTATTCTTTCAAAACGTCCCATAACATAAAACCATGCATTTCTCCAAAACATAAATTGAAACGCATTTATACTCAAAATCTACTTCCATAAAATAAATCATTAAAATACCAAAATACATGATTTATTTATCATAATGCCCAAAATCCCAAAGATGTGTGCTAAATGAGTTTATAAAGTTAAACACCTTTAAAATAACCAACTTATCAGCAGTTAACAAAACTTATCAACAGTTAACAAAACTTATCAGCAGTTAACAAAACTTATCAACAGTTAACAAAACTTATCAGCAGTTAACAAAACTTATCAACAGTTAACAATTTCGTGTAAGGCACAAAACCCTTTAAAACAAACATTTTGACATGTACAACATTTTCACAAATCAACTTGAACTCACCTTGCTAGATTTAGGCTAAATCTAGATTTTACCCACTTAGAGTTCCTTTGAAGAAACTTGAATCCTCCAAGCCAAAAGTCTCCAAACACCTATATCCATACATTTCCAACCGTAAATAACCACAGTCAACCATATAGAAACATTCCCCAAACATTACACATTAAAATCTCCATTTTGGTCCAAACCCAAATTTCGACCTAGATTTCTCCAAAACTATCAAACTCGAAATTGATAAGCCACACACTAGGATAATCATCAATGGAACATTTATAACTTATGTTAAGGTTTAGAAATGGAAGGGATACACTTACCAGTTAGGTTTTGATGAAAACCTAGAAAACCCAACAATGAGTTTGAGGTTGAAGATGAAGATGGAGATGATGAATCCTTGACCATAACTTTCAATCCTACCACTTGATGATGTTTCCTCTTCAATAAAACACAAGGATTTGAGCCCAAAATGAGTTAGGGTTCGAAGGGAGAAGAGAGAAAACGATTTGGGAGAGAATAGGGAAAGTTTGGATGAGAGAAAATGAGGAAAAGGGCTGAAATCTCGACTTAACAGCAGCCTGCCCAGTTTAGGTGACTTTGCCATGCGACAATGCCCTGGTCATTGTCGCTGGTTCTCCCAGCTTCCTTCCCGCTCACTGTTTTGGCCGTAACTTCTTCGTTATAGTGTCAAAATACGAACATTACCATATTCGAAAATAACGTTAGGCAACAATGAGAATAAACAAAGTCTCGACAAAGCCTGCAATCACATGTAATAAAATAATTTTATGCATGTTTAAGATCATGGTCTAAAACTTGTGCGTGTTAAACATTTCAAGATTTCGTGGTATGATCCACATGGTGATTTTGGAAACATGAGAAATGATCGATGCAATTTATTTCAGAAATATATTTCGTGCATGAATTTGATCGGTACTTAACACCTCAAAACCACGATCCTCCATTTTCTTAGTTATACTATCGTCAACCGGATGCTCAACATCATAAGGCAAAAATCACAGACTTCATAGGTTCACCTCACAAATTTCTCCTCGAAATACATTGATCAAGAAGTCTATGGTTCTAATCCAACCAACCAATCCGACCCAAAACGGTTCACTTAATGCAATCACCATGCTTATCGTCACTCCAAGTGACGAATACTAACATCATCAACTTCTTCTAATGGCTACCCATATAGAAACTGTTTCACTACCCCAACGGTTATCATACCAAGGCAGTTCAAGCATACACACGTAATTCGTAGGTTCACCATAACACTAGTCAGGTGCCATTATGAACGTACTTTACATGATCATCCTTGCCATTTTCGGCGTGATTCCCGTTCCTAGTGACTCCACTCACCTCGAATCATCAAATCTTAAAGTGCCTAATTGTGAAATCTCACATTCAATCACTTAAAACCACGCTAGTCTGAGTCTAGGTATTCAAAATCAACACCTAAATCTCTCAAACTTAAACTCTGATACCAACTTGTAACACCCTCAAATTTGGAAAGAGCGACTAATTAAAAACTTTCAACAATACCTTAAAGGATAATAAATCTCTTACTACCAGTCCATAATTGAAATACATTTCTAGGTTGAACCATCAACAAATAATTAAAATTTTACATAAAGACTAACTAAAGTCGAGTGTTACTATAACCCAATACCAAATCGCTATCTCCAATAATAATGCGGAAGACTTCATCAAGCTAAATCACTTAATCGAGCACACAACTAGCACTCATCACTTCACGGTGTCGCTAGAACTAATCCCGAAATGAAACCTGATGCACATGCCGACAAATAAAAAGGTTAGACTAATGCCTAGTGAGTTCAAGAGTTTTATATCATGATTATAGAGGAAAGCGTAAAATGGAAACATTGTAACTTAAAATCATGATCCTTTAAAATGATTTACTTTGAAATGAGCGAACAACTCATTTACCAACAATATGCATTTTATAGATGGACGCCTCAACGCCAAACATTCTTTCATGAAACAATGCAATCCAACACTTACTTAAAACAAGAATAATGGTAATGCTCAAATAATGACATTTGAATAAGCTTTATAAAAACAAACGACCAAAATAAGAGTAAACTCAAGTCTCCAAAATTGTAGCATAAGGAGATAACCCAAATCTCAAACGTCACTGAAAACGAGGATAAAATCAAATACCTCAAAACAACACCTCACGGTGACGGGGGAATCCCGAATTCCAAGGCTAGTGGCGGAACACAAAAGTAGGCCACATTCCAAGTTATTGAGCTCACCATGCTAGGACCCATGGCCACAAGCACGCCGACTCGTACTAAGATGTGAGGGAGGGCCCCCGAGGATCCTAATCATGCTCATTCGCTAGGATTACATTTACGACCCATGGTTAGTAACCGGTCCCACATAACCGTACCAAACGCCCTTCGACAAACCTTCGACACCCCTGCATCACCAAGAACAAAATCCATCTCTGTCGACACTCTCGACTCATTTTCTCCCTTCATCTCTCTCGACTTCGACACCCCTACATCACCAATAACAAAACCCCAATCGAATCAATCAACATCTTCGACCAAGAACAACACCCTAATCAGTAACCTCCATATCTCTTAATGGATCAATGGAGCATATTTCTTCATTGGAAGATGTTTACTACTGGTCAATGGAGGATGGATTAATAGGGATGTTGAAGATTAATGGATAAATGTTAATGGATCAAATTCAGAAAGGTAAAGTTTGGCAAGAAATGTTGATGGGTAAAGTTTGATCAATGACACTCGTGAATTGTTGTAAATAAAAACAGGGAACAAATCAATTGTGGTTATTTAGTTTTAAGATCTTGATTGAAGCCGTGTAAATTAAAATTGTTTTAAGCAATAACAAAATTGGTTGTTATTAAGATAAAGTTATTGTGTTAAAGTTTATCTTATAGATTATGAGAGATGTACATTATTTGTATTCATGGGTAAAACGGTCATTTCCATCATTTCAAAATAAACAACAACATATTTTTATCCGGACAGACAAATTTATCTATGCAAACAAATTTATCCATACAAAACTTAATAGAAATTTTGGTAAACAACCCCTTACTATATTATAGAAAAGCCTATTTGTGTGTTGGACATGATTGTTTTCCAACCAATAATACAATTCAACTATTCGGGTCAAACCAGACCCACCCATGACCCGACCTCTTGCAAGATCTAAAATCTGACTCCATCTAAATAAAACAGAAAACTTCACATGCCTCTCTCTGATTGGTTAACTCCCAACCACACGGATCACTTAACCCCACCACCATCCGATCAAACCCAATCCAACGGCCACAACAGAAAAACCACCAGGATCGCCAAAACAAAGAAAACCGTATAAATCAGCCCCCAGTCCTTTCCTATCTTTACGCTCCCTCTCTCTCTTACCTTCAGACAGCGAATCCCCGGAAAAGCTAACAATTTATCCATTTTTATTCCTTAGTTTCTTCACAAGTCGTCGGCCGTTGAAATGGAAACCGGTGGGAAGTTGAAAAAGGGTGCTGCCGGAAGGAAGGCCGGTGGTCCGAAGAAGAAGCCGGTTACACGGTCCGTTAAGGCCGGGTTACAGTTTCCCGTTGGTAGGATCGGTCGGTACCTCAAAAAAGGTCGGTATTCGAAGCGTGTGGGTACCGGTGCTCCGGTTTATCTTGCTGCCGTTCTCGAGTACCTTGCTGCTGAGGTATTCCCAAAAATTAGGGTTTTGTTTTGGTGCTTGTTGATTTTGGTGTTGTATTTGATGCTTAGGGTTAAATGATTTAAATTGATTGTGAACTTGTTGTTGAGGTTTGTTTTTATTTGTAGGAAATGTGGATTGGAGTCGTGGATGTTGTGAATCTAAGGCTAGTGATCTATGTTTTATAATTGGAGTGATTTTAGGTTAAAAAGTGAATTAAGCTCAAATAAACTTAAATCGTTGTTGCTTTCCAATTAGGAGAAGATTTAATGGAACAATTTAGGGTTACTTTTGATTTTTGAATCAACTACATGAGTTTGTTGATCAAATTCTGACTGAAATCACAGGATAATGTTTGTTTCCAATTAGGTTAGAAGAGTTAATGAAAAATTTTAGGGATAAATTTTGATTTTTGAATTGACTACATGAGTTTGTTCATTAAATTGTGAGTGAAATCACATGATAATGTTGGTTTCCAATTAGGTTAGAAAATGTAATGGAACATTTTAGGGGTTACTTTTGATATTTTTGAATCAATTACATGAGTTTGTTAATCAAATTATCACTGAAATCATATGATAATGTTGGTTTATGAGATTCATTTCTGGATGTTTTTGTTTATGGTGTGATTTTGGAATTGGGATTCAGGTGTTGGAGTTGGCTGGAAATGCTGCTAGAGACAACAAGAAGAACAGGATAATACCCAGACATGTTTTGTTAGCTGTGAGAAATGATGATGAGCTTGGAAAGCTTCTTGCTGGTGTGACAATTGCTCATGGTGGTGTTCTTCCAAACATCAATCCAGTTCTTTTGCCAAAGAAGTCACATGATAAAGCTACAAAGGAACCTGCAAAATCTCCATCCAAATCAACCAAGTCCCCAAAGAAAGCTTAGTTGTTGAAGACCCTCTTCATCCTCTCCTTGTATCTATCTATTCACCTTTTTTGGTGATGTAGGGATACTTTAAATGTTATGGTGTTTTTAGGGAATATTTAGAAGTATTGTTACTTTGATCTGTTTATGTTTAGGACCTAGGTGTGAAGAAGAATCTCTCTTTTTCAAAATGAAAATTGTTATTTTTCTGAATCCTTTTTAGATGGGTGCTACATTTGTATAAGAAAATTGCTAAACATTGCTCAAATATCTTAATGTGTTTCTTGGATATTGGTGACTTTGAGGATGTTTTTGTTTCATGGGTATTGTTCAATGCATTGTTATTAGAGGTGATGTCTGATGAAGTTCATTTGGGTTTTGGGGCATTTGTTTAAGATTTAGAGGGATCTAGTTGAAATCTCATATTTTCCATAATTGAAGCTGGGCATTGCTGAAGCCTTCTGACCATGGGTTTTACATGTGATTATTCTAGGTTGTTCATAGTTCCAAGGGATTAGTGGTTGTATGTAAGTTTGCCCTAAAACCCATGTTTACCCAAAAAAAGGTTAATTGTTATGTTTTATATGGGCTTGTTTGTTTATCTCTTAATGGTTCCATTAAGAGGCAACTTTTGAATCGTTAAGAGGTAAATTTTGTTTGGTAAAAAAAGGTATTGCCTCTTAATGGGTCCAAAATCCTCTGAATTATTTTGTATCGTGGCTCTCCCTTAACCATTAAGCGTCCTGATTTCATTATAAATGATTAGTAAACAACCATATTTCATTTTACACTATATTATAAAAACCTCTTATTCTTTCAGACCACTTAATTATTCTGTACTAAACCATTTAGCCCCTAAGTAATTTTTGACATAAATTTTGTTCCAAATGGATGGTAATACAGGTTTGGATCATTTTATTCTTTTTCCATATGGATGTTTAACCATCTTTTAATCAATACATGCAAAATATATCAAAAGTAAAAACAATGGTTAGAAGGGTATAAGGATTATGTAAGAAGTTAATCAATTTGTGAGAAGGTGATAAGCTTCAATATCATATATGTTTACACTTTTTTGGTGTGTTTAATCATATATGATTAAGCGCCTATGTGTTGTCAATGCAACATGTGTTCGATTAAGCATGCACATCATGTGTGTAATCATATATGACATTGAAACTTCTCGCCATATCGCGGATTGACCACCTTCTCGTTTGAACCTAAGGGTCTGTTTACCAACTCTTATTGGGTAAGTGTTGTTTCTTCATAACCTCCTCCATTCCCCTTTTTTTCTCATAATCCCTTCAAGTTTTTTTTTTTTTTTTTTTTTTTTTTTTTTTTTTTTTTTTTTGGATTACTGTTCAAGAAACTTTTATTTTTTAAAAAAAGGGACTGTTTAGACCTCAATGTGATTACCCATTTCTTGATTCTTGGGGAAGAGCAAGAAAAGCAGTTGGGGGAGGAGATGGAGAATCAATGGTCAGCTACCATAGGCATGAGAATCAATGGGTGTCGATTGAACAAAACCCAAAAAACAAACCCATTCAAGACAAAATCCAAAAAAAAAAAACAAGACAAAATCCAAAAACCATTCAAGATATCGATTGAACAACACCCAAAAAAAATACATCTCAGATATCAATTGAACAAAACCATTCAAGACAAAATCGATTGAGCAGAGGAATAAACCATTCAAGACAAAATCGATTGAGCAGAGGAATAAACCATTCAAGACAAAATCGATTGAGCAGAGGAATCATACCAGCGATTGAGCAGCAGAGGAGGAGTGATGGGAGGACGACGAGAGGCGGAGGGGTGTGCGACCGGAGGGGGGGGGGGGGAGCGACGTGAAACTGATAGCCCTAATCGTTGATTTTTTAGGAGGGGTAGGGATTGAAAACATGAATCTGTCCAAGATAAGTGTTCGGTCAGCATGATTTTCAATCTGATTCGGTAAGTTTTCGGTCAGCACCGGGTCAGATTTCGGTCAGTTTTTGATATTTGGTAAACATTCTGACTGCTGACCGAGTCAGATGTGCTGACCGAGTCAGCCCGGTCAGCAGTTAGTAAACAGCCCCTAACCTTAGAAGGATAAGGTATGAGTTTGTAATTTTGTAGATGGTTGTGTTTTCTTTGTTAAAAATGCAAACAGAAAGATAAGTGGTGTCAAATACTACTACCTTTGTTTCTTGTTTGAAATAGTTGATCTATTGTGTGTTCCACCAGGCACCAGCTTTGTTCCCTAATGAGGGATTCCACCAAAAATGCCATGACAATAAGAAATAGACGAGTCTGCATTCTGCAACATGATGCAGTTTCGAAACTCCTTGTACATAACTATATAATGGTTACCGGCACCAACATCAATGGGGTGTTGCTATATCGACATTTATATTAAAATCAAGTCAAATTATACATTCAAAATGTAAAAAGTAAGGCCTGATGTTAGTTTATGTGAGGAAGAAGTTAGTAGGCATGTGTGCATTTAGCATACTCCTATTAACAATTATGACATTCAGGTAATTCCTTTAGAAGGATTGATGACCTGATTGAAGCAGTAATGCTATGACCCAAGTAAGAGAGAGTTATGATGGTTTTACACCTTACAAACCAAGGTTTACAATAATTGCAGACCACCTCCGAAGAAAAATGGCAATTCATGAAATCCTTTGCGTTTGATACATGAACTGGACTGGACCGAGTGAGGCAACCAATGCAGGTGAAAAAATTGTGGAAGGTTTTAAGATTTTAATTTGACACGAGTAATTTAGTAATTTACCTATCTTGTCTTACCTCGTTGTGGTGGAACAAAAAAACTGCTGTCTCACTCTATTTGCCCGTCAAACATGGACAAGTTTTTGTTTTGTCATATACCACGTACCAAACATACCTAAGAAGAGAGATCTATTCTACTTCTTTATTCTATCAAACCTGCAAACGAGGCCTCCATTTATCACGATGGGGGGAATTGCTTAATCGGCATGCACATACCAATTGATTTATTGTATAGATGGAGTCCCAATTAGAGATGCTTCTCGTTCGCTGAACAACCCACCTGTTGCAACATTGAACTATGCTTTAAAGGACGAACTCCACACTTGGGAGCAGAGCAAGAGGGGGCACGAGTACAATAATTTCTTCCTTCTTGCCATATCACTCATTCACATGCCATATCATTGAGAACAAGAGAGGAAAAGCAAAAGCTTTCATAAGAGAGGGACGAGAGAGTGAGAGATTGGGGAAAAAAAGAGGCTTCTATTGGTACGTAACAATAGAGCAGGATAGCCTTTCGCGGATTCCGCCTCTGGAAAGTGCCTACACCTAATGGCTTAAGCTGCTGACCTTATTCTTGAGCAGGAAGGGTTCTCGACGGAGAACGAGTTAATCTGACATTGAGTATAGTATCTTATTCTAGGAAGCCTGAAACTTAGAGACGAATGTCGGCCATAGTAATCCGGGAGTCCCGTGTGGAAGAGGTAGGACACTCGTCCTACTTCTAATAATGGATACAGATCCACACACGGTTGTATTGTGGACAACACATCCAGGGCCGTCGCATGGCACATCAAATGCCAATGATGAACTTAACCCCTCTGAAATAAAGAAGGCAGGACAGCCCTAGCCATATAAAACATGATAAAGGTGGATCGTGGATGAATTCACCATTGTCATTATGACTCTTCATGTATCGTCTATAATCCCATCCAAGGATTGCTACTAGTCTCAGAAGATCAATCTATCAAATGTATTGTTCTTTTTATTAAGTGAACTGACCTCTATCGGTGTTCATCTTTCTGAAACCCAACTTACTTCGTCTGGATTGATTCAACATCACAGTGGGGATGTAGCACCAGGTCTTCAAATTCAGTGGAAAGATGCACACGAATATATCATCAAACAAGAAACATTCATGAAACCTTATCAGTAGCATTTCATTAATTAGTATATAAGTAAGGCATGTATGAAAGCAATGACATTGAACCTAAAGAAAGTTGAGCAAAGAACTTGCCAACAGCTTAGATCATTGTCGTGCATTATATCTGGGAACACCCAATAGTTTTTAGAAAAACTAAAGAAACATAAAATGCTCATAAGAAAAACTACAAATATGAAAGCAAGAGTCATCTTGAAGTTATGAAGCTGGCTTATCTCAACTAGGTTGACATGTTTGGAGAGCAAGCCGTCTTCAGTATCTATGCAGCAATTCGCTTTGTGAACGTTTAGATGAATCGCAATTCATCACCATCGTTCCGGGTTTCATTTGATGGGTGGCTAATATATAAGTTACAGGTGCACGATCTGCTGTAAATATCTCACCACTTTTCTCTTTGTCCATTGCTTTCACCTCCGGCTTTGACTTGTTAAGCTTGGCTACTCCACCAAGCCCCAACATTTCTTGATGCCTAAGACTCTGCCAAGAAACAGCTGCTTTCCGTTTCAACTTATGTGCCCAGACAATGCTATCCTTGTCCCACTTTTTGATATCATTAAGAGACAAAATTTCATTTTCTTTAGCATCATCTTTCATTCTTGGAACAAAAAATTCAGGCTTTGCTCCAGCTACTGCCATCCTTGGCAAACCCAGCGCGCTAACAAAGGAATAAGGTGCATTATCTCCCTTTACTTTCGAAGAAGAAAAGGCAGATAAAAAGACGTCGTTCACACTTGTCATTTTGTTTCCTACGGGTGTGACTTTACTAGTAAAGGGGTTCTTTGACCCTGGAACCATACCTTTAGGAAGGCCAACCACTACATGATCCACCTTAGATCCAGAAGGGATTACCTTTCTATTTTCCAGCATCCCAGGCAGGGAAGAGAATGAAAAAGGACTTTTAACGGTCATGTTAGGTAACGTCTTACGGGATGGAGCAAAATCTTGTTCTACATTGGCTTTCCTATGGCGGCCAACCTCTGCACCCTCCACCCATCTTACTACAGCAATTCGAGAAGTACGATTTGGGTCATATTCGATCCTTTCCACAACACCCACGGATGAAGTGTTCCGTTTTAGATCAATTGTTCGCTGTGATCGCTTTGCTCCACCCCCACGGTGGAATATCGTTATACGACCCGCAGAGTTTCGGCCAGCAGACTTCCCTTTACCTAAGACGAATTGTCTAAGTGGCCTATCACTGCTGACACTTTGAGTTTGAGCACCTGTACCAATACCATCTTGTTATGATTTTGTTTTCTTAAAAAGATCTTGGAGAAAATAGGACACTAATCCATCCATTAACGATTTTAATGTCATACAACTAGAACATTAGAGTGATGAACCAAAATGTACACATTTCAACATCTTACCATAACCACCACATTCTACAATTAAAATTTTGAAGAAGCTGAAAATGAGTAGCTGCTAGTTTCCTCTTTGCAGCCCATATCGTAGGTGAAGAATAGCCTATTTGCCTATTTGGTGTTTAAATATGATAAAATTGGTGAAAAAGACTAATAGAAAACTACAAATTGGTGAATAATGGTGATGGATGATTGCAAATTGGCGCTAAAAATGTCCTTGATGTATAGTTCTCAATGTCAATGCTGACAGTTGTGCTTATGCCCTGCTGCTCGTATACATTTTCATCATTCCAAATTTTGATTCGAACCTAGTTCTTTCAAATACATGATTCTATTGACTTCATTGTGTGATAAAAAAAACCCGACATTAATGTGGTTAGCGACTTTTTCTCTCCAAAATATCAACCAGTACCAGTTCTAAATACAAAAATAGGCATCTACAACTAATTGTTTATTTCCAACAAAAGGGGCAACATTCAATCAAGTACGAGCACTCACCACTCCATGACTAAAAAACGGGATCAAATTCAATAAATAATTCAACAAATTGAGTTATAATCTCAATTCGAAATCTCGAAATACAATCCCAGTTAGAAACACCGCCATAATACCTTACTAGATTTCAAAGGACGATACTTATCATATAAATGAGTCTACATAAATAAAAAAATATATACATTCCGACATCAATTTCAAACTTCAATCAACTTTTTTCTAAAATATACCATTGAACATGAACATTTGAAATAAAAAATTGAGCATATAAAACTTACGGCTGATAGAGTGCTTGGATCTCGTCTGATAGCCACTAATCCTTGAAGTAATCAAAGAAGAAGATCCGTTAACAAGGCGTCGACAATATACGGAAAATGCCATTTTCGATTGCACTAGTAGCAATTCAAAACGATGGAATATGGATTGTTGTTTAGGGTTTTTAATTAAAACACAAGATCATACCTGCTTTTACCTTTGTCCACCCTTGATATCGAAAATTTACCATTTACCCCCTAGGGACTACAATCCCCTCCAACCTGGTCCCTCGATAATTTACTCCCTTTTCTTTTAATTTTGTTTTGGGGTAAATTACAGTTAGGTATTTTTAACGGATGTTGTCTCTTTTTCGAAAATTTAACTGAACGTGTTCTTACGGTTGTATTTTTTAACGAGTTACATTCATTTGGTTGCATTTCTTAAGTTACTGTTAGGTCCGTGTGGTTGTAGTTTTTTAACGAGTCCTGTCCCTAAATAAGCCAACGACTTAGGTCCCTGTGGTTACATTAAGGATCCGACTCGTTGTAAAATGCAACCACAATGACACGATCTATTGAATTTTCAAAAGGGGGACAATAACCGTTAAAAACATATAACCATAAGCACGGAACATGTAGTTTATTATTTATGTTATAATGACACTAATAAGAAATATAAAATGTAATCACGTTCATGATGAAATCGATGTTTGAATTTTGATAACCCCCACCTTCTTAAAGAAAAAAGATTTCATTTTTTAAACATGTACCAAATCAAAAGAGCTTTTGACCTAACAATATTCGATAACCCAATATCTTAAAGGTCAAGTGTTCAGACCATATGAGGATTAAAATCCTCGCACTCAATATATTCATCAGCGAAGTTTTAAAATCATATTAAAAATAAATTGATATGGTATCAAATTTAGGAGAATAATGTTTATTAATATAATTTGTTTGATTAAAAGGTTAATTATATTTAAGATAATAATTTTAAATTAAAAAAATAAGGTATTACAAATAAATTTTAAATCATATTTTATAGAAGAAAAAATAGTAGTCATATACCCTAATGGTCTATTGGGCTGTACTAGTGGCCCATTCAAATGAGCCCACATTTGAATTTGAATGGTTACATACCAAAAAGATTCAAGTTTCAAGTATTGCCAACGTTTCTTCTCGTATTTTCTTTCTCACTCCAAAAGAAAGCAAAGAGAGAAACCCTAGAGAAAACTCTGCAACTCCAACAACTGATCCCTCCGGTTCTACACTTCCATCTCCAGATATGCAATCACCGGTTCTCGTTCTCAGTAAGTTTTTCTTTCTCGCACTTAGGATCATTAGTTGTGATCTCACGATTTGCTACTGATTTATCTGATAATGGTGGTGGAGTTTGTGTTTGTGTTACTTAATACTGGCTTACATTGATCTACTTTAGACAGTACTGTCACACTCGTTAGAGTTTTAGATCATAAGGTTTACCATCTGGAAAACTCGAAAGCGGACTTCATTTTTATAATGCTTATAAAACTTGATCTCACTGGTGTGCGGTAAGGACGAAAATATGGTTTTGGTGACGGTTTATAAGCGTAACTGGATGTTGGAAGTAAACACGTTTAACTGTGAAATGATATGCATATACGAGTAAATAGTAAATACTATATGGATTTTACTGAGAGATTTGAATACGTGAGTAAGGGTGTTGCAGTAGATTTTGATTCCAAGTTCATAGCTATTCGTGACTTGTGTTCCAGAAAGATGTATGTTTTGACATTCTTAAGTTTACTACTTGTGTAATGCATAAGTGATGTGTTTTTCCCATTCATTAGTATCAATTTGTCACTTTCAATTGCTTAAGTTTGATGTGGTTATCAACTTTATACTAAGTTTAGAATCCCTATTTATCATTGTTTGAAGGTCACTAGCTTAATTCGAGAGAGTCTCTCTCTCTCTATATATTTTTTTCTGGAATAATTTTTGTGTGGCCTTACATGGTTTAATGTTTACTTTTTGAGGGTGTTGATTTCAACCCTGTTACTGAAAAAACCATCTTATGCTCCTGTTTCACGCTACCAGCCTGTTTGTAGAATTATGACTTAAGCTTGCAAGTTAATTTAGGCAGAAACTTGTGGAGGTTGTATCAATGTATCATTTTAATGAGGGGCTAGGGCTACTATACATAACAAAATTGTACTTTGTTTTGCATAGTGGACCAAATCATGGACTGGAGGGAGTATGAGTTTCAACAGTGAGCTTTGTGAGTCTTAAATATCACATGCTGCACCTACTAGTTTCTATAGGCTACAATCTACATAGAACGTGTGTGTCAGGTTTAGATTTCCCAACTTTTTCATTTTTAATAATTAATCATAACTTATGTGGAGAGGCTTAAAATATGAACACAGAACTAATTAAATAAATATTTTAAGAATGCTTTAGGAAAGGTGAACTTCTATTGTATGGATAAAGCAAAAGAATGTTGTTGGTGGGAAATCATTGTCACAGAAGAACATCATTAAAAGCATGCCTGCATAGCATTGAAATATCATAGGAAAAATGGACTAGAAGGATCCTACGTCTTTTTTGACGAAAAAGATTACTACTACAGTACTACTATCATACTAGAAATGGAAAATATTCTGACTATGTTTTTGATGGGATGATGAATCAAATCAATTCAATACCAGCAAGCTTGTCTATTGCTGCAGAATTATGTTACTTTGTGATGACCATCTCTATACAATTTGAAATGCGCAGAGGATTCCCTGACTCGTGAATCTGGAAGCAAGGTGCATCATGCAAATATCCAAGCTTCTAAGGTGAGAATTTTGCTTGTGTTGAATTGTCATCAGATTTGCTTAAGCCCAGTCATGCAATTGGCAGTTACCATACTATATAAAACCATTATTCAACTACTTGACCATCAATTTATTCATATGTAGAAATTTTGCAAGTTGTTCATTGTTTTATATGTCGATTGCTGGGCTGATTCCTGCATTTTCTGTTCACCTTTTTCAATAGTATATATTTCTGATACAAAACACGATGTTTTTTAAGTCTTTGGGTGGTCATGGGTCCAAAATTTGTTTCTTCAGCTTGTTGATGAAATTGTTCT
The DNA here is from genome assembly GCA_023525745.1 of Arctium lappa. Taxonomy (NCBI): domain Eukaryota; kingdom Viridiplantae; phylum Streptophyta; class Magnoliopsida; order Asterales; family Asteraceae; genus Arctium; species Arctium lappa. Next base: position 11,959,061 of record CM042054.1, on the reverse strand, counting down.
CTTGCTTGTTTGATATGTCTTAACTCGTGAAGTGACATTAGTTATCTCAGATATATAATATTTAGGTGATGCAGTCTTGTGCAAGCAGGCTACTAGCACATTCACAATGCCTACCATAAATCAATTTTTAAGTCCATAGGTTCAGCTTCAAACATTTGTAACAAAGCTATATTTTCTAGTGCACTTCACAGCGATTTGTCGAAATTGGGTGGCATCACGTGATACCACAGACACAACAAGTGATTCGCTTTTGATTTGTGTGGTTAGCACTTTGTCATGCAATATTTATTTTTCTTAGATTCTTTGTAGTTTGGGATTCTGATGCAGAGAGGCAATTTTGTTGGTCTTTATTAGATCCATGTTCTTTGTTAATGTGATTTCCAAGTGACATGCTATTCAGACTTAGCACTTGGTATAGGTGCTTCTCGGTTCCTATTTTCAGTTAGCTATGAGAGATTCTTAATTTTTTTTTCCCCAGCATGGATCACCAATGGGACAAAAGTGAAAAGGAAGCAAAGAACCTTTCATCTCTACATAGTTGGTTTGTGAGAAGTGATTAGAGCCTGCTATAATATTTTTTTATGCCTTTGGTTGTAATTTCTGTTTTAATGCTAAAACTTGCAATCTTCTGTCAGAATCTTAAGTGATTGTCCAGCCGGTATCTGCACAAAGGTTAAAAAGAATTATGATGAACATCTACCTTTCTTTGGTGTATTTTTATGATTTCGTGCAAGGAGTACATCAGCATCACGTTAAGTAGTAACATTACTCATGTCAAATTGGCATTCAGCCATTCTTGCAAAAACTAAACTTTAGAATGAGCAGACCCAGAGGCATTCTATTGTGGTATAATAGAATTTCACTGATCCTAAAGAGAGAAGCCAAGTTCTATTGTTCCAATAAAAAAAGTAAACGATAAGAGGGAAAGCAGTACAAGACACTCCCTGATGCAGATTCTGTTACATATCAACTTCTTTAGTCCAAGGCCAACATCAAGTATCGACATTGTCAACGAGACAACCACACTAATAGCATGAGATGGGGCCATGCTCTAATATCCTTAATTCCTTGTCAACTTACCTTATTTATAAGTTTGGGCCCGGAGATCAATTACATTGTAAGTTGGAAGTTTCAACTTGTGTTTGGTATTGGGTTTGTTCGACGAGTCAAACTTCTACATTTTGGAAAATGGCACATCTTTAGATGATTTAATAGTAGATGTGGACACCTTATATGGGACAGAGAGATTAAAACTAAAGAGCTTTCTTTCTATGTATCTTTTTAACCTCAACTTTCAAGTCCATCATAGAACTATGAATTTACATACTTTCTTTCTTTTTACAGGCCGTGGCTGATATTATTCGCACCACGTTGGGTCCAAGGTCCATGTTAAAGATGCTTCTTGATGCTCAAGGAGGTGCTTAACTTTTGAACGTATATGTATGCATATGTGTGTGTATGTATGTACCTATGTATGTCAATTGGCAAGTTCTTTGTGATGACTTGTTATCTTATGGAGGGCTGGATGGGTGTTTTGTCGCCGAGGTGATTTAGAACCTTTACGAAGGGATCCGCCGCATAAACTTTTTGCCTTAAAACCTTTGCCTGTGGTGATTAGTTTTTATTATCTGTTAACGTATTCACTTTTTTTGTTTATTTTGGCCATTGCATGTCAATATGAGAATAGCATTCTTAGTGACTGGTACTTTTTTTTGGTAGGCATTGTGGTCACTAATGATGGGAATGCCATTTTGCGGGAGTTGGATATTGCTCACCCAGCTGCAAAGGTAGTTATGCTGAACGGTTTTACTCAGAACATTTATGACTGAGCACCATTTTTCAGTTTCTATTTTATTCTATAACCCTAAGTTTGGTACCTCTTCTATTCAGACACGGATTTTGGTAGATTGTTGCTTTGTTATTATCTCATTCTCACATAATTTTCCAAGGGACTTTACATATTTCATATCTTGAATCTTACTATATTTCCTTGATCATTCCTTGTTTTATTTTTTCAGTCCATGATTGAACTAAGCCGAACACAGGATGAGGAAGTTGGTGATGGAACTACATCAGTTATTGTTCTTGGTATACCTTTCTTATAATTTTTATTGTCACCCTCTATTGTTGCTGCAACTATTACATGTCTTTTGATTAGAGCAAGGTTGCATTAAACAAAAAATATCAACAGATCATTTCGGGTACCAGTTTATTGATTTCTATGTCTATTTGTATTAATGACCTTTAATTAAATAAAATCAATGTTATAGATCTTTCTGTTTATTGTGCTTAATCGGTTTGTGCTATCTTTACATGTTACTGATTGTTGAAGTTCAAATTTCTAGCTGGTGAGATGCTTCACGTTGCAGAAGCTTTCATTGACAAGAAGTATCATCCTACAGTTATTTGCCGAGGTATCCTTTTCATGATGCTTATACTATTTTGTTGAGTCTGCATAAATTACTACATAGATCTAAGGAGTTTTGTGTTTGCAGCTTACAACAAGGCTCTTGAGGATGCTCTCGCTGTGTTGGACAAGATCTCCATGACTATTGATGTGAATGATCGTAAGCTCCATTATTGCTCTGTCTTCTTATGTCTCATAAATATTCATGCATACTCTTTTATTGGAATCTCTGGAGTGTTCAAATATCACAATGGACGATTAGAATTTCATAATCGTTCACCTCTAGGCGACTAGGCCCCTTCCCCAGAATATGACACTACAATGTAATAGTAACATAGAATCTAGAAAAGTTGAACTGTTCAAACATATTTATAACTTTTTTAGCTGTAGAGTATGATGAACTTCTTTAAATTGTTATTTAATGGAAAGTGAAAACAGGTGCAGCATATATAGTTATTGTTTGTTGTTTGTTACAGTTTTTGTAGGCTGTAGCAAGTATTTAGTTTTTCAACTTGTTGCGTAGTACTATTATTCAAAGTTTAGGGAATGTATGCAATCAGTAGAGACTGTAGAGTTACTATTTAATTATTGATGTCCCATCTTCTCAAGTTCTTGCAGTCTGTTCCTCTCAACTTATCCTTTGAATCACCTGGTTCATGGAGTCCTGTTAGCTTCAATAGTTGATTTACCCTGGAGTGACAATGAATGCCTTGACTTATTTCATCTGGTGCGATGATTGATACATGAGGGCTGATGACTGTCAGGCCTTTCACATGCCTTCAAAGCCTTCCATGATCCGTTGAATCACAGAAAAAATGATTGAATGTGCTTTTTTCCCCATTATGCTGTTTTATCATTATTGTTGTCATCATGAAATATAATGATTGCATTACAGGTTCCATGATGCTGGGTTTGGTGAAGAGCTGTATTGGCACAAAATTTACCAGTCAGTTTGGGGATCTAATAGCAGTAAGTATTTCTATTCCTTCTTCCTTTACTTTCTCCCTTTTTAGAATTAAACTTGTCTACTATTTTCATGAGCAGTAAAGACAACCTATCTATTTACATCCAAAACAATAATGTTTGTGTTGTTCCTCTAGCCATTTTTTCTATGCTTATTTTACATTAGCTTGTGTTACTTTATAAGTAAGTAAATTAGAACTACATCTCTAGAACCTTAGGATAATAAATGATTTACATTAGAAGTTAGTCTGAATGTTCTTTTTAACCTAATTTCAACCACTTCTGAGGTTTGTTTGGTTGTCAACCTCACTTTTAATTTTGTATGTTGCTCACCATCACCTTTGTCATCTTTTAGGATCTAGCACTTGATGCAACAACAATAGTTGGTGTTGATATAGGCCACGGACTTAGAGAAGTGGATATCAAGAAATACATCAAGGTCGAGAAGATTCCTGGCGGCCAATTGGAAGATTCTAAGGTTCTCAAAGGTGTTATGTTTAGCAAAGATGTGGTTGTCCCTGGAAAAATGAGAAGGAAAATTGTAAATCCCCGTGTCATTTTACTTGATTGTCCTCTGGAATATAAAAAGGGAGAGAACCAGACGAATGCAGAATTGGTCAGAGAAGAGGATTGGGCGGTACTCTTGAAAATGGAAGAAGAGTACATTGAAAATCTATGCGTACAAATACTGAAGTTCAAGCCCGACTTGGTGATCACAGAGAAGGGGCTTAGTGACTTAGCCTGCCATTACTTCAGTAAAGCTGGAGTCAGTGCCATCAGGAGATTAAGGAAAACCGACAATAATAGGATTGCTAAGGCATGTGGAGCTGTAATTGTGAATAGGCCAGACGAACTTCAAGAATCAGACGTTGGAACTGGGGCTGGACTCTTTGAGGTTAAAAAGATTGGTGATGAGTTTTTTGCCTACATTGTTGATTGTAAAGAACCAAAAGCATGCACTGTTCTTCTCCGAGGTGCTAGCAAAGATCTTTTAAACGAAGTGGAGCGGAACTTGCAGGTATTCTGTTGATGCAATGTTTGATACCCCTATTGTTTTAAAATAAGGGTCCACAGCTCTATTTTAGTTTGTCCCAAGATACTTGCCCACTTTCAAAAGAAGTGTCTGCTATCCAATTTTACCCTTAATTATGAGATGGAGAAATTCATTACCCCATCTATTATTAAGGATTAAATTGTCCTTTAGTTAATTAAAATGTTCAATAATGACACATTTCTACAACTGTATACTTCCAAAATAATCTGTTAATGCAATGCTTGATATTTTACTGCAATTTAAGTAATTTGAGTACGTACAAGTAATACCTTTTTCTTGTTGATAGGATGCGATGTCGGTGGCTAGGAACATCCTAAAGCATCCAAAACTCGTTCCTGGTGGCGGCGCCACTGAGTTGACCGTTTCTGCTACACTGAAACAGAAGAGTTCATCGATAGAAGGCATTGAAAAGGCAAGTTCTTTTGATATTTTAACTTTGGTCATTTTTCTCATTTACGAATAAAAATATGTGGGCCATCTTTTCAACTTATCTCTCCGTATTATGAGGATGCTGATTTCTTTATTTATTGAAACAGTGGCCTTATGAAGCTGCAGCCGTAGCATTCGAGGCGATACCACGAACATTGGCACAGAACTGTGGTGTCAACGTCATTAGAACTATGACTGCTCTTCAGGGGAAGGCAAGTTACCTATTTGCTTGATCTTTTATTCACTCCATGTTTCTCCCTCTTTAAAGAAAAGGGTTAATTTCGCTTTTCCGATGAATACATGAAAAGGGGTTCCAATGATGCTGTTCCCAAATAAAGTTTCACGACCAGAGTTCCCTATGCCTCATGCCTCCATTGAAATCTGTCATTGGCAATTTGCCTTAAATTTCGAAGTTACCTAAAATTCATATAAATTTGGAAGGGCAAATTAAATGAAAAATGCAACATACTTTGATACGATTCTTATTTTGTGTGTACTTTCAAACCCTTCGTTTTGGTACCTCAGATGTGATTTCTTAAACATATGAAGCCAGATCAAATTACGATGTATTTTCATGTATTCAGATGTAAACCAGGTACCTAAACATTTAGATGTCACATCTGAGGTACCAATATGAAGGTTTTGAAAGCACTTAACTTAAAATAGGAACCAAACCAAAGTATGTCGCATTTTCAAGCCATTTTTACCCATTTTAGAATGGACTCGTCCAGTGCAACATATGTCTGGGTTCTTTTTAAATGCAATCTATGACTTCGTAGAAGTCCGTTCATGACAGTTATGCTCGTTATTTCATTTACAGCATGCAAATGGTGAGAATGCGTGGACTGGGATCGATGGGAATTCGGGTGAAATCGCTGATATGAAAGAACTTAAGGTGCTTATCCATCTTCTTCTTCACCGTTCACCTTTTTTCGGATGATAATCTTCTACTGTTATATGGTGGGTTTACATTAGACTTGATACTAGACTTTCCTGTTTTTGTAGATCTGGGATGCTTATAATGTGAAGGCTCAGACCTTCAAGACAGCCATTGAGGCTTCTTGTATGCTTCTAAGGATTGACGATATCGTGAGTGGAATAAAAAAGAGGCAAGCTCCTGGAGCTAGTCAACCATCAAAACCTACTATTGAGCAAGAAGGGGAAGTGGACAACGAGCAGATGATTCCCGAGTGAAGATAAGAAGGTACCCGTAACACATTAATCTAGTTTTGTGGGCAAGGCTTTTCACTCCATCAAAAATCGCGATTTCTTTTGTGTTTTATTGCTGTCAGGGCCCTGGACTAGTTGGCCATCCAAAATTTTGGTCGTTATGTTTTATGGTCGGGGGGTGCTATGATGTGTTTTTATACCTTGAATCCGAGTATTTGCTGTTCATTTTGTACTGTTGACATTGTATTGTATAATAGTTGGTGAGTGTAGCCATTTGTGTCTCGTATTTACGTGGGTTTACATGATCTGAAACGATGAGGGTGAAAAGACGATTACCCATGTTTAAATGGGTGTATGTGAGGACTTTTGGCTTGGGAATTGAGTTTTCTGCGACCCAAATGCATTTGATTTCAGTAATTTTTACGGTCTTAATCGTTAAACCTAGATGAAATTTGATTCAAAAGGATCTTTTTGGACCCAAATAGGAATTGTTTGTAATCTTGAAGAATTTTGTAGTAAATGGATAGAACAGTCGTGGATTATGTTGATAGATCCTATGAAGTTCTCAATCGATGGTGGTAAAGCTGTTCATGGAGAACACACGTCTGCAGAAACTGAAACCGTATCTCAATACGAGTCTCACCATCAAGAAACCGTGGCAAACCAGGTATGCTGAAATTCTGAAGAAGTGTAGTGGTTGCCGAAAGGGAGATCGGTTGCTGTTCTTTGTCTATGTTAGAAGGGAGCTCTCTGCTCTCCGTCGAAGGGGAGGCGGTGGAGCAGTCACGTGAAGCAATTAGGGCAGAAACGAAGTTACGTAGAAATTCATCGAATAAATGGTTTTTGCGATATCATTAGCCAACTCACACACCACTTTCCTCCTCGAGCTCAAATACGTGACCTTCATAGATCGGCCTCGTCCTTGCATATATTATAGACAGTTCGCGATGTTTTTTCTTGAAATTTATCACAAGATGGAGATCTGGTAACTATTTCACTTGACATATTCTATTCACCTTACAAAATGCTTGGATCAAATTAGACCTGTTAGCGGTGCGGCCCGTTAGAAAAGCAGACTTGGACGACCATTTTAGAAAATAAGGGCAGGCTTGGACGTGCTTGGGCAATTAAAATATGGCTCGTTGTATAATTATAACCAATTTTTTTTTAATTAATATTGTATTAAAAAGGTTTAGAAGTGGTTTTGGGTTGGACTCCCTCTACTAAGTACCAACCCCCTCCTAAATATATACTATATGTGATATGCCACATAGTACGTTTTGAATCTCGATCTTGAAATATTAGGTGGTTAAATATTTTGTTGTTAAGGAATTCGAACTTCAAAGGGTGATAATCTTTGGAGAAGAAAAGTCCATACTCCATATCTTGTAAAAAATATTTTTTTCTTATGTTTTGTACATTAGTATATTTACTTTTTTTTAGTTGGAAAAAAATTATGTATTTCGGATAATTTACACAACTTACCATTTTATATAAGTTTTTTTTAAATGTAAATTTTTAGGCCCGTTAACCTGTTGACAAGCCGGCCCGTTTGTAAGACGGGTATGGGCAAGTTTTCAAACCCGTAAAAAGGGGCTTGGATTGGCTATATGAGGCCCGTTAGATAAGAAAAATATGTTAGGCCCAACCCATGACCCACCCAAGCCTGTAAATGATCACCTCTAGATCAAATACATCTCAAATGCTTGGTACTACAGGTTATTTGCTGTATATAGCTGCAAATTTGAAACCTTGCTGGTAACCAATACACTTTTTCACATGTAAATACATATACAAACAAGTTCCTGCAACCCTTCTCTAGAATTTGGCTGAAATACCCTCGATAACAAGCAGTCGCTGATTTACCATTTCCCCACAACCTTCATCCATACAGTAGATTTCATAGTGTTCATGGCGAGTAATGATATGCTTATTCAATGTCTTTTTATTAGAGTAACCTTAACTTCGAAATGATGTTCTAACTAGTTGTAGTTTCTATGGTCCCCGAGGGTGTGTTTGGTACACAGGACATGACAAGACAAGAAAGAACAATACGATTGGCACGACATTAGACGGGAACAATGTAGGACTGAGTGAGCCAAAAATGTATTCTTTTTGTCTCACCAAAACAGGTGGAACAAAAACGTTGGAGATAAGACAAGATTGGTAAATTACTAAACTACCGATATCAAATTGAAACCCTAAAACCCTCGAAATTTCTTTCACTTACTAAACTACCCATCTTAATTACATTTTTTTAATCATGGACAGGAACATTTGCACAACTCTTAATTACATCTTAATTTCTTCAATTGCAGTTGTATTCCTTTTGACCCATATGTAATCTTTCACACATTTGATGAAAAGATTGTTGATTTTTTTTTTAATTTAAAAAAAAGTCAAAAGTCAATGATGATTTGTATGTTTTTTTTCCACATCCCAACTATTATTTAACCAATCAACCAATATCTAAGAGTAGTTAGTCCACTTCCCCCTCCCCACACCCTAACAACTTCAATATATTTCTTAAGTTGTTGGATTGGTTCATCAGCTTATCCTTCCCCAATACATGTGTATATATTTTCAATCCCACAAATTATTCTTTGGAAAAATGATAGTTCCTTTTTACTTAAATTCGATTGTGGAAAGGTTGACCAGGCGGTGGCCGTTGCTGATCTATGCCACCACTTGGACGACCATTCTGACGGTCACAGTGGCGGTGACCTCGTTTGCACCGGAACTAGCGTTTGTGTGGGCCATTACACCAACTTCTTCCTTTTCCCGTCCATGCCAAGATCAAAAGGAAGGGATGGTGCGGGTTCCTTTTGATGTGCCATCGGAGCTCTTTTGCCTTCCCGCCGAGATGTTCAAGAAGTCCAAGATGGACTTGGTTGTGCCGCCCATCTTTGCGGCGGTCGTTGTTGCTGCCTCCGCCTGCTTGGTCCGAGCTCTTGGTTTGTGGGAGGTGGATGAAGTTGATGCTCAATGAGAGAGAGAGAGAGTATTCATCAAAATACATTCGTTACACCATGTTTTTTTTTTGGTAATATGGTATAAGAAATTAACTAAATTTATTATAAACAACATAATAAATGCTCTCACATCTTATAAGATGTGAGAATATTATGTCATTTGTAATGAATTTGATTGATTTATTAGAGTTTATATAATGTTCAAAAAATTTAATGGAAGATGATAGTTTTATTTGAATTTCTTTTGTTATGTCTATGTTATATAACTTATAAAAATGAAATCGAGGGTTTCTGGATAAACAAATGAACAAAGATTAAATGCATGAAACAACAACCTTCTTTTATAAATTTTCTTATTATAGTGTTGTATTTTCATTTTTTCTTATTACAGCAATGTGCTTTCAAAATATTTTTTATTAGGGTATTATCTTTTGGAAAATCTATCCATCATAGCAATGGGTAACTTGTTACATTTTAAATCGGTTGACCCTCCTACATTTTTTTTTTTGCTTATATACCTTAAATGAGGTGATATAGATAATATATCATTCTAATTACATGGCATAAATAAAAGATGTTTTTCAAAAAAAAAAATTAATAATTTTCTCACTTTCTTGTTGTCTCTCACAAGACTATCCCACAAAATTTATTACTATAGTTTTTGTTATGTGGTCGAACAAAGTTCAAATGCAAAAAACAGTCAAATTCATATTAAATAGAGTATGTTAGAATATTTCAATGATATAATTAATGTTGTAATATAAAAAATGTGAGAATCTGTTAGAGTTGATGTAACTGTTTTTAATAATTTTGATTTTCTATTATCCATTTTAAAGAATCTATTAGAGATGCTCTAAGGATTCCTCTTTGGAAATTGTGGTTCGTAAAATCATAAGCTAAGTGGTACCAAAATCGAATCATATTCAAACAATATAAATCCAAAATTGAAAACATGATTGAACCCTAAAAATATACAAATCAACATAATAATAACTCATTTCCATCAAACTTAGGTGCCCTAAGTCGTTGGCTTGCCGTATGCCTAAGTAAAGATGGCCAAAAAACCGGTCCTGACCGTGCCCAAATCGGTCCAAATATTCAACCACTTGATTTGCTTAGAGAAGCACATGCTCTTCTTCTTAGGTTTTTTTTTACATACAACTTTAACGACTCTTAAGTCTGAATCGTTCAGACCTTTTGACATTCGAACTGTTTTTTTTTTCTCCAGTTTTTAGAACCTCTTAACTCTTAAATACATCTGAAATAAGAAAAGTGGTGACCTAACTTCTTAAAATCTCTTGTCGCCGCCTTATTTCATATGCTCTCTTTCTCTCAAGACGCCTCCATGCGTTACAAAAACAAACACTCTTATTGATTCAGATTTCACACTTCAGCACCACCTCTTATTAATCAGATGTGAAATCAGACTTCATGCCTCTTAAAAAACAAACGCCACCTTAGTCTGGTTTTCTAAGGTGTTTTTGCCTAATTCCTCAACTAAAAAAAATATATTTTATTTTATTTCTAAATTCAGATTTCACCTTTCATTTTTGAAGTGTGAGAGAAACATGCATCCAATTTGTAACTTCTTTAGACGAATGTCTTCTCTCAAGTCTCACCATTTAACTCTCGAATTTAATTTACTTTATTCAATTTATGTTTTATTCTCTTTTTAACAATGTAATTTATATTCATATCTATACCTCATTTGATTTGGTATGATCGAAATTTGATCAATAAACTAAACCAAAGACTTGCATTTCAGACAAAACCAAACTTTGTAACATCCAAGAATTACAAATAATAGCATCATGCATTTTTAAGGGAGGAAAATAAGGCATATAATACCTTACTTGGGTCGAGAACATTTACGCTAACTAGCGATGACTTCTAACTCCGAAAAAAAGCGTGAAATTAGGAGCTTTGAAGAGCGGAATCGAGTAGATGGTTGCTGTAGTCCCAAAGCTTCTTAGCCATCTTAGGATCTCTTGCAAAATCACTTGCAGGCCATTCATTGCAATCCAGAAAATACTTGCCACTAACCCCTTTCAAATTTGGGTGCACTGCTACATAGCATGTTGTTGCTGCCCCCTGTTTTGTTCATCAATTATTCACATATTAGAAATTTATATGCACAACTCAAATTATATACAAAGCCTTTGATAGTGGTATTAGTGGGCTTGATTTGGTTTTCTCAGATTGGCCTTTAACCGGGTTTTGAAAAAAAAAACTTGGCATGATCGGACTTTTTTGGACTGTCATGAGCCCAGGCTTAAGGGTTGTTTGGATGGTTTTCCATTAAGTCATATATGGATAAAGTTGTCTGTGTAGATCTGTCTGTATAGATTGTGATCGTTTTTTGTTTGCGTGGGTTTTTTAATTGGGAAAGGCAGGTTTGGAAAAAAATTGGCTTTCTGCATAAAGCCTCCTCTAGAAGTCACTTTTTATATCATTAAGCCATTAAGTCACTATCAAACAATCATCTATAGCTGACCAAATGAGTTGTGAGTACCATTAAACTCATTAAGCTGCTAACATTTATTAGGACCGAGCTTTTTGGGTCAGAATGTTTTTGTGCATCTCTACCTAGTATTGCATCAAGAGTACCTGTGGGACATTTTTCCATAGAACATAAGTGAGCAGCTTCATAATTCCTGCCAAAAATCACATAGAAAACAAATTATGCCTCTTCTACATGGCCTAATATGATCATCTTCACATACAAACACACACACACACACACACACACACTTACTCATAAGGTTTAAGGAATGTTTCATGAGATTTGTCATTATGAGCCCTGGGTGTACACAGTTCACTGTAATATTTACCCCTTCTTCCTGCATTTCCAATCAACTAAATTCAGAATCCTCCCACAGAAGAACAAACAGAAATGAATAAAACTAAAAACACCTTTAAGCGTCGAGAGAGTTCATTTGCGTGCAATATGCTTGCTAACTTCGATTGCCCGTATGCCTTTTTGTCTGAATAACTGATTCAGGCAACATGTTAGTGAGAAAAAAACATCGGTATACATCAGTCTAGAAACTTCGACATACTACCTGTTTTTATCGTTGATCGCATCGAATTTGATCCCTTCTTCGTAAGTGTGGAGATGAGCTACTGATGACACGTTTACGATTCTACCCTCGATACCGGTTGCTGAAGCAGTGTTCTTCATCTTGTCAAGGAGTAGGTTTGTCAAGTAAAAATGACCTGAAAATGGTCATGCCGTGGTCAATGGTGAATTGGTGGTCAAGATAAGGAAATGTTATATTTTCCTCAATTGAATACCTCAAATTCCATAAACAATAAGAGGGCAACCAAAGGGTATATTAGTCCAACGGTACCAAAGGTACCGTTAGGAGCTCAGCCTTTCGGGAGGTCAAGGGTTTAAATCTAGTGTGCTAGCTCAATGACCTTCGTACGACTTGCACCAGTTTCAGAACAACCTGCTTCCATACAAACTTAGAAATACTTTGCAAAATGAGCTTCTAACGAAGGTCATTGAGCCAAATAGACCATTTGGTGTATATAAATATTATATACATTAAAAAAAACAACGAGAGGGCGAGATACCTAGATGATTCGTCGCGAATTGCATCTCGATCCCATCTTGTGAGAGTTGGTAGGGGCAGAACATAATACCAGCATTGTTTCTAACAATTCGAACATCTTTCTTAAATTAGACACACATTCGTCAACGTGTAGATTTCTCAGAAAATGTTTGCTAGGCTTTCATTAAAAGAATGAAATATGTTTTGAGACAATACCCTGAAAAGAGGTTTATATACCTAGGACAAACAAATAAAGAGAGACTAAAAATGCCCCTAATACTCTTTGTGGTACATTAGAAAATATCTCCTATATCTTTATTTTAGCATAGTTGTTTGAAGATGCTCATGCATGTTCGAACCAAGGTGCAAATGTGAGAGAGAGAGTGAGCTCACATCAAGACGTTGAGTGGAAGGTTAAGAGCGATGAAGTCGTCTGCAAAGGTCTTGACGGACTTGAGAGAAGAGAGATCGAGGTGAAAAACATCAATCTTAGCATATTCATAGGTTTTAAGGATGGTTTGTTTTGCTTCATTTGCAGCCTCCATGTTTCTTGCTGCTATTATAACATGAGCTCCTCTCAATGCCAATACTCTTGATGTCTCTAATCCAATCCCACTTGCCCCTCCTGCATCAATTTCACATCATCTTTCTAAGCCAAATCAAGCAATTTATTTCGAGGTTGTAAAAGTCCTTCTGTTGTAGTTTTGGTGATGCATGGACGAAAATAAAAATTATTGACAAACCACCGGGAAAAAAAATCATAATTTACTCTATAATCTAATAAAACAAACAAGGAAAAGACAAAAAAAAAGTAAAAAGACCAAAATACCTTAAGTGAACTAACTTTTTTAACTGGAGTTACGGGACCAAAAGTAAAACAAAAATGGCCACCATATTGACCAAAATTGTAATTAGTTTAAAGTATAGTCAAACTTGATAGTGCGTGTTAACCAAAAGGACCAAAAATGTAATTTAGTCTTATTTTTATTAATATTTTAATTTTGATAGCCTTTAATAATGAGGATATGAAGAAACTTTATGTATACTAGGCATATATCCGCGCGATGCAGCGGAATGTAAGTAAATAACAAACAATTAATGTTACTTCCTTATAGATCTGGCAAACGTGTCGTGTCGTGTCAGTTTCGTGTCGGGTTCAAAGTTAAACGGGTTGAAAGTGTCTGACCCTAACCCGACCCGTTTAATAAACGGGTCAGAAAATCTCAACCCTAACCCGACCCGCCTAACCGGCCATGACCCGCCTAACCCGTTTAACATTTATAAAACTAAAAATTTAAAATAAAAAATTCACAAAAAATACAAATACGAAATTCAAATGAAGGCAGAAGAAATCCAAAATTTATAGTTCAAACTTATAAATTATAACCAAATCTAAAACACTAAAAATCCAAAGCATTAAAAAGAAAACTTATATATATTATATATATATATATATATATATATATATATATATATATATATATATATATATATAAACGGGTTATTCGGGTCATTTTCGAGTTGAAAGTTTTGACCCTGACCTTACCCGTTTAATTTTCGTGTCGTGTCGTGTCAACCCGTTTACTTAAACGGGTTGAAATGTATTACCCAAACCCGTTTATTTCGTGTCGGGTTCGTGTCGGGTTAGCGTGTCGTGTCAGTTTTTGTCAGGTCTACTTTCTTATAGACATGTTATCAACAATTAACCCTGACCAATGAATCACAATTTATGAAACCTTAAACCCATAAAGATATTCAATAATTAGTTTATATTACAATTATTGACAAAAAAAATTATAATGATATAATTTATAATAAAAATGAAACGTATTTTACGATTATGTATTTTTAATGTGCTAATAGTGGAAAAAAATAAAACGTATGGATAGAAAACAAATTAGTTCGTAGATATTCATGATATTTAATAATACAATTAAATTAAAAAATATTCAATATTAGGCTCGTTTTGAAGATATTGATGAGACAATTATAATAGTATAATTTGTAGAAAAATAAACTTATTTTTTCATTACATTTTTGTTCATATACGATTATTTATGATAATGGTGTAAAATTAAAAAATAAAAAATAAGGGATATAAAATGAATTAAATAAGTAATTGTAAGGGTGACAAATGTAACATTATAAGGGTGATAAGTGTTATTGTACAAAAACTTAGGGTAATAAGTGTTATTGTATAAAAGTTTAGGATGATAAATGTTATTGTACAAAAATTTGTAAAATAACCGTATTTTTTTTATAGTAGTAGATATTTAATTCATAGATATTCATGATATTTAATAGTACGGTTAAATTTAAAAATATTCAATATTGGACTCGTTTTGAAGGTATTGACGAGACGATTATAATGGTATAATTTGTAAAAAAAGAAACGAATTTTTTCATTGCATTTTTGTTTATATATGATTTATTTGTGTTAAAATAACAAAGGTGTAAAGAAAAATGAAAAAAACAAGGGATATAAAGTAAATTAGATAATTAATTGTAAGGGTGGTAAATGTAAAATTTCCAAAAACATTTTTCCAATAACTATTTTTTTCAATAACCGTAATAGAATTTTAATATAATAGTATAGATATGGAGAAACTTTATGGACTACATTAACGCTATGATAATTACCAATAAAACAAAATTCGATCTAGTTTGGATTGAAAATTTTCCAAATGAAACGTTATGAACGTTTTGTTTTCCTTTATGAAAAGTTAAAATCTAAAACTACCATAATGTTTTTTTTATAACCCTGGTTTTCAAACCAGCTTATGCGTACGACTACGAATGGTCTAGAGTCATCGCATGGCCACAAGGGCTTTGACAGTGCTGGATTTGAATATTGGGTAGATAAAATTTTCCACTACATCCCCAAAGGTTTTACCAGTGCGCCATAACCTAAGTGGTCACCATTATGTTTGTTAGACACTACTACAAATATTGATGATATTGATTTTAATTTTTATAAATTTTATACTTTTATATTTTGTCAATACTAATTAGATGTATCTTAAATATTTTGGAGTAACCTTCAATTTTGGTCCTTCAGGTTTAGTAAAAAGTCAAAAAGTGGGATATGAACTTTGATAAATCTATAAATCATCCTTATGGTTTTCGTTTTGCTTTGAAAGTGGTCCTTGATCGTTAACTCTGTTTATTTCCTCCATTAGAGCGAGGGAATTTCAGTATTTTTATCAGATAACTTAATTTTTCTTTAAGAAGTAACATAATATGTATTTTATATTATGTATTCCATTTTATTATAAAATTTCTCTCTCAATCTAAAATTTGTTACTCCCTCCGTCCCAAAATATGTTCACTTTCAAAAGTAAATTTCCACTTTCTCATTCTACCCTTAATTATGTGATGAAGAAAACTTCTCTCTCCATAATTAAGGATAAAATTGTATTTTGATTAATTAAAAAAAATATAATAATTACACACTCCTAAACTGTATGTCTTTTTTATTGTGGACATTTATTTTGGGACGAAGGAAGTGTTTTTTAAAAGATAATATAAACTAAAATTACATTTTATCAATTACTAGACGTAACAACGTTTAACATTGTTACTTTTTACCCACTAAATTAGTTTATTACCATTGTAGGGAAAATTGAACTAAATAATATGCCTGTGGTTTGACAAGCTAAAACGAGTAATATTTGTTTTATAAAACATCTTGCGATTTTGGTTGTTGCATGGGACTACAAACTTTGCACACCTCCTTTGTAAATAAAATATAGACAGGTATAGATATTTATGCATATGATATACCTCTGTGTATTTTATATGCTTTTGGGAAAAAAATGAAAAACATATAGAATGACCAATATTCTTAATAACAAATAATATATAAAGGTTTGTGTATATAAAAGCATCTCCAATAGAATGACTTTTATAAAAGTATTTTCAATACATTCTTAAAAAAATTTAGAATTAAAATTAAGATCTCCTAAAAAGAATTAAATTCATCTTCAATAGATTATCTATTATAGAGACATTAAATATACTTTATTAAAATATTTTCTACATGTAATAAAATATTAATTTTCTCTTATAAACATTTAACATAAATGTTTCTTATTGTTGGAAATATAATAAAAACTTGTTTCTGTAATCATTTTTAATGAGTTCTCCGGATTTGGAGAATTTCACGCTCTCCGATGCTTTCTCCATTTTGGAGAATTAGTTAGAGCAAAATTTTGTCCAAATTCCCATTTTCTCTATTTTAAAGAATTTGTTAAAGATACTCTAATGAATTTCATTGAGTATATACATCAATAAATATACATATTCTCATGGTCAACATTTTTTTTATAGTTATCACATGAACTTGAGTGTATATTTATACATATAGAGATAAATGAGAACCGCATTTCCATTGCAAACTCGGGAACCATCCAGAGAGTAGTGTCACGTATCTAAGACATTCATCGTTAATGTTGTAAAGAATTCATGTTCATAATTAAAGATAAATATGAACACATGGCACGCTCTAGAGCCTAGAGGATGCACAATCAAAATGTGTTTCCCAGCCAAACTTTCATATATATATATATATATATATATATATATATATATATATATGTATAATTTATATTCTATTGAACTGAATGAAATTTTGTAATCAACGATTCTGTATTTAATATGCCTGATTAGTTAGCATTTTGTGCAATATTTGTCATCAAATATATACCAACACATAGATCGAAAATTTTCAGTGTGCCGGCCGGTGACCTGAATACGGTTTCCAGCCAAAGCAACACGCTAATGTAACTTCCCTGATGCAATCTAACCTAATTTTACGAAGCAATTGCTAGTTCATTTGAACTCAACAACTCGATTCTTTGTGTTTTCACCTCGAACAGCATTCCTCGCACACACTGTGTGAGCGAGAGGATGAAGGATTATAGAAGAACGATATACCTAATACGCACACGCCGATCAGTGTGTTATATTATTTCTCTAAATGAAAACAATTGATATTTGTTTACCTGTAATGATGACAATTAGATCGGTAGCATCAAATATATACTAACACATAGATCGAAAATTTCCAGTGTGCCGGTGACCTGAATACGGTTTCCAGCCAAAGCAACATGCTAATGTAGCTTCCTGATGCAATCTAACCTAGTTTTACGAAGCAATTGCTAGTTCATTTGAACTCAGTAACTCGAACTTTACGTTTTCACCTCGAACAACATTCCCTCACACACACTGTGTGAGCGAGAGGATGAAGAATCGAGAGAAGAACAATATACCTAACACGCACACGCCGATCATTGTGTTATATTTCTCTAAATGAAAACAATTGATGTTTGTTTACCTGTAATGATGACCGTTAGATCGGTAGCATCAACTCCGGCGGTCGCTTGTTCGGCGGTGGTGGCTGATCCGAAACCACTAGGACCTGGCCATCCTGTTATCAACGAAATTATTCCCATTCTTTTACTTGATTTGATCTGTATCTCTTACTCTCAATGCATTATCAGTCTGAATTTGTAGAGAGAGGATTTAGGACGGAAATATAAAAGCTGTGATCTAAAGGAGGATGGAAGCAAAGCAAATGCCCAAAATGAAGAAGCGGTGCAATTACATGTTTTCTTACCTCTTTTAAAAAAAAAATAATAATTCACACCCAAATAAAATAATTCATAAATATATCGGATAATAAATTAAACATTAAAAAGTTGTTGAAATAATAAATGTATTGAAAAAATTGTTAGGTATAATTAGAACATTAGATTCTCCAAAATGAGATTTTGAGATTTTTGTTCTAACAAATTCTTTAAAAACTTTTTCAAAATAGAAAAAAAAAAAAAAAAGAGAGAATGAAAATCGTTAAATTTGTTTTAGTGATTTTGATGTTTTATAGAAATTCTGGAATATCTATTAGAGATGCTCTTAAAAGTATGGGAAATTGACTTAAATAGCCTAATGACTAGGGGTGCTCATGGGTTGGGTTGATCGGGTTGAAAGATTTTTAACAACTCAACCCAATATAGGCGGTTTGAAAATTTTACAACCCAACCCAACCCAAACCGTTCAGGTTGGTCGGGTTGTGTTTAAACAAGATGAAATCAAATTTAGAAATATAAACATAAAAGAAACATTTCTTTGAAATACAACCGAATGACCGATAATTCATAAGAGTATGTAAGTTCATAAAAAATATTACGATATTACATATAAAAATGTCTAAACCAAATGATAATATGTCAATCAACAACAATCGTTTTAGACGTCTCCAACCCCGATGTTTTCGCTTTCTTGCCCATAAGGTTGGTCGTGTCATCATCAACCATTTGGTACAACTTATCCATATTTTTTAAATCTTAAATATATCACATTTAGTTAATTTTTAGTTTACATATATATATATATATATATATATATATATATATATATATATATATATGGTGCGTTTCTTTTGCAAACCAAACAATTTGTACAAACTATGCAAACCACTATTTTAGGAAACAATAGATATATTTATGGATAATGATTATGATTCATTAATAATGATTGTGATATATATGGAAAATGTTAAGTTTATTCATTATAATCATGATTTTAAATTAGGAAATGTTAATTTTATTCATTATAATCATGATTTTAAATTAGGAAACATAATAAAATCATATATTCATTAGACTTAATGAATGGCTAAGATTGGTTCACAAAGTTTGCACAATCTGACTGGTTTGCAAAAGATACGTCCCCTATATATATATATATGTGTGTGTGTGTGTGTGTGTGTGTATGTGTGTGGGTGTGTGTTTACATTTATTAATTATATATATACAAATGAGTTATATAGAGATGAATAATAGATTGAAAATATATGTAAATGAAGAGGGTACGTAATAATGTAATTGTCTAATTTACCTATTAATAGAGACTTAATAATCATATTAAATCCACAAAATAAAAGGATCGGGTTCATCGGGTTGGGTTGGATTCAAATAAAAGTAACCCGATATCAACCCAATACATACGGTTTGAAGATTTTACAACTCGATTAGACATCGGGTTGCTTCAGTTTGAGTTATTTCGCGTTGGGTTGGTCGGGTTGATCGGGTTTTTGAGCACCCCTACTAATCACTTAGGCAATTTCACCTCTTAATCAATTCTTTCATCTTTTTGCAAAAATAATCTCAGCTCTGTAACGGGTCGGGTCGATCCGTAGCCCGCAATCTGGCAGCTAAAAGAAAAAAAGGTAAAAATTGCTTAAGTACGATTGCGGACCTGCCATGTATCTTCAAAGGTGTCATTAGGGTTTCTGAGGAGTCGACACGTGTCTTAGGTCCGCAATGGTGGAGGTAGATTGCGGCTACGGAGGTGGGGCTATTTCTGCAAAACCAGGAGAGAATTTGCTAAAAGGTAAAATTGCTTAAGTGCTTACGCTATTTGGGTCAATTTCCCAGAATAATCCAATTTTTTTACATGAAAGTTAATGTACAATTATTTTTTGATTAGTAGTACTTTATATAAAATATTTGTAGCGTTAATTTTTATCTATATAAGTTTTCTTATTTGATTAACTAAATATTTGATTCATTTATTTTTTTCTATATAAGTTTTCTTAAGTGTTTATACTCGAATGATTGATGTTTTAATTTAAATATTTCTTTCAGTATAAAAATGAAATAGGTACCAACGTTTGAATAAGGTGAGGTGATTCAATTAATTTCAGTTGTTATTTCATTTATTGTTTATGGTTATGGGTAGGGAGAGAGTATAGACAGGCAGGTGTGGCATTGAATAATATGATTTTTTTTCTATTTGAATTATATATATATATATATATATATATATATATATATATATATATATATATATATATATATATATATATATATATATATGGATGAAGACGAGTCTAACTGTTTTTGGGTTAATCTGATCCGTTTAAATTCAGCCAACTTTTGATCTGCACCGTTCAAATTCCTAATTTGACGGCAGATTGCCCAACCCAACTCCTTGGCCCATTCCGCTTTCTACCACGATTTGCCTCAGCACGAGTTTCTACCCACGTTCATGGATCATCCCTTCAATCGGCCGAGTTTCTACCCCACGTTCCTCCATAATAGCCCTAATTTCTCTCCCATTGATCTTGTCCGTCTCGTCTCGGTCCACATCTCTGAATTCTACGTGATAACAAGATCACGTAAACTACTGAATTATTCTTCCGGGTAGGGGTGTAAATGATGCGAGTCGAGCTCGAGTATCAGTAAACTCGACTCGAACTCGGAAAAAAATTCTCAAGCTCGAACTCGACTCGAAAGCTCGCGAGTATTGAAAATCCAAGCTCGAACTCGACTCGATAACCAATTTCCAAGCTCGAGCTCGAACTCGTTTCAAGCTCGCTCAAGCTCGAACTCGTTTCAAGCTCAAACTCAAACTAATTTTAAGCTCAAACTCGAACTAGTGTTCGTATTCAATCATTTAAAAATTCAGTGTGTTCTTATTTGCTTATGTTTGTTTGATTAAAATTGTAAACAAACATAACAAACTAGTTGCACCAACTTCCATAGGTACCAACAAATTTTTTTTTGCCTAACTTCAAGCCAAAGGGCTCAAGCCACTAGGCACAATAGAAAGACTATGCCACAAAGGCTATGGAATAGCAAGGGAAAGGAAGAGGGTGAATCCTATTTATAGTTGAATGTAAAAGCTTTGGATGGATTGTCCCACGAATGTGGGATGAGTTTTTAAGCAAAAGGAGGACAATCCTTATTTAAATAATGGTACCCACAAGTCATATAGGTGTTATTATTTTTTTTAAAGAAAATGTTAGTAATTCTTTAATAATAATTATAATTATAATTATATAATTATAATATACATATATAATAATAATAATAATTATTATATTATTATTTTAATGTTTATGTTTTTAATATATGTTCTTTAGATTCTTTAGATTACTATTATAAGTAAACGAACATTAATGAACGTATATATATATATATATATATATATATATATATAATATTCGAGTATCTCACGAGCTTATCGAGTCGAGTATCATGTCGCTCGACTCGACTCGTTAGTATGTCGAGTCGAGCTCGAGTTCGAGTCGAGCCTATTCGAGTCGAGTGTTGACCGAGTTTTGACCAAGTCGATCTCGAGTAGCTCGCTAGTTGTCTCGTCTCATTTACACCCCTACTTCAGGGAAGTTGCTGGAGAAACGATTGCCTTGGAGATAGAGGTTACGTAAATCGAGACAGGAAGAGAGATCGGAAGGGAGAGGACCGAAGAGTGCGTTGAAAAGGAGAGTAAGGTGAGTCAAGTTACCGAAAATGGCGAGCAGAAGTTGGCCGGATAATGAGACGCGGTTAAGGGTGTTATCACATTGTACGCTGGCCCAATTACATGGTCCATGCTCTCTCGATCTCTATTACGAAATGGCTCCGTTGTGCAAAACCCAAGTTCGATGGCTCCGTTGTACAAAACCCAGGTTTGATTTCGTTCCTTCGCAAGAAACAAAGCAAAAACAAGAAATTTAGGAAATGGTGGATACATCAATAAGCACAGGGACGACTTCAACATTTTAATTTGCTCAAACGTCAATTTCGATTTCACAAGTGGGTTGGGCTAATTCCATCTTCTTTCTTTATATAAAGATATGGGAGAATCTCTTCCACCACACTACCGTTTTCTTCCGCTCTTCTTGCAATCATCTTTTTCTGGTAAACCCCCCTTCCCCTCCTCGTAATTTGAAACTGGTTCTTCTTGACTAGGGTTTTTGTGATCATCTTTTAACTGAGTAATTATAATGCTATTATTTTTTTTTTTTTTTTTTGTGTTTTTGAGTCACAGGTTGCCGAGATTGGTGATGAGTTGAAAATTGGCAAAAACTTGCAGAAAACAAACAGAGAATTTTTTTTGGAAACTTTAGTGTGTGCGTGTGTGTGATGAAATTGATCATCCCACTGCATCATTGCAAAACCTAGGTGTCATCTTTCCTTCTCTAAACTCTAATCTTATTTTTTCATCATCTTCCTTATTTTTAACCTTTTTTGTTCATAGCCATCATCACCATTAACAGTTTTTTTTTTTCTCAAAATTTCTGATATAAATTTGTGGTTTTTTATGTTTAATCCATTTGGGGAATTGGGTCTCTCTCTTTTTGGTATCTTGATCTCATTTTGTATACATGTTTCGATATATAAATGGTATTGAAGCATAAAGATTGTGTTTTCACGAGGGTATATGGGAAATTTGAGATACCTATATTGAATTAAGTTTCAATTTTTGTTGGGTATTTATTTTTTAGGAAAAAATATTGAAAACTTGAGATACCCACATGACTATTTACATTATTCATGATGAATAACTCGTGAATGTATGGGACAAGTGACACATTTTCCTTTGTATGCGTGTGTGTGTATATATATAGAGGTGGTTTCAATTGGAAACCATATTAAATTGGAAACTTTGAAAACTGTCAATTTCATTGGTTAAATTAATGAAATTGGTTCGTAAGTTGTTTCATATAATTATTTTATTAATGAAATTGTTTCATATATTTGTGTTTTTTATGTAGTTTCATCTATTTTTCTCATTCTAATGAAATTATTTCATATATTTTCCCAGTCTGATGAAACTTATTCATTTTTACATAAAAAAACACAAATATATGCAACAATTTCATCAATAAAAGAATTATATGAAACAATTTCATCAAATTAAACAATTTTATGAAACAATTTCATTAACTTAACCAATGAAATCGAGGGTTTCCACGGTTTTCAAAATTAGAATGGTTTCCATTTGATCGCTCATATATATATATATATATATATATATATATATATATATATATATATATGCCCTATATATTGATTTGGTTGATTGAGAAATCTAAGACCCAAGATGACAAGAAAAGCCATTAGGAATGCTTTAAAGAGACATTGATATGTTGATGTCTTTAATGAGATTTGAACTCATCATCTAAACATTATTGAACAGTATCATCTAATCTCATATATATTTGTTGGTATTCTTCGTTATCAGGTCGAGTGTCATTAGTCGAAGTTGAAAAACTCTTGTTTTGTTATGGCCATGAGATAAAATAAACGCAACCCACAACAAAATAAAGATGAAGCAGGGTGTATGTTCGGGATTGATTAGCATTTTTGATTTATGCCATGGTCGAACCACTTGAAGACTGCTTTCAGATAGAAGACTCATGCCCAAAAATACCATTGGTAAGCATAAAACAAGAATACTATTGTATCCGGTAGAATTTTTTTAATTTCTTTGTAGTTGTTGAAATTCTATAACAGTTAGACTTGGACAATTTCTCCTCCATATATGTTGGCATCTCCGTTCTCTCCTCAAGGTACACATATATTAGAACATGAAACTCATATTGTTTCTTTGATCCAAATTGTTAACGGGAGGTAGGGTAAAATTTTAAAGTATGATAAATTGTGTATGTTGCTGCTGCATAGGTTGGCTATACGTGTACCCATATACATGTGAATTTATATGAGTTATGCTTAACTGTTTGGTGTTTTGATATCTTGATGTGAGTTTTATGATAGATATATTGGTTATAGAACATGAACTTACTAACATGTCCTAAAAAAATTTGGTCGGATCGCAAATTTTTTCGGTCAAATTCATCAACAATTGTTGATGAATTTTGGTGGGTTTCGATGGTGACTACGGGTTCAAATAATCAAGATGATGTTGGGGAAAAACCATCATCAGTTGTTTTAAAGGCAGGAGGCGGGGTGAGGCGGCCCTGCGGCACTACAAGTTTGGGTCAATCCACAAGTGGCAGTGTCGGGACTCCTTCGACCCGGAGTGAATTGGCCATGGTGGGGACCCCTGTTAGCGAGAGCACATTTTTGAGGTTGAATCACCTTGATATTCACACTGATAATCCTGGATCTCAAGGGGCTGTTGGGTGAGCATTTTTTATTTAACCATATTGATGGCACTAATTATTTAGTGCCATTATACTCTTTTTAACTCGATTTTAGAATAGTTTTTACCTTCTAATCCCAACCTTTGAGTCATTTTAGTTCATTATTTTCCCTTTTCTTGTTTCTTGGAGCTAAAGATGTGAATGACTTGTTTTATTGCATTGGGTAGCTAATTGGTGTATTTTTGGGCATATTTATAAGTGCAGCAGTCTGCAGCATTCCTGCATCATGTCGATGGAGGAGCTTAATGGATAAGCTAGAAGGAGCTTAACATGGAAAAACTTTTTGGGATTATTGTATCTGATTTTTGGGAACCTTTAGACCAATTCATGCTTGATGTACTTGGATAAAACTTTAAATCCTTATTGTCCTTAGGATATTAACTTTTGGATAATATGTCTTTATACTTTAAGTACTTTGCTAGTAGTTAATTACCCTTTTGCCACTCCCTTTTAGTATGAAAAGGGAGCTTGGGGTTTAGTTTGATCATCCATTATTCCATATTTATCTCATCTTAGCTAAGAAATCAAATGTTGAACCATTAAACCTTGTGATTTTGTACTTTCATTTTGCAATTCCAAGTAAACTTTTGGTTACCTTCTCTTGTTCTTTAGTTTATGCTTTATTATTCTTAGCTTTCTTTAATTAGTCTTTATATTATTGCACTTTACATTTTCGTCATTTACATTTCCGTAATTTTATTTCTTGCAATTTATATTTCCGTCATTTAAATTCATGTAATTTATCGCTTTATGTCTTTACATTTTAGTATGAGTAGCTAAATCCATTAGCTTGGGTGTAAGACGGATGGGTGAGATTTCAAACCAAAGAAAGGTGGACATTGTTTCGCAATAACAATGTTCCACCATTTCATTCAAGTTTTATAAAATCCAACGACACTTCTTGACGAGTTGATCGCTTTAAAAGTGTGAAAGTGCTATGGTCTAGAGATAAACCATAATATGCACGTCAACTTGAATGATATGAGAAGCCGACTTGAGAGAGTGACTGATAAAGAGATTTATCACCTCTATTTTTCATCTTGATTTATTCTTGACGGGTTGGTCGCTTGTTAAAAGTGTTAAAGTGTAGAGGATTCAGAGATGAACCCCTTCAAACACTCCAACTTGGATGATATGGGAATTAACTCGAGAGAGTAGTTTTTATATAAAGAGATTTGTAAATCCATATATTTTGAGGACTCTACTCTACATTATCAATAGTTGGAAACTGCATAGAGATATGTTCAGTTGAATCTAAACAGTAGTGGGAGTATTGAAGTCCGAGAGGAATACCATCAAAATAGATGGTGGATCTAGTGATGCTGAACTCATGCTGCAACATCCCTGCAGCATAGTCTGCTGGAATTTGTGTTTGAATCTCACCTAAAAGTCTTGCACCCTTGCTACCTTTATTATCTTGCATATTAATCAACTGTTAACCAAACCAACTAATCAAAGTCTTCAAATTCGCCATCTGAAATCATCTCTTTTATTACACTTTTATTAATCTTTTACGACAATCTCTGTGGGACGATATTTGGTATTTTATCACTTTATTACTTGAGAGACGATATTAGATCCCATTGTATACTTGCGGTGAGATTTAATTTATCATGTCTTAGAGGTGTGCAAACATTTCGCATCACATATTTTTGATGCGCCATTGCTGGAGATGCTCTAAGTGTTTAATATGCAAAAAACACTTCATAATTAATGGGGTTGATACCAAAAGTAAGTGTTGGACTTTTGGGTGGTACTTTGTTGTCAATAGTGAGTACATGATTTTATATAAAAATGCTGAGAATTTAGTCTCACATTTGATCTTTTGATTTCTTGGATTTTTGGTGGATTCTTAGATAAATAGAAGAACGTTTATGATGCGCTATCTGAAATTGATATTATTTTGGTTATAAGAAAGAGTAATGAAACTGCCCCAAGTTTGCAAAGTTTCATTCATCATTAAAAAAATCTTCGGATAGTTTCGAGACTGGTTTTGTATGTATATCGTTTTTTCCTTTCTTTACTATGTCAGCTAATCTTTTAGTTTGCAACTTCCTGGTTAAGGTTGAGGATAGAGTCGTTTGCATCGATGGCCCATAGATGGAGATAGTGGATGAAGATAAACAAGAATCAAGAGACGGTGCAATTGCAGGTAAGAAGTTTATGATTCACAGGGTAACGATTATTTTCCAACTTTCTTCTCTGATTGTTTCTGAATGTATTTTAGAGTTTTTGAATATGTGTTTTAAGCTTATAATCAAATGTTAGGGTATGTGATTTGATCCATGACTCATATGTGACATATTTGTGTTTGAAGACCTAGATTTTCTTCAACTCTCGCCCTCATCTCCATCTTTTCGTGATTTGATTTGCAACTTAACTCTCGCTCTCATCTACATTGTTGACTAGCATAACACCATCTATTATATTTCAACAGACTCCTGAAAAGTGTAGTGTTAGTTGATTGGCTTGATGTCTAGTGGTCGAAATTTAACTATAAACAATGATTCTGATAGAGAAACTGAAGGCATACGATGTGTATTTAATTGTCGTAGTCGTTCAACATCTCTTGTCTTCGTTGATCATTCCATCGATTGACGTTAATTTGAGTTCATAGAAAAAAGATGAGGTATCACACAACAACAATAATGTAAACGTCTCTTTTGATGCTCCATCTTCATCTTCTCCAAACTTTCTACTTGGATTGTTGTATTTGGGATTGGTTTAGGGTTTAGTAAATTCTATTGTTTAGAATTGCATTATTTGATAAGAGAAAACCCGTCGGACATGGGTTCTCTAAATATCTATCCCATCTTCAATGTAACTCTTTCATGGGGACTAATCATTCGAGAAACCCCAAATTTGTGAAAACCTGAGATGCATCAGTACTTGTACATTTCTAATTACATGTTTATACATCATCGATTTGTGATGATTCAAGTACTTAATTCGACATAGAAAATTTAGAAATTGAAAAACTACCTTTAATTGCTATCTTTTGTTCTTCGAACTTGATCCGTTGTTCATATTTCATTCTGAAAACTATATTCATCTTACTCTCAACGACTAATTATAGTATTTGTGCTTTGTCATATGAGTAGCTGATGATGCCCCCATTATTTCTACAACACAATAAATCATAGTGAGTTGTGCAAATTCTGATGCTAAATGGCCCATTTTCATTGCGTAAAAATATAGACCGGAATTGTGGATGTATCTCGATTATTCTTTAAAATTTCAGTTGATTGCCTACCCATTGTGGTTTTTTCTTGATGTCCAGTAGGTGCATTTTAATATTCAAAATTAGCCAACTTTTGATCCATAGGTTGGGGGCTTTGATTTAGTTACGAGTTTGCTTTTAAATTTCTTTCATCAGTGCAAAAGCTTGAGGGGTTTGGGTCTGCAGGATAACCCACGAATTCAAGTTATTACTTTACTATTACTCTTATATTTGAACTGAACACGAATAGAGCTTCTAAGCATACAAGCACAAATATATCAGAACTGCACACAAAAAACGATCAAGGAATCAACCGGGGGGGTTCAATATGTAGTGTTGATAGATTATATATACAACCGTACAATTGTATAGTTATATTTATATATATTTATAAGCATATGATGGAGATGTCTCAGTCCGATCGAGTTACAGAATGGAACTCATCAGGTGGCTAAACATGGCTCGAAGGTAAATGACACTTGCATTATCACATTTCAATTGGGAATTTTGGTTTCGATTTGGGTTTTAGATTGTTGTTGGTTTTAATGATAAATGCAGACCCTATGTGGCGGTTTTTGTATTGCATTTTCTTTCGATCTAGCTATTGTGTTGAAACGAGCAAGGAGGATCAAGAAGGGAAGTTGGGATTCGAATGTGGCCAACGAGGGGGTGATAGGAACACTTATAATCCAGTCGGAGGATCTTGTCCAAGTGGTTGCGAAGGTACCCATTTTTTCACATTTTACATCTTTTATTATTTATCATTTTTTATATAATGTGACCTAATAAACAAGCGTGGTTTTCACGGAGAATACCACTTCCAGAGGATGATTTTATGGGACATGAAACCGGGGGATGATACAGAGGTTGTGGCTGCGCTTTTCCTTCTAACGGAACTCCATTAACCGAAGCAAATAAAACGATCTCTAGCAAGTCAAATGTTGATCAACTACATACATGCTAATCAAACAAGGTAGGGCTTTCGTAAAGCTTTTTTTCTGAATTTTGTTCATATTTTCATGAAAAAACGTAATCTATCACAAGATTAACATTAAAGTTTGATGCTTGAATTGGGACTTTTGTTAGTCAAACAATTCGGTATATTGATTCAAATCATTATGTTGGCATGATAGAATTACACTACTTACCCAATACATATTTTTCCTTATTCAGTACTTCTTTAATCGTGTTCCCTAAATTCATTAATTAATAGCATTGATTCAAATTAGCATATTAATAGATTAACTTTTTGGGGTTTTCTGGCCACTTGCATATTAGCACATTAAATGACCTTTTCTACACTTCCGATTTCGTAGGTTATTTGTTTGCGGTATTCTTTTCTTTTAAAAAAATTCAAATCTAAGTCTACTGAATTCTTGGAATTTGGATGTTCTTGCTATGTGGGTTTTGATAGAATTATATCAGCATTTGGTGTTTCTTTACGCTTGATTAGATGACAGCGATGGGGGGATCTGAGCATTCAGGATCTGTTGTAAAGACAAAAAGCACTTCTAGGTGTTTGATTATTAAAAAGAAGGCAACATATGGTGTTGAAGGATTTTTAGGTTTTAGTGATTCTTCTTCAAGGAATTTATTCAATTCCAATAAGGAGAGAAGGAGACCCCGAGTTGTTTTGAGTGACTCTGAGTTGGGTGATGAGTTATCCGACCCTCTTCGCCTGAAACCTAATACAAGTATTACAGCTACATAACTGCCGTTAGGAACACTGCATTTGCACATATGGTGGAACTTAGCATAATTAGATGTTCATTAACTAACCCTTCTACAATTTGGATACATTGAGTTTTAGATTGTTACGTTCATAACCTAACCCTTCTTGTATTTTCGTTCTTACCGGGTAAGCTTCTTGGTCCTTATCATACTCAATCAATAAGGTAATTGATATGGTAAAGCGCATACCCGGTAGCATATAATAAACGACCCCATAGCTACCTCCATTCATATTCTTGCGACAATTTTTTTTAATTATGCATAGTGTGATTCAAATTAATATTGCTTTTTGATCCAGATTACCTACGTGGTATCTTACGTATTTGGCTATAAATTTGTTACACGTTTATACTCACATCTGCTGCAAAATTTATGCATATGTTGGGTGATTATTTGTTGTTTCTATTTAATGCAAATAACGATAGCACTAACAACGGTTAGAGTAGAATGATTGATCAGTAAAATCTTATTAGTTTCAAAATATGAGGTGGCAAATTCATGGAGTAGGAAGTGTGTATGGAAGTTTCTGAGTTTTTTTCGTTGTATAAAATTTCTAATATGTTGAAGACTTTTCTGTCCCTTGATGAAATTTTTGTGCCCGACTGTGAGCTGATTTTTTGGTAATTTTTTGTGCCTCTTGACCATGCATATGCTTGAATCAAATACTACATTTTTCGATCATTTTAGCTTCAAAAGTCTGATGATCATTGGTCTACATTATGCATCCCATTTCATTCATCGGGAGGAACCGACATTGTCAGACATTTTAATCTTCCATTTGGATTTTTATTGTAAATAGTGTCTATAATTATTATTACTCTAAATGCCAAGTGCCAAACTCTAGCCAGATTGGACCAGTAAAATTAATAAGGTTTCTTTTACATATATACTACAATATATATGTTGTGGTCAGGCAGTAATGAAAACTTTTGCACCATCTTTGAAGGTAATCGGAGTGGTGGCAATTCAACCATTCTTTGGCGGAGAGGAGCGGATGGAGTCAGAGAGAGACGAGACTTGAGGGAACACAAATAGTTTCCGTAAAACGAATAGATTGGATATGGAATGAGTTTTTGCCACAAGGGTAAGGGTTCAATTGGGACAATCCAATCATCAATGTTAGCGGCCCAAAGGCGGTAGACTTATCGAAAATAGATTTTCCAGCAACCATGGTGGTGATCATCGGGTTCGATGCTCTACAGGACTGGCAAAAAAGGTACTACGAGTGGATAAAGAAGTGTGGGAAATAAGTATACTTGGTGGAGTACCCAATTATGTGTCATGCTTTATACATCTTCTCGGAGTTACCCTAATCGACACAACTTATTGAGCAAGTGAGGGAGTTCACTCAAAAGGTATCGAGTAATGTTGGTTCTTTATTGACAAATTAGTCCATTTTCTTTTAGTCACATACTTAAACACATGTAGATTTACGCAACTCCTATTTCGAAATGGAAGTCTTTGAAAAACAAGAGACTACAAAATTGGGGTACTTCACATTTGGCACTGGATATTGGAGGTGATTTTTGGTGTTGTAATTGGGGATTTTTGTTGCAATTTAGTTCGTGATTATGAAAGTTTGATTTTAGTTTTGTGGTTGGTGGTGTTTTCTTTTTCTTTCTTTCTTTGGTTTAGTTGATTAATCAATGGAGTAAGAAAGGGAAATATTGTATGCATGAACTTCCCATACAAGTCCTGTAACTGTAGGAAACGAAATTGAAGACACAACATTTTTGTAGTTTAACACTTCGCATAAGGTTAGTCCTAAATCGGCTAGACTTGGACCATTTATTCTCGACATATGTTGGAACTTCTCTTTTGGAAGGCAATTTACTGGGGTTCTACATATTATTATCACATGATATAGAGCGAAGACTTACCACTCTAGGGACTTGACACTCCGAGGTAGTGTGTACTAATGTCATATACCCGACCAACGGACGGGTATAACACTAGTTGTATTGGAAATGAGAGTCATCTAATAACTCATTAAATCATGGTAACTTAATTGTACGGTTCATGTTGACTTTATGTTAATAAGGAATGGTTTGACAAAAAAAAAACTAACTTTTAAATTAGCTTATAACTTAACTTATTTTTCGAGTACATTTTGGATGAACGTCACCGTCATGCGGGGCTACCTAGCTACCATGGATGAGCAAGATCATTAATTACTATTAATAAGGAAGCACTTATGTTGACTTATTGATAAGCTATTTGGAGTAGCTTATGAGAAATTTTTTATAATTTTTTTAATTATACCCTTATTAATATTAATTATCATTAACCACAAGGGTTGTGACGTAGTGGTTAAACCCTCGGGATTGTGGTAAATATCCCATCTGCCCAGAATTCGAATCCAGACGTACACAACAATTGTGTCCACTGAGTTTATCAGGGCTGATTTTTTGCGGTCATAATTGTCGGGATTAGTTTAACCATAACTTAGGACAACCTTCACAAAAATATATTAATTATTATTTTTAACTATTAATTATAAATAAAAAATAATTATTACTAATATTAATTGAAAATTATTAATTAATTTTTTATTATACATTGATGTTAATTTTTAATTATTTAGAATTATTGTTAATCATATCAATTATATATATATATATATATATATATATATATATATATATATATATATATAGTGGAAGAATATTTTGCAACCCTTAAAAAGGTTGCAACCCTTGCAACCCACATCTTAACCGTTGGATTCATGATCGACGGCTATTTTTTTTTTTTAATTAAAAATATTGGGCCTCATATCTATTATAACTGCCGATCATGAATCCGACGGTTAAGATGTGGGTTGCAAGGTTTGCAATCTTTTTAAGGGTATATATATATATATATATATATATATATCTTAGTAGAGGGAGGTTCAGGAGAAAACCTCAAAAAACGAAAAACTGAAGAATACTCTGGTAGCCCTTCATCTGGACGGTATGCATTTGTGCATACAGGTAAATTATGTTGTTGTTTTTTGTTTGTATGCACTTGTGCATATGCATGTGTACATGTTACAAATTATTTGTATGCACAAGTGCATACCGTCTAGATGAAAGACTATCAGAGTGTTCTTCAGTTTTCCGTTTTTTTTAGGTTTTCCCCTGAACCTAACTCTTTCTTAATATTAGGGGTCGTTTACCAAACGCTTACCCGGGTGAACGCTTACCAAGTCATATTACCTTATGAATGAAGATGGCAATGAGCAAGAATTTTACTGGTAAGAGCTAAGGCAAAGACCAAGAGTTTTACCCTGGTAAGTGATGACGAAGACTCTTACCACGGTTAGCGCTTACCGGGAAAATTGTTACATACGATACCGTTTTGGTGGACTAAAATTTTACCCGGTAAATAAGTGATAGTGTTAAATTTTACCAATAAGCGCTTATCGGGAAAATTGTTGCATACGATATTATTTTGGTGGACTAAAATCTTACCCGCTAAGTAAATGATAGTGTTAAATTTTATTGGTAAGCGCTTACTCGGTTAAGTGTAAACGGCCCCTTAGTCTATATATTTTAGTTATCAATTACTATAATTTTTTAATTGTTATCCAATTATATATTTTTATTCATATTATATATCATGGTTATTTAAAATCAAAGTTAATGTAGATTTTTTTTTCTAAAATTTGTTTTAACAAATTCAAAATTATATATGATGATAAATTTTAAGTTATTTTAATTAACATATTATATTATTTATTTTTTCTTTACTATCTCGTTTGTATTAATTAACATATCATATTACTATAAATTCGTTTTAACTATATTATAAAAGATTGGAATTTATTATTTTTTCAGGATGTCTTTTTTGATCATTTTACATTTTTTTTTTTTTGAAAAAAATCATTTTACATTGTTTATCAGCTAGTTTTTGTCAAACGTGACTTGTTCATCAACTACCAATTAGCTTATCAATCATCAGCTTGTCTGACAAACATAGCCTAAAATGATTCGTCTAAGGGGTGTTTGGAATTGCTTATTTAAAACAACTTGGTTTTCTTTTTTTTTTCTTTTTTTGTAAATGTGTTTATCAACTTATGTGGTATTAAATCGGAGTTTCATAAAAAGTGTTTGGATTAACTTATGTCGATACCAAAACGTAATAAGCTGATAAATTGTTTTTTAGTGTTTGTCAAATAAGCAAATAAGTTAGAAGAGAGTAATTTATGGCAGTGCCACATTAGAATAAGTTAATAAATAAGTTAATAACTGATGCCCAGTCGAAATAAGCATTTTTTTCATCCAAATACTAAAAACTCTTTATTACCGGTACCACACTAGAATAAGGTGTCGTTTGTTTTTTAAGAGATCTAAAGTCTGAAGTCTTATTTTAGTTATGATTAATAAGAGGTGGTGTGTAAAAAGGTCTGAACGATTCAGACTTAAGAGACATTAAGAGGTTTTTTAAAAAAAACAAACAACCCCTAAGTCAATAAACACTTTACAAACAAAATCTCACACATCCCCTTGAAGAACTAAAAAAATACATTTTCAAAAGCCCAATTTTGAGGAACTGTTGCAAAATAAAAAAAAATTCGTCAAATGCAAAATTTGAACCTGCATCCTTCCAAATGAAGGATCTTAACATGAAAACATACACCAAACCTTCCCACAATTCAATCATAAATTTGTGTCTTTGGTTTAGTTTCATAAAATATAAGGGCGTACAAGAAATGAAGCAAGTGCATTTTTAAGCCCTTAATTTTTTTCCCAATGTGTCGGAACAATAGAGCAGTAGTATGAGCACCCCATCCTCTTTATGTTGGTGTACCTCTGCATCAGTAAATTTTGTTTCAACTCTTTTAGTGGAACAAGTGAAACCATGTTTGTCCTACTGTACCTCAATTCCATGTCACGACAAACAAGGACGGAGCCAAGTTAGCACCAGAAGGTGCACTTGCTCCCCCTAAGATTTAACTCTTTTTTTATTAATATCTAAATCTGCATATCCCATTTACATTTCATTTGCAGCCTCTTACAAAAACTCTTGTTGCTTTCACCTTACCCATTTGCATTTCAAATTTGCATGATCCAAATATGGTCCCACATAGGAATTAAAAATATGCCACATAGGATTAAAGAATTTGAGGTCTAACTTCTTACTATAATAACATGCTAAGTTGTTACTCCAACCAAAAGATGTTTGGTGCTCCTCCAGAAGCTCTTGGTGCTATTGTTTTAGCACTTTAAGGGTTTTTTTACAAATCGTTAACTGGAAAAGTGCTTACAGATAGGAGTTATCATCCTCGCAGGTAAGAGTCTTGACCATCAAAATAGCATAGTAAGATAAGTAATGTTAAATCATATGTTGCCAAAAAATGTTAGAAGCGCTCTTAAAGTGAGGTTAAAACCGTTAGCAAGATGTGTAGAAAGTATGGTTTCTTCATTTCTTCGACATCCCTTGTTTGTTGCTTGTTTTCAAAGCAATTTGATTGCTTGAATTTGATTGTTTAACCTTAGTAAGTTTGGAAAGCGTTTACAACTTTGATCACGAATTTATCTCGTCGTTGATGGATTCTATGAGACTGGTGCTCCCCCTGATCCTAAATCCTGGCTCTACCCCTCACGACAAACATAACCTAAAAGATTGATTTTTATTCTATCATGTCAAGATTTATGTATCAAGAGTAACCTAAATGATGTTCGTCTTTTCGTGGTGTCCCCTTGCTTAAATTATTGTATTGGGTGGTTGGGTTTAATAAATAGTGCAAAATTTAGTTGAATGATTTTTTTTATATTTTTATTAAAATGTATAAATACTTTTAGATAGAAAAAAAAAAATACAATAAGAAAAGCTTATAAGTCAATATATCATGTCCTCTAATGTTTGATAGAACAGAAACTGAAAGCAAATATAAAACTTATTACAGCAATTGTTATAACAGCACAAAAAGAAATTTATATTTGCAGAAATATAAGTAATTGAATTTTTTTTTTGTAATAGTTAGAAATTTGTCTAAGTTTCTATATGTGAAAAAAATGTTATTTTGCCTCGTTTATATAGTAAAAGTTAAACAATAATAAATTTTAATCTGCTTAAAACTTAAGTAACAAATAAAGTAAATTATTATCGACAAAAGAATATAAGAGCATCCACACACGGGTTGCAAATCAATTGCAAAACCAAATGATGATACCAATTGCAATATTTGCAATTCTCTTTGCAATCACAGGTGGCCTTCCATCAAATCCATATTTTCAATTTTTTTTAATTATTTAAATAAACTAAATTTTTTTGTTATTTAAATAAACTATATATGTATATATGTGTTATTTTTTAAATACAATATAATTAAATTAATTTAAACATTAAATTTTATAATTATCTAAAAATACAATAACACATATTAAAACATACAATACTGATAAAATTACATATAATGTAATTTTTTTAAATTATATATAATATAAAGTTGTCGAATTGTATTATATTATTATATTCTATATTAATCGTTTGTTTTAAATTAAATTTGTATTTTAATTAACATTAAATTAAAATAAAAAAGTATATATCATGTTATTAACTAATATATATATATATATATATATATATATATATATATATATAATTTATAAAGTAATTAATAAATGTTGTAGTGAGACCACTTTTGAAAGTGTAAGTGAATTGCATATGTGTAGAAAGTAGTTGCAAAAGCTGATGTGGTGCAATTGAAAGTGTAAACGAATTGCAGGGATGTGGATGGTCTAATATTGTTTCCTTTCTGTATTGTTTTTAAATATTTCTTTCCTAAAATTACATTCTTATAACACTCACATCTCATTTTCTTAGCAACAACTTACAACAAACAATTGAACATTAAAGTCAGGTATTCTTATAAATAAATGATGGAAGATAAAATAACGGATTCAACGATCATAATTGCTAGAAAAATGTGAGATTGTATTTTGAATTATTAAAGATACATACAACGCATTTATATAAAGCAAATAAATATGCACTTAATGTCTTTGGACCATGGTTATCAACCCACTCCTTGTTTATGCCCCATCCCTGTCTTGTCTAGTTGTCGATGAGTTCAGAGAGAAGGAATCTTTATCAAGTATGAGAACCTGTTGGATACTCATTTAGTAAATAAAAATAATAATGTAGAATATACATATATATATATACATACATACATACATATACAAGTCGAATTGCAGGGGGTACTATCATCCCCAACCCCGTCCAAACCCACTTCGGAGATAAAAATCAACCCCTTTTTTGCTATGTTTGTTGTATTCATTTTCTTTCCGTTGTTCGTTGGTGACTGAAGGTGTCTTATTGCTGTTTTGGACGCTTTGTTTTTTGTTTTTTTTGGTGGTAATATAATGGTTTGGTGTTGCTGCTAAATTTTTTTTAGTTAGAGGCAGATGCCCATCTCTGTGGGTCAAGTTTCCATAACACTTGTATTTCTCGATCATCACAAACATTTTATTTAATATTCCATTTTGAAGGCCTTTTCGTTAATGGCATTTATATATTTCTTATGGTTGTTTGGTAAAGACAATTCATACAATTAATGATATGTACAAAAGAACTAAACTCAACTACCTAATTGTAACAAATAACTTGTGTTATTTTAAAAGAAGTCAAAGCTCAAATGATAATAGATGAAGAAAAAGGGCGGGCTCAATATCGAAATTAGTAAAAACCAACTTAACAATCAACATCTTCATAGAAAGGTGTGATATTAAACTTGGTGTTTGTAACGTTATATTAGTTTGAGAACCATAAGATAAATATATCAATAGATCATCATTGTTGTTGGAAGATTTTTACGTGTCTCCGTCAATTCATAAGAATTTTCTCAAGCAAAAAAACACTTGGGCGTTTGGTTCGCAGGATGTGATGGAATCTGGTGGAATTGGAATGTTGAATTCCTTTGACCAGATTTCATTTCCTTGTTTGGTTCAAACTTTTCAATGAATGAAATCTTTGAATTCCATTAAATTCCATAGATATAGGATTTGAACATTCCATCATAAAACCCAAGGATTTCAATGGAATGAAATATCATATTTTGATAATTCAAAAGTTACCCTTTACCCCAAACTAAACCCTACTGATATTCATTATCAGTAGACAACTAGACACCAATTCTCTCTCTCTCCTCTCTCCGCTCTCTTTCTCTCCACTCTCATCTCTCTCTACCCTCTCTTTATGTCTCCCCTCTCTCTCTCTCATCTCTCTCTCTCCTATCACTCTCTCCCTCTCTCTGTCTATCCTCTCTCTATCTCTCTCCTATCTCTTTGTGTCCCTCCTCTATCTATCTCTATCTCTCTCTCATCATTTGTGTGCTAAAATAATCAATGCAATTTTAGTTAAAAAAATAAACTATTTAATGACTATTTCATTAAAGTAATTTTTGTTTAAAAAAATTAAAATGATTAAAAAGGGTATTTTGGTCATTTACCAAAATTTCATTTCAATTCCGAAGCTACAATCTATGAACCAAACAGAAAAATTTCAATTATGTCAACCAAACAGGTGGTCAAACCTGACAACATTTCATTCCAATTCTTCAAAGTCAAATTCCTTTGACAGATTCCATTCCATCAAAAAATATTCTGCGAACCAAACGCCCCCTTAGGTTTCTTTTGTACGAATCGTGTTTTTTTAAACTATTATCAATTATATTAAATTATTCGTTCAACTTTTGTACTATTATTGTATGCATGTTTTTATTGTTTTTATGTATATGAAATTGGTTTTAATATAATATATTAATTAAAAGAATTTAAAATTGATTATCATATATACACTATACATTTTGAATTTGTTAAAATAAATTTTAGAAAAAATCTACATTAATTTGTAATTTTAAATAACCTACATATAATATGAATAAATATAGAGTTTGTCAACCTTGTATATCTTAATTACTTAATAATTTTTCAAAAAAATATAATTAATAAATAAATTAAATATTTTATTAAAATCATTTAACAAGTTTTATTATCTATTAAACATAATAAGTATAGTTTTAGTTTTTATGTAACTTAGATAAGCAAATTTAGATTTGTTATATATGGTTTTTGATAACTAACTATTTTGAATAATAATTAAAAAAATTGATATAATGTACAATTAAAATTAATTAATAGTAGTTTTCTATTAATATTAATTATTGTTAATTAATATTATTAATAATTAAATTTTAAATAGTTACTAATAATCAATATTAATAAAAAGTGATTATTATCAATAAGCTAACTTATAAGTTAACTTATGTCCGTCTAAACATGTAGTCAAAAAAATAAGATAACTTATGTTTGCCAAACAATGTTGTCGACACTTGATTTTTTAGTATAATTTTCTTTCTTTTTTCATTTTCATTTTTAAAGTATATAGTATTTATATATTGCATATTAAACTTTCAGGGGGCGTTTGGTTCGCAGAATTTAATGGAATCTGGTGGAATTGGAATGTTAAATTCCATTGACCAGATTCCATTCCTTTGTTTGGTTCAAGCATTTCAAAGGAATGGAATCATCCAATTCCATTAAATTCCATAGATAAGGGATTTTATAATTCCATCCAAAATGCCAAGCATTTCAATGGAATGGAATGTGGTATTTCTTTATTTCCAAAATTACCCTTCACTCCAAATAAACCCTACTCTCTCTCTCTCTCCTCCCTCTCTCCTCCACTCTCTCCTCTCTCTCTTTATCCTCTCTCTCCTCCACTCTCTCCTCTCTCTCTCATCCTCTCCCTCTCTCTCTCCCTCTCTCTCCTCTCTCTTTCTCTCCTCTCTCTCTCTCCTCTCTCTCTCTTCTCTCTTCCATCTCTCTCTCCCTCTCTCTTCTCTCTCCTCTCCTCTCTCCTCTCTCTCCTCCTCCCTCTCCCTCTCTCTCCTCTCCCTCTCCCTCTCTCTTTCTCTTTCCTCTCTTCCCTCTCTCTTTATCTCTCCCTCTCTCCTCTCTCTCTCCCTTCTCTCTCCTCTCTCTCCCTCTATCCTCTATCTCTCCTCTCTCTCCTATTTTCTCTTTCCTCTCTCTTTCCATCTCCCTCTCTCTTTCTCTTTCCTCTCTTCCCTCTCTCTTTATCTATCCTCTCTCCTCTCTCTCTCTCCTCTCTCTCTTCCCTCTATCTCCTCTCTCTATCTCTCTCTCTTCTATGTCCTCCACTCTCTCCCTCTATCCTCTATCTCTCCTCTCTCTCCTCCACACTCTCCTCTCTCTCTCCTCTCTCTCTCCTCCCTCTCTCGGTATCATTCATATGCTAAAATAATAAAAACAATTTTTGTTAAAAATTAAACTGTTTAATGACTATTTTATTAAAGTATTTTTTTTTAAAAATTAAAATAATCAAAAAGGGTATTTTGGTCATTTACCAAAATTCCATTCCAATTCCGAAGCTACAATCTGTGAACCAAATAGAAAAATTTCAATCCATTTAACAGATTTCATTCCAATTCTGTCAACCAAACAGGTGGTCAAACCTAACAACATTCTATTCCAATTCCATCAAAGTCAAATTCCTTTGACAGATTTCATTCCATCCAAAAACATTCTGCGAACCAAACGCCCAACATTTCTCATTTTTGAATTTTGACGAGACTTGAAATCTTAACCTTTTAAGAGCATCTTCAAAATGGAGAATCAAAACTAAATAAAAAAATTTAATTCAATTATAATCTTATTTTGGAGATTGCAACATGCATTTATTATATTATTAGAATATTATATAAATGTAATAAATTATTATTTCTTTCTTATAAACATTTAACATCAATGTTTCTTTTTGGTGAGAATATAATATAACTTGTTTATCTCTCATTGTAATCATTTCTTAAGAGTTCTCAAATTTTAAAGGATTATACACTATTTCTCATGTTTTCTCCATTTTGGAGAATCTGTTGGAGCAAAAAATTTATCCAAAAAATTTATTTTCTCTATTTTAAAAAAATCTATTAAAATGGTCTAAAAGATGTTGGATTACAAGGGAACGTTAACCCAAAACACTTGAGGCAACCCAAACACCATTTGATTATTTCCAGTTTTTTGGTGGTTGTGGTGTTCAATAGTTAACTAGGGTCGTTTACCGGGTAAATGCTTACTAGCAAGCGAAATTGCTCTTACTTACCTCATCATGTAATATTCGCGGTTATCAAAATGAATTATTTTTTTTAGAAGGGTGTCCTAAGCTATGCTTAGACTAATCTCTTGGCAAAATGTGACTGTAAGACATCAGTCCTGATTAAACCTCAGTGACCACAATTGTTGTGCACGCCTGAATTCGAACCCTGGGCAAATGAGATATTCCACCACATTTTCCAGGGTCTTAACCAATACGGCACAACCCTTGTGGTTATAAAATGAATTGTTAGTAAACATTTTAAATCCCGATGAATGCTTACTATATCAGATAAGAGTATATTCATTTACATCAAAGCAGACCTTATTAGGATAAACGAGAAAATTAAAAAAATATCAGAAATACTCATAATTTAACTTTATTCCTTAAGGGTGCGTTTGGTACATGGAACAGGATGGAACATGACAGAACAACACATGTTTGTCCCATGTTTGGCGTGTCTTTATATGGAACAGACTGAAACACGTTTGGACAAACATGGAACACACTTGTTCCCTCTCCCCCCATGGAACTAGATAGAACAAGGTCATTTTGTCCAATATACCCCTAACTTGATTTCTCCCACATCTCCATCGCCTCTCTCATCTCGTTACTGAAAACCAAGGAAAATCAAAAATCGATTCTGACCATGGATTTTGTTTCTGAAAATCGATTTTCCATCATCGCCTCCCTCATCGATTTTGTTCCTGAAAATCGATTTTCGATTCTGAAAAAACAAGGAAAATGAAGATCGATTTTGACCATCGATTTTGTTTATGAAAATCACGAATGGGTTGAATGGGTTTGTTTCTGAAAATCGATTTTCCATCATCGCCTCCCTCATCGATTTTGTTCCTGATAATCGATTTTCGATTCTGAAACCAAGGAAAATGAAGATCGATTTTGACCATCGATTTTGTTTTTGAAAATCACGAATGGGTTGAATGGGTTTGTTTCTGAAAATCGATTTTCCATCATCGCCTCCCTCATCGATTTTGTTCCTGATAATCGATTTTCGATTTTGAAACCAAGGAAAATCAAAATCGATTTTGACCATCGATTTTGTTTCTGAAAATCACGAATGGGTTTGTTCTTCAATGATTTTGACCATCGATGCTCTCATTTCCGTTTCATCAGTTGCTTCCCATTTTGCCTCTTTTTTTTCTTTAACAAAGGAAAGATCCAGAATTCCAGATGTTGAAATTGGCATGAATGAGTCTGTTCTTCTATGATTTTTTTCCTTCCTTCAATTTGTTCTTTTTTGTCGAAAATCAAAATCGATTTTAAAATGGAGGTTGTGGTTTGGTTAAAAAAAATAGAGGGGTAAATCGGTCATTTAATCGGTCTTGTTTTGTTCTGCCCAGTTTACTTATGTTTTACCAAATGCTGAACAACTGTCCTGTTCTGTTCTGTTCCGTCTTGTTCTGTCCTGATACCAAACGCACCCTAAAAGATAAGGAATAAAGTTTTTTCCTTATTTTATTAAATGAGAAAATTTTAAAAAAATACCCATAATTTAACGGAAATTTTTAGCCGTTAGTGATAGGGACCAAAAAGGTTTGAAAATGCAAACCATGGAGGCTATTTTGAAACAAAAAAATATACGGACGAAATTAACGACAAACTTAAAACCATTGGGACCAAATCCGTAATTTAGGGGCCGTTTACCTAATGTTTACCCGATAAGTGTTTACCAAGTCACGTTACCTTATCGATGGACATGACAAGGACCATGAATCTTACCCGGTAAGAACTATGGCAAGGTCCAAGAGTCTTACCCGGTAAGATATGGTTACGACTCTTACCCAGTTAGTGCTTACCGGATGATTTATTGCATACGATGCCATTTTTCATGGACTAAAATCTTACCGGGTAAGGTAAGTGATAGTGTCGAATTTACCGATAAGCACTTACCGGGTAAGTAATTGGATAAACGGTCCCTTACTTTGGTATTTTTAGTCACAACTCACAAGTACCAGAGGGAGGGACTAATTATGACAAGATGCAATTAAATGGGTTTAACGTTCATTTCAGAAAACTTGGAGATGGCAAAGTGTAAAATTATGCATGATTACCCTTTTCCGCTTAGTACATAGCTGGTGAAAGCGAAGGATTCTATTGCGGTGCAAACAAAACCCTACCACTGGAACTCTACTTCTGCTCAAAAAATTTCTAGGGTTTTATACGAATCAATCAATCATGTCTAATTTGGACATGTCTCTCGACGATATGATAAAGATGAACAAGAAATCACGAGGGTCTGAAAACCCTAGATCTAGAGCTCGTAATTCTGGCCCTGGGCCATCTCGCCGTATGCCCAATCGTGTCTCCAATCGGGCAGCACCATATGGCGCCCAAAAGGTAAGGAATTCAAGCCGAAGTTTGATTTATCTGTCGAATAACAGGTTTATTGTGTTTAGAAACTAAGGATTTACTTGTAGTACACTTGAGTTTGTATGAATTTCTTACGCAAATGTGTTATAGCGTTTCTAGACCTAATCGAAACAAGATAAGGAAAAATCCAGTACATAATTAATGTTAGAAATAAACCTAATTAGGATTAGGTGATTGATTTCAATTTTTTTGATGCGTGTAGGATTTGTCGTTAAGTTCTTCCCCCTTTTTTTAATGCGTTTGTGTGCATAAGTCAATAGTATCAACTCGTCAATAAATAAGTTGATTTATGTGGTTTTGTTTCCAACATCCTACAGGTTGAAGCACCAGATACAACATGGGGACACGACATGTTTGAAGGTCATGGTGCGGCACACCCTGCAAGATCAAACAGGGTATCTTCAGGAATAGAGACTGGCACAAAACTCCTCATAACTAACTTGGATTATGGTGTTTCCAATGAGGATATCAAGGTAATTTTGTAGGATTTACTTTGGAATATGTTAGAGTCTTAATTAGTGCATTATGATTAGAAAGCTTCTATGTTATTGGATTTATGTGTATATATATTCATATGTTACATACTTATATGTACCTGAATTTGGCTGGTAGGATGTGTTGTGTTACCAGTCAATGGTAGACACTCTGGAATGGAACAAGCAATTTAGATGCCGGAGGTGTTAGTCAATGGTAGACACTATGGCCTTTGTGCTTTGTTTCACTCGTAGTTTATCGGAACATCTTTAATTTCACATAATAGTGAAGCTTTGAAGTACACCATTCCCTATTGTTGGTGGTGCAAGTCAGCTTTCTCCCTTCAAAGGGAATATAAATAAAGTGTGTTAAAAAAATCTTTCAATTTGGAAATGTGAATCCTATGTGGGATGACCTTATAAGGAAAAATAATCTAAATATTTAAGTAATCATTGTTATTTATTGTGCAAACTGTGACATAGCCTTTTATTGCTTAATACGGTTGTTGATTTCTCCCAGTTGTACTAAATATTATTGCTTAGGGCTGTTTAGGAGACCACCTAGGCATAATGTCCCCCCAACACTTCCATTAGTTAATGTCGTTTTGATTGGACACCTA
This sequence comes from Arctium lappa, assembly GCA_023525745.1. Classification (NCBI taxonomy): domain Eukaryota; kingdom Viridiplantae; phylum Streptophyta; class Magnoliopsida; order Asterales; family Asteraceae; genus Arctium; species Arctium lappa. The sequence goes on along the minus strand of CM042054.1, from coordinate 11,915,018 downwards.
GGAGTTAAGCATTTGTTACCACTGTGTCAGCAATGACTCATTGAATTAAACGCTTAAAAAAAAATAAGCATATATTAGTTTCTTTTTCTTCGATTATTAGCATAGCTAGGTAGTTATGGATAAAATGGCTGTTGTGACTGGTTACACTTTGGAACATGGCTGAGAAAAAGTTGGAAACTTTGCAAATTGGTAGTAGTTTTACTTCACAAGTTGCAAAACTACCACCAATTTCTTGCATTATTTATCTTCCTGTCTTATTTCTCAGCAACGTCCAACCAACATTCATATATACCCCTATTAATGCATACCTGAAAGATCCAATGGAAGTGGAAGACAAATGGAAGTAGAGACATTCTGCGTCCTTTTTGTGATGTGAAGGGCTTGAAGTTGAGTAACATTAATCAGAAGATGAGATTCTGAAGGATTGGTTGTTATTGAATGATTGAACAGTAATGATATGGTGAGAAAGTGGATCATGATTGTGTGTCGGTGAAGTATGATTGGTGGTGCTGATGCGGATCGTCCATCATAGTGTTGTGCTGAGAGGGAATTAGGTTTTTCGCTTGAAAACTTGTTTGTCTTTTGCCAATTGTTGCCTGAGCAATATAATTCCCTCTCTAAGGCCTGCCTGATCTCCTTTACTGTAGACTTCTTTAACTTGACCCTTGTAGGTTTTATCATGACACTGTCAGCCTGTTTGTCTGCGTCTAGTTGGGGTTTGGACTTCAAGTACTATATAGTATATACTAAAATGAAATACTTATACGCCTAATTGAATACTTAAAATGTCCTTAGCAAAAGTGTGGGCATTATGTTTGCAGGGTGTAAAATGGGGTTATGAGTGCTTCAAATCAATCACTATATATTTTAAGTTCCTCCCTTAATGGTGCAATGGTGATCACTAGATATTTACCTTTAATATTTTTTACAACTGGCTAAGGATAGATGGTCATTATTTATGCCTGACTGTTGAACATGAATAAGAATTTACATCTAAACGGGATGGTTTTCTGTTATAGTGTGGCAGAGTGCTTATTTCTTTTTCTTTTCTTTTTTTGGTTTATCAGTTGGGGCCAGAGGCCCTATCTCCTCAAATGTTCCTGGCTTGCTATGAAACATGGCATGATGACCATAAAGCTACAATTTGTGCTTAAAAGTCTGATTTGTGCAGGAGCTCTTCGCAGAGGTTGGTGACATAAAGCGAGCTTCAATACACTATGATAGGAGTGGCAGATCAAAGGTACTCGAGTTTGGGAATAATCTCATCCTTCCAAGAAATTTTGTTGCCTGCCATAGTTATGGGAAGTGTTTTTCTTAGGGAACGGCAGAAGTAGTCTTTTCACGGCGTAGAGATGCAGAATTGGCTATCAAGAGGTATGATAATGTTCAACTAGATGGAAAGCCTATGAAGATTGAATTGGTTGGAACCAACATGGGTAACGATGGTGCTGCTGCCTTGCCTTCTGCTGCCAATATGTTGTATGGAAGCCAAAATGGTGCACCCAGAAGGTATTATCTTAAAAACTTGTAATCTGTTTGTGCTTAACGTAAAATACATCTCTATACCTCATGTGCTGCATGGGACATTTGACCAGTCTAGTAGTTTCTATTAATGGTTGCAAGAGCCTGCTAAGTTTTGGATGCTCTATTAGCTGAAAACTTTGATGACCGACCTTTACCTGGCCACATGATTCAAGAGATTTTGGACTCATCATTCTGAAAGAATTGTGGACCCTCCTTCCTTTATGTGTGGTTGAATTTTCCGGAAGATACTGATTAGAAGTACAAAACAATATTTGTTGCTAATGAACATGATTTGTACAATATTTGATGTATAATGCGTTTACGCAGACTTGCACATATTAAAGTTAACATATTAGCTGAAACCTCTATGATAATTGAGATAGTGAGTCAGGAACATGCTCATCAATAATCAATCAACAGTTTGTTGAGTACCCAATTCTTCCTGCATTAAGGGTGTTCATTCCTCAGAAACAAATATTATGTTTTCAGTTTTTAAATTCAGTCCATATATAATACAATGAATAAATGGGGGAAGTAGTCAACTTAAGCTAACATGAGCTGAGTTAACATATATAAATGGGGGGAGTATCATGTGCGCATCTAGCATATATAAATTCTACTTCCATGGTACTTGTTACTTGTTAGTTTATGTGTCAATGGGATACTGGAGATAGAAATTTTGCAGTTGTAGTTGATCTTCAATTGAACACCATATTGAATACAGAAAGGAGAGAGGAGTGGAAAGGGCACTTGCCTGTAATTTGAAGTTTAATTCAAGTGTGAGTTACCCTTGGAAACATCATAAAGAAAAAAGAGTCAGCGTTTTTTTTGTTGTAAAGGTTTCTTTCTAATTTTATTTATTTGGCCATTAGAATTATTACAAGATGTTGATGAGATTTAGATTGATTGTGGTCCACAAGTTTTCTCAATTTTACCACATCAATCGACATTTTAGGTTTTTGATCACATATGACTATACGAATGATTTACATTTACCTAGCACATCTTTGAATTTTTATTGCTCTTGATCTGCATTTCCTTATTTCGTAACCATATTTCTTTCCTAATAATCTTTTCATGACTAACTGGTGCGCTATTTCCAACCTTTTACCGAATGACAAAACAGAGGTGGAGTTATGGGGAGACTTAGAGGAGGAGGAGGAGGAGGAGGAGGTGGTGGTGGTGGTGGTGGTGGTGGTGGTGGTGGTCGACCAATGAGAGGGCAAGGAGGAGGCGGAGGAGGAGGTGGTGGTGGTGGTGGTGGGGGTGGGGGTAGAGGCAGGGGTAGGGGCAGAGGTGGGGAACGTGGTGGGAAGGTGTCGGCAGAAGATTTGGATGCAGATTTGGAGAAGTACCACGCAGGAGCAATGCAAACGGATTAGAGATGAAGTTTGATAAGATAGGTTTGGATGGAGTGAAGAACTGTTTGTATTTCCCAGGTTTTTTCCTACTTACGGAACCATGTCAGAAAGGATTATTTATTTGTATCTGTATCGGAACGCTGTTCATGGCTTTGATGTATGTTTGAGATGTTTTATCGATTAAAGTGGTGATGTTTGTTATAGTTGAAGTATATACCGTGTCAAAAAAATTGTTGATCATGCTTTTTATGCATATTTTATGCTAATCCAGGCACGATATTTGGGAACAAGAGCTTCATATCCAACTTGGAGATCGTTTATCAAACACAAAATGCTTAGCAAGTGCTTACCTGCTAGAGCTACTACCCTTATTGCGGAACATTCTTAGCCTTCAAAATGGATTATTGGTAAGCGCTTTTAACCCGGTAAACGCTTAGGGGCCATTTACCAAAATGCTTACCGGGTAAGCGCTTACCGGCAAGGATATTACCCTCACTTACCTTATCGTATAACATTATAGATCATCAAAATTGGTTGTTGGTAAGCGTCTTAAACCCGGTAAGAGCTTACCGGGTAAGAGTCATTTTTCTCACTTACCAGGTAAGACTCTAGGTCCTTGTTATGGTTCTTACCGGGTAAGATTTTAGGTAGTTTCTATGCTCAATAGGTAAGGACCGTAAGGTAAGTGATACCGGTAAGCGCTTACCCGGGTAAGTATTTAGTAAACGGAAGTAAGATTCTTAGTTTATGTCATGTTCATCTTATCAGGTAAATATTTGGTAAACGGCTCTTTAGTCAATAACCTTGCAGAAAACTTCTCTGGTCTCGTGAACAAAAAATAGGTTATGATTACGATCAATAAGAAAGACTGAAATAAAGTAGAAAAGAGGCTGAAACAACCAATTCTGGATGATCGGCTCAGTTGGGATCGATTAAGGTGTCATTTTACCAAACGCTTACTTGGGTAAGGCTTACTGGTAAAATTCAATACTATCATTTACTTATCGGGTAATATTTTAATCCACCAAAATAGTATCATATGCAACAATATTTCCGGTAAGAACTAACCGTGGTAAGAGTCTTCGCCCTCACTTACCTTTACCGGGTAAGAATATTGTCCTTACCATATTCATCCAGCAAGGTAATGTGATTTGGTAAACACTTACACTGGTAAGCGTTTGGTAAACAGCCCCAGAAGGAACAAATTGGTCCGGATCAGTTGCAAAAAATTCAAACGACTGGTTACTAGTATTTATTAGCACATTAATAATAATGTTATAATTCTTTAAATATATAATAAAAGGAAGAGAAAAATAGGTGTTATCAAAAGAATAGTTAACATATAATAAGGCCTTAGTTTTTCCTGGTCTTGTTGGGTCACTTCATCATCTACAAGCTCCACTCATTTTGACCAGGAGATTACATTAACTACTTATTTAGCTACTTTAGGTCGCTGCAATCCATAAATAAGAATAAAACTTTATCAGAGCTTGCATTCGATGGTTTCAGAATCGGTATAGAAATGGATGCTTTTATTAACCAGTTTGCCTCAGAGAAATGTATTTCTTTGGATTTAATTTCACAAATGATGCTACCTACATGACACCAATCCTATTTAAAGGCTAAAGTGTACAAAGTGGATCAAGGCCAACTGATTGATGAATTAACTGGAACAATTTCATATATAACTTGATTAAACCAATCCTTGCAACTTTCAGCCTGCTAAATTATCAAAAAAAAAAAATTCTCATTTTTCGTCTATCACATTGTTACACAACTTACAAAAATGCAAAGTCACCGTAATAAGCCTCGCTCAGTCTCTGCGCATTTTCTTCTGTAACTTGTCTTGGGTACGGTACCTCTCCCGCCTTTCTTCCCGCTGACGTTTTTTAGTCATCAGTTCTTCTTTCGCTTTCTCGGTGTCGTGCTTTTTCTTCTTCTCCTGCTTCTTCAGTTTCTGCTGCTTCATCTGCAAATCAACCAAAAAACATCAAATTATTCGCCATTCTCAAGCCCCAAAAACTGCTCTTATTTACACACACTGGTCCAAAAGCAAAAGGGTTTTATGGTAAACTCATTGGCATAAAAAACAACAGCTTGCACAATCAAATTGATTGCAAGGAATGCAGATAAAATCAACTTGCACCCTTTAAGCCAATGGGATTGCAAACTTCAAAGAGAGTGTCAACTAGGAGAAGCATAAAGCATACCTTGTTATGCCTAATTAGTTGCAGATGCTGGACAAGTTTATGAACGTCTCGTACAACAGCTCTTCCATCCTTCTTTGACTTTATGTCCTTGGGTTTCGAGCGGAACGGAAGTGCACTTTGCAATGACTTGGGAACAATAACAGGGTTGAACTTCTTTAACGGCCTTTCTATCGGCTGTTGGAGAAAACATGTAGAAAATGCTTATAAGTTTTCCAACGAGTATGTAATGTCTAGGCATAAATACATACAATGGGAAATGTTCAAATGAGAACCATAAATATTTCGAGAACTCGAAAATAAACTATTTCATGAATTATATATGACAATTAACCCTACAATATGCATGAATATTATTCATCATGAATATCATACATTTTCGGGCTACTTCAAGATCAGAAGTGAACATGTTTTTGATAAGTGCTGTTTTCTTATAGATCTTGCAGGGTTCGCCAACTAGCTTTATCTTCTTGACAATTTTTGCAGCATGGTTAAACTCCAGGATAACTGCAGTTGCCATGATTCTAAATGATGCCTGAAAAATTATCACTTCTAGCACATGCCGAAATGAAACCCTGACCCCTACCAATGACTGCAAGAATACTAAAAACATGATGACGCAGATCGAGGGCTAGGTCTAGGTTGACCATGCATCAACTTTGCATTCACATTAGCAGTGACTACACAGCTTCAACTTTCAAACAGTGTATTGTGACTAACCAGTATCATAAATTATCTCACTGATTGTCTATCAAATAAAGGACAAAAACCAACCAATGTAACTCATGTCCAGACACTGGTATAGGTTCTAGAGCACTTGTGCATACAATTTAAGTACATGAGCTCTAATAGGCAAACTTATGTTTTATGCATGTTCACTATCACCTAAATACAAAGTGAACGATTATGACTTAAATACAAGATGAAGGTTTTATCCCTTCTTCAATTTGGACCGAAGAACATTGTTCGACCATAAGTTCAAGGGTTCTCCCATTACAGGCTTATGGCATACATTATATTGTTTGGCTTATTTTAAATACATTTCTCCCTCTTGTATACTCTGTTGTCTTCTCTCACTAAAACTCCTACCTTCAATTAACTATCGATTCAAGTGATTGGGTAAACAAGTGCAGATTACTTCATTGAGTGCAGTCGATTGAGATAAAATACTTTGTCACAACCTTGTTTCTTGGGGACTATTTTTGGTGACCAACTGCGTAATTTTTGGGGATTATTTTAAATACATTTCAGTGCTGTGCTAAGTCTAATCAAAACTAGCTTGTAATTGTTATGCCAAAATCATTTTCTGACCTGTGACATTTTGCATAAGAAGGGAAAATGCTGTCGTACTTATGGGACACTGAGTATTGCAATTATAGTGGTTCGGAGGGAGTATATAAAAGACTAGAGTAGACATATGATGGAGAACCATAGAACCAAGGTGGTAGACTTTTGATGATAAACTAGAGCATATATAATATCATTATTACGTTGTCTTTAACGAACAAGAGTACAATATGCATTAACTGCCTATATTACAAGAAATGTTGGTTAATTAGATGTAGAAGTAGAAAGCTTGACACCTTTAGTATTTATAATCAGCAACTAGCGTATCTCTCAACTCACAAGCATCTCTTAGTTAGCAAACAGCTAATATTTGAAAGAATACAAAAACGAAGACAAACCCATGCAAGCATGCAATAAATTTTGTTCCAAGGATGAGTTGCCATAACTTATAAGCCACTATAAGTGTTACAGATCATAAAAAATAAAAGCCAACCTGATTATTTGACAAATTCTGCACAGCCACAACCCCAGTGTTTGGAAGCGCAAGAGGGCCCCAAAACATGGCAAGGCAATGCATGTGTTCAGGTGTATACTTGAGCATACGATGACGCCCATTGAGGTCCTCAATGGCATATATAGGTAGAGTTTGGTAGCGCCTCCATCCAATAGAAACAATTATAGGATCTTTAGTCTTCAGAACCTTTTTGTGCCATCTATGACGCTTAAACCTTGCCTAGAGGAAATGAAAACATCACAATGTTGAAAGGTCAAATAGGAGCAATAGATACATAACAAAGATTATCAACAAGAAACACCCAATAATCAACCTGAAGTGCATGCAACTACATAAATAATACGCTAGATGCAATTTTCTAACTTAAAACATATGAACATATTGTAGGTTGATTAAGGGTTCAAGCCTCCCCAAAGTTGAGAAGTGTGCACGAGTATCTGCCATATATAAATATTATGTACTTCAAAAAGAACATATCAACTAACAAAATTTCTAATAGAAGGGAGAGGGCACGAAAAGGTTGCAACTTGCACGAAGTCGTCCTAATCTTTAACAATTAAGATGGTGTCTTAGAATAACACTCTCGTCAGATCAATACTAGTAATGCAGAAGACAAATAACCTTCTACAGTTTTCCTAACCTGCATATACCCGACATTTTCCTCCGTGAAGCCGATTCCACCAACAAGAATAGGATGACAGGGATCAAAATGTTCAATCATTTCATAAGGAACATCATGAATCTCCAATCTAAGGTAAGTTCCTGTTCTGTAACCCTATATGTCTATCCGTGTGGCCTCATCCAGATCAATGAGTTCAGCTATATTCCTTTGCCTTTGAAGTTCAGCTTCCTCCCTCAACTGCAGGAGCCAACCATGAATAAAAGCAAGTAATAACTCAATGACGAATATCTAATGATAGAATTTTACCTTGTCAAGGAAACCACCTTCATTAGCTTGGCCATTATTATCCTTGCCTTTGTGGCTGTTGTCATCAGCTTCGTCAGATGATTCAGACCCATTATATGTATATAGGAATCAAGGATACAAAAGCATCATATGCCAAACAAGAACCTCTACGAGTGAAGAAGGCAAACAATTGTGTGAGGATAATAACACAAGATGATATCGGCACAACAATACGACAAAATAATGCAATAGTTAAATCTCTAACCAACCACACTTTTCAACAATGCGTATTTTCTATCAACTAAAAAAATTCAGAGAAACCAACAGCAAAGAGATAAATCTAACAAACCATTAATTGAGTAGTTTCAACAATTGTGTATTTTCTAAGTGATTGGAAGGAATACAAAGAAGATAAACCTTCTTTGAATAGCTAAGTTTTCTTAAATGTAGATCTGTTTGCAACTCCCATTGCAGTCAAAAATCACCTGAATCTTACAAAAACCTGCTTGCTTTGTATAGTAATGTGCTAAACCTCTTGTTCGGTTTACTTACAGAAGAAGAGTTTAATAAAGTCAGTAGTGGAGCTGTAGCTTTGACTTTAGCCTATTTTCTGTTTTAGAATAAGAAAGGGCAATCTTGGTATTTGCCTTGTAATAATGAGCTGGAACCCGTTATAGGGGAGCGGGGTTTGTTGAGAGAATTTCATTCTGTTTTTGATTCAATTGTAAAGTGAGTGAGAACTCAGGGAGAGTCCATGGCCTCTCGAAAGCCATTGGAATAGTTTCATATTTGAATAGCAAACCACTTGTGACCCAATTTCGATTAGTGTACAGCAAATTGGTATCTGAGCAGTCTCGATCCGATAATGGCGACGCGTGGGGTTACCAATCGAGTCGATGATTTGGAGAGTAGTGTTGGATCAATTGAGAGAGGGATGCAAGCGATTCTGGAGAAGATTGAGAAGATGAGCCAACAACAGGAAGAAATGGCTAGTAAACTGAATGCGTCTCTGTCAACAGAAGGAGGCGACGCAACTGGATTTGGAGGAAACGCGAGGAACGTGGGAGGAATCGGTGGAATTGTAGGTAATTACGATTCTAATCGTTTTCTTGCTGTTAAAGGAAGGAAGCTGGAAATTCCAACCTTCGATGGAACAGATCCAGATGGCTGGATTTTGAGAGCTGAAAGGTATTTCTCGTTAAACCATTTAAATCAGGAGGAACAAATTGATGTTTCATTCATTGCTTTTGAGGGAGATGCATTGAAATGGTTCCAATGGGAAAATAAGAGACATCCAATTACTCGTTGGGAGGATCTGAAGCAGATGCTCTTAAGGCAATTTAGATCGTTGGCCTATGGATCACTTTGTGAACAGTTTCTAGCAGTAAAACAAGACGGATCAATTGACGATTACAGGAGAAAATTTGTGGAGTGTGCAGCGCCATTGGATGGAATTCCAGAAGAGGTGTTCTTAGGACAGTTTATCAACGGTTTGGAGAATTCAATTAAGGTCGAGCTACGTTTGTTGAATCCGGTCACGCTGAGTAAAGCCATGGAGACGGCTTCGACGATCGAAATGAAGAACAAGGTGATTGGAAGGGAGAGAGTTCCTTTTTCGATTAAAAAAAATTCGAGTGGGCCTACAGAATCGAAAAGTAGTTCAACTGGTTCGATTTCGTCTCCTGTTTCTGTCACGAAACCTGGATCTGAATTCAGGCGACTTTCCGATCAAGAGGTACAGCAGAGGAGGGCTCAGAGACTGTGTTATCGATGCGATGAGAAGTATTCGCCAGGCCATAAATGCATAAAGGAGATTAATGTGCTCTTGGTCTAAGAGGAAAGTGACAAGGAAAATGTCAACGGAGAGGAGGAAAAATCGTTGAACACAGCGGCTGTGACAGACATTGGGCAGAATGTTGAGGTGCATTTGAATTCGGTTGTTGGATTGACAAACCCGAAAACGATGAAGATGGAAGGGGTTATCCAAGATCAGAAGGTTGGAGTGTTGATCGATAGCAGTGCCACACATAATTTCATTTCAAAAGAAGTGGTGAGTCGGCTGAATTTGAAGGTACACGACACCAAGGAATACACTATCACCATGGGAACAGGAAATACAGTGCTAGGAGGAGGAATATGTCGGAACGTAGCTCTGTCGTTGCAATCATTGGAAATAGTGGAAAATTTTCTGCCCATACAGTTAGGTAACAGTGACATCATTTTAGGAGTTCAGTGGCTGGAAACATTAGGAGCAACTTTTACGAACTGGAAACAACAGTTGATGAAATTTACCGTTGAAGGCAAGTCTGTTACATTGAGAGGAGATCCATCATTGGGCATATCGAAGGTGTCACTAAAAGTCATGGGGAAAATGGTGCACCAAGAAGGCCATGGTGTTTTGATAGAGTTGGGGGTATGTGATATCGATGGCACCGAAACAGAGGAGAAATTACCAATTATGGAACAACTATTATGGGAATTTGATAGTGTGTTTCATATGCCGCAAGGCTTACCACCGGTGAGAGGGAGGGAGCACGGAATTGTGTTGAAAGAAGGGACGGAAGCGGTGAATGTTAGACCCTATCGATATCCTCATTACCAAAAGGATGAGATCGAGAAATTGGTGAAGGACATGTTGGAGGCGGGAATCATTCAGCCGAGTTCAAGTCCTTTTTCTAGCCCGGTGTTATTGGTCAAAAAAAAAGATGATAGTTGGCGATTTTGTATCGATTATAGGGCTCTAAATAAAGTCACTGTGATCGATAAGTTTCCGATACCCGTTATAGATGAGTTGTTGGACGAATTGTTGGCTCATGTTTTTTCGAAGCTAGATTTAAAGTCTGGGTATCACCAGATTAGAATGAAGAACGATGATATTCAGAAAACAGCTTTCAGAACTCATCAGGGCCATTATGAATTTAGAGTAATGCCGTTTGGATTGGTTAATGCTCCGGCGACATTTCAAGGATTAATGAACGAAGTGTTCGAGCCATTTTTGAGGAAGTTCGTATTGGTGTTTTTTGATGACATTTTGGTTTACCGCAAGTCGACGGAGGAGCATATGGTTCATCTACGACAAGTGTCCGACGTTTTATCTCAATACCAACTTTACGCCAATAAGAAGTGTGAATTCGGTAAAGACAGACTTGGTTATTTGGGACATGTCATATCACAAAAAGGAGTAAAGGTGGATGAGTCTAAAATTAAAGCGATAGTCGATTGGAAAGTGCCCGCAACGGTAACGAAGTTAAGGGGATTCTTAGGATTATCAGGATACTATCGAAAATTCATTAAAGGGTATGGGGTGGTGGCTAATCCCCTTACTGATTTGTTGAAGAAAAATAAATTCCAGTGGAATGATGAGGCCCAGAAAGCTTTTGAAACACCTGAAAAGATTTTATCGACAGCTCCGGTGCTTAGAGTGCCTGATTTCTCCTCTGATTTCATTATCGAGACTGATGCATCTGGTTTTGGTTTGGGTGCTGTTTTGATGCAAAACGAACAACCCGTAGCGCATTTCAGTCAGGCGTTGGGTGAAAGGGCTAAGCAAAAATCGGTTTACGAAAAAGAACTTATGGCGATAGTTTTTGCAGTCAAAAGGTGGAGGCCATATCTGTTGGGTAGGCATTTCACCGTTCGTAGCGATCAACAAAGCCTACGCTTTCTTCTCGAACAACGGGTAGTCGAACCAGAATACCAAAAGTGGGTAAGTAAGCTGTTGGGATACGATTTCTCGATCGTGTATAAACCGGGTAGTGCTAATCGTGCTGCAGATGCTTTGTCACGAAAGCCAGAAGTGATCGAGTGTTCAAATGTCGGTGGCCCTCAGTGGAGACAATGGGACACGTTAAAACAAGAATTGGAGATGGATGAGCTGTTAATAAAGATTCGAAATGATCTTTTACAAGATCCATTGGCCCATAAAGGGTTTGAGATTCGACAGGGGCTGCTTATGTATAAAGATCGTTTGGTTTTACCTAGAAAATCAACGATGATTCCAAGTTTGTTGGAAGAATTCCACGCGTCTCCAATTGGGGGACATTCGGGGGAGGACAGAACATATCAGAGGATAGCTGCTAAAGTTTTCTGGGTCGGGATGAGAAAAGATGTGATTGAAATGGTAAGAAAGTGTGAAGTTTGCCAACGCAATAAAAGTCTAAGTGGTTCACCAGCGGGCTTACTACAACCGTTGTCGCTACCCAACACGGTGTGGGAAGATATATCGATGGACTTTATCGAAGGTTTGCCTCTGTCTAATGGTTTGAGTTCAATTTTAGTGGTGGTGGATCGTTTCAGTAAATACGCACATTTCATTGGATTAAAACATCCTTTTAATGCAAAGTCGGTGGCCGAGGTGTTCGTTAAAGAGATAATCAGGTTACACGGCGTTCCTCAATCGATCGTTACGAACAGAGACAAAATCTTCCAAAGTCAATTTTGGAAGGAAATATTCAGACTTCAAGGGACGAGATTACAGTTTACCACCGCTTATCACCCTCAGTCAGATGGCCAGACTGAAGTGGTGAATAAATGTTTGGAACAGTACCTCAGATGTTGGGTTTCGGATAGACCGAAACAGTGGAGTAAGTGGCTGCCGTGGGCCGAATTGTCGTACAATACCGCATACCACTCATCACTGAAATGTTCACCTTTTCGAGTTTTATATGGGAGAGAACCACCGGCGCTCTTACTATACAAAGTTAATTCGTCTAATGTGCAATCTGTTGAATACGAATTGTTGACACGAGATGAGATTTGGGACGAGGTGCGTATGCATCTGTTAAAAGCCCAGTGCCGTATGAAACAATATGAAGATCTAAAGAGGAAGGAATTGGAATTTATACCAGGGGATATGGTTTTCCTTAAATTGAGGCCGTATCGACAAAAATCTTTGGTTCGGGGAAATAATCCTAAGTTGTTGGTGAGGTTTTACGGGCCCTATAAAGTTCTGGAAAAGGTGGGTAAGGTGGCATACAAATTGGAGCTAACAGGTGGTCTGTATTCCATGTTTCTCAACTCAAACGAGAGTGGGAAGTTGTGCATCGACTAAGAATATTCCAACTCAGCTGACAGAAGAGATGAGATGGTTATTCAAGCTGAACCAGAAGCTATTTTAGATGCTCGTTCAATGGACCGTGGAGACCCGAGTCAGCTAAAAGTTTTGGTCAAGTGGAAAGGGATGTCGGAGTTTGAATCAACATGGGAGGACTGGGAAGCTTTAAGGCAACAGTTTCCAAACGATCACCTTGAGGACAAGGTGAAAGCTTTGGGGGGAAGTATTGCTAAACCTCCTGTTCGGTTTACTTACAGAAGAAGAGTTTAATAAAGTCAGTAGTGGAGCTGTAGCTTTGACTTTAGCCTATTTTCTGTTTTAGAATAAGAAAGGGCAATCTTGGTATTTGCCTTGTAATAATGAGCTGGAACCCGTTATAGGGGAGCGGGGTTTGTTGAGAGAGTTTCATTCTGTTTTTGATTCAATTGTAAAGTGAGTGAGAACTCGGGGAGAGTCCATGGCCTCTCGAAAGCCATTGGAATAGTTTCATATTTGAATAGCAAACCACTTGTGACCCAATTTCGATTAGTGTACAGCATAATGATACGAACACCTAGTAAGTTAAGCTTGGAATATGAAGTGCACCTTCTAGATCACTTTCTTCTTCCTCTTCCCCAGAAGAATCTGAACAAGAAGATGATTCTTCATCTGAATTATCATCTTCTGCTTCCTCATCGTCATCAGTGGCCTGCAACTATGCAAAACTTCCATGAGAGAACAGTTTTTGTAAAAATATTTCTACATAGACAAAGCCACAAAGGATGGACAAAATTTCCAGCTCCCAATTTCAGCAGACACAAGCTCCAAAAGGATAATGGCAGCTTGGTGGTTGAAAACTACATATTTAATTTATTTACCCCTCTTAACATCGATTTGACAAGTACCATTGGCAAGAAATATCATAATGGTTTAACTAGAGTCCATCAAATTCAAGATAACCCTCAATAAAAAGCAATTCTACGCAAAATAGAAAAATATCACAAGCTACAGAAAAGAATATGCAACCGACTAAACCTACACGGTGTCGACCTAGAGCACAAAAGATAGTAAATCAAAAAACAAAAACACAAAAGTGAAACGATGCAATGCCTTCAATCCCAAAAAAACAAAAACTGTAACAATCAACTTGATTCCTTTTAGAACACTAATTACATGTGAATTAACCTCAAGCATTACCAATCAACTGTGCATAACCACTCCAGATTTCTAAAGAAACCTAAGCATACCAAAATAAAGCAGATTATTGCATAGACATGAAAGAAACCTAAAAATAGAAGGGGAGTTTATCGTGAAGGAAAATGCAACCACCAAGGTACATGCAACATATAAACTAAATAGCAATGAACACCTGGAACCAACTTCCACGGTTAAAAATGGAAATCCTAAGAAGAAAGTACATTAATAAAACTATCACAACAACGAAAACGTTTACTCAAACTCGTAAAGTGTTACCTCTTGATCAACGAGCTTGCTTTCATTTCCAAACACTGCTTTTCTCCTCATTCTTCCCTTATGGAACTCAAGTTCTTCCTCAATATTATTTCGTACATGTTCGTGGATTACCTTTTACTTCAGGGTTGTCCCCAATAGTTTTTATAGTTGAAACTTCATGAGGGTTTCTAGCTTCTTCCAAGTAATCTACATCTTCATCATCACTATCCTCATCCGAACCAACATTTTCAGGTTCTTCCATAGGTTCTACGGAGTTCTTATGCTTTACATGTTGGAATTTGAGTGTGAGGTTGGAATTTTTCCATCCCACATTGGTAGAGACATAAAATAAAGTGTTGTTTATAAGGCTATCATCTCAAGTGGGTCTTGAGTAAAATGGTAGGCTTATGGTGGAGGTCTCAAAGAAGTGCAACGCGCGTGGCCGAGGTTCTCGCGAAGAGTCGCGCACTCGCCCCGAGCTAATACGAGCTTTCTTTTTATAAATCAAGATATAGAGATAATTAATTAAGTGATGTTAATTAATTTTTGAGCAGATAAATATTTTTAAGTAGATAAAGGTTCGTTTTTTTTATTAATTATCAGATAAGTTTTTTGGTTTTACCTCATTAAAAACGTGGGTTTACTGAGCCTAAAATCAGTTGGAGACTAAACTTAGTCTCCAACTCTATCTCTAAAACCGATTCTTGGGGAGAAATTAAGATATTTAATCTGATTTTTCAAACTATAAATTGAGGCCTCATGCTATTGATTAAATATACTGAAAAAACGATTTGCTCTCCTCTCTCTCGATTTGTTTTCTGCTCTATCTCTGCATTCGGAGCTCTCTATCATACTTTCTGTCTCAACTTTGCATTAAATTGAAGCATTATCGTTGTTAGAGCTTGAATATACTGCATCAAATCCTGGAGGTTTAGCGACTATTAGTCTCACAGTGTTTAAAGAGATTCGCCAAAACCTTTAAGGACAGGTTTCGGAAAACCGTGCAGTTCTGTTTATGTGGTACTTCTTGTGGGTGATCATCTTAATCAGGTTAGATTTAATTTTTCTGTTCTGTCTTTCTTTTCCGTCCACTTAGAGTAGACAGTCTGACTTCTACCTCTTCTTCTAACGTATCTATCGCGAAGGATAGACTCGTTATTAGGTTCACATAAAATTGTTATAAATCAGATTTTCATTTGGCAATTGTTAAACTTTATAAATAAAGTTTGTGACTTTATAAATAAAGTTTGGATTTAAAATTGTTGTTTCATATATAAATCTCGTTGCTTTATTGAATTTTACTAATTTAAAATTCAACAATCTTAAAAGTTTTGAATTCGGAAAAAAATGGAATCCGGAAACGTTCGTCTGATGCAACAAGAACTGGTAAAATTGTATAGCTTTGACGGGTCAAACTACACCCGTTAGGCGGAAAAGGTCAAATTCATGCTCATGGTCTTAAAATTGTTTTTTGTCTTGGACCCTACTCTGCCGCCCATTCCCGATAACCCCGTTCCCGAAGCCGGAAAAGAACCTGATTTCGCCAGAATAGCCGATCTGGATAAGCAGCGGCTACTCCGTAAGGAGTCTGAAACACTGGCTTGTGGGTACATAAAAAGTGCCCTATCTGACAGGCTTTATGACCTTTATGCCCCGATAACTTGTCCTAGAGAATTTTGGACAGCTTTGGAATTTAAGTACAAGGCACAAGAAGAAGGAACTAATAAATATCTTGTGTTTCGATACTTAAGATTTCAAATGGTAGATGACAAGCCAATACTTGAACAAATTCATGAACTTCAAGTATTGGAAAACAAAATGAGAGTTCTCAATATTCCTCTTCCTGAGATCTTCCTTGTGTGGGCTGTTGTTGACAAATTGCCCTCATCATGGAAGGATTTTGAGAAACGTATGATGCACAAATCCGAATATTACTCTTTGGATGATTTGATAAAACACATCAGTAATCGGGACAAAAAGGGCAAGGCCATTATGAGTGCCAACAGCGTGCAGGTTGGTGGCAAAGGAAAAGGGAAGTCTTCTGGACCCGCAAAAAGGTGGAATTTGGGTCCACAAAAGAAGAACTTCAAAAGGCCTGGTCAGTCAACTAGTCAGGGACTGAAGAGAACTGGGAAGTGTCACGTCTGCGGAGAGACGGGACATTATGCGAGGGAATGTAGGCAGCGGAAGTCTGGCCCACCGGCCGCAGCTCATGCGGTCGTAGACTTAGAACATCTTGTGGCCAATCTGAGCATTGATGAGATTGACATGATTGGTGAAGATTCAACCAGGGTGATGGCTGGGAAAGGTGGCTGGTACTTGGATTCTGGAGACACGGTTCATGTGTGTGACTCCAGATCCAAATTTTCTGAGTACAATCCGGTTAGAGACGGAAGGCATATTGTGACTGCAAACCGTGGTAGAGTAGATATCGCGGGGATTGGAACTGTGCATCTAAGGTTTTCTTCGGGGAAAACTTTAATTTTGAGGAACGTGTTACACGTGCCTACTGTATGCAAGTGTCTTGTATCCCTAAGCAAGCTTGATGAAAGGGATACTACCTTAATTTCTAAAACCGATTCTTGGGGAGAAATTAAGGTAGTATCCTTTTTAACCGATGGAAAATGTGTCTTTGTAAACTTCGATTTTTACACAAGTTTCACATTTTCCAAAATCTTTGTTATCAATTTTAATTAATCATTTATTTTGCATTTTTTCAATATTTTTAACATTTGTGTGTGCTAAACGGTTATGCCATAAGGATATTGAACAAGCAAAAATACTCGAAAGAATTAATTTTATTAAAATCAGAAGGCATTACATCAATCACGGATACAGAATAACCTACACTATTCTCAGACAAATTCGAAACATTTCTACCTACTGACTCACTAGTGCTTGCACCGGAACTGTCACCACCATCTTCAAACAAACTAAGGCGATACATACCCAGTTGACGGTATGCCTTGCCAAAGTAGTGTTGTCTCTTGTGTAACACGATTTTCCCAGCCTCCATAGCATTTCCAATCCCATTTTCATCAAGTTTGCTTAGGGATACAAGACACTTGCATACAGTAGGCACGTGTAACACATTCCTCAAAATTAACATTTTCCCCGAAGAAAACCTTAGATGCACAGTTCCAATCCCCGTGATATCTGCTCTACCACGGTTCGCAGTCACAATATGTCTTCCGTCTCTAACCGGATTGTGCTCAGAAAATTTGGATCTGGAGTCACACACATGAACCGTGGCTCCAGAATCCAAGTACCAGCCACCTCTCCCAGCCATCTCCCAGGTTGAATCTTCACCAATCATGTCAATCTCATCCATGCTCAGATTGGCCACAAGATGTTCTAAGTCTACGACCGCATTAGCTGCGGCCGGTGGGCCAGACTTCCGCTGCCTACATTCCCTCGCATAATGTCCCGTCTCTCCGCAGACGTGACACTTCCCAGTTCTCTTCAGTCCCTGACTAGTTGACTGACCAGGCCTTTTGAAGTTCTTCTTTTGTGGACCCAAATTCCACCTTTTTGCAGTCCAGAAGACGTCCCTTTTCCTTTGCCACCAGCCTGCACGCTGTTGGTACTCATAATGGCCTTGCCCTTTTTGTCCCGATTTCTCACCTCTTCCTCAATCCTGATGTGTTTTATCAAATCATCCAAAGAGTAATATTCGGATTTGTGCATCATACGTTTCTCAAAATCCTTCCATGATGAGGGCAATTTGTCAACAACAGCCCACACAAGGAAGATCTCAGGAAGAGGAATATTGAGAACTCTCATTTTGTTTTCCAATACTTGAAGTTCATGAATTTGTTCAAGTATTGGCTTGTCATCTACCATTTGAAATCTTAAGTATCGAGACATAAGATATTTATTAGTTCCTTCTTCTTGTGTCTTGTACTTAAATTCCAAAGTTGTCCAAAGTTCTCTAGGACAAGTTATCGGGGCATAAAGGTCATAAAGCCTGTCAGATAGGGCACTTTTTATGTACCCACAAGCCAGTGTTTCAGACTCCTTACGGAGTAGCCGCTGCTTATCCAGATCGACTATTCTGGCGAAATCAGGTTCATTCCCGGCTTCGGGAACGGGGTTATCGGGAATGGGCGGCAGAGTAGGGTCCAAGACAAAGAACAGTTTTAAGACCATGAGCATGAATTTGACCTTTTCCGCCCAACGGGTGTAGTTTGACCAGTCAAAGCTATCCAATTTTACCGGTTCTTGTTGCATCAGACGAACGTTTCCATATTCTATTTTTTTTCCGAATTCAAAACCTTTAAGATTGTTGAATTTTAAATTAGTAAAATTCAATAAAGCAACGAGATTTATATATGAAACAACAATTTTAAATCCAAACTTTATTTATAAAGTCACAAACTTTATTTATAAAGTTTAACAATTGCCAAATAAAAATCTGATTTATAACAATTTTATGTGAACCTAATAACAAGTCTATCCTTCGCGATAGATACGTTAGAAGAAGAGGTAGAAGTCAGACTGTCTACTCTAAGTGGACGGAAAAGAAAGACAGAACAAAAATTAAATCTAACCTGATTAGATGATCACCCACAAGAAGTACCACAGAAACAGAACTGCACGGTTTTCCGAAACCTGTCCTTAAAGGTTTTGGCGAATCTTTTTAAACACTGTGAGACTAATAATCGCTAAACCTCCAGGATTTGATGCAGTATATTCAAGCTCTAACAGCGATAATGCTTCAATTTAATGCAAAGTTGAGACAGAAAGTATGATAGAGATCTAGAGAGCTCCGAATGCAGAGATAAAGCAGAAAACAAATCGAGAGAGAGGAGAGCAAATCGTTTTTTTCAGTATATTTAATCAATAGCATGAGGCCTCAATTTATAGTTTGAAAAATCAGATTAAAAATCTGATTTTTACCTTAATTTCTCCCCAAGAATCGGTTTTAGAGATAGAGTTGGAGACTAAGTCTCCAACTGATTTTAGGCTCAGTAAACCCACGTTTTTAATGAGGTAAAACCGAAAAACTTATCTGATAATTAATAAAAAAAACGAACCTTTATCTACTTAAAAATAATTATCTGCTGAAAAATTAATTAACATCACTTAATTAATTATCTCTATATCTCGATTTATAAAAAGAAAGCTCGTAGTAGCTCGGGGCGAGTGTGCGACTCTTCACGAGAACCGCGTCCTCGGCCACGCGCGTTGCACTTCTTTGAGACCCCCACCATAAGCCTACCATTTTACTCAAGACCCACTTGAGATGATAGCCTTATAAATAACACTTTATTTTATGTCTCTACCAATGTGGGATGGAAAAATTCCAACAATATGGTCTGCATCGTCTTGTTCATCACCATTCGTAACTTTTCCTGGATTGTTACTTGTTTGACTGAAGAAGTTGATAAAACTTTTATTCAACTTCTCGTCAACTGAATATTGTTTTGAAGTGATTTTACAAGAACCTCGCCTACATCCCTTTCCCCTCCTGTGAAACAAGATAACATCAGTTCATGCCATATCAATATCAGCCTTCTGCCTTGTACATTAGCCTACATCAGAATCGTATGAAAATGGACCTTTTGAAAGAGAGAGCAATGTAAAATATATAATTGAAATATGCTTTGTCTTTCACTATTTAAACTACAGAAGATGATAAAAGGAGATTAATCCAAGTAATGATGCTTAATATAATTTACTTGGCCCCGTTGCGGAAAAATAATCCTCCGTTTTAAAATGGTGCGACCATCTTCCATTGGAAATCAAAAGAGACGGATGGTCTCGAAATTTTGATAAAGATCAAATATCATAGAAATATTAAGGTATTAACCTTTTCGTGAATTGTCATCTTCATCACCAACTTTAGAGAACTGCACAAAGTGATCATTGATATTTATGTAAACAGCATCCTTATCGTATAATAGATCCCCCACTCCAGACATAGGTGCATAAAACAGCTTCTCTTTGTCACGTAACCCCTTCTTTTTTGCAGCCGAAGGTAAAGGGCAAGGATCAGCTAGTCCTGTTACACCAGCAACATTATAATCTCCCACACCAGCAATATGCACCTGAGTACAAGCAGCGGATTAGAAAGTGATGCATTTGAGTTCAGCTTGTCTAACACAATATACTGATTCATGACGAGTGGCTGACAAGAATCCTTACTGAGAACAACTTAAGAAGATGATAACAGGGTTTTAAGATATTAAAAAATCTATATGTGAAATGAATGAATGTTACATACTCATGTGTAAATACTTGTTGCAACTAATGATGATAAAAGGTATTTGTAGCATGAACACACACAAAGACGAGCACATGAATGTTTATGTTAACTAGTTTGACTACTTATGACGAGCTCTTTGATAGGCAAAATATGATAGATGTAACAAAAAGTTACCCAACCAAAAGCATTACTTTATACAATGCCAAGAAAAACAAAGCAAAAAAGCAAAAGTTAATAGGATCACTGATCGGGGACGCATATTATCATATGTGATAGAACTGGAAACCCTGTGCACCTAGAGCTCATGAAACTACTCCTAACACCATAACTTTCGTATGCCTAAATCAATTGTGAAGGGTCGTTTTTATATATTCATCTAGGTCTATAAATAGTGCTGTCAATGTGTTGGCCATGCATATTTTGATTACAAACATTGAGCGACTAAGCATCATCATCAGGAGAGTTGGTACCCGCTCGAAAGTATATGGATATCTAAAAGATCTAACCTATCTTTCAAATAAAGGTTGTTATCTTGTTCGTTAACTTTGTTTACTATTTGTTTGTTCGATTTTCTGTTCAATATCAATATTTCTGTCCAATCCTATCAGACTTCTCTGCCAAATCAGTGCTCACCTTTTAATATGTTTCTGAAATCTCATTTATAGTATAAATCTCAATTATGATGATCCCTCCACTAACCATGTAATTTTCTTCTTTCCCATCTAACATATGCCTCACTAGCCCCCTAATGTAAAGTAATTACATATAGAAGATGTTCTTACACAATTGTCCATAGGTTTTTGCCCAATAAATCATGTTCATTTTAAATATCACTTTTTTGTCATGTACTTGTTCCAAACATCTTCACTCTCAATGTAATTATGTGCCGCACAATAATGTACACGACTAATAGATCTTGTTACAGAAAAGATAACAATGCAAAATGGAATGTAGGACACAGACTAATACTTTGACTTGTAAAAGACAGTCCAAAAACATTCACACAAAAAATAAACATAACAGTGATAAAAAAAGGCAAGAGTAAAGATGTGTGCCTTGGTTCCTCTTTTCATGTTGCAGACACGCAAATAACCATACAATGTCACATTTCTATCACACTTCTTATTCGTGGACACTTTATCTGGGGGTGTGACATCTTCGAGACGATCTACCAGGATGTAAGGATGAGAGGTTCTCCAAGATAGAGGATGAAACTTCATAACAGAAATGAACCTTGCAAGATTATGAATCTCGCGTTTGACATACCTGTTTGCCAATGAAATAATGCCACCTCAGTGTTTATCAACTCATAATATTTAGCCAATTATATTCAAGTGTTAAATGAGTGAATAGACTATATAGATAAGCACTAAGCCACTCACTTTCCATGAATAAGACCAGATAAATAGAATAATTTGTCCCCATCATATATCTCCGTCCAGAACCGATGCTTAAGCCGCTGCTTTGTCTTTTTAAGTTTCTTAACATCCTTGAACTTATCAAGGTGTGTAAGAACACCGATAACCTTAGGGAATCCATGAACTTGCAAAATGTTAAAGAACTCAAATGTTTCCAGCAAAATGAATTCCTTATTAATTTATAGTTACACGTTAAATATATATGTGCATATCACTATGAAGAATTTTGGAAAATCATGTAAAAAAACTATAAAGAGAAAGTAACTGAATACTAGAGCAAAAGCATGGAGTCCTCTATCAAAGTTCCTGAAGCCAAAATGAACATAAAGAGTACAGGCGCTAAGTGACTTACTAAGGTGCACTTGCATTTTATTAGCATTGATGGTAAATGCTGATAAACAATGCAAGTTTGTGCTTGTGATTGTGATATGATATGTACTCATATTGCATCTATGATGACCATCTATTACCTATAAAATGTTTATCATGCTATGGAAGTAGAAAAAGACATGCATTGAGACAAGTTCTAAGTGCTCTTTTATCATGTATGAAATGATGCATTTTGAACCTTATTTCATTTCAAGAGTTAAATGTATGTGGACTATTCTTGACAACAAGGTGCACAAATAATACACACACAAACACATATACAACGAAAACTCACCATTTCAAAACCATAGCTACCGTCAATAAGCAGCAATGCAAGATCAGCGAATTTCGCAGCATCAATCATACCATTGATATCATTTGGGCACTCCACAAATTGTAGTCGCCTTTGCTTACCTAACATGAAACAAAAGAGATGTGTCTCAAACTTCATGATTACTATCAGAACCTATTACGTACTTCAAAATTTTCTAATACACATACCTGATACGATAGTAAGTGGATGATGGCAAAAATACACACGTATAAACTATGCTGTTAAGATCGGATATCGGTGGTGTATCGGTCAGGGACCGATACACGATATATCGGAAATATCGGTGATATATCGGAAATATCGGTGATATATCGGTAATATCGATTCATATAATATTTCTCAGAATTATATATAATATATACATATATATCAGTAATTCAGTATGCAATCCATAAACATATTATAACTCTAACTAAAAACAGATTATAAGTTTATAACTCTATAACTAAAAACAAATTATAACTCTATAACTAAAAAGTAAAAACATATTATAACTCTAATTTAATAGAATGCAGAAGAAACAGATTATAAGTTTATAACTCTAACTCTAATCTAACTCTAATTTAATAGAATGCAAAAAACAAATTATAACTCTTAACTCTAATCTAACTCTAATTTAATAGAATGCATATAAGCAAAAGACAAATTATAAATTTTTAACCTATAACTAAAAACAGATTATAACTAAAAACAGATTAATCAAGTAATTACCTTCTGTGTTGGAAGAGAAGAAACAGCAGAAGGAGCAGTAGAAGTCGAACAGTGAAGAAGTAGAAGAAGTCGAACAGAGGAGCAGAAGAAGTCGAACAGTAATCAAGTACCTTATGTGGCAGTGGCACTGTTGATTGTTGAAGAACAGAAGAAGAACTGAAGAAGTCGACTGTGAGATGAAAGAACTAAGGAAGCGAAAGTCGACCGTGAAGAACAAAGAAGTCGTATATGGTAAAAAAACAAAGAAAAACCTAACTTAGATTAGATTTCTTACAAAATTAAAAAAACAAAGGCCCATACAAATTAAAACCCAGCCCACACCGTTAATAGAATTACAAAAAAAAGGCCCAAAAAAAATCAGAAATATATCGGTAATATCGGCTGAGATTTTAGTCAAAATATCGCCGATATATCGGCCAATATCGCCGATATATCGGTGACCGATATAATGGACGATATTTTACCACCGATATTTTTTATAGGGGCGATACACGATATATCGGCGATATATCGCGATATTAACAGCATAGCGTATAAAATGTGGCACAATAATGGAACAAAAGTATACACCACGTATTGTGTTCGCTTCTCAAGTAATATAATGGTAAGGACCAAATATCGTATCCACAGGGATTGGACTTAACTAAGAATCAGAGATTTCCACGAACTTCCGGTGCAAAGTTAGATTTATAAAATTGATGGGTTGATTTTTAGCGAAATATTAAATATTAAATAAACAAGATAATAAAAAGCGGGTACGGATGTAAGTTTCCCCCGAGATTATTTTAATAACTTAAATGGTTAACAAAACCGGTCACAATAGAACCCCACACGATTTCCTCCTCTCGAAGCGACGTCGTATCGGTTGCGATAACGGTTTTATTATAAAATTACCACACTTGCTAAATTTCGGTTTACCAATCTCACTAAGTAGATCTCAAAGATCTTAGCCCCGCCAGTATGGAGAGATGCGCATATTTCTATGACACACCAACTCGACCGACATCTGGACCTTAGTTTGATTATGCAAAAATCCATATCTCTATGCGATTATTAAAGATTTTCTCAAACCTCCTTGCATCACCCAAGCCGTATTCGGATCTGCCCCTCTCGAGGTCTAAGATCTAATATTAACACACACAAGTGATCGGCTTGTCCGCGTTGAGATGAAGTTTCAACTTGGATGACCAAACTGAGAAGTTAGCCGAATGCGGTAACACCCAAGTGTTACATTTTAACCTCTCGGGTTGGCTTACACCCGCACCCAGAGGGGGTTTAGCTACTCATAATGTTAAAAGACATAATAAAGAAGAAGAAGTGCATAAACTGAAATTTCATGAAACGTAAACGTACCACTGTCGCCACAAGTTCACCACAGTGGTGCACAGAAAGTAAATAAAGCTTAAAGGAAATTACAACAAGAACTAGAAATACAAAGTAAAGCTTCTACTACTACTGAAAATATGATGGAGTATGGATCAATGGATCATGGAAATTGTGTCTCTCTTTCAAAGCTAAGCACCCTTTTTATAGTGGAGGGAGATGAGTTGGAATGAAAAAAAACATGAGAGGGTGAAAAAGACCTCTCATGCATGTCTTCTTCCTTCCTTTGGCTCTATTATGTTTGTCCACTTCTTGAATCTTCTTTTGTTTAAGGGTCCGCATTGACTCTAACAGGCATGCCTCCAACTTGCACCAAAATGGCTTCCAAAAATCTGCAAAAAATCGTGGGTACAGTACTCGCCACAGTGGTGACACTGTGGCCACAGCGGCGCACGAAAACTTCACGAAAATTCGACTTTTTGATCTCATTAGTTATTTAGAAAATCTTGGAACATTTTAGACCAAAGAAATGAGAAAAGCTCAAATGGTTACGAAAAAAGGGTTATAAGGTTAAAAAGAGTGACAAATAACTCTAAAAATTGAGGGATATCAGTGGACCTCGTACATCTGGTTTATTATGTTTGGTGTAGTGCTTAACAAGAGACTTTATAAGGAGAGACTTTCCAACCTAACATGCAAAAGCCACAACTGTAGTTAATCCTAAGGAAAAGCTAAAGTTTCCACATTATACAACTGCAATTAATACTAAGCTGACCCTGTGAACATAATGACTTGTATGACCACCATAATTAGAACCGCTAAAAAATCACCTATAGTGTCTAATTTGTATTAAATCCAATTGAACATAAATTAATTTTGATGAGAACCTGAGGTGGGCCATGCACAACAATAACATAAGGAGCAGTTCCTGTAGTACGTGTTGGAACTTAGTTAAGAAAAGGAGAAATTGTCCCACATAGGAGCCAAGCCAAACTTTCAATCACTTAATAAATCCAATCCATTGTGCAATAAATGAATTCCTTGAATGATTGACTTGGATTGTGGTGTGATTGAAATGCTTATCTTGACATTAATATATACATTAAATGTCAAAGATGGGCCTTGGGCTCTTGGCGCTTAGCTTTCACTGTCGAATTAAAGGCAAATGCCTACATAACATTTCAAAAGTTTGTCATGATTCTAAAACGGATGGTATCAAAACTCGACTATGATTACAATCACATTTTCTAAGTATAACTCCTTCCTTTCCAGAATAGAGTAAGCCTTGCGACATTGCAGATGTAACCAGGGTTACTTTCAAATTTTAGAAATGAATAGCTTGCCAACTACATAAATGATAAAACTCAATCACAGTTGCTACAGTTGGTACGAGATAGATAATTTACAGCCATAGATACTACGAATGAATGAAACAACTAAGTACTAAAAACTTTTTTTGAAATTCAAGGCCACTACAATAACATTTGCTACACATTACCCCTCCATCTCGAAAACAGATCAACAGTTCGAACTTGAAATTGGTATAATTTCATCAACATTAAACTCCATAAACAATATTAAAAAGTGGTGTCAAATTTCAACAAGATCGATAATAACAATAAGGAATGCTATAAATCATGAAAACGATCGACTAGTTGATAAAGTATTCGAAAAACCTTAAGGTTTTGCTTCTTCTCTTCGGTGAGATCGCGTTTCTTCTTATCGGTATCAGATTTCTTCTTGGCGGAAGGACCAGATTGACGAGACCGGTGAGACTTCTGAGGTCGTTCCATGCTGCCTGTGTGTGAGAATACGGACGTCGCGTCAGGGGTTAGCAGAAGTGGAGGGTTTAAGGCTGGTTTGCGGAGGCGAGGAGCTCAACCCCCCTTGCAAAATATGAATTTACAAAAACAGCTCAAATTTTGGGTTAAAAGGAGATGAAACGTGTCGTGTCGGGTTCAAAGTTAAACGGGTTCAAAGTGTCTAATTCTAACCCGGTCCGTTTAATAAACGGGTCAGAAAATCTCAATCCTAATCCGATCCGCCTAACCCGTTTAATATTTATAAAACTAAAAATTAAAAATCTAAAATTCACAAAAAAAATTACAAATCCAAAATTCAAATGAAAGCATTAGAAATCCAATTTTTTATAGTTCAAACTTATATGTTTTAACTAAATTGAAAACGTTAAAAATCTAAAACATTAAAAAGAAAACTTATTATATATATATATATATATATATATATATAAATATATATATATATATATAGTGTAAGAATATTTTGCAACCCTGAAAAAGATTGCAACCATTGCAACCCATATCTTAACCGTTGGATTCATAATCGACGGTTATTTTATTTTTAAATTTCTGTTTTTTTAATTAAAAAATTGGGTCCCATATCTCTCTCTCTCTCTCTCTCTCTCTCTCTCTCTCTATATATATATATATATATATATATATAGTGTTTGGTTCATTTGAGAAATGGTAAATATATGAGAAATAGATAAGTAATCTTAGTCATTCATATGGTCAAGATCGGATTTGACTAGTCAAATATTGCGGCTTTGACCGGTCAAAAGTTGCGGCTTTGACTGGTCAAAAGTTATGGCTATCCCAAAAATAGAAGGACAATTTCGTAAATTTTACAAAACATACGGGTTGTGTTCATATATGAACATGTATAATTCACATATGAACTATATATGAATCAGTGCAATTCACAACTGAACTCTTTTAACTGATTCATATATGAATCTTTGTGATTCATATATGAATCAGTTGAACTAACTAACAGATTCATATATGAACCTTTGTGATTCATATATGAATCTGTATGAATCACAAAGATTCATATATGAATCAGTTGAACTAATTAACAGATTCATATATGAATCTTTGTGATTCATACAGATTCATATATGAACTCATCCCGTGTATTTTACGAAATTACCCCTCTACCTTCTATAGATCACACAAGAAATTATCCGGTGCTTTGCGGTCAAAGCCGCAAATGTTGACCAGATGAATGGCTAAGATTACTTCTCTATTTCTCATATATTTACCATTTCTCAAATGAATCTTTCCCTATATATATATATATATATATATATATATATATATATATATATATATAAACGGGTTATTCGGGTCATTTTTGAGTTGAAATTTTTGACCCTGACCTTACCCGTTTAATTTGCGTGTCGTGTCGTGTCATCCCGTTACTTAAACGGGTTGAAATGTATTACCCAAACCCGTTTATTTCGTGTCGGGTTAGCGTGTCGTGTCAGTTAAAAGAGTTTGAATATGTTGCACTTTGCACCCTGCTAATATTATTAAATTACAAATTAGCCCGTATACTAACTGCTTCACATTAACGTTGTGTTCTCGAAACTCATTTAACGAATGAAATAAAAGGAGGGGGGGAGGGAAGTAAAAAAAAATCGTGTTCTCGATTTTTTTTTAAAAGAGAAATGAAGGAAACGGAATGAAATAATTGATAACTTTCCTCCCAAATGTGGGAGGAAAAGGAAGAAAAATAAAGAAAGAAATTAAAACCATTTAAAAAAATTACTGAAATTATTAAAATTACAAAACTACTCAATCTTTCATTATAAATAATATATTTTTATAAGGGTATATTTATAAAAATGACATATTTCATTTTCTTTCTCTCATGTTCATGATCAAGAAAAACTATTTTTTTTTCTTTTCTTTCCTTCCATTTCAAGAATACAAATGAAAAAAATTATTTTCTTTTTCTTTCTTTTCCATCCATTTCTTTTCTTTTATTTTCTCTTCAGATTAGAGAACATAGCATAATTGTGTTTTGAGTTAGCTCGAAGCAACTTGAACATTACAAGATGAACAAAATCGTCGGTTAATAAAATATATCAAACCATATAACGTTATTTTTGACCTATATAAAAAACTGAACATAAATATAATGTGTTTTGAATATGACATCTTTCTTTTAATAATGTTATTCTTTTATATATACCAACTAACTTTAGTAGCATGGGTTCACCATCATAATTGGCCTCATGAAGCACAAACTACTAATGATACGAGAGTTTAAGAGTATCTTTAACAACTATGTTATAATATAACTTTTGGTAATTTACGAGAGTTTTATGCTCCAACGACTATGTTATACTATATGGTAAAATAGAAAGAATATGAAATTTTCTAAAAACTCTATATTGGGGAGAGAAATAGTATTATAATTATTTTCCACCAATAAGAGTTATTGAAAATAAATGTTTAGAAGGAGAATGAATATTTTATTAAGTGTATAGAATATTTTGATAATACAATAAATGTTAAAATAGAGTCGGGTTCATGTTTTTGTTCCAGGATCGTATTTTTATCTGGTCCCTTGTGTTGTAGTCATTGCTCTCTTTTGTTTATGCCTCTTGCAGAATCTTTTGTACTCACTGTTGGAGTTTAATGTAATTCTCTATAAATATTTTGATTTTTGATATTATATTTTAGAAAGATCATATCTTTAACTCTTAAATACGTCTGAAATAAGAACTGATGACCTAACTTTTTAAAACATGTTATCGTCACTTCAGTTCATATGTTTTTCTTTATCTTAATACGCCTCCAGACGTTACAGACTTCAGCACCACCTCTTACTAATCAGAAATAAAATAAAACTTCAAACTTCAAACCTTTTAAAAAAACAAACGACACCTAACAGTACAAGGGTTTAAGAGCATTTTCAACAATTATGCTCTAATATAAATTTTGACAATTTATGAGAGTTTGTTGCTCCAACGACTATCTATATTGTATGGTGAATATAACAACCCACACTCTACTAAAAGAAAATAACTGACATAAGATAACTCATGTCGAAAATCGGCTCAATTCGACAGTAATATCTGAAGGTTTGCAATAAAACAACCTATTACATAACTGAGATTATGAAAATATAAATTCTAAGAAACTATTCAGGAGTTCTCTATCGTGGATGTTTCTTAAACTTTCTCCTTGCCTTTACCCGAACCACCAGCCCCTAGCTTACTTGAAAAAGTTTTATATTTTAAAAAGCGAGGGTTAGACCAATGGTCTAGTGAGATCCCCCAACACACGAACTATCACAATTAACAAAGGTTAGGATAGGTAAACTCTTTCAGTTTATAAAACATAACTACACATAAAACTCACTTGCGACACACACTACCGTCACAAAGTAACGGCGTGTCTGTCTGTTACGTCTGATTTTATAGTAATCATTGTATTTATAGGACTTGGTCAATACTGTGTTTAGAGGCTTATATGTCTTGTATCTGACCAAGGGTATTTAAGTCCCTTTGGTCTTGTTGGTTGTAAGAATCTAACACGCACATTAATCAGTATTCTATTTTGCGCCTCTATTGTCTCTCTCTCTACTTTCTCTCTCTAAGGATTTAGAGATCTTGGTTTATCAATTGGTATCAGAGCAAGCTAGATCTTGAGAGAATTGAGAGATTGTGTTGTTTTGATCTGATTTAGTGATTGAAATCGAAAATTTGATCGATTTTATTGAATTTTTCAATAAAATCTCGTTTTCTTGATTTCTCACAAAATTTGGATCTGTTTGTGCTTGATTTTGTGCGAATTTGATTCTCTTATATTCGTTTTCATTAATCGATCATATTTGCTTATGTGTGTTTCTTATAAAATTCTTGTTTGGATCATCAATTTTGCAAAATTGTGATTTTCTGGAAAAACGGGTTTCGTTACTGTTCTATTCAAGAATTTGAGTTTTAGTATGTTTTAATCGAAAGTGTTTGTTAAAAGTTGTTTTAAAGATGTTTTCGAAGTTCAGTGTATGATTTTCTTGGTTAAATTTCTTGGTTTGATCTGTTTTTGCGAAATCTTACGAGTTTATGAACTTTGCGTTTCATTCTTGAAGTTTGCGTTTCATTCTTCAACTTTGAGCCTCATTCATCATACTTTGCGTTTTCAGTTCACATTAGACCCGCAAAGTTCATTGTGCGTTTCAAGTGTCACACGAAAAAGTCAGGTTTTCGGATCTTATTACACGCGCAAAGTTCACTTTGCGTTTCTAGTGTGACCCGCAAAGTCCACTTTGCGTTTCCCTCATCACCCGCAAACCTCAGTTTGCATTTCTGTCTTCACCCGCAAAGCTCCACTTTGCGGGTCTCTCTGTCTTTGTTAAAAAAAAAGTCTGGATTTTTTTTTTAGTGTGTCTTCTAAATTCTTTTTCTTTTTAATCTTTGTGTTATATAAAGTGTTTTTCAAATTGTCAATTTTTAATATTGTTTTTTTTCGAAAATTTTCAATTCAATCTGATTTTTGATTTTCTGATATATAGTTTGGGACGGTCATTCACTTCAAGTTGATCATTTTCTCAAGATGTCTTTGCAAGCACAGATCTACAAGAATGACCTCATGATGTCTTTGGGGTCTGATACTCGTCCACCAGTACTAATCAATGAGAACGAATTCGAACAGTGGCAGGATCGGTTTATCAACTTTATTGAAAGGCAACCTAATGGGGATAACATGATGAAATCTCTGTATGAGGGTCCTATGGTGAGGAAAATGAAAGTGATTCCAGCTACTGCTACTACTCCAGCTACAGTAGTTGAAACACCTTTAAGTGAATATGACGAAAAAGAGCTATCAAGATATAAAGCAGACATTCAGGCTAAATCAAATCTGATTCTTGCTCTTCCCAACTCCATCTATAACATAATCGATTGCTTCAAATATAACCCTATGCTGATGTGGACACAACTTGAGAAGATTATGCTTGGTTCTGCAATGTCTACTCAGTTACGACATACCAGATACATGAACAACTTTGAAAAGTTTCAGGCAAAGGATGGGGAAAGTTTGAAGAGTGTGTTTGATCGATTTTGGGCTGTTATCAATGATCTCTACAAGATTAAAGTCACCAAGACTGAGTTGGAGGCTAACTTGAAGTTTCTAAACGCTTTACAACCTGAGTGGAACAAGTCATGCCATAGAATGAGAAACGATGTCAGAATCTCAACCATGCCAATTCAGGAGTTATATGAAATCTTGATGACAGATGAATCTTTGGTACTGGAAAAGAAGGCCAAACTGGATAAAAAGAACAAGAAAACAGTTTATCCGGTTGCTCTTCTCACTAAGCAACTGAATGAACAAGCGTTGTCTGATAACGCTTACACCGGATCAACTGATGACGATGGAGAGGCCTTATAGAAAGCTATGATCCTTCTCTCCCAACACTATCAGAAGAAGTTCCAACCTAGATCGGGTTCCAATTCTTCTCGCTTCACTTCTAGGTTTAAAGCCAAAGTACCTGAGCCAAAGACTGTTGCTTGCTACAACTGTGGAAAGTCGGGTCACATCTCAAAAGAGTGTAGAGCAAAGAAGATTAAGGACTCAGCTTATTACAGAAGGAAATTGGAGCTGGCTGAGAAAAGAGAAAATGGAACAACTTTGCTGGCAGAAGAAGAATTTTGGCTGGATTATTCTGACGACGAAGCTTCGAACGTCGAGATTGCCCATTTATGCTTAGTCGGAGATGACCAGTCAGACGATTCTGACACTGATGAGGATGAGGTATATTCTGAATTTGACTACAAATTTATTACCTCTCAGTTTGATATCATGATAAATGCTTTATCTGATTTGCGTTCAAAGATTTTATCTGAAAAGAATTTAAATTCTGAAAAGTCAGACTTAATTGAAAAGCTGAAAATTTCTTTGAAGGATGAAAAATCTATTTTAGAAAATACTAAAGACATCTTTCAAAAGAAATTGGATGCTTTGGAAAATTCTAACAAGACTTATCTTGAATCTTTGACATCAATGACTACTTTAAAAGATGAGTTTTCTGATAAAATAATTAAGTTAGAAAAAAAGCTTTATCGAAGAGACCAATCTGAACAAACAATTTATATGAACAAGTCGAGGAGTGAAGATGCTTTAAAACAAAGGTGGGGACTTGGTTTTGAAAATCCTCATTGTTTAAACAATGCAATTGAAAAATCCCCAACTTTATATAAATACGATTATCTGACTCTTGCTCATTATGCTTCTCAATTTAAAATTGATTGGATGAATGAGAAGCAAGTGTTAGAAATTGAAAATGAGAAAAGGATAAATAATAAGAAAAATGAAATTCCTTTTGTTCATACGTCTGAAAATGCAAAATATTTTCCTGACAAATCAAGAAGAGGAAAAAGAGTTTTAAATGATATATCTTCTGTTAAATCTTCTGTTAATGATTTTGTTCCTTCTTATGCTCCTGATTCTGATAAAGGAAATATTTCTCCAATCATTTATGATTCGAAGAAATATACTCCTCCATTAATATTAGAATGAAAAATAGATCTTGAAGATCAGATGGAAGATCAAAATATTTTGAAGAAAATTGAATCTGATGTTTTTCTTTCTTTTATGACTTCAAGTCTTGAAGAAAATTTATTTTCTCAAAAATCATATTCTATTTCTAGTCTATCTTCTGATTTCAAGGAAAACAAAAAGGAAGTTTCAAATTTTAGAATCCTTTCTCAAAATAATTCAGATTCCGAGGCAAATTCAGATTTATTAGTTGATCAAATTGGTTGCTTGGATAAATTTATTTCTTCTTATTTAAATATTAAGTCTAAAATTCTTGATGATTCTTTTACGCTAAATGATCAATATTATAAACCTAAGCGTAAAAGAAGAAGGTCAAAGAAGTCGAAGAAACGAGATACAGTTCTTTCTGACTGCTCTAATTATTCCAATACTATTATTTCAGATAGGACTGTGAGCCAGTCAAAGAAGCAGATCTGGAGAGCTAGGCGGCCATCAACTGATTCTATGTTTGATGGAAATCGATGTGTAGACAAATTTTATAATAGTGATTCATTTGCTGTTTATAATAAAGTTTCAAAATATTCTATAAAACAAATGTTTCAAATTTCCAAAAATGTCTCATATTCGTCTTCTGATTCTAGTTCAGATGATTATGCTTTCTCTTATGATGGTTGTGATCATTTCGCTGATCATATTCCTCGTGCTTTAAATGTCAATTCTGCTTATTATATCCCCATACGAACTGCAACTAACAAACATGGGCCCAAATACAAGTGGGTACCCAAATCTTTATCTGATTCAAAGTTGCAGGCATCACATGTTAAGGGGGAGTAAGGGAATTTTGGCTTCTAAGTATTTCAGCTTAGAACCCATGCTTCAACGACATTGACTTCTAAACACATACAGTTTAGAACTCGTTATTCATAGTTAAGCTTCTGACTAATGAGATACTGTGAGTACATCAATTTTATTTCCGCTGCATATATCTCTGATTATGATGTGTTCCAATTTTTCTCAATGTTTCAAGAATCTGAGCTTGTTTATCTAACTCATGAATTTGTATTACCCAATTTTTTTTTTTAATATGAGACACAAATTTATTTTCTTCTATGTAAAAGATGAAATAGTTGAATTTTATTTTGTTCCAACTAAATATTTATTAAAAGTTTAAATCTTTACAAATTTTATTCTATAAAGTAAAATTTTACATTTTTTCTTTCCTTTGAATAAAATATGTGTCTAGGATAAATTTTCAAGTTCTTTTGTTTATATTAAAGTTTTTATATGGTCAAATTTCAAGTCTTACAAATGTCGAAAAGTCAGCAACATGTTTGAAACTTTTATTTCTGCTTTAAAGATATGTGAGTCGGAATTTTTATAGTTTACTTTGCTTAGACTACCTAAACGATCAAAATTTTAGATTGGAATGAAAATATGGGCTAAGCATTTAGACGTTGATCTGAGTGATTGAGATGAATATTAAATTTTTAAAATACAGAAATCTCTAAGTTTAAAAGTTTGTACCTGTGACCTTTCTGGTTTGGGAAAGTAAGTTCCGTGGGATGCTCGTCATCTGCTCCCCTAAGGTCATTTGGTCTGGGAGCGATCGAACCCAAATCCTGCAATAGAACCAGATCGAAAGTCATGTTCTACTGGTATGAATGGGTTTAGGATATGTCGATGTAACCTTTCTGATCCGGGAACGTAAGTTCCAAGGGGTGCTTGACACCTAGTCCACTAAGGTCAACTGATCTGGGAGTGACTGACCCAAATCCTGCAATAGGGTCAGATAGAAAGTTACGTTTACGACATGTTCTTTACTTAATAAACTTTTTGATCAAAAGATGTCAAAGTGCACGCACTTAAAAGATGCCAAAGAGCACACTCATGTTAAGATGCCAATAAGCACAATGCTAAAAGATGCCAATGAGCACACATCTCATGATACTTAGTGATATGTTTGAGTTGCAATAAATCTGTAAATTTATGAATATCTTAATTCTTGATGGCTTAGTGTTAGTACATGCAAAGTTCTCTATAATATTTTTAGAATTGCATTTTCTTTAAGCTAATCGAAGATTCGCATGTGAGCACACTGAATAGATTGCTGGAAGTTTTGAAACTGAACATGTTTTAACTTGATATGCAATTAAACTCGTTCTTTTATCTTACAACATATGTTTGGTTTCAAATGATTGATAAATTTGTGATATTTTACTCTGTAAATTTAATTTGTTTAGTATTTAAAATTTTATATGTTTAGTTGTTTCAAAATTTACATTCAGTATATTTTTCTTTCTACATTAATTTCTGATCATTGTGTTCTCATAAATATATTTTAATGGGTTTATGCATTATTCAAGGGGGAGTGAACAAAGAGTTGTATTTCAAAGATTATATCTGTTTTTGAGAGGGAGTGTATGATTTTCTTTACATGAATGTTATCTCGAATTGTCTTATCTAATGCATTTGTGTAGGGGGAGTCAAAGAGCTTTCAAAGGTAAACATTTTCTAAGGCAGCTTTGCGCTTCACACATGGCCCGCAAAGCTTGTTTTGCGCATCAAGCATGACACGCAAACCTTGCTTTGCGTATCAAGCATGGCACGCAAACCTTGCTTTGCGTATCCCATGTGGAACGCAAACCACCCCTGTTTTCTCTGTTTCTTTGATTTTGCAGATCTTTCGTTGTCACGTCTCCAACATTCGCATGACCAAGTTAATCAAGATCATCAAGGTCATGAGGGGGAGAAGTCAAGGAGAAGTTAAAGAGACAAAGAGCTTAAATGTTTATCTGCTGATCAAGATTCACTCAAAGATTCTATTCTCTCAGCTACAACAAAATCTTTTGTTGTTCCTGCTCCGAACACCACAGTTCATTCAAAAGAGGTGTATCGTCTTGAGCTTAAGCAGCAAAGAAAATTTTCAATCTGCAAGATGCTGAGAAGAAATTTTTTCTTAAAAGTCAGAAAGCTTCTGAAAGTCGCTTTGTTGGTCCGTGTTGTTATAGAAGATAATTTTTGAAGACCAAAGCGCCAATGATTACTAAGGGGGAGATTGTTAGGTCTGATTTTATAGTAATCATTGTATTTATAGGACTTGGTCAATACTGTGTTTAGAGGCTTATATGTCTTGTATCTGACCAAGGGTATTTAAGTCCCTTTGGTTTTGTTGGTTGTAAGAATCTAACACGCACATTTATCAGTATTCTACTTTGTGCCTCTATTGTCTCTCTCTCTACTTTCTCTCTCTAAGGATTTAGAGATCTTGGTTTATCATTGTCTCATACTGCCTTAGATGGGACACACCCATATAGCATAAACGGGACACACACCCCGGTATGAGTACAGGCAGGCCACACCCCCCCGTCTTTAGCCGCTCACAACAATGTATGCATACATTTATAATTCAAAGAAACTTAAACCGCATAATAAACTCATGTATATAAAGCATGCATAAATGAAGTTACATGTTCAAATAAGCTTCTCACGTCTTAAACAGTTAAGACAACACAAATAATTAACTTCCATGAACATAAACAACTTTATAAACTTGTGAGGTTTTAGGCTCAGAAAACTCACCTGGCGTCCTTAGATAGACCTCGTGTCTACCCGAAAAACCGATCTGAAACCTATAAGGAAAAATAGGTAGGTGAACTCTCAATTCCAATTATTTTATAAGGAGTTGATCTTAACCCCTAATCCTAATGACATTTTATCTCATAACTCATTCCACCCAAGGCTACTACTGGACTACAATACCTCCTAAAATAAACCAAATAGAAAGTATTTAGGGGCTCGACTCACAGGCTCGCCCGGAGTGCAAACCGACCTGGTTTCCCCCACACCAAGCCGACCGGGGTCAGCTACCATGCGCCGCCCGAGGCCGCTCCAAGCGCCGACCAGTGCGCCGACCGAGGTCGCCCAGACATCGACCGTGGCCGCCCAAGCGCCGACCGGTGCGCCGACCGAGACCCCCCAAGGACCGGTATCCAACCTCTTCGACCGATGTCTAGCTTCGACCTGTATCTAGCTTCGACCTGTATTTAACTTCGACCGATATTTAACTTCGACCTATATATAGCTTCGACCGGTAATTAACTTCGACCTGCATCTACTTCGACCGGTAACTACGACCGGAGGCGATTATGGGATTTCGAACAACCCATGAACACGAACACAAACTAGAATTTAATACTAACACAATCCTTAAATCTTGAAATTAAACAGGTTATAATCCTAATAAATCAAACTATTACAATACCCTTAAACTTTTTCAACTATTAAACCATCTCTAACCCAAACCTTAATAGATCTTTCAACAAATTAAAACTTGAACTTTCTAACCTCTTAATCAAACTCTACTCCAAGATATACAACTATAATACATAGAAGAAAATGGATTAGAATGTTACCTTGTGATGAATCAATGCCCAAATCTCCCAAGTCTTCTTCTCCAATTTGCCTCTTCTCTCTTCTCCTTTGCTTCTCCCGGCCGCACCCAAGAAATACAACAATAAACTCAAAACCCTATTCTAAACCTTTTAAGATCATATTTACACTTAACCACCTCCTTAGAAAAAGGTATATTAAAACCTCCACCCAACTTACACTTTATTAACTTTGAGCTGGTTGTTACAGTGAATTAGAAAAAAAGAATAAATAGAATATGAACATCTCTAAATTTAGAGAGCATCTCCAATAGTTATACTATATTTTTTCATAAAACATATTATCAAAAGTAAACATCTCTAAAAAAAAACTACATTTAACTCCAATAGATATTCTATTTTAGCAATTATAACATCAACTATATTATTAAAAATATTATATATATATATATATATATAATAAAATATGATTTATCTTTCCTAAACATTTATTTTTAGTACCTCTTATTGGTGGAAAAAGATTTAAAATATTATTTCTCTTTCCTATATAGAGTTTTAAAGATTTCTTTAATTTAGATATTTTCACATTCTCTCTTTTCTTTTTTCTATTTTAGCATACAACATAGCATTGTTGTTGAAGCAAAAAACTCTCCTAAATCAACAAAATTACTATTATAACATAGTTGTTGGATATGCTCTAAAAACTCTATATTGAGGAGAGAAATAGTATTTTAATTGTTTTCCTCCAATAAAAATTATTGAAAATAAATGTTTATGAGAGAAAAATAATATTATATTTTTAATAATATAGTAATGCTATAATTGTTAAAATAGAATATTTGTTGGAGTTTGATGTAATCCTTTATAGAAATTTTGACTTTTGATACTATATTCTAGAAAAATTATAGCATATTTGTTGGAGATGATTTACAAGACTACATTGGATTCAAATCGTATGCCATTGATGAATGTGTATTGTTTATCAACTACACATTGTTTGTACGAGTTCAATTATTGTTTGACAATAGAAGTGACAAAGTATAGGGGTGAAATAAAATGTCAGAATACATATTATGTTAGGTACTTTAGTTAACTCATACATTTGAATGTTAAAATACATATTATGTTAGGTACTTTAGTTAACTCATATATTTTAATGTTAAAATACATATTGTGTTAGGTACTTTGGTTAACTCATCATACTATATTCTAGAAAAATTATAGCATAGTTGTTGGAGATACTCTAAAAGAGTATATTGGATTTGAATCGTGTGCAATGATGAATGAGTATTGTTTATCCACATCAAATGTTTTTTGTACGAGTTCAATTATTGTATGACTGTAAAAGTGATAAAGTACAAGGGTCATATAAAATGTCAGAATGAATGAATTTAAAATACATATTCGTTAGGTACTTTGGTTAACTCATCCACTTGAAATTTAACCACTTATCTTCATCTTTGATATTTCGAATTTGAAGCTCACAATTTTTCTTAATTCAAAATAAATCTAAGTTTTTCATGACATACTACTCATGTTAGATTCTTGATTTTTCAATTTTGTCACTCTGAATATTTATCACAACAAATATAATAATTACAGATTTCACACCACAATTCTTCATAGTTGATCATGGAATTAAAATTTAGACACATATTGGGTGCTTGCCAAATAAAATTATTTATATTGTGTAAAGTAAAATGTTAATTAAAAGAAAAAAAAAACAATGTATATGTTTATATTAAAGTATATTATATGCCTTTGCACCAACAAAAGTAAGGAGAAAGTTATTGTTGTTGTTTGTTGCGCAAAAGTGATGGTTCTAATAAAGAACCACTTTGGGATATTGGAATATTGGTAACGAACCAACGTCTTGATTACAGGTAAGGGTCAGTTTACTAAATACTTATCCAGGTAAACGCTTACCAAGTCACATTATCATACGGATAAATATAGTAATAACATGAATCTTACCCGGTAAGAGTTAAGGCAAGGACCGAGAGTCTTACCGGGTAAGTGAGGATGAAGGCTCTTACCACGGTTAGTGTTTATCGGGAAAATTGTTTTCATACACTACCATTTTGATGGACTAAAATCTTATCCAGTAAGTAAGTGATAGTGTTGAATTTCACCGATAAATGTTTACCCAAATAAGTGTTTGGTAAACGGTCCATAACAAAAAGTTTGGAAAAGAGGCATGCTATCAAATTCTTTAAAATGGGAATTAAAAGTAAAAATCTCTAAATAATTATATATATGTCTATTTTTAATATCATTTTTCATTTTAAATATTATAATATTAATTATAGAGTAATTTCACTTTTGGTCCCTAAGTTTGTCAATTTTAACAGATATTGTACATAAACTTTGAAAACTCGGATTTGGTCCCTCACGTTTGTTATTTCACAACGGTTTTGGTCTCTCCTTCTAACAACCATTAACTTTTTCATTAAGTTCAATTAAATGAGGGATATTTTAGTCATGTTACTTTTCTTTTCAATTTCTATTAAAACCATAAAAAATATTATATTTATATTATATATATATATATATATAGAGAGAGAGAGAGAGAAAGAGAGACATATAAGTACAAATACATGGACGATGAAACCTAACCCTCCACCAGTCTCCGGCTCCTTCACCGCAACCACCAATCTCCGACCTCGAAACGTCTCACCTTCAATCACTAGTCTGGAATAAATGGTGGGTTTCTAATATAGGTTTGATTTCACATATGGCCTCCAATCGACGCCACCATCTACGCCCTCCATACGCCTGCATCTCCTTCCCCTAAATCAGCTGCTTAAGTTATAAGAAGGTTTTCTAACCCACGTATAATCCACCG
Organism: Arctium lappa; assembly: GCA_023525745.1. Lineage (NCBI taxonomy): Eukaryota > Viridiplantae > Streptophyta > Magnoliopsida > Asterales > Asteraceae > Arctium > Arctium lappa. Next base: position 11,874,826 of record CM042054.1, on the reverse strand, counting down.
CTGTTCGTTGTTTTTCTCGGAGACCTAAATATGCAAGGAGAAGTAGATCCATGATTGTATTCTTCCCCCTTGATACAGATCTACGCACAAGATCTCGAAGAAAACATAATCCAAAATGGATGTTGGAACATTGTTTGCACGTGATATTTCAACGGGGGTGTGGGTGCTGTAGTAGGTGCCGGAAAACATCGGTTGCTTGAAAGACGTTAACGAGGACATGTCTGAGAGGAAAAAAGAGAAAAAGAGGGACATGTGACATGATCCAAAAGGTGGATTGTATTTTTTTTTTCTTTGGTTTTTTCTCAATTTTAATAGGAAGTCAAGAAAATATGGAAAAGGACCAAAATACCCATCATTTAATTGGATTTAATGGGAAAACAATTAATGGCCATTGGGAGGAGGGACCAAAACCGTTGTGAAATGACAATAGCGAAGGACCAAATCCAAGTTTTAGGAACTTAGGGATGATATCCGTTGAATTTGACAGACAGTAGGGGCCAAAAGTGAAGTTTACTTTTAATTATATTATTAAAATATTCAATATAATTTATTGAGTATATTACAAATTTGGTCCATGTGGTTTCTTGTTTATAACACTTTTGGTCCCTACAGTTTAAAATTACAATTTTGCCATTGGAGTATGCAAAAGTGACCAAATTTGGTCCCTCCCTCTAACGACCATTAACAATTAGACGTTAACTGAAGGGTATTTTAGTATTTTTTTTAGATTTTAGATTTTCTCTCATTTCTGTTAAAAGTAAAAAATATTTTAGAAATAATCACTAGATTCATGCCACTTATCTTAACCTAGGTCCCTTTTTTTTTTGGAAATCACAAGCCCTTTCCCACCGTGAAAACTCCGATCATCTTCTCAGACGGACCTTCGGTCACCTTCTCCCGTGGACCTCCGGTCTATCTCTCAAAATAATACATCCAAACTTCAAAATCAAACCAAAAAACCTAATTCAAATATTAAAATCTAACAAAAAAACCCAATCAAAACCTCCAAATCTTACAAAAAAATATAATTTAAATCTAAATAAAACCCTAATCTAAAATCATAAACCACAAACCATATGAAAGAGAGAGAAAAGGTTGTGATTTTGTTCAAAAGGAGGTGCAAATCGAGAGTGGGAGAACTAGAGGCAACAAATTTGGTTGTCTCTGAGTTGATTCTACTCGTATGGAACAACCTGAACCTTGCTCGTATGGAGTTGGTGTGTTCGAACAGAAGGGTTTGTCGGAGAAGACGACTTTGCCTGATTTTCATTTTCTTCATCGGTGGGGAATGGGTAATAAAGGGAAGAAACCTATTAGATCGGAAGAAGATGCAAGGAGTCGAAGATGGTGACCGGTAGGGGGAGTGGTGTTGTTTTGCTGGAGAAGAAGATGGAGAAGGGGGTTCTATCGTCTCACCGGAGGAGCTTGGCGGTGGGGTTGGGTTTTTCGATTCTAGAGAACAAGATGGGGAAGGGGTATAAACAAAGATATGTGTGTGTGTATATATATGAGCAAATTACATTTTTGGTCCCTCTAATTTACATATCTATTTACTCATTAAATAAAAATATGATAAAAGTACAAAAAGACCAAAATGCCCCTGACTTAACGAGTTCTCTTAACGGTCGTTAGATTCATGGACCAAATCTTGTTGTTTTTGCATATTCGAATGGCAAATCTGTAATTTTTAAACTGTAAGGACCAAAAGTGTTATAAACAAGAAACCACATGGACCAAATTTGTAATTTACTTTAATTGATAAAATATTATTTTTCTCTCATAAAGATTTAATTTCAAGAGTACTCATTAGTAGAAAAAATTCTGAAAGCTCTCCAAATTTGAAGAATTTCACATCTCTCTCATACTTGTTGCATTTTGAAGAATTTATTGGAACAAAAACTCCTAAAATCTTCATTTTGGAGAAGGGTGAGGCTAATGACACCCTATATTTTGCTAATGACACACTTATAAATGATTTTCTCCTCATACACATCAACATCAGAACCTGTTTTTTATATTCCCAATGCATGAATTGGTCTGATTTTAACATGAATAAGGGTGTCATTAGCATTGCCCTTTGGAGAATCTGTTGGAGATACTCTAAGAAACTCTTTTACACGGATAATTAAAATTTAAATTTTTAAAAAGAAAATTACATTCAATACAATTTCTCCATTTTAGATATTACAACATTAATTCTATTATTAAAATATTTCATTCATTCAATAAAATATTATTTATTTCTTCTAAATATTAATTTTAAGGTTTTCTTACTTGTGAGAATAAAAAATTATTTATATCTCATAGTAATCATTTTTGGGAAGTTGTCCAAGTTTGAAATTTTTCATATTCTCTCATACTCTCTCTATTTTGAGGAATTTGTTGGAGCAAATAATTTGTCTAAAGTCTATATTTTATCCATTTTGAAGAATCTGTTAGGAATCCTCTTAATAATTGTCTCCCAACTCATCCAAATGTAGTTGAAGACTTGATAATGTAAAGTTACTTTTCTTACACGCCTAAGATTTAACCATGTGATGTTGGGATTATTAAAATAACATCATCGTTGTTGTTTTTATTCTAGCATCTTACAAGACCTTGAGGTTGAAGCACTAAATATTGGAACAAAAAAAATAACATCTTGAGTGTTCTTAATATTGTTAACATGATGAACCAACATTGCAACATTCGATAAGAATAAAACAATGTTACCAAGTCAGAAGTTGGTGAATTAGACGAAGATATCCAATGATGCCACTTGTAATGTACGATATAAAAATGAGGTGGATGAACATTTCAGTTGCGAATGAACATTCTTGTCCAAAACGTGTTATCAGAAGAGGCATCTGAAGCAATAGTCACCTTAAGTTTGCGACTATTTCCCACAACATGAGCAATACCTTGGAAGTTCATATAAAAATATACACACCCTTCCTTTTTACAAGAGTTTATATTGATATATACTCAGGAAAAATAAATCACTTGTAAGAATAATTAATATCTATGAAGATTACAAGTGATTTATATTTTAATATGGATGGTGTTTGAATACTTTTGTAATTTTGAAAGATTGAATAAAGTTTATTGAGATTATGATAGAATGATCGAGTCTTTCAAGCAACAAAGGTCTTCTGAAAGTTGGACAAAGACCTATATTTAAACTTCGAGGTCTCGTTTATTTTGCAAGATTGAATTAGATTTGAAGGGACTTGGAATTGAATTCCATTACAATCTCATGCCTGATTTGAAGAATTTTTTGGATTTCAAATCCCACAAACACAGGATTTTGAATCATATGGGGGTAATTTATATTTCACGGATTTTGTATGATTTGTATGAAATAATGTTTTAAAATATGTTAAAAATATTTGTTATATAATAATCAATCGATAAAGGATAATTTAATTGTTTTTATAATTATTTATATTTTATTTATTCAAACTATTATCTATAAATAATTGAATTCAATTTCATTCTAAATCCTATAAAACAAACAAACATAAAAATCCAAATCCAAATCTCTCGACAAAATCCAAATGTCTCTCGACAAAAATCCAAATGTCTCAAAAATTCCAAATTTAATCAAATCAGATATCCTAAGGTGTCGTTTGTTTTTTAAGAGGTCTGAAGTCTTATTTTACTTCTAATTAATAAGAGGTGGTGTTGAAGTCTGAAATCCAAATCAACAAGATTGTATGTTTTTGTAACGTCTGGAGGCGTTTTGAGAGAAAAAAATAACATATGAACTGAGGTGGCGATAAAAAGTTTTAAGATGTTAGGTCACCACTTCTTATTTCATATGTATTTAAGGGTTAAGAGGTTCTGAAAACTGGAAAAAAAAAATCTAAATGTAAAAAGGTTTGAACGATTCAGACTTAAAAGCCATTAAGAAGTTACTTTTTTTTAAACAAACAACCCCTAATGAGGTGTTTGGTTCATGGATTTTGAAGGAATTGGAATGAAAAATTTCTTTGACCAAATTCCAATTCCTTTGTTTGGTTCACATATTGATCATGATGGAATCCCATGAATTCCACAAATCAAGGAATTCATCATTCCTTAGCTAAAGTGAAAGAATTGAATTTCATCCAATTCTTACCAACCAAAGGTGTGGTCAAATTCCATCAAATTCCATTCCAATTCCTTCAAAGTCAAATTCCTTCGACGGATTCCAATTCCATCAAATACAATTTTGCGAACCAAACGCCGCCTAAGATTTTTCAAGTTTGGAGGCCTTGTGGATAGGGTTGAAAACGAATTGAACGTTCAACGAACCATTCAGTGGGAAGTTCGTTTATGTTCGTTTATTTAATAAATGAACGAACATGAACAATGGTCTCGTTCGTTCATTTACGTTCGTGAATGTTCGTTCATTTATGTTTGTTTATATATATATAGGCTAAGATTACTTCTCTATTTATAATACATTTACCATTTCTCAAATGAACATCTCCCTATATATATATATTGTGACATTAATGTGTAAAAGCATTAATTAAATTGTTTTTTAAAATTATCTTTTTATACCTCCTAAATTTTATTCGATTTTTCATTTTGTTATGTTATTTTTTACGAACGAAATGATGAATAATGCTGGGTTTTTTTTGTTCATTTATATTCGTTCGTTTAGCTCTTAATGAACGAACATAAACGAACACGAATAAACATATTTTCTTAACAAACGAACATGAACACAAAAAAATTTGTTCATTACCGTTCGTGTTTGTTCGGTTCATTTACAGCCCTACCATCCTACAGAACTATGGAATTTCCCCCCAAAATATGCTTGTTGAATACTGCAGTGAGTGATACTGTAAAATCTGATTTACAAGTTGCAGATGTTCGAATTTAATCCTTATGAACGTTTGGAATGTTGGTAATAAAAATATTGAGTAAACTACAGTTTTCGTCCCTGTGATTTGTTGTTTATAACAATTTTCGTCTCTAACTTTAAAAGTTGTTTTTTTGGTCATTGTGGTTTGCAATTCCTTTCCATTTTCGTCCCTAAAACTAATATTCTCATGGACTAAAAGCGAAAGGAGTTGCAAACTACAAAGACCAAAAAAGAAAATTTTAAAGATTAGGGATAAAAATAGTTATAAACAACAAACCACATGGATGAAAATAATAGTTTACTCAAAAATATTTTAGAACATTTCCAAAAGCAGCTAGACATTTTTTCATATGCCAATATTATCCAATGTTCCACCATACTTTTTGTTTTTGTTTTTTCTATTTTCTTACATTTTGACAAATCTTAACACCAAAACGGTAAAATAACCATCTTTAAACTTTATTTTTGACTCCAAATACATTTGTATAAAAAGATTAGTATTTTAAAAAACTCATTTAGGAAAAACTAGGTTTTATAAAAATCTCATCATTTATGCTTTCAATTTTGATGTTTGAACATTTTTTACGATGAATAAAATAATTACATATTTCACACCACTGTTCTTTGTAGTTGATCATGCTATTAAATTTGGTCACATACTCACATATTGGATGTCCATCAATTAAAATGATTTATAGTACACTAATGGTATATTTGTTAGCAGCTTGATAAGTTTAATGTGACTTACAACTTATTCGGTTATATATACATGACTGTTTGATTGTGACTTAATGAAATAAAAATTGACTTATTCAGTAAACTTTTAAGGGGAGTTCTATGTAGAAAGTCAAGGTTTTTTTTTCCAAACATGTATCTCAATTAATAAACACGTTATTTCCATCCATGAAAAACCCTCATAAACAAAAATCTTTCCTATCTATATATTATAAACAGATGAATTTTCATAGACAACTTTATCTATATAGGACTTGATAAAAAACCAAACATACATTCTCAAATAAAATATTAATATAAAAAACAATTTAGTTGTTTATCATTTATCAAAATTCACGAGTGTATAAATAATAGTGTATTTTATGTACTTGCACCAATAATTCATTTGCTACCAATCAACTTACAGGACGAAATAAAAAGACAAGGATAAAATTGTAGTTGTAACAAAAAAACATTTGGGATTTATTGGAAAGTATGCAAATCCTAGATGTTTTAAAATGTGAACATGAAGAATATATATTAATTACATGTAACAAAAAAGTTAGGAAAAGTGGCTTAATATTTCAAGAATGTCGGTTGGTTTGATAAGATAACGAGCGATAAAAAGTACCAGGTATATCTTTAAAATATTTTTTAAATTTATTATAAAATAAAGAATTAAAAGTGAAAATCTTTAAGAAAAAATATGTTTCATAACCAATTTAACTTTTTTATTTAGATATTACAACATTAATTATGTTATTAAAATATCCCATATATTTAATAAACATTTGATTGTAAGGTTTTTATTTATTGGTGAAAATAAACTAAAAAATCATTTTTATATCATGGTAATCAGTTTTGGGGAGTTCTTCAAATTTAGAGAAGTTTACACTATTATTTTTTCTATTTTGGAGAATTTGTTGAAATTTTTTTCCTCCAAAATCTCTAATTTAAAATATGTTGGAGACGCTCTCAATAATAGACAATTGCCCAACTCGTCCAAATATAGTTGAAGGCCTGATAACACAACAAAATTCAACGATGTGATGTTCGAATTATTCTAGCAATCAAATCTTATTATCGTTGTTTTTATTCTTGCACCTCACAAGGCCTCAAGGTTGATGATTGCTTTTTCTCCAAACACAAAAGAATAATGAATATTTCACATATGAAACAACATTTTATAAACTATGCATTTTGACAAATGTTTCATATATGAAACAACACATGAAAATTGATCTGTAAGTTTATACGATTTATTGGGTTTGTAAATGATTATGTGTCTATATGTATATATATTGAATGAAATCCAATAATTATTACTTTATATTTTTATTCTGCTCTTAAGAATTCAAAACTTTTATTTCTTAATGAATTTGTTGAGGTTATAATAGTCCAATGGTCTAAGCCGGAACCATAAGAAATCACATTAATTACTTTATTGGACGATACTATTTATCGGAGTTTAACTATAAACGGGTCAAAATTGACATGCTATTTGCCAATGACAAATATCAACCCTTTTGGTACATTTATATTACAATCGTGGCCGACTGCTACTGATCAAAACCATATAACAAGTCAAATAAGTCCAACTGAATAATAATTTTATGGCTGAAATCAATTTTTGATACAAACCTTAAAATAACTAATATAATTAACTATTCACATCACTTAATTATTGCATGGTTACATTCCATGCATCCCCACATACCCCCACTAGTTATCTTATTTCACCATCAAAGCAAACATTTGGTAGTTTTGATGATGACAAATCTTTATGCCCATGTATTTGGTTTAATATTCAACACTTACAAGTGGATGACAAAAGGAAGTGAAGGTATATACTTGGCTAATTTTTTGGAGAGAAGGTGGACAACTTGATTTCAACAACGTCAAAAAGAACAATCATGTATGTACAAAATAGGACCATTCTTTCAATTCACAAGTTCATATCCGCCATTCATTATTTTTAATTCTCGTGTTTCTTTTAAACAGTAAAAAATTTGGCATACAGACATTTATCAATTTTTTTGAACTCATAAACAGATTTTGGATGTACCCATATGATATAACGTTTGGACAAGAAAACAATCATTGTCATTTTGGAAAAAAAAACTTAAGATCATCTCCAAGACTCCAATAATTTATTGGGACAGGCTATTAGCACTCCCCTAAAATCTATATACACTATCTTTTTCTTAAAATACTTAATTTAATGGTAAAGTTTAAAAATACAACCATGTTCTTTATTTATTTTTTTAATTTCCTTTTTTAGTTAAATTTGTTAACTTTTTCTTTTTGAAAGGAATTTGTTAAACTTTTTTTATTTTTTATTCAATTTTTTTTGTTTATTTAATTTCTCTAACTTCTTTTCTTCTATTTTATTAAGTCTCTTTCATTTTTATTTTCTTCTTTTCTCTTCTGTTTTAAGCTAAGTTGTTCATCAATTTAATTTTAATCATCTTTTATCGGCTGACAAAGATGGATCTAAGATAATATATTCTTTAATTTGAATTTTATTGGTTTTATACATTTGTCTATGATCATATTGTTAATTTTAAATAAAACTGAAATAATAATATATTATTGTTGGTTAAAAATTCATTTGGCTTGGATATGGTACCCACTTGAGATGTACTATTAAAATAATAGAATCCAAAAAATAAATTGCAAATTTATATTTTTACTAGATTGGTGATTCATCTATTAGAAACTAATGTTTAGAACCATGCCTTGTGCGATAATTAAAATCAATGTTAAGAAAAATTTAAACTTATGTTAATTGATAACTTTTATAATTTTTTTTTGTAGAAGTAAAGATTTTTATCTACCGTCAAAAGAAAACACAATAATTTTTTATTAATTATATTATATTTTAAAAAAATAAAATATTTGTGCAATTAGAAAACCTAAAAAATAGGCAATTAAAAACATGTGTATAATGAGTGTAATATGAGATGGTGTATGAGATAATTTAGGAGATAGTGTAAGGTGGCGTTTGGTTCGCAGATTCTGATGGAATTGGAATGTCCAATTCCTTTGACCAAACTCAATTCCCTTGTTTGGTTCATTATTTTCTATGGAAGGAATGTGTGAATTTCACCAAATTCCACAAATGAAGGATTTGAACATTCCATCCTAAAACCCAAAGATTTCAATGGAATGAAATCTTATATTTTGATAATTCCAAATTTACCCTTTACTCCAAACTAAACCCTACTAATATTGATTATCAACAAACACCAACTATCTCTCTCATCTCTATCTCCCTCTCTCTCCTCTCTCTGCTCTCGCTATCTCTCTCTCCTCCCTTTCTCTCCTCTCTATTTCTCTCCCTCTCCCTATCTCTCCTCCACTCTATCCTCTCCCTCTCTCCTCTCTCTCTCTCTCTCTCCTCTCTTCCCTCTCTATCTCTCTCTCCCTCTATCCTCTCTCTCTCCTCTCTTTATCTCTCATCTCTCTATCTCCTCTACCTCTCCACTCTCTCCTCCCTCTCTCTCCTCTCTTTCTCTCTTCCCTCTCTCTTTATCTCTCCTCTCTCTCTCCTCCTCTCTCTCCCTCTATCCTCTCTCTCTCCTCTCTCTCTCTCTCTCCCTCTCTCCTCTCTCTCTCTATCCTCTCTCTGTCCCTCTCTTGGCATCATTCATGTGCTAAAATAATAAAAACAATTTTTGTTAAAAATTAAACTATTTAATGACTATTTTATTAAAGTAATTTTTGTTTAAAAAATTAAAATAATAAAAAAGGGTATTTTGGTCATTTACCAAAATTCCATTCCAATTCCGAAGCTACAATCTGTGAACCAAACAGAAAAATTCCAATTCATTTAACAGATTCCATTACAATTCTGTCAACCAAACAGGTGGTTAAATCTGACAACATTCCATTCCAAATTTCCAATTCCATCAAAGTCAAATTCCTTTGACAGATTTCATTCCATCCAAAAACATTCTGCGAACCAAACGGCCTCTAAAGATAGTGCTCATAGTAGCACTCTAATTTATTTATGATTATTTCAAAATAAAGAAACAAAAGCTAAACTTAAAAAAAATATTACATTCAACTTTGACAAATTTTTTATTTTGTAGAATTAATCATTAATATATCATTAAAATATTCTATATATTTAATATTTCCTCAAACTTTGAAATAAATTTTATATGAAATGGTAATGCATTAATTACATTGGTATGGACAACAAAAAAAACAATTCTTTCTCTTAAATTATTTATTTTTTTGAAGAATTTTCCAAATTCAAAGAGGTTTTAGAGCAACTTCTACAAATTCTCTAAAATAGAGATTTTATTTCTATTTTGCTCCGACAAATTTTCATGTGAGTGAAGATAAATGATTTTTTACTTATTTTCACCAATAAAATTGAATTATTATTATTTTATATAAAATTTATAAAGTATATTTTAAGGGGATGTTTGTTTACCTCTTAATGGTTCCATTAAAAGGCAACATCTGAATCGCTAAGAGGTGAATCATGTTTGACAAAAAAAGAGTCTGTTTTTTAATGGTTTCAAAACCCTCTGAATTATTTTGTATCTTGAAGCTCCCTTAACCATTAAGCTCTATGATTTCATTATGAACAATTACCAAACAATCATATTTCATTTTGCACTATATCATAAGAGTCTTTTAATCATTTTACACCAAACCATTCAGCAACTGCTAAACAACATAGATCGCCTCCTATTTTCTTTTTCTAAAAGGATGTTGGAGAAAATAATGTGATTAAAAGCTTCAAAACCTTTATTTTCTTTATTTTTAAGAATACGATAAAATGCTCTAAAAATTAGTAAAACATTTCATCCTACTGGAATAAAGATAGTATACATTAAATTATTAAAATCAAAGTAAAACTTCCTAACATTATATACAAAGATTTTACTTACAAATAATCCAGAGAGTTTAATTAGAGCCCGAACCATTAAGCAATCCAAGAGCCCTTGCAAGCTTTATGAACAAGAAGCACAAATATATCACCAAAAGCCCACCTCCAAGTGTATGATCGAGTCGCATTTCCCTTTTCGGCAAAACCACGAGCGCCCAAAGCAAACCCGCCATCAAAAACCCGATCGTTTCCGCTATATATGGGTCATCGGGAACGACATACGAACCAGGGTAATCCGACCACGACACAAGCACAAACGAAAACCCCAAACCAATTAGAAGATTAAACAAGGGTCCGGCATAGCAACCCGACATCGCGATTTGAGTCCCGTCGGGCCCGCCGTACATAGCCATGGCCACGTTTGCGGTCAGGTCACCGATCGAGTTACCCCAAGCTAAGATGGTTAGCCCGATAATCGAAGGGCTCATTCCTATAATGGTCCCTAATGATTCCAACAAAGAGACCAATTCATCAGCAGTGAGATAGGTCCATGTGACACTCATTAGAAAACCACCTGCATACCAAAGAACCAAACACTTTTGTGGTGGATGTGTACTACTTGTGAAAGCAAATGTACAAGTCCCTAAAGCTACTCCAATTGCACCTGCAAAAAGGTATATCATCACACTAGCTTTTAACCCAAGTTTTCCCTCTTGTGTGTTCCAAATCAGAGCCACCATGATCGGTGCTAATATCGTCGAAATCACGAGAAACGGTTTCGAATATTCCTCTCTTGTAATCACCGGAATCGTAAGCCTTCTCGGCAAGTAAATCGGGAGGTTTATAACATGAAAAACGATCGTGATCCACCTGTTTCGTCTGTTGGATATGATTTGTTCTTCGTAATGTACATATTTTTCTGCAGAATGTACAACATTTTCTTCGTCGATTGAACTCAGTAATGGTACTCGTGGTCCCTGATCTTCATCAATGGCGTCAAGTGTTGACATATGTTTTCTCATCGTGATGAAATGCATGTAAGAGACTAATAAAATGTAAATTATGTAAGTCGAAGCGAAGAGGATTGATGCTAATAGGCTGATTTTTCCGATGATGATGATTATGAGGAGATTCGTTAGGGAGAACAGAAGAAAAACAACGTCTCTGATGAAATTAGGTTTATCAACTACGACGATTTTTTTCCGGTAAGCGATTAACAGGCTGAGAACACCGACAACGACGGTGGAGATGAAGATCGATCCACCGAGAATACTGTTGAGACCGATATCTCCGCCGTCGGTGGTGAAGGCGATTACGCTGGAGAAAACGTCGGTTGAACCGTTTCCTAACGGAAGCAAGGTAGTTCCGGCGATCGCCGGTGAGAGCTTGAGCGTTTTCGACAAATGTTCGACGGCAGGACAGAAGTATTCCGACGCTGTGTTGCTTAAAATATAGAACAGTATCACGAGCCATAGAAGAAGCAAAACGAAACCTAACTGAGGAAATTGGGAGAAATTACAGTAGAAGATTTGGAGGTAGTTGATGTATCCTTTTGGATCGCAGCCGGTGTTTGTTTTCACGTAGTTGCATTTGGAGAAGGATGAGTTTTGTCGGTGAACGGCGGTGCAAGTGGTGGTTATGGTGGCATCGGCGGCGGTGGCGGTGGCGGTGAGGTGGAAGGAGGTGGTGATAAGGAAAAGCGTAAAAACAGTTGTGGTTTTGAAAACAGAGAATGGTGAAGATGAAATCACCATTGGAGAGTAAAGAGTAAGTGTTAGCAGGTGAAGAGGTGAAGATGATCACATGAACTCCATGAATTTTGAAGGTTTTAAATTGCAGTGCAAAAATTGAATTTTTTTAGAGGTTTTTTTTGTGATTTTTGTGATCCAAGAAGAAGGGCACAAACTCTTATGATTGATGAACAATCCAAGCTCAAAGTGAACAATTTTCATTAAAGACCCTTTAGATTTTCAAAACTACAATTTGTGGTCTTAACTTTTGAAACTCACACTAAACACTATTTTCTCACCCATTTTTTTAATGGGTCCATAAATTACCCATTTTCATACTAAAAATGGTATTACAGAGATTAAAACATCAAATTTTGATATAGTGTGATAATTTTTTTTTTGTAATTATAAAATAGTCTTGTAAATTTTTAGATTTATATATTTTTACTTTAAAAGATTTTACATGCTATTGTAAATTGGATCTATGTTATTTTCAAGTTTTGGAAAATTTAATTGGTATATACTTAACTTAATATAAAAACTAATTTAGTTTTCATATAATTAAAAATACCACAACATATTTATTGTAAAAATAAATATGGGTAAAATTTGTAAAGTGGATAAATATATGGATATAATTAAAAAAAAAGTATATAATTAAATTTATGAAGAATATTCACTGAATATTCTATTTTGTTTTTATTTACAAAAAATTTAATGGTATAAGAATTGGTATTACTAATATGAGATGTCTTAGATGCCGTTTGTTTTTTAAGAGGTCTAAAATCTGAAGTCTTATTTTAGTTATGATTAATAAGAGGTGGTGTGTAAAAAAGTCTGAACGATTCAGACTTAAGAATCATTAAGAAGTTTTTTTTTAAAACAAATAACCCCTTACTATTTAAAAAAGGATTATCCACTTTTTTTATAGGTGAATTTACATCAAATTTGGTATAAAAGATATTTAGGATTTAAATTTGATTGATGATAATAAATTTTTTGATAATTAAAATATGTAATTACAAAATTAGAGAAAAAGAGATGATGGATATTGAGTGGGTTGACATTGACATCGGTGCATGTCAGAACCTAGCAGGCAAAAGGTGTAATAACTCGTAAAAATAAAATAATAAATAAACAAAGAAAGAAAAGTAAATTTTGTTTGGATGAAATATATAGGGAAATTTTTTCCCTACCCTATGAAAAAATCGACATTTTTAGGTATATAACCTTAAATGAGATTTTAATTAAATCCATAACTTTCTAATAAGTATAATGTAGGAGGGGGTATGAGATTATAGAGGGGGTAAGGTTAGCAACACCCATATATATATATACTAGCGTTGGGCCCATGCATTGCACGGAAGAATAAATTTTTTGTTGAAATATTGAACCGAGTTAAAATGAAACGTAATTTCTCTGTTAACAGTTAATGAAATACAATGTGAAAAATGAATGTATTTTCATAAGTGGTTAACTTGCATATACTCTTAATCGTTTGTTGTTATGAGTTTGTGCAATAATATTGGTAATGGTTTTGTATTATATTATTTAAAACTCAAACGACATGTCTCACAACATATTTATCTGATTATTGACTTCAAGACCTCATAGTATTAGTTGATAAAAATAAAGATATGTATATATATCTTATTCTCCTACTTCGAAAAATATGATTGTGGGTTTTGAAAAATATAAACAAATCTTCAGTAAATAAAATAAAATATAAAAAAGTAGTTTTTCAAAGAAACAAAAATATAGTGGAATACCTTTTGTTCAGTTGCAGGTTTCGCAATTGACACCTGACCGTTCGTCTTCTTCTTGTACTCGGATGATACATAGAGAAACTATATATATTTATAGTGAATTTAGAGAATATTTTAAAATCTTTTATTTTCATTTTCGATTTTAAATTTAAATGTAAATATATTAAAAATATGGAAGAATATTTTTATATCTACATCGCTTCTATTTTATTTTCTTTACACTTGGTTAATTTGTAAAGTATTGCGGAATATTTTTATTTTAAAGAATACGATAATTTATTAGTGTATCTCGTTATTTTTTATTCATATCAAACTTTTTTTTCTTCTTTTAATGCTCGTGAAAAAAATACATGTAGATTTTATATTATTAAAAAAAAATACGTGTAGATTTTATATTATGCTAATATAAAATACGTGTAGATTTTATAAAATAAAATAGATTTTATATTAGCAAAAAAAATACAGAAGAAAAAAGAGTTTATATTACATCTCATTATGTAAAAAGATTTTATAAAATAAAATATGGAAAAAGAATTTATAAAATAGAATATGGAAAAATCATTATGAGATGTAATATAAAAAAATACGAAAGAAAAAAGATTTTATATTACATCTCATTAATATAGATTTAAATGTAAAATCTACATTTAAAATAGATTATATGCTAATATAAAATCTATTTTATAAAATCCTCCACAAAAAAAACAAATAGTTATATTAATAAATGAGTATCCATTCCACAAATAGATGATTATGTGAGATACTGTGTTTGGAAATGTTGTACCAAAACATTAAAAAATTGTAAATTAAATAATTGACTTTAATTAGTTGTAACTTGTGTTTAAAATATTGTAATTAAGAGTTTTTATGTCGTTTTTATAATATAGTATATATATATATATATATATATATATATATATATATATATATATATATTAGAAGTGTACTCGCGCAATGCAACGAGATACATCACGATTTTAATGTTTCATTTTATTTTTTGTCGATTTTCAGTACGATTTTGGATGGTTTTGAGAAACTGATAATGTTTTTTTTATAAATTTATTTAATTTAGGCTTAATAATATAATGTTTTTTATATAAAAAATTTTAAGTATTTTGTTAGAATTCTATAATTATCTTATATATTTTAATGAAATCTAAAAAAAATAACCAATTACATATTTAATAATATAATTAAAACAAATTTACAGCAATATAATATATTAATTAATAGTGATACATGGAAAGGTCTATATAAAAGAAAAGTCCTCGAGATACATCACGATCTTAATGTTTCATTTTATTTTTTTGTCGATTTACAGTACGATTTTGGATGGTTATGAGAAAGTGATAATATTTTTATATAAATTTGTTTAATTTAGGCTTAATAATATAATTTTTTTATATAAAAAAATTAAATATTTTGTTAGAATTCAATGATTATCTTATATATTTTAATGATATATAGAAAAAAAAATAACCAATTACATATTTAATAATATAATTAAAACAAATTTACAGTAATATAATATATTAATTAATAGTGATATATGGAAAGGTCTGCATAAAAGGAAAGTCTTGTACATACCAAATTGGTGGGTGTTAAAAATCTGTAGTAGTAATATGTATCTTTTGCTTTGATACTTGTAAATTAAGAGATTTTTAAAATCTTGCATAAAATGATGATACCTTGTGCATAATAATTTGTATCTAAAAGTTTTTTATCGGTGCTTTATAATATAGTATATATATAGGGAAATTAATTAAAATGCCCGTATTTCAATCTCATATTACCTAAATGCCCAAAATCTCTTTTGGTTTGCCAAAATACCCAATTTGTCCGGGATTTCACTATTCATCCTGGGGTTAGGTCGGGATTTCACTTTTCATCCCGGGGTTAACCTAATTTATCTTTCAATCTCACCGTTCATTTGTAATCGTAAGTTCATTGTATTGATCGCGACCCCTACCCCGGGATGAATAGTGAAATCCCGGACAAATTGGGTATTTTGGCAAACCAAAAGAGATTTTGGGTATTTAGGTAATATGAGATTGAAATACGGGTATTTTAATTAATTTCCCCATAATATTTTCTACCTAAGTATGTTCTTTAATTTTTTTTCTTGGAAAAAACAATACTTAAGCAGGAAAAAAAACATTATGCGCATACTTTGGCTATCTTGGGAAAAATCTTTAAAAGATGATTAAAAAATTGATTTGGTTGATAAGATTGACTATTTTATTTAATTTCCCCATTTTTAATTTGTAGAAGGATAAAGTATGTGTCATCTTTTTTTTTTAATTTGTTATTTTTCTTGCTATGTACGTTGTAAGCTACATTTTTAAATAATAAGGATGTATTCAACAGGTTATCAAAAGTTCAAGGACTTATTTAACAGGTTTTGAAATGTCAAATGACTTATTTGTTCAAAAAATTTGTCCAGGGACTTAATCACTCCAAACACTAAAGTTCATTGGGTTTTTTTGAACTTTTCCCTAAATAATATAATATGTTAATTAAAAGAATTTGAAATTTATTATTATATATAATTATAAATTTTGAATTTTAAACCAAATTAAAAAAAAATCTATATTAATTTATGATTTTAAATAACCATTGCATATAATATGAAAAAAAATAATCAAATAATAATTACAAAAATAATAATAATTGATAACTAAAATATATTGATCAATATTTAAAAAATGATATAATCATCAACAATTTTAAATAATTAAATTTTATGTTATAATTTTCAGATAATATTAATTAATATTTATAAATTAATAATAATAAATTTTAATAATTAATATTTACTTATAATTAATAGTTAATATACAACAATGAATATTAATAAGAACATAATTGGAATAATCATAAAAAGCTCCTCATAAGCTACTTCAACTAACTTATCAAAAAGTTAGCTTATAAGCTAATTTATATTCATCGAAACATATATCGAGAAAATAAGTTAGCTTATTTTTGTCAAACGATGCCTTAGGGGGCGTTTGGTTCGCAGAATGTGATGGAATCTGGTGGAATTGGAATGTTGAATTCCTTTGACCAGATTCCATTCCCTTGTTTGGTTCAAGTTTTTCAATTGATGGAATCTTTGAATTCCATTAAATTCCATAGATATAGGATTTGAACATTCTATCATAAAACCCAAGGATTTCAATGGAATGAAATCTCATATTTTGATTATTCTAAAATTACCCTTTACCCCAAACTAAACCCTACTCATATCTCCCTCCCTCCCTTTCTCCTCTCCCTCCCTCCCTCCCTCTCTCTCCTCTCTCTTTCTCTCTCTCCCTCTCTCCCTCTCTCTCTCCCTCTTTCTCCTCTCTCCCTCTCTCTCCTCTCTCCCTCTCTCCCTCTCCCCTTCTCTCTCTCTCTTTCTCTCTCTTTCTCTCTCTCCCCCCTTCTCTCTCTCATGTCTCTCCCCTATCTCTCTCTCTCTATCTGTCTATCTCTCTATCCTCTCTCTCTCCCCAAAACTTTAGTTAAAATTAAACTATTTAATGACTATTTTATTAAAGTAATTTTTGTTTAAAAAATTAAAATAATCAAAAAGGGTATTTTGGTCATTTACCAAAATTCAATTCCAATTCCGAAGCTACAATCTATGAACCAAACATAAAAATTCAAATTCATTTAACAGATTCCATTCCAATTCTGTCAACCAAACAGGTGGTCAAACCTGACAACATTCCATTCCAATTCCTTCAAAGTCAAAATCCTTTGACAGATTCTATTCTAACCAAAAACATTATGCGAACCAAACGCCCTCTTAGGCTATGTTTGGTGAGAGAATTAAATATTATTTATCTCTCTTACATGTGGACTTTATTTCTCCAAATTTAAAAAAATTTACTCTCTCTCTCTCCCTCCCTCCCTCCCCCCCCCCCCCCCTCCTCTCTCTCTCTCTCTCTCTCTCTCACAACATATGATATAGCATAACTCTTAAAGTAAGAATATATCCTAAATTTCTAAAATCTTTATTTTAATACCGTTGTTAAAAATTGTTGTTGAAGATGCACTTATGCTTAGGGATGTGCAGAAAGTCCACCGATCCAACAGAAACCGACCGATCCAATTAGAACCAACCGACCATAATTGGAAATCCAATTGTAATTGGATCGGAACGGATCGGATTGAAAATTTCAATATCCAATTTGGATCGGACGCTTCTTTGATGACAGTCCAGAACCGACCAAAACGATCGAACCGAACCGATCAACATCCAATTAACCATTCGATTACCATCTAGTTTTCCATGCAACTATCATTCAATTTTTTTTTTTTGCAATTTGTTTAAATCTAAAATTGTTTTGTGTTGGTTTTTGAATTTTTAGTCTCATTTGTGTTGGTTTTAACACAAATTAAAAGTGATTAATCAATTTGTTTTATTATTAGAAAATTGCATTAAATTAACACATTGGATGTCCGATCCGACTTGATCATCCATTGGATTCAGATGGATCCAATCCAATGCAACGAATATCCAATAAGAATATCTAATAGATGTAACCGAACCGATCCAATCATCAATTGGATTGGAAAAATCCAACATCCAATGGATGATTGGATCAGATCGGTTTGGTTCCCCTTACATCAATTGAATGTCAACCGATGAACACCCATACTTATGTTGACATAAAGTCAAATCAAACCATAGTGAATATCTATTAAAAAAAATTCATAGAATTTACATGTTGACTCTATTTTGAAAATTGTAGTACATAATGATAATCATAATTAATGCATTAATTATGTATCTATACTATATTATAAAAACGGCATAAAAAACTCTTAATTACAACATTTTAAGCACAAGTTACAACTAATTAAAACCAATTACTTAATTTACAATTTCTTAATGCTTTGGTACCATCTTTCCAAGCACAGTATCTCACATAATCATCTATTTGTGGAATGGATACTCATTTATTAATATAACTATTTGTTTTTTTGGTGGAGGATTTTATAAATAATTTATTTTAAATATAGATTTTACATTTAAATCTATATCATTAAGATGTAATATAAAATCTTTTTTCTTCCGTATTTTTTTATATTACATCTCATAATGATTTTTTCATATTTTATTTTATAAAATCTTTTTCCATATTTTATTTTATAAAATCTTTTTACATAATGAGATGTAATATAATATAAACTCTTTTTTCTTCCGTATTTTTTTTGCTAATATAAAATCTATTTTATTTTATAAAATCTACACGTATTTTATATTAACATAATATAAAATCTACACGTATTTTTTTTGATAATATAAAATCTACACGTATTTTATTTTCACGAGCATTAAAAAAAAAACGGTTGATATGAATTAAAAATAACGAGATACACTAATAAATTATCGTATTCTTTAAAATAAAAATATTCCGCAATACTTTCCAAATTAACCAAGTGTAAAGAAAATAAAATAGAAACGATATAGATATAAAAATATTCTTCCATATTTTTAATATATTTACATTTAAATGTAAAATCGAAAATGAAAATAAAAGATTTTAAAATATTATCTACATTTACTATAAATATATATAGCTTTTCTATGTATCATCCGAGTACAAGAAGAAGACGAACGATCAGATGTCAATGGCGGAACCTGCAACTGAACAAAAGGTATTCCACTATATTTTTGTTTCTTTGAAAAACTACTTTTTTATATTTTATTTTATTTACTGAGGATTTGTTTATATTTTTCAAAACCCACAATCATATTTTTCGAAGTAGGGGAATAAGATATATATATACATATCTTTATTTTTATCGATTAATACTATGAGGTATTGAAGTCAATAGTCAGATAAATATGTTGTGAGACATGTTGTTTGAGTTTTAAATAATATAATACAAAATTATTACCAATATTATTGCACAAACTCATAACAACAAACGGTTAAGAATATATGCAAGTTAACCACTTATGAAAATACATTCGTTTTCACATTGTATTTTATTAACTGTTAACAGAGAAATTACGTTCATTTTAACTCGGTTCAATATTTCAACAAAAAATGTATCCTCCCGTACAATGCACGGGCCCAACACTAGTATAATATAAAAAGATGAACATTAAAAAAATGTTGGTGGACTGCACGATCAACATTTTCCCTCGACACTTGACTTCTTTTTAATGTATTTTTTTTTAATTTTTTTAATCTTATACTTTAACAGTTCACGGTTTCACATTACTTAAATACATAAGTTATATATTTACTAGAAGTGTACTCGCGCAACGCCGCTAGATACATCATGATTTTATGTTTCATTTTATTTTCTATTTTTTGTCGATTTACATTACGATTTTGGTTGGGTGTGAGAGAGCGATAATGATTTTTTTATATAAATTTGTTTAATTTAAACTTAATAATATAATGTAATTTATTTTGGTTTAATAATATATTTTTTTATAAAATATTCTGTTAGATTTTTTAATTATATATTATACTTTTATATTTAAAATTTGATTTTTATTTTATATTTAATTATGCTGAGAGTTATTTTAGGGGAGTTAAAGTTGGAAATGATTTTAAGAGAGTTAAAATGGTTAGAGATAATGATTGAAAATTAATAAATAACATTAAATGTAGTACATACAGCTTTAATGGTTGTTTTTTAAGTAATTAGCATTAAATAGCGGTACATTAAGCTTTAAGACTTGTTTTTAAGAGTTTTTTATGTCATATTTATAATATAGTATAGATATTTCTATATAGGTAGACTACTTGCATGAAACAATGTACATACAAAGGACTAAACAACATGAAATTAAAAACATGTGATGTATAAAGATTCAATTATATAACTTAAATCCATTTTTTTTAAACATAAGTCAACTTATTTTTTGAGCTTATTTCAAAAGTCTCATTTGGATTGTAAAAAGTAGCTTTACAAACTAGCTTTTTTTTTCCAATTATAACTTTGACTAATATTAATTGTTATTTATTACTATATAATGAAAAAACTAAAACGGTTATTGTATAAACTTTTGTACAATTACATTTACCACCCTTACAATGTTACATTTATCATTCTTACAATTACTTATTTAATTTACTTTATATCTCTTACTTTTTCATTTTTCATTTTACACCATTATCATATTAACACAAATAATTATATATTAACAAAAATGCAATGAAAAAATACGTTCATTTTTCTACAAATCATACCATTATAATCGTTTCGTCAATACCTACAAAATGAGTCCAACATTGAATATTTTTTAATTTAACCGTACTATTAAATATCATGAATATCTACGAAATAATTTGTTTTCTATCCATACGTTTTTTTTCCACCGTTAGCACATTAAAAACACATAATCATAAAATACGTTTCATTTTTATTATAAATTATATCATTATAATTTTTTTCGTCAATAATTGTAATATAAACTAATTATTGAATATCTTTATGGGTTTAAGTTTCATAAGTCGTGATTCTTAAGTCATGGTTGATTGTTGATGACATGTATATAAGGAAGTAACATTAATTGTTCGTTTTTTACTTACATTCCGCTGCATCGTGCGGGTATATGCCTAGTTGAAAAATACAGTTCTTCAAAATAGTTCTTGAAAAGTAGTTATTGATATATATAGTTACAGTTTTGGTCCCTTAACTCTTTTGATAGATTTACTTTATACCTTTTAGTTTTACATTTTATATTTTATATTTTCATTATATTAACACATATAATCATATATTAACTAAAATACGTTAAAAAAATAATATTTAATTTTAACAAGTTACATCATTATAGTCGTCTCTTCGATACCTTCGAAATGAGTCCACTATTGAATATTTTTTTATTTTTTTATATGTTAAAAATATGTTAAAAAATACGTTTTAACATATCACATTAACATATTTAATTACGTTGTATTTTGTGGATATCACATGTGATTAATTGTGGATATCACAAATTTCGATTATTTTGGGATATCACATGTCGATCAATAAAAACAAAATCATTCGATATATATATATATATAATATTATTTGAAATAAAGTAAAGTAATTGATTTGAAATAAATAAAAATATTATTGAAGACCCTCGTAAACGCAGTTATTCTAACGTGCCAACATTTATCAACTCCAAATATTTTGGTCATAAAGAATCAGCGAGACATAGCTCCTACTTCCAACGACAACCCCCCACTCCATATCTTGATCAAATCCCGAGTTTATTTCATCCATAGATCGTACAAGTACAAAATGTATTAGGCGATGAAAATTGTGAATTTCGAGTCATATCTACTTGTTTCGGTGGTCATGAAGATGCATGGGACACTGTCCGTACAGAGTTAATGGGTGAACTAACTGGATATTAAAAGAAGATTACCCAATGCCCACACTTATACACCATTGGACACGTCATGTACTTCCAGATGCAATGTCGTGGATTATCTCATACAAACGTAGATTAGATGTGAATGAAGAATATATAAAGCGTACTCGTACTCGTGAATATGTTGATTTAAATGAATTATCAAAGTTGGAATTTGTTGGAATAAAAAAACACGCAATATATTTATTATGTTTATTATCTTGATGTTAAAACTTACGTTCGATGTAATGCATTTTCTCTTTTTTTAAAAAATCGATTAACCAAGGTATAATATATGACATATAATAACATAATCAAATCAAAAAATATTCAATATTGAGCTCATTTCGAAGGTATCGACAAGACGATTATAATGGTGTAACTTGTTAAAATTAAAAATTATTTTTAACATATTTTAGTTAATATATGATTATATATGTTAATATAATGAAAATGTAAAATGTAAAACTAAAAGGTATAAAGTAAATTTATCAAAAAAGTTTCGGGACAAAAACTGTAACTATGAATTAAAAATAAAATAAGATTTGATGTGAGAGGGAATTGTAAATCCATTAAAATTAAATGTTACATTTACCACTCTTATAATTAATTATTTAATTTACTTTATATCCCTTGTTTTTTCATTTTTTATTTTACACATTTATCATGTTAACACAAATAATCGTATATGAAAAAAAAATGCAATGAAAAAATACGTTTTTTTTTACAAATTATACTATTATAATCGTCTCGTCAATACCTTCAAAACGAGTCCAATATTGAATATTTTTTAATTTAACCGTACTATTAAAAACTATGAATATATGTGAATTAGTTTGTTTTCTATCCATACGTTTTATTTTTTTTCACCGTTAGCATATTAAAAATAAATAATTGTAAAATACCTTTCATTCTTATTATAAATTATATCATTATAATTTTTTTCGTCAATAATTATAATATAAACTAATTATTGAATATCTTTATGGGTTTAGAGTTTTATAAGTTGTAATTTTTAGGTCATGGTTTATTGTTGATGACATGTCTATAAGCAAGTAGCATTAATTGTTCGTTCTTAACTCACATTCCGCTGTATCGCACGGGTATATGCCTAGTTTATTACTATTAATTATAAATAAAAATTAACATCACTAATATTGATAAATATTAATTAATTTTAATTATTAATTATTTAGAATTTTTATTAATCATATCAAAAAATATTTTTTTTTTAATTATTCTTTAACATTGTGAGAAATTTCTTAGAACTTTCACCCTTTTTAACATTTTCACAAATTTAGGAAAAAAAACATGCACCGTCAGGTTCTATTTTAGTGGTAGTGAACATCATTTTCGTAACGTAGGGGGGGGGGTACAAGTCTTATATCTATAGTGTAGGGTTGTTTTTTGTAGAAAACTGAAACTTATTCCTCGTGTCGTTTTTCCCAAACATGTGATACGCGTTTCACCGTTTAGGATATATTTTGTACCCCGTCCAGATGACAATAATATTTCAAGGAATCTTTCGAATTTGTTTGTTTGTAAACACTTTTCACTTGGTATCCTTGTGGTTTCTAAATATGAAAAACTTTTCTTAAGGTTGTTTGATTGGTTTTCTATTAAGTCATGTATGAATAAAGTTGTCTGTATAGATTGTGAATGATTTTTTTGAGGATTTTCCATAGATGGAAGGAGGTTTTTTTTTTTAATTGGGAGGGACATGTTTGAAAAAAATTTGGATTTTTGCATAAATCTCCCTCTATAAGCTTGTTGAATAAGTGATTTTCTACATCATTAACCATTACCAAATAGTCATGTGTAACCGACCAAAAAAGGCTATAAATTCTATTAAACTCATTAAACTATTAACAAATAATCCCTTACTTTTTACCTGTTGCAGCATGGACAAAATACATGATAATGTTGCAGTATTTATATATTTTCTCATTACATGTTTCAATTAAAAATAGTTAAGTGATTATATACTTAGGGGTTGTTTGTTTTTTTTAAAAAACTCTTAATGACTCTTAAGTCTGAATCGTTCAAACATTTTTACACATTACCTCTTATTAATCATAACTAAAATAAGATTTCAGACTTTAGACCTCTTAAAAAACAAACGTCTCCTTACATTTTCGAACTGTATTAAGATTAGGTTATCTTCTTTTATAGTTAACCAGCAAAAACAACTCTTAAATGTGTTAAACCATTTTTAATAGGGGACCAATTCTAACATTAATATCATATCTTACACTAAGGTGTCGTTTGTTTTTTAAGAGGTCTTAAGTCTTATTTTAGTTATGATTAATAAGAGTTGGTATGTAAAAAAGTCTGAATGATTCAGATTTAAGAGCCATTAAGAGGTTTAAAAAAAAAAACAACCCCTAAATTTGTCCATGATATCTTTAAACTTTATAACAAAAATGATATGAATAGTAAAACATCAAATTTGATGTAAAGCTATTCATTTACACTAACTTTTTTTTATCAAGTTTTCGTAATTGTAAAATGATTCTTCAATTATAAGATTTATGTATTTTATTTTTAAGTATATAGTTTTTTAATTCTCGCAAGGCCACTGAGATTTTTCTTGACTGTTCTTCAGGGTTTTTGGGATTAGTCAAGGTGTGCGTAAGCTGGTCCGGACACCCACGGTTAACAAAAAAAAAGGTATTATAAATAACACTTGTATTGATTTTTTAAGGTAACTACATTTCTGGTCTATGTGGTATGCACAAACTTTGGATCGAGTCTTTAAAACATATTAAACACATTGGTGATTCTAACTTGATTTTCGCAACAGAGTTAACATTGTTAACTTAAGCTCCGTCAATTAGTCACCTCATGTGTCCCTCACATGAGAGGCAAATGTACCACATCTTTAGCTACATTTCCAAAGCATGATTTAGAGAAATCACAATATTTCAAGTTTAAAAGTTGAGTAAATTATGTTTTTAGTCCCCGTGGTTTGTCGAAAATTTCTATTTTCATCCTTGTGCTTTTGAAATTATGATTTTAATCCCTATGGTTTATAATTATTACTTTTTTCATCCTTATGATTTAAATTTTATTGTTTTTTTCATCCTTATGGTTTACAATTCATTTCTATTTTGGTCCTTCATACTTAAAAGTAGTGTTTTGACCTCAGAGACGAAAATAGAAAGGAATTGCAAACCATAGGAACGAAAACCGAAATTTCAAAACCACAAAGATGAAATCCGCAATTTTTAACAAACCACAGGGACGAAAAACGGAATTTACTCTTAAAAATTAAGAAAAATAAGCACGGTTTCCATTTCGAACCGTACCTTTTGGTCTTAACTTGGGTCTGGACAATGTCTTAAGCACCGTTACAATGATGGTTCATTGGGTTTTAAATTGACTTGAACCAAAAACCATATCAATTGATATGGTAATTCTGGTCCGATCCTAACTTTGATCCAAAACACGCCATAATGATATATTATGCCTGAGTGGTTGCCAAAAGGACCCATTTTTTTAATAGGCTTTTACTCATTTGGTGATACCGATTATGGACTTCGAAGAATGTTTGAATAAATGTTCTATTTATGTGAATTTTATATGTTACTTTGTCATTTAACTTGTTTTTGATGTCTTAATTTATAAGATCTTTAATAATAATATTATGGTATGGACTTTTTATATCTTGTTCTATATATTATTCGTTCAATCGATCTATATTCTTGATATATGTATAACAATTAACCAGCCCTAAAATTGGAGTGCCTTGAGTACCTAATTCTCAATAAGTTATTTTTAAGCTTTTTACCTAAATACATTATAATATAATAGAAATATATACATATTTGTTGTCCTATATCACGACCCTCACCCGTGCAACAAAAGTTGTATGTGATTCGACCTGAAAATGGTGCTTCAGCCTAAACGTGAGTATGGTTGTTGCCTACTCCTATATGGCGACGGACCTACATAGAGCAATACGGTGGTTCGGGCCACCGCTTCATGGTCCCATCTTAAGGGGGGAAATTACGTTTTTAAAGGGTGCCACCATATATTTTTTGAAATTGAAAATTTGACACAAGTCTTTAATGGTATAGTTGGAAAAAGTTGTTCACTTTGTATGAAAACCCCGGGTTCCAATCCCACCTTTGTCAAAAGTTTTAGTTTTCAGCTTAAGTTTTGTTGTTTTTTTTAAATATATATATTTTAGAAAAATTTACAGCCTAGACTCAAACATAGGTCCTTTATGTGCAAGGACAAAAAACCAACCGACCAATCTATACTAACATTGTGAAATATTTCAACAGATTTGGCTTTACAATCAAACTTTGCCACCAGCCAGAAAAATTTATGGATCCACCTCTGCTCCTGTAAGCATATAACTGATCTCAATGCACAAAGTACAAGAATAGATTATATTCACATAGCTTACAACAATACTAGGAAGAAACAAGTACAAGAATGCTATGAAATGGTGTCATCAATTTCGTGCTCATTTTCAAACACAATTGGCATGTACACGACATCTATTAGTAAGCTGTGTTTCCTTCCGTAGAATACGTACACCAATACGCCAATCGCCAACCACACTGAAACTCGGATCCATGTACCACTTCTGTACGTTTAACAATCTTCTGATTAACATAACATAAAAAGACTAAACATACATAATAGCAGTGTTCGGTATGCAGATGGAAATGGACAAGACCAAATGAGTGAGAACGAGGTAGGTTGGTTTTAGGGTTTTAATTTGACACCGGTAGTTAAGTAATTTACCAATCTTGTCCGATCTTCCTGATTTTTGTTCCACCTGTTCTGTGGGACAGAAAAAATCATTTTTGTCTCACTCACTCAGTCAAGTCGTGTCCTCATCTAATGTCGTACCAAACATGGGACACGTTTTTTTTATTTTTTTCCATGTCATGTCCCACGTAACAAAAGCACTAAAGAAACTAAAACCAATGAGCTCACCCAAGATTAATAAGAAGATAGGTGTTCACAAGAATACATGCAACAGGCAAGAAAGGCACAAAGGGGCAGAGGAAACCTGAAAATAAAAGTAAATTGTGAGGCTATCAATTTGATGTATGGTTGCGGATAACCAAAAAAAAGGCGAGTAATCGCAAACACATACACCAAACAGATTTACGAGGGTACTAACAGATACGTATCTATCACCATAGGATAATTCTACCTCCATTCATAAACAAGTCCACATTTGACTTTTGAATGTAGAATCAGTTCTTTTAAACTTGACAAGTGACAAAATATATATTTTCTTTCTGTAGAAATACTGATAACCACATTTAATCATAAAAAAAGTTGTACAATCAAAATATTTTGGAAACAAAAAGCTGAAAGAACTTACGTATGATTTGAATTTTAGTAATAGTAGATTTAAATCCTCAAAATTAAAAGTGGGGCTCTTTCGTGATGGAGTAGTAATATGTATATAACTTGTTGAGGAAACTTGGATTATTGAAAGATTGAAAACTAAATGCATTTATAAGAGTGAATACACATATCTTCTTCTCTTCCCTGTTTCTCCTAACCAAGTACGCCCTCCGTCCCAAAATAAATGTGTCCACAATGAAAAGCGCACATGGTTTTAGAAAAGTATGATTACTACACTTTTTAATTATCTAAATTGATAATTTTTCCCTTTATAAAAGAGAGTATGAATTCTCCATCTCATAATTAAGGGTATAATTGGAATTTGGAAAGTAGTTCACTAAAATAGAAATGTGGACACTTCTTTTTTGATGGATGGAGTAATAGCAAAATGGGTGAGCCTATCACCATCATGATCTATGCATACTGCATACAAACATCATAAGATTATAAATATACCTCCAGTTTCTCCAAAGGTGAGTCTAGCATCATCCTGATCTATGCAGGCCAACACAGCCAGACCACACAGCAAAGCAACACCTCCTATCCCACACAATGTGAAGCGAGGAACACTGGCAGGATTCAAGTCCATGAGTTTTGCCGTATATAAATATTATATACTTAAAAAGAACAACCAAATCGACTTCAAGATAATGACATACATGGGAATGTTTTTCGCTGAAGCAGCAGATGCAAGCACAAGTACCCCTGCACAAACAAGAGCTATGTTCCAAGCAGCGATTTTCCGTCTTCTTGCTTCATGTCCTTTATCCATGCAGTGAAATAGAACGAAATTAGTGTATAAAGAATATGTAATAACAGAAAAAACAATACACAGAGTTTTAACAGTTTGATTGCATAATTAATCTTCTTCCTGTGATTGGGTAAAGGCATAAGAACTTCGTCTATGAACAATATTAAGTTGAAGTTCTAGGTCCACTAAGACTCGTATATGTGATGGCCAATTGGTCATGTTCCATGTGATACCACGAGCCTCTCAATTCTGCTAGTGAATATTTAAGGATTAAGGGCCTCTTATAAACCGCTGTTTGAGGACCAATTCAATAACTTCGTAATATATATTAGGCAGTAGCTGAAAAAACTCAAAAGGAAAGACCATACGAGAATTGAAGCATACATTGGCTGCACCTTTTTGAATATGACAATCACCCCCAATATCTATAGGATTTTCTCTGTTAATATCTGTAATATAATTATTGAATTCTGATGAGACTACATCAATCGATTCTGAGGATGGTGATTGCAGGAGGGTGAAATCTGGTGGAGTATATCTGAGTATTAATATTGAAACTGCAACAGCGGTAAATGCCAACAATGTACCCACACTAACCTGCATGAAGTAGTAAAATGCGTAGTTTATACCGTGTTACTTGAAATCTTCAAAGAATAATTGTCACAATAATTTTGTAGCCAACTAACAGTTTCAACTTACCATGCCTGCTAATTGGTCAACATTCATAGAAAATGCCAGGCATGCAATAAAGATCCCGGTTGCAATTGTACTCTTGACTGGAACATGAGTGTGCTTATTTATATCTGAAAAGAAAGATGGTAGTAAACCATCTCTGGCCATTGCCATCAGGATCCGCGGCTGAGAAAAAGCAAGAAAGGATGAATATATGAAGAAACAAAATCCTGAAGACTGTTTACAAGCAAAGGATTTTGTAACAAATGATGGTATCAAAATCAGAAGTTAAGAGAAATATTATCTATTCTAGCCTTCTAGGGGTGATGATGAAGGAGAACATAAGTAAACAGGATGGAAAGGAAAGCCAGAAAGTCAAGAAGTTTATTGGGACAACCATGTGAACTCATGCCCTTACATAGAACCATACATATATACATCTCAAAAGAGGATATAAACAAGGGCACCGTATGTCTCGTTCACCAGCATCGACCATTGTGTGGTACAATGGTGGAGTGAAGAACCAATACAATTATTTTTTGCAGGCACCTGCAATCGTGCAAACTGCCAAATGGAACAATGGCATATACCTGAGGAAGGATTCCACCGATTAAAGCAGCACAGAGAGCAGTAACAGCTCCAATTGTTATAATGTATCTGCAATCACAATGGTGTAAATAAAGTAATATGTAATGCAATTTTATTAATTGAATTGGAGCACTAAAACAAAATCTCATGCTTACACTGCCCAATTCATCCCATAAGTAGCAAACGCTGAGGCGATAGGGGTGTCTGGGTCTAACGCAGAACACGGAACCAAGCCAATCACAACAGCAGATACAAGCATATACAAAACACAGCATGTAAACAATGATACCCCAATACCAATAGGTAAATCTCTCTGAGGATTCTTCACCTGTAACAAGATGAAGTTAACATCACTAATAGAAAATTGCTCTCAGATTTTCATTTGTTTTCTGTTAAAGTTGACAAAAGTAACAACTAACAAGGTGAAAGTTTTATTTTCAGCATGCAAATCCTCTTGTAATTTGCACAATTTTTCTATTGATCTCAATGTGTATCTCAACAGAGAAATTAGGGCAATGATTAGAGAACAGAGGGATAACTTATCGAGAAGTGCATTTAATGCTTCCATCAAATTGTTTCTCAGTCAATGCATTACATCATTAATATGAATTAACATGAGATCTAAGCCTGCATGAACAGTTAGATACTCAGATTTTTGCTTAAAAGGACAACATGATGTTATTTGACCAAGGCTTGCATATAGCCCTATCTTCCTACATACAATGATAACTGTAACTAATACACCTTCATAGATCATAGGGTCAGCTGTCTACAATTCCATCACTCATTTTAATTAATTCTTATACGACGCCTTAGATACTCGGCCATCAGAAAAAAAGAATCACACACACTAGTTACCTCTTCGGCTGTGCTAGTTACTGCATCAAAACCTACGTAGGAGAAAAAAACTGTTGCAGACCCAGCAAATACTCCATTAGCTCCAAATGGGAAATACCTAAAAACTCAGAAGGATGTTTTCTGCGATTTATTATACCTCCCAAGAGAACAATTATATTTCAAATCACAGGAGAAGATATATATATATATATATATATATATGTATATTACCCGCCAGGAACTTCATATCCAACCCATTGAGTCTTGAAACCTAGATATCCACCGGCTACTATGACAAAAAGCAAGGCTACAACATTTACAGTTGTAATTATGCCTTGTGCCAGTGAACTCTGAAACATGCATTATATCAATATAAGACCCAATATGAAAGCAAATAAGATAAAATTATGTGAAGAAATATAACAATATGTCATTAATCCAAAGGAGCACCTCTTTGATTCCAGTGCACAATAATCCGGTTATAATGCAGACCAAAACAGCGGCACAAGGATCAACCACTATTCCAAGAATAGTCTGACGAGCTAAGAAAGCAGGCAGCCTATCTTGACCTCCAAAAAACAAAGCCTGTCCATTGTGAAGGAAGAATTGAAATTACAAACAGAAAAGGATTATCTTAATGGGTTGAACCTTGGAAGTGGTTTAATTTCAGGAAAAACATGTTACCGAAGTGAGACAATCAGACAATATTAATGAAATATGAATTCGATATGATCAGAACTCGAAACTAACTAATCATCCGTCATCCTTCCTCAATACCATAAAGCCATGTTACAAGGACATGGGTACAGGATATGGGTGAGGGATAAATGGACACCAGAACTCTAAGATTCTATATACCTGGAGGTATTGGATGTGTTAAAATGTGTGTATACATAGACAAATTTAAAGCCAACCCAACAAAGGAAAGAAGCTGTTTCATGACCCCTACATATATAATATGCAAGATAATTACACACTATAACCTAAATCGTATCATGCTTTGGCTTCTATGTACTTATGTTCATGTTAGTCCAAACTATGAGAAAGATTGCTTCTTGTATGGTCTCATTTTTTCTCATTCAACTCATAAAACTTAAGCTTCTTTTTATTTGTTTTTCTTTCTAATTTTGCAAGTTATGAATTTTCATTTTTTTTTCTTTTTGGTCTAAAAGAAAGACTTAAAATGGCCCTAGTGTATCCTGATTCTTGTAATTGCATGAATTTCTGATCAATAATTCCGATACAATCACACCATATGGGGTACATATCCTGAAGAACTACACCCCAAAGCACCCGATACGAGGATCCAGCAAGGGGGAGAAGAACCCCTGCTTCCTAGCCAAAAAGCTGAGGAGGGTATTGTTGATGCTCCTAAGCAAATAAGATTTACATAAATGCAGTGAGCAACCTCATTATATAGCAGCCCCAATTAATATGAGGGAAACCAGGGAAAATCCTTGTCTGATCAAAGGCTTGAGATATCATTAGTTAAAGGCCGTCTACTAAAAGCTAACCTGGTAAGCACTTATCAAGTAAAAGTTACCACCCTCACTTACCTTATTGGGTAAGATTCTTGGCCATCAAAATGGCATATTAAATGTTAGCAAGCGTCTCTTACCTAGTAAGCGCTAACCGGCACCCTCACTTACGGTAAGATTGTCGGTCCTTACAATGCTCACCCAATAAGGTAAGCGCTTACCCGGTTAGCATTTGGGAACGGCCCCTTAGTGACTGAAAATAAGTAACTTCACTATATACTTGATTCTAGTAAAACAAAACCAAGAATAACTGCTTCTAGTTCTGTTAGATATAATCATACAAGGGTCTCCTCACTTGTCAATGTGACAGATTCTAGCCTTCATTTTCAATGGTTAAAATTTTCTTTTTCTTTCCCTTCTTTTTTCCTGAAGGGGGCATGTAATCATCATTTACGTATATGTGGGCTAATAACTTCTCCCAAGACATAATATATGTACGGAGAAAGAGATAGCTCCTGAAGATTAATATGGTCTTAACGCTTAAGTTGTCATAAGATAGAAGATCTAACAGAAGTACATAAACAAAGGAGAAGCAAATTTACTGCACCATATTTGGGGATATGCCACGAGCAACAGCTGCTCCACCGAGTGTATATTCCAATATTAGAGACCAACCAATCAACCAAGCAACACTGAAAGCCAAAGCAACAAATTGTTCATTTCCAAAAAGAACCAAATACGAAAATTAGCAAATATCACTCAAAGTAACATGTTATAGAAAGGTAACGTACAACAATTCACGTAACTTATTGTGCCTTGAAATTATTTGAAGAATAGATTTATTGTTTGGAAATACGCATGACATTGATGTTTTGGAAGTCATATCGATAAAAATTATGACATACGAGCTTACCCTTCCCCAACACATAAGTACGAATAGTGATATGCACTCCCAGCAGATGGACAACGACAAGCAAGTTCTGCATAACACAATGCTGAAAGCCCAGCAGCTATTCCAGCAATGAGGAATGATATTGTTATAGCAGGCCCTGTTTGCTCTTTAGCAACTGTTCCGACAAGAATATAAACTCCAGCTCCAATTGTTGCTCCAACTCCTAATAAAAGTGGTTTCATGTTAATTGAAAGCAATGTATTTGCACATAAGACATACATACATACATACATACATACATACATACATAACTATTTTATTCAATCTTTTACTAACAACCCAGTAGCACGTGTTGTCTAAATGTAAGCAAACCAATTTTATCATCTCATTTGTACAAAAGTAAATGGTGCACCCCTATTATACACATAAATGAGTCAAAAGAGTAAAGTGACTACAGCTACAAGGAATGTAGTCTTAGACAGGCATATGATGCTCCGCACCAAGTAGCCAGTTTCACATAAAATGAATTACACTAACAAAAATCATTTTAGCAAAGCCGAATCTAAAATGCTTGTAGGTCCAAAGCAACACCAGACATCTTCCTTTTAACTGGTCTCTCATGTCCATTAAATGCAAGCATATACAAAATGGACAAGAACAAATCAACAAAAAAACATTTAGCAAAGTCAAAATGAAAATGCTTCCTGATGGGGGGATAGGCAACATCAGGTATCTTCACTTTAACCCCTGTTTTCAGTCCTAATCCTGAAATTAATTGTCTACTAATTTGTCCTCAATCCTGATCCTGCTTAACAAATATGAGAACCCTGAAGCCTAACTCCCTGTCATCCTTCCAATAGTCTTAACACCTGCAGAACCAGAAACCATGCCATGCACTTCATATTCGATAAATATCACCTAAAATATTAAAACTACATTATCTCTCATTAAAAACCTTGATTTCCAGCTTATGTAAGATTTCCTTTTACATTAACAAATTAATAAAAATTCAACATTCCAACTCCTCCACCCTAGTAAACTCAATAAGCAATATATTCCTTACAAGTCTCCGTCTATGGAGATATCATTTCAAATTCATAGCATCACGATACTGGAAAAAGGTCCAACACATATAAATCAATACAAACCTTACATAAATCTCACTCAAACATAAATTTCATAAATCATTGAAATAATCAATAAAATACAGAAAAATGTGACGATACGTAAGTTGATTGATTGAAATTTTACCAATGGCGATGAGATCAAAAACAGAGAGACGTTTAGCCAACTGAAAACCCTCAGCTCTAGCGACAGTTGAATCAACATGTTTTCTCCTCACTAAACATCCCACAAATCCACCCCAACATTCTCCAAGGCAGCCTCCAAGCTTCTGCATATCAATTTCAATTTAGTTTAACAAACTAACAAGGAATATGTGGGGTTTGTTGAAGAAATTTGGGGAAGATTAAAACCCCAAATCGCGCATGGAGTATCGAGAGTGAACGTTGTGAGCTGACGGGTCACGCAAGATCGCGCACTTTCGTAGTCTAGTTATATATATAATACGTATGGGGGGTATGCTGGCATCTGATCCAATCTTATCTTTCATTGGTGCATAACGTTCTTGTACGGTACAAGTTTTTCTTTCGCTATAAGTTTAAATTTAAAAATCATTAAATTGAGTTTTAATTGAAAGAATCGTTTATTGAATGCTTATAGATATTAATTCGCATTTACAGAATAAGGGAGCGTTTGTTTGGTTCATTTTAAGGAATGAAAATGAGAATGATAATAAAAATAGAGTAGAATGAAAATGATTACTTTTATTTCATTACATTATATATTATTGTGATTTCCTCTCTTAATAATGTTGAAGAAAAAAGTCTATCTTCAACTCCATGGCTCCATATCCCAACAAACTTCTCCATCCCTAACAACAGAACACGGTATCTTCATCTTTTTTTTTCACCACATCTCCATTGTTGCAAGCATCTCCAAAACAACAAGATACCATCTCGATCTCCTTCTTCATATTTCGATTTCATCTCCATCTTATTTTCATCTTTTCGATTTCATCTCCATCTTCTTATATTCATCTTTTTGATTTCATTTTCAAACACAAACCGAAAAACACCAAACTGGAATAATCGAGAGAGGGAGAGAGAGATAGAGACGAAAACAAAAGAACAAGATCTGTATCTTCTTAATTACATCTGTGTTTGGAGGTGCTATAGGGTTCACGAGAGACGAAGATGGAGATGAAATCAAAAACTGAAGAACAATATCTGCAATCTGCATCTTTTTGGTTCACATATTTGAAGATGGAAAACACATATATGATGAAAAAAAATTATTCCCCCCAATTTGGGGAGGAATGATTTTTACCCAATTCTATTATAATGATTAATTAACAATCTAAAACCGAACATCATTTTTCATTCCATTATCATTCCTTGTTTGAACCAAACCCTATCAATTATTATCATTTTCATTAATTACCTTATAGTACCTCTAACCAAACACCCCCTGAGAGATTATGTTGTTTATCAATACTTTTCAATGATAAATATTGCTAATCAAGACGTAGATGCGGTAATAATACAGAGACCTTTTTTTGGGGGGATTATTACTTGTCTTTCGGATGAGCATGACAATAACCTAGAATTTCATCTGGTAAATGGTATGATAAGGACTGGAAATCTTACCTAGTAAGTGAGGGAGGGACTCTTACCCGTTAAGTATTTACCGAATAAAAGACGCTTACCAACGATCTGCTTTGATGGCCGAATAAATGATGGCTTTAATTTAGTGTTTTTAATGGGCTTAAAAACCCAAATTTCTATGTCATTTTTGTCCCTAAAATAGGCCTACTTAAGCCCTTGTTTTGATTATGTTAATCAGGCCCGACAAGGCAAGAAAAAGGCCCAAAAGCAAAGGAAAAGATAAGTCCATCTTTCCTCACATCAGTTGTCGATCGAGAACAAGAGAAAGAAGGAGGCAGAGCTTCGCGCTGACTTCCGCGCGCCTGAAGCCACAACCTTTTCTTGAACCGTCAACCTTAATGCCACAGCCTGTAGAGGTTGTCCATCTCAAAGAATAGAAAAGACAGCAAACATCCTTGAGTTTATCCAAACTCAAGGCAGTATATATTAAAAAAATAAATAAATAAATAAATAAAATCAGATTATATCTAAAATAAGGTACACACAAATCTGATTTAGATCATATTATATTCCCAAGAATTATTTTCACATGTACTTCTTTTCAGAGATTAGACATCCTTCCCTAACAAACTCTTGTCCTTGTTTGTCTCTCATTCTCCTTCTTCTACCTCTCATTTCTTCTTCTTCCTCCACCACCGCTGCTAACTCGACCACCGGCGCCACCATCAACGTATCCTCTCCCATCGACTCCGGCGAGAAATCAAACCCACCGCCACCTTCATCTACCAACAACAACCACTGCAAACCCAATCGGCTACCTCCTTCTCAAAAACCTTGCTATCCCCAAACCTAGCCCTAACCCCTGTCGAACCTCTGTTCATCGCCGCCAATCGTCACTCCATCTACCATAGTTCGTCGATTACAAATCCCTATTCATCTTTCGAAGTCCACCATTCCGCCGTCACTGCAACCACTGGAACTCCCAATCACCACCTACCTGAAACCACTACCGAAACCCTAAACTCACTCACCTCTGAAAACCCAAACCCTCCCCCAATCGATGCTGCCAGGACTGCTCGACACCACCATCAACAGTTGACCATTCTCACCACCGAGCACCAACACCATCACTCGTCGGTCAACACCCCTATACCCTCCACATCGCTCGATTTCCCACCTATGGAGGACCGCCGAGGCCACGCTACTCATCACCAACACTATACGGAAGCCACTACATCACCTCCGGTAACCACCCACAACCTTTTCCCAAGGTTTGATTCCCCTCCCTCACCTATCTTTCGACATCTATCCCCCCCCCCGGTTTCTCCCCTAATCCACTCCGACAAAACCCAAACCGCGTATTCCCCTTTCCCACTGGATGTACTCTGGAGGACGCGTACATCTTCTCCTACTCGTCATGAGTAGGGTAGGTTCCGTATTCTCCGACCCTCTTTACATACTGTTTTAGTCTAGTTTTTTGTTTGAGTCTGGGATTTTGGGGAAGTTTTTTGAAAGAGTATTGTTTCTTACAAAAGTCATTTCCATGGTTTTTGGGTTTGTTAACATTGGTTAACTTTAGTAATAGCCTCAATAATCTGGGTTTTCACGCATGAACTTTTTTATTATCACCTCAAACTTGGGCTTGCAATTTTTGATTCACCATTTTTGTTGGGATTCTTGCACCTCTTTCCTCATACATTATTTATCTTTGACATTTGGAATGTTCTCATTCGATGAGGGCACCGAACCCTTCTAAGTTTTGGGGAGGGGAAGACATGCTCACCCAGTTTCATTTTTAACCATGTCTTTTGTTTATCACAAAACACCACCAAAAAGGCACACGCCAATAAAGCAAAATAAATGCACTCATGAGAAATATGCACGCAAAAGAAAAAAAGAAGCAAAGCTTCAAAATGAGTTCTCATAAGCATACCAAAGAAAGTGTCATAGACACCAAAGCACTTGTGTGCTCGAATTTGTTCCCCAAAAAGAAAAAAAAATATGGTAGTAAAATTGTGCCATACAAAAAAAAAAGCCAAATACATAAGCCTTTTATTGCATTGTGATCCCAATTCATCATAAAGTTGTTTGCCTAGCTTGTGGTTGATAATTTTTTTTTTCATGTTGAGAAAAACAAGTTTATGAAAGGCTATCATTCGGGTTGAACTAATTGAGATGAACCGTGATTGTGCCAATGATGATTTGTATGGAAATGAGCCTCTTTTTAATAAATCTTTGCTCAAAATTAAATTTTCTTTCAAATAAAGTTGTTCGGGACGAACAACGGTTCAAGTTTGGGGTTGTGATAGGGTAATTTTATTTACCCTATTTTTAACTCGTTTTTATAATCTTGAACAAATTTTTATTTTCCCATTGAGTCCTTTTGCTTATTTTTAGTGCTTATTGTCTAAAATAAATGTTTAGTGTAATTAGTCGTTTTTAGTGGTTAATTTTAATAAGCATTGCATGAATCTCATGTTTTTATGTGTCTTTATTTTAGGATCGAAGCGAAGGCCGTGAGAAGTCAACTTCACGAGGTAACGCGCAAACGAAAACGGACTTCTCCTTTTTGGGCCAACTCTAGGGTTTTTGATCGGGCTCGATTTTCATTGAAGATTGCGGACCGGGCTTTTGTTATGACTACCTTGGGCCAATTATGCAATTTAATTTTTTGTTGGATGATCAAATGTTTTGGGCTAATATCTTCCTACTACCTTGGGCCCCCATTTGCAAACTTGGGCCCCAAGGCTTAAGTTGGCTATATAAGGATGTGCTTAGTCAGTGTAAGAGATACCTCATAACAACATCCATCAATACTTGTTCCTTCCATGCCTCACGTATTGGTTAAACTTTTGGACAAAATGTGTTAGGTGCATTGAACCTGGACACTTTTGTCATCTTCACCCATAGGAGCTTTTTCTACCATCTTTTGTATTAGGATTGAAGAATTGAGCCATTAGTGGTTGGTTTAAGCTTTGGCTCATGATTCAATTTGGATCCTAATTATATAAATATATGTCATTCTCTTTCGTGATCATCTTGTGTTAATTACGCGTGTTCTCGTTACAATTCAAGAATCTCATTGGTTCGATACGATTTGGTTTTTAATTTGGTCTCATTACGGCTTTAGTTCTATTACAAACCGGAAGTCCGAAAAATAATTTCGGATTCCCAACTCTTGTTGGTTCACGGTTTGTGGTAGTCTATTAAATCCGTTTTATGTTTCCAACTTTATAAAAATCACTCGCACGTTAGTTAGTTTCCTTTACGTCGTTAAAAAGTCATGAAATCTTCAAGCTCAAATCTCACATTTGAACCAAGATTTTCCATCTTCATTTTTTATTCCGTCTTAGTTTTATAATTCTCATTTTACTTTACCGTTATTTATTTTAACGCATTTTAATTTCCGCAATTTAATTTCTGCAATTTAATTTATGTACTTTAATCTTTTGTCTTTTACTTTCCGTCATTTAATTTCTGCAATTTAATTTTCGTTATCTACTTTCAGCTTTTATTTTACGCAATTTTAGTTCATTGTCCAAAGAGAAGTTCCGGGCACAACAATCCTACGATTTTTATCGTTGATTGTTTGAAAACGCCAACCATCTCTTGTAGAAAGGTTAAGGGCATAACATTCCTACGATTGATATCGTTGATTGTTCGAAAACGCCAACCACCTATTTTAGTTATATTTACATTTCTGCTTCTGTTATATTTATAATCGGTACGAAGTTAAGTTGGGACAAAGACTGATCAAAAGTAAAACGGTGTTTCGTATCGCATGATTGTCCGAAGTTATTTAAATTAGAGTTATATTTTATGGTGGACTGCAATTAATCAATTGACAACTGGTTTATTGTACGACGGCTCATTTGAGTTTCATGAAATATCGACTTTAAGATAACGAAGGAATGCGATCTCATCTTTTTATCCAATTATTAATCTCATTCCAACAAAGCATTGTACCGATGGTTCTTTTTAATTAATTGTTCAGTAGTGTTAATCAAACCCCCAATCAAAAATATTGTTTTCGAATTCGCCATCTGAAACTCGCTTTTACAGACCCGACTTTCGAGGAAAACTTTTCCACGTTTCCCTGTGGGATCGATATTCGGTACTTTGTACCATTATTACTTGTTAACAGACGGCAGTAGATTAAGATGTATACTTGCGTCGATATCTATTTTCTTGCATTTTAAAAAAGGTGTAAACACGAAAAGCCGCGAACAATGGTTGTTAATCAAAACCTGGTTACGTAATCGTCTAGGGATTTTAATAAAGTAACGAATGAAATCGTTTTGTCTCAATAAGGTTTCCAATTCGGTTTCATGAATTCTTGCAATCGAAGCTTTAGTAAGCCGAGCTTGTGTGCTTATTGCTTCGAGTTGGTGATCTTTCTAACTCGTTAATGCTAATCACGCCTAGGAACTTAAGAGCTTGTTTAATTTCTTATTCTTGATTAAGATCCGGTTGAAGAGCTTGTTTTAACTGGTGTGAATCTAAGGAAAAATCGAGGTTATCAGAGCTTGGGTTCGTTCTTTGTGTTTACGTTTTTGGAATCAATGATAGGTGTTGCCGTCTTAATCGAAGTCGAACGAATGTTGGGTTTTCTCTTTATCGTTTTTAATTGAATGTTTACTTTAGTTAATCAATCCCCCCCCCCTTTGTATTGAAAGTATAGAAGTTGAATAGTAGTCACGACCAATCCCTGTGGATTTGACCCGACTTACCACTATTGCAATATTTATTGTGATTTGGGACAGTTGGAAAATATAAATACTTATTATTTGACGGCCTCGACACTCGTTCAAATTTTTGGCGCCGTTGCCGGGGATTGGTTTCGGTGATCGTTATTTAGCTTTTGTACTTTGTTTTTCTTTTATTTAATTTATGTCTTATAATTTTGTTGTTTATCTGATTTAATCGTATACCTAACGCCAATAGTCTTTTAAGTGTTTTTGATCTTTCATGGCGGATTATCCATATCATTATGGGTCACGATATACCACCAACACCCGAGACTCAAACGAGGTAAATATCTCTTCCCTTGAGACTCAACTTTCAGATCTAACATCTCTTGTGATACAGTTGGTTTGTAAAGAGTCATAACGGGTGAGAAGATGTGGGGCGTACACTACCAATGCTTTTTCGACCAATCCCTGTGGATTCGACCCGACTTACCACTATTGCAATCTTTATTGTGATTTGGGACAGTTGGAAAGTATAAATACTTATTATTTGACGGTCTCGACACCCGTCAATAAAAGACGCTCAAACTGATACATAATTTTTTTTTGTACAATACAAAAATTACACCCTCCTCGTATGCCACACATTGCACCGATGAGGCGACGACCATTGTTGCCTTAGCACTCTGTCCCCTTACACTGTGTTTTCGAGTCATTTTTTATGAGGGAAAGAGAAGGAAAGGAGGGAGAAAGAAAGAATTTTGTGTTGTTGCTTTTTTTAAAGAGAAAAAGTGATACAGCACCAGAACAGAGAATCACAATGGGATTAAGATAGCTGGTAGACATATTAGTTTAGGACTCCTTTTATTATTAATTTTTGGCTTTATAGTTGATATCCTTATCTGTTAGTTGGTTTCCTTATTTTCTTACTTTCCTTATTTTCTTACTTTCCTTATTTTCTTTCGTCGATAGTGTATATATAGAGATGATAGGTATTGTTCTGAGGAAATCAGTTTTTGAATATTAATTTGAAAGAAGTATTATTTCTGACTCCTGTTTCGGTATTCTCCTGAATCAACGACACTAGAGTCTTTGGATCTGGTAATTCATAAGGAATCAACAGGTTTGTTTGTTGCGGTTGCATCAGTTGGTATCAGAGCCTGCCTCCTTTGTGACCGTAGCCTACCCCCCACGTTTCATCATGCCACCTCGTCGTCGCCAACACCAACCCAATGACGATTGGGTCGAACTCCGTCAAACACTCGCCGAGTGGCAACGGAACATGCAACAGGCAATTATCGATGCCATTCAAACCAACAACCAACCTTTTGTCCATAACGACGATCCTCACTTAAGTCATGGTGAGACTACCGACACTGAAACTGAAGAAGAAAAAAGAAACCCTTTTGCCCATCCACGACAAGGTCCACGCCAGGAAGACAACCACCGATGGGAATCGGGTTTCAAACTTGATATCCCTGAATTCCATGGAAGCCTCCAACCTGAAGAATTTTTGGATTGGGTCGGGGTCGTAGAAGAAGTTCTCGATTTCAAAGAAGTCCCCGATAATAAGCGAGTATCACTAGTTGCTACACGTTTTCGGGGACATGCGGCAGCTTGGTGGCGACAACTCAAGACTTCTCGTGTTCGAGCCGGGAAAGAAAAGATTGCATCGTGGATAAAATTAAAGAAACATATGAAGCGCGATTTCCTCCCATATAATTATGTACGAACCACGTATCAACGTCTTCAAAATTTACGACAAGGAAATCGAACGGTCGATGAGTATGCCACCGAGTTCTTCTTATTACTTACAAGGAATGATATTAATGAAACCCACATCAGTTGGTATCAGAACAATCGGTATCCCGCTTCATCGGAGGACTTTGTCCAGCATTCCAACATATATTGAA
Source organism: Arctium lappa (assembly GCA_023525745.1). Lineage (NCBI taxonomy): Eukaryota > Viridiplantae > Streptophyta > Magnoliopsida > Asterales > Asteraceae > Arctium > Arctium lappa. The sequence goes on along the minus strand of CM042054.1, from coordinate 11,832,716 downwards.
TCTGTTTGACCCAATATCCGTCTCCGAAGCCCATCAGAGAGCCTTATTAATTGAACAACAACATAGGTCTGGCACCTCTCCATGGATTTCGACAACCGATGCAACAAATCGCAACACCCCCGTCGATATCTCAAGAAGACCCCCAAATATGACGGCGACCCCACGCACCGAGACAACACCCTCGCGGACAGTCGGCGGTAATAACCCAACAGGAGTAGCCCGATCCACTCGTCCTAATGCACTTCGTTGCTTCTCTTGTGGAGAAACGGGCCATCGGCAAACGGCTTGCCCCCGCACAGGTAAGCGTAGGTTACTAGTTGAAGGAAGGGACATAGAAGATCCTCAACTTTATGATGAACAAGACGACCAATACATAGAAAACGACGAGACAACCGAGGAAATCCTTGAAGAACAAGTGGCAGGGGATCCGGGACCGTTACTGGTACTATGACGAAGTTGTTTGGCCCCTAAGGCAACCCAAGACGCGTGGTTGCGAACAAACCTTTTTCAGTCCACGTGCACAGTTAATGGAAAGATATGTCACTTTATTGTTGATTCTGGTAGTTGTGAAAATGTCATCTCGGAGGAAGCAGTTCACAAGTTGGCATTAAAAACAGAAAGACATCCTACCCCTTACAAACTCTCATGGCTAAAAAAAGATGCGGAGGTTCACGTCTCTCGTCGAGTTCTCGTCTCTCTCTCAATTGGAAGCACATATAAGGATGATATATATTGCGATATGGTTCCCATGGATGCCTGCCATATTCTTTTAGGACGACCATGGCAATACGACCGACATGTTGTCCATGATGGAAAAACGAACACATATAGCTTCCACTTTGAGAACCGAAAAATTACGCTTCTTCCATCAAAGGACCCACCGGGAGCTCTATCACTACCGACAAACAACATCCATCAAGAAAAACTAACCGAGGAAGCACTAAAACATGAAGTATCTTCTAAGAAAGTTCTTTTCCTCACTCGCTCCAAATTTGAATTGGCCATGCAAGAGACCGGTGTCGTATACGCACTCGTTACAAACCCAAGCACATCTTCTCTACACCGTAATATGTCACCCGAAATCCGGACGCTAGTCCAAGAATTTTCAGATGTCTTTCCGGAAGAACTCCCTAACGAACTACCACCGCTACGTGACATCCAACATCAAATTGACCTTGTCCCAGGAGCCACACTTCCTAACAAACCACACTATCGGATGAGTCCGAACGAACATGAAGAACTCCGCCGTCAAGTTGAGGAGTTAGTAGCGAGAGGCTATCTTCGAGAAAGTCTCAGCCCTTGCGCTGTCCCGGCACTTTTATTCCCCAAAAAAGATGGGACGTGGCGCATGTGTGTGGACAGTCGTGCTATTAATAAGATAACAGTGAGATACCGTTTTCCAATTCCTCGGCTTGATGACCTCATTGACCAAATAAGCGGTGCCACTATTTTCTCCAAGCTAGATCTCAAAAGTGGTTACCATCAAATTCGGATTCGCCCGGGAGATGAATGGAAGACGGCATTCAAGACACGCGAAGGTTTGTTTGAATGGCTTGTAATGTCGTTTGGACTTTCTAATGCCCCGAGCACCTTTATGAGAGTAATGAATCAAGCACTTCGCCCGTTTATCGGTAAGTTTGCCGTTGTCTATTTCGACAACATTCTCATTTTTAGTACTACAATGGAAGACCATCTTCAACATCTTCGGGAAGTCCTCTCAGTAATGCGAAGAGACAAGTTTTATGCTGCTGAAAAAAAATGTGATTTTGGCTCCGACCAAGTCCTTTTTCTCGGTTACGTTGTTTCAAAAGAAGGCTTGGCAGTGGATCAACATAAAGTAGAATCTGTGAAGTCATGGCCAATCCCACGCACCATTACCGAGATTCGTAGCTTTCATGGGTTAGCCTCTTGTAACAACCCAAAATAAAAATAAATAAAAATAAAAATCAATGGAAATGGGACTTCTCATATACACATGGGATCAATTTATTAAATATAAAGAAAATGGAGGGTTTGAAACTTATAACTTTAATGACCACCTTACTCAATCATTTAGAAACGTCATTAACCACGTCTTACCGCTTTTCCATGAAACTGACAATGACTTGGTATAAAGTGAGGCGTGGAGTTTGTAGTTGTATGTAAATCGAGTCAATAAGGAGACCTATCGTAAGCAAAGGCAACGGCGGATATCGAAACGAGAGTCGATAGTACACTACATCACAACTAGTTCGGTGTCAATCGGTAAGAGTTCCATACCCCTCGTCTCTAAATTTTGTTGTTAGATAATCGCTTTAGTTGTTCAGTTTTTCGAGTGGGTTCCCGTATGATAACTGTGGCCAACGGTCACCGCTAGCACACTCACCGTTCATCACAACGTTACTGTCTGTGACAACGGGTTGTCAAATGCGACCCCGTTTCAGTTCGAAAGATAGAGTTTATGCCTCATACGGGTACCGTAAATACATTTACACAATGGATGGCCGATGTTTCACCGTTGTGGTAAATAAAAGGGTTTCGGAAGTCGTTATGACGAGAGTTTTATTGGTTCAGTGTCTTGATTATTTTGAGTTTGATAACTACTGCTCATCGATAGTCCGTCTTGGATTGTTTAGAGAAGTAACAATCAGATATGTATATATATATATATGTATATATACAGAGATTAAAAGTTTACATATATATATATATATATATATATATAGTAAACGCTGTCATCCATTAGTAGGTTATGAGTGAAAATGGTTGCATATATTATATTTGGATTTATGCATGCAAAATCATGCAATGGTTTTATATGGATGGCTTAGTATTTAAAAGAAAGGTTCCTCCATAAATAAATTATGGATGGCTTAGCGTATATATATATACCTATGTATATATGTAAAGACGGGATCTTATGGTTTATAAAAAAAAATGTCAAGAGGACTACTCGATCAGTTCTAAGGATGTCGTATTTTATATCGAAATTAAAAGTATGGCCTTGGATTTGTAGGGGAGACGCTAGCCACTTCAAAGAGCGGGTTGGGCAACGACTAGTACAGTGAGTTATACGTGTATTTTATTAAAATGGTTGCATGTTTTAATGAAAGTTATTTACAAGTTTATTGATATTTTAAATGTCGTTTATTGCATCAAATGTGAAATATTTCCATGTTATGTGTTTTGAAATTTGTGTGGCAATGGGGGTGTATTACGGTGTAAGTCCGTAAGACGAGCATGCTGTGTGAGCTTGTCTAACCGTAAGTGCGAACATGCTGTGTGAGTTCGCCAGGTAATGCTGTGTGAATTAAATACCTCTCAAAATGCCAATAGCTTTGTGATTAAAATTGTTTTATCGCATGCAAGATTTTGATGCTTTGTGAAATTCATTATTGAAATTGTTTATGCATAAAAACCGTGTAATCACTGGGCCCTAGGCTCACCCAACTCCTTTTCAAAATATTATGCAACCAGGTCGTCACCTAATCGGAGGTAGTAGCAAAGGGAAGGAGAAGGTCTAGAGTCGGATTATCATTTGAATAAAGGCATGATGAAGGATGTCGTTCGAGATTTTAAGAGATTATGTTTTAGACACTTTTTCCTTTAAGTTTTATAATCTTGAAATATTCCGCTGTGTTGAATTATGTAGACATTATGGCTTTATTTATATGTATGGATGTTTTATAAAAAAAAAATTGGGACGTTACACCTCTTTCTACCGACGGTTTATTCCCCACTTCAGTAGCATAGTAGCACCGATTACTGATTGTATTCGGGGAGGAAAGTTCACATGGACCGAGGAAGCTACCAAGGCTTTTGAGCTAATTAAACATAAGCTTACAACAACTCCTGTATTGGTACTACCCAATTTTTCTCTTAATTTCGAGCTACATAGTGACGCCTCCAAAGTGGGCATCGGTGCCGTTCTCAGTCAACAAGGACGTCCGGTCGCATATTATAGTGAGAAACTATCTGGATCACGTGCTCGTTACAGCACTTACGATGTGGAATTTTATGCAGTTGTTCAAGCAATTCGACATTGGCGTCACTATCTCTTTCACAAAGAATTTATTCTCTATACGGATCACGACGCATTAAAGCATCTTGGAAGTCAAGACAAGATTTCGACTCGACATGCCTCATGGATAGCATACCTTCAACAATTCACATTTGTTATCAAACACCAATCGGGAACTCTCAATCGAGTTGCAGATGCATTAAGTCGTCGCCATGCCTTACTTGGTACAATGCATGTTTCAGTCCCAGGTTTCTCTACTTTTCCAGAATTATACTCCTCTGATAAGTTCTTCTCTCGGATCCTAGAAAATGTTCGTCGTGGGGAACGTTCCGAGTACATGCTTCATGATGGTTTCATTTTTCTAGGTAATCGTCTCTGTGTACCAGATTGTAGCTTGCGTTTGCAAATTATAAAAGAATTGCATGGAGAAGGACATGTTGGGCGTGATCGAACGCTTCATCTAGCTTCAAGCTCTTATTTTTGGCCAACACTACGACGTGATGTGGAACGATATGTAGAACGTTGTCGAGTGTGTCAAACCGCCAAGGGTCACGCATCGAACGCAGGTCTCTATCTACCATTGCCCGTTCCGACACAACCGTGGACTGATATTAGTATGGATTTCGTTCTCGGTCTGCCTCGCACTCAAAAGGGTCATGATTCTATATTTGTAGTGGTTGATCGCTTTTCAAAGATGGCTCACTTTATCCCTTGCAAAAAAACCACCGATGCCACCCAAGTAGCTCAATTGTTCTTCAAAGAAGTCTATCGTCTTCATGGTCTTCCCACATCCATTGTTTCTGATCGGGACTCTCGCTTCTTGAGTCACTTTTGGAGATCCATATGGAAGTTGGTCAACACTAGTTTAAATATGAGTTCGGCGTATCATCCACAAACGGACGGACAAACCGAAGTTACTAATCGAGCATTGGGAGATTTACTTCGAAGTCTCGTGGGAGATCATATCAAGTCTTGGGATATGAAGCTAAGCCAAGCTGAGTTTGCTCATAATCATGCAAAAAATCGCAGCATCGGTCTTAGTCCATTTCAAGTAGTCTACGGTTGTGTGCCTCGTTGTCCCCTTGACCTCACCCCACTTCCAGATCACACACGAATTCATGGACAAGCAGCCGATTTTGTTAACGAACTACAACGTATTCACCAAATTACACATGATCACCTCATTACTTCCACCAAGAAGTACAAGACGGTTGCCGATCGCCATCGGCGTCATGTTGAATTTAATGTAGGGGATCTAGTTTGGGTTGTTTTGACTAAAGACCGTTTTTCGCATGCTGAGTACAATAAGTTAAAGGTTCGGAAAATTGGCCCGTTGAAAATAGTTGAGAAAATCAATCCGAACGCGTATCGTATATGCCTCCCTGCTGATGTTAAAACATCAGACGTCTTCAATATCAAACATTTGTTTCCTTTCGCGGGAGAGGTAGACGACTCAAATTCGAGGGCGAATTCTTCCAGGCTGGTGGGACTGATGCAGCACCAGAATAGAGAATCACAATGGGATTAAGATAGCTGGTAGACATATTAGTTTAGGACTCCTTTTATTATTAATTTTTGGCTTTATAGTTGATATCCTTATCTGTTAGTTGGTTTCCTTATTTTCTTACTTTCCTTATTTTCTTTCGTCGATAGTGTATATATAGAGATGATAGGTATTGTTCTGAGGAAATCAGTTTTTGAATATTAATTTGAAAGAAGTATTATTTCTGACTCCTGTTTCGGTATTCTCCTGAATCAACGACACTAGAGTCTTTGGATATGGTAATTCATAAGGAATCAACAGGTTCGTTTGTTGCGGTTGCATCAAAAAGGAAGGAAAATAAGATTGTTTTTCCTTCAAAAACTTTCCTTTTAAATATGGGTGGAAAGTGAAGGAAATGAAAATAAATAATTAAAAACAATTGTAAATATTTATAAAGTTATATATATATGTATCCATCGATTACAGTTCGCTGTAAAATAAATAAGGGTGTACTTGTAAAGTTGACATATTTTCTTTTCTTTTCTCTTTAGCTCAAGAACATAAAACTTTATTTTATTTCCTTTTTTCTTTCTTTCGCTCTCAAGAATACAAATAAAATGTTTTCTTTCTTTTATTTTCTTCTGAGTAAACTCTAAATTTGGTCCTTGAGGTTTAGTGAAAACTCTGAAAGTGGGACTTTAACATTGATAAGTCTATAAATGATCCTTATCGTTTGCCTTTTGATTTGAAATTGGTCCCTAGTCACTAACTCTGTTAAAAGAGTGTTAGTGCGAGGGGCATTTTAGTCTTTTTTATGTTTCTACTAATTTTCTTTTAAAAATAAAAAATATTATATAATAGAGTAAACTCCAACTTTGGTCCCTGAGGTTTATTGATTTCTTTGAAAGAGATCCCTATGGTTTCATAATTCAAGTTTACATCCTCAGGGTTTGAATTTTGTTCTAGAAATGGTCCCTGACACCTAACGACGTTAAAAATCTCTGTTAGGGTAAGGGGCATTTTCGTCCAACCATGTTTTTGTCCTTTTTCTGCACTTTTTTTGTTTCATTTTATTGTTGTGTAATATCATAAAAACTCAGGGACCAAATATGTTAACAACTCTAATATATTATACTTATATATATATATATATATATATCTTTTATATATATATATATATATATATATATATATATGTATATATATATATATCCATTGTTACAGATTGCAAGAACCAAAGAGGCCAAACTTTTTCTCCGGCCAATTTCTCGTCGACGATCTCCACCTACACCTTCCGACAACCACCTCAACCATCTCCTCATACGCACAGACCGATATATATATATATATATATATATATATATATATATATATATATATACACACACACACACATACACACAACACATGACGGTGGTGATAGGTTAACGGAATCATCGAAACCACAACGACTAAACCACAGAGGAAAACAAGAGGGAAGATGGTGGGTCAAGGTGGAGTTTCACGTGGAGATGGGTTATGGTGAAGATGGTGGGTCACGGTGGAGTTTTCACGGTGAAGACGGTCGTTCACCACAGGGACGATCGTTGATGGAAGATGGTCATGGTGGAGTTTTCACGATCGTTAATTTGAATTTACATTAAAATCTCATTTATAAAATCTTTCATTTCAAGTGGGTGTTTGTTATCCACCATTGTTGAAAGCTTTGACTTGGACCAAAGAAACATAAAAGAAGAAAAGTCACTCCTTCCGGCGTGATTCCTTGTTTTCATTATGGGATTTTCTTTAACCACTTCCCCTTGTTTGTGTTTCTTTTGGTCCTGCGTGTTTTTTGGCCGACAATGAACCAAATGAATCAATCACAGAAGACAGAACAAAACCCAGATGAATTCAGATTTAACTAAAAACCCATATGGTTCCTCCAAATTAAACTTAAATGAAACCTGGATGAACAAAACCTAAATGAACCCCAAATTAAACTTAGATTTAACTAAAAACCCATATGTGTTGTGGTTCACCGGAGTAGGTGAACGGCGGTGGTGTTGGCGATGGTAATCACTAATCATCGGTGAAGAAGGACGATGGTCCTTGTATTTAAAACTCACACACACATGTATATATGTATATAGTCGACGTTGGAGTTTGGCCGGTGATGGACCAAATCACAGAGGACGATGGTCCCTGTGTTTTACAATCACACACAATATATATATATATATATATATATATATATATATATATATATATATATATATACACTAGAGTAATTAACATATTTGGTCCCTAAACGTTTATGGTTTTATACAAATATAAGGAAAAAAAAAGATAATTGCAAAAAGGGGACAAAAATATGGTTGGACGAAAATGCCCCTGCCTTTAACGGTGTTAGTGTCCAGGGACCTTTTTTAGAGCAAAATCCATACCATAGGGACGTAAACTTGAATTATGAAACCATAGGGACCTCTTTCAAAGAAATTAATAAACTTCAGGGACCAAAGTTGGAGTTTACTCTATATAATATAAGTTTATATATATATATATATATATATATATATATATATATATATATATATATATATATATATATATATATATACTAGAAGTGTACTCGCGCAATGTAGCGAGATATTTTATTTTATTTTTTGTTTTTTTTTGTCGATTTACAGTACGATTTTAGATGATTTTGAGAAAGTGATATTGTTTTTTTTTATAAATTTGTTTAATTTAGACTTAATAATATAATGTTGTTTATATAAAAAAATTTAAGTATTTTGTTAGAATTCAATAATTATTTTATATATTTTAATTACATCTAGAAAAATAACCAATTACATATTTAATAATATAATTAAAACAAATTTATAGTAATATAATATATTAATTAATAGTGATACATGGAAGGGTCTACATAAAATGAAGGCCCTGTACATACCAAATTGATGGGTGTTAGAAGTCTGCAATAGTAATATGTATTTTGTGCTTTGATACTTGTAAATTAAGATATTTTTAAAATCTTGCATAAAATGATGGTACCTTGTGCCTAATAATTTGTAATTAAGAGTTTTTTATGTCTGTTTTATAATATAGTATATATATATATAGAACGATAATCAAATGAAAACTAAAAATAGGTTGAGAATTGTGAAAACTGATCTAAGACTGATCTAAACCATTGATTGATTTTAATCTATGGTCATTAAAGATAATGAAAATTTTGAAATAAATTAGAAGTGAAAGGGCATAATGGGTATTAAAAATATAATCCATTGAATTCTTTCACGACCCGGTTGGAAACCTCCAGATCAAACCCACCTTCTCAAACTCATTTTCCGATTTCACATCCAGCCTTGCCAAATCTACGAACTCTCCCACCATAACCTCTCCTTTCGTGGCTCCATCTTACCCTACAACATTGTTTAATTTGGTAAGATCCAAAACATTTCAAGATTTCACAAACAAAATCGTATTTCACAGAAGAATTCTTCACCCGCCATTGTTTATGGCGAGTCTAACAATGCCACTAGGGTGAAACGCCTGGCCGTCGACGAGCTCCACTCGTTTCTGATTTGATTTGCTAAAATCGATTTTTGATTTGAATCGAGGTGAGGAGATCTTGTTGAAATTGATTTCTGATTCGATTTCTAATCGATTTTTGATTCGGATCTTGGTTCACTGGTGATAGATGATCATTGGATGAGAAAAAAAGGGTATTGGAATTACTATCAGATGAATATGTTTATAATTGGGTTTTGAGGTGGGTGGGTTACTGGTGCAAATATGATTATTAGTGTTGGAATGAGAAAAGGGTTCTTGCGATGAGCCACGACCACCGGTGGCAGCCCTTATGTCTCTGTGAACCGTCTTAATCATTCTCTTCCACCGTCACCACGCCCATTTGTTCGCCAGTTCCGTACCCGAATGACCTCTTCATGTAGTACTTATCTATTTGTAGGTTTTAAGGCATTTTGGCCATGTAGCATACTTCAAGGACTCGGTAGGAAAATTCCTCAGCACCAAAATCCGATGGATTTCACGATTTCTCAATCTCGTCCTCGATTTGAACTTTACGATCATTGTTCAAACATGATTCACACAAGGAACATAATTTAGGTGTTTTTGTTGTTTCATGGGCTGAAATAATAAACAAACAAAATTATGTTTGGATTCATGTGGTGAAATAAAATATAGTGTTTTGTTTCATGTGGTGAAATAACATATAGTGTTTTGTTTCGTGTGGTGAAATAACACACACATATATATATATATATATATATGTGTGTGAAATATCATATTTATAAAATTTTGTTTTTATTTCATGAGGTGAAATAGAATGTGTTTCATATGGTGAATCTCATTTACAAAAATGACGATTATACCATTTCAAGTGGTGAAACAACTTTTAATCAAAACCATTAAATCAAAACCAAATTAAGGCTTAGATCGGTTCTCACGGTTGTCAAATGATTTAACCCCTATATATATATATACAAATGATTTAACCCCTATATATATATATATATATATATATATATGGATATACATATGCCCACTAAAACACAAGGATGCTCACACAGAGGGACAATGTCTTCTTCCTCAAACCAAGATTGAAGCTCCGATGTGCCAACCTCATCTCCTCCTAATACACACACAGCTCCTACCTACCAAAAGAAACCATAAATGGAAGTGCAATTTTTACCATCTCCATCTCCTGTGACGAAACCTCCATCGACCTGCAAAATGGTGGCCAAGACCTACCTGCAAAATGGTGATCCAACAGATTGTAGGTGATACCTCACACCCACCTACACACGGTGATCTAACCCTTGACCCATCTGCAAAATGGTGACCCAAGACCCACCTACAAAATGGTGATCTATTCCTTGACCAACACCTCACACCCACTTACAAATGTGTTTGTGTGTGTGAAAGACACACAATAGTCATTTTTTTCCATAAAAAAGCATTGTTTTAGAACAATTTCATTCCTAAGATCTAAATCAAAACCCAAAAACTAAATCAAAAACCATAAATCAAAACCCAAAACTCCAATTTAGAATTTAAGAAAATAACCTGTGAAATCGGATAGGAAATCTATATCACAACTTTCACCAGCTTGTATATAGAAGATGATTTGGGTGCGGTTACCAGAGAAGGGAAGGTGAGGGTTCTTTTGTCTGTGTGTTTGGGTTTCCGGAGAGGAGTAGAGGAAAGGGTTCTTGTGTCGACGGAGATGGCGCCTGGTTGGGGTACAAAGTAGATGGTAAGATGGGTTTGGTTCTTGGTCCCAGTTTTGGTTGAGGAAGAAAGTCTCATCATGGTGGGTTATCTTGGAGATAAGAGGTCAAGAGAGGGGTGGGGGGTGGGGGTCGGGGTGGGTTCCGTCAAGTTTTAACTTTATTTAATCTGAAATAAGAAATAAAAAGAAAAATATAAAAGGATAGAAATACCCTTTATCTAGACTTTTTTTTAACGGTGTTAGTGAACTAGGGACCATTTTCAGATCAAAATGCAAACGATGAGGATGATTTATATACTTATCAAAGTTCAGGTACCATTTTCAGACTTTTCAATAAACCACAAGGACCAAAATTAGAGTTTACTCTTTTCTTCTTGAATTCGAGAACATAACGTTAGTGTTGTCCTTTCTTGGTGTCGTCGAAGTCCCCCTTGCAAGGTATGTCCTTTCCTCTCTTCCGGTTTTTTTTTATGTATACATACCTTTGTTTTTTGTATTTTGGCCACAAAAATTTACATTTTTTTGGTTTAATCATCAAACAAACATAGCTCAAAAATTATTTATAACACCGATTTTGAAAGTTGGATACATTGTAATGTTTTTTGTTTGATGGTCTTTTTACAACTTTTACAAAAACCAAGTGACTTCCTCTGATATTTTACTTGTAGTAATTGTGGTATAAAATATTTTGATCAGATAATTTATGAATCCCTAAATTTCAAACATCTTAAACAATATTAAAATTCATTTCAAGATCATGTCTTACATTGCAACGGGAAAAAAAGTTCCATAAAATAGCAATTTGTTCTTAAATTCCAACATAAAGAAGAATATCAAATTAAATCATCTTCAACAATTATACTATTTTATAAATTTTGGATATTGGGAAAAAGTTGGCTCCAACAGCTATGCTAAATTCTTCTTTAAAATAGATAAAAAAATAATATATGAGAGAATGAAGAAATATCCAAATTTGGAAGAGAAAAGAGAAAATACAACATACTAGTTGGAGATTATCTTATGAAGTTGTTATTGCAATTATATGCCTCAAATTCTTCTCTTCCTCCTCCTCCGTCTCCTCATGCACCTTTGCCTCCTCCTCTGCCTCTGCTTTTGCCTCTGTGCATTAATTTTAAAAAAGTTTGGTAAGCCTAGGACCTAGCAAGTTCATGGTCTTATGTAATACCGACATCATTAATTTTCCAATAACATTACATAATACACATATAGAATTTATTTGATATATGTGTATGCATTCATTTCAAAATATTTCAGAACTTGCTATATATCATATCTCTTTCATATTGCATTTGATAATTATGAATTTTCAAAAATTATATATGTTAATAGGCTCAAAATCCCCATTTTTATGTCATTTTATCTTATATATATATATATATATATATATATATATATAAGTTCCGTATTATGTCTATTGTTTAATAGGAGTGAAAGAGACTTAAAATTGAAGAAAATGGGCCAAAAAGAGGCTTGGACGACCTTTTGGGCGACTTAAGTCGTACAAAAGTTGCTCAACACTCAATGAAGCATAGTTTCTGGAATAGCAGCAAGCTGGAGCATATTTCTGAAATTTTCAAGGGAGTAGACATATTTTTGCAGTGGACATAGTTGTTCAAAAGAGGAAGGACCCAAACATATTTTGCAAATGACGAAAATCAAAAGCATATGTTTCAAATAACGTATAAGTAGTGGATGAGTCGGCTTTTAAGAGTTTTTAGGGGTTTTTAAAGGGGAAAAAAGTCATTCTAAAGGGGCCCGACTTCTAGGAACCATTGGAAGCATTCTTCATCAATTTTCTTTCACTTTTGGTAAATTTTCCCCATTCTTAGTTGTAATCTCAACTTACCCATGTGTGAAGTTCTTTCATTCCAACAATGGTTTTCTTTAGATTATGTTGCATTTACTTTGAGATTTCGTTGTAATCTTGTGAAAACAAGTTTATTTGCATGAATTCCGTTTGAATCGTTAATTAACTTGATCAATCAATTAATATTCTTATGAATGTTTTTTATTTGAAATCATAAGATCCGTAATCGTCTAGGATTTTGATAAAGTAACAAATGAAATCATTTGATCTCAATAAGGTTTTTCAATTCGATTTCGTGAAATTGACAAACATTATGGACCAAAAGTAAAATTTACTCTATAAATAACATCGATTTTGAAAGTTCGATACATTTTGTAAATGTTTACTGTTGAATGATTTGGTGTTGAATGATTAAGTGGTCAAAATGATTACGAGACTCTTATGATATAGTGCAATATGAAATACGGTTGTTTGCTAATTGTTCATAATGAAATTAGGGCTCTGAATGGTTAAGGGAGAACTAATATACAAAATCATTCAGAGGGTTTTGGAATCATTAAGAGACATACAATTTTTTTGTCAAACAAGATTCACCTCTTAGCGATTCAGATGTTGCCTCTTATTGGAACCATTAAGAGGTAAACAAACAGTCCCTAGTTTACAATCGGGGTGAGCAAAGGAGAATACCCGCTTAAAATTCCCGGATCCAGTCCTGGTTCCTGGAACGATTCCTGGAATGAAGGAACCGGTTACACCGGTTATTTGGGAACCATACCGGGTACCCGCTATCTAGTTTTTTAATTTTTTTTTTATCATTCATATTATAAAAAAAATAAATATTAATATATTATGAAGTCCCAACGCAAATAAATAAATACCACAAACGTGAAAACTAATACGATAAAAACTAAATGCTAGTAAATACTACAAATGATGTTTGAAAAACAAATAAATATTACAAACGGTGTTTCCAAAATAAACAAATACTACAAACGGTGCTTCCAAAATAAATAAATACTACAAACGGTACTTCTAAAACATTTCACGTCATTAAAATTAGTTGATGCTAATAAATACTACAAACGGTGTTTCCCTAAAAGGTAGTATATTAAAATTTTATAAATAAATAAAATATACTCTATTAAAAATATAGCGGGTACTCGTTGGTTCCGGTTCTAGGTATCCACCCGGTCCCGGTGGATATCCAGTGGTTAACGGTTCCAAAAAAATGAGAACCGAAACCAATCAAATCTGTTCCGGTTTTAAAACCGACAGTTCCGAAGCGATTCCGGTTCAAAAGACATGTACCTGCTTCCAATACTCACCTAGTTTAAGATAACATTAAAAGGTAAATAAACAACACCTAATAAATTATTGCATACCATACCATTACGATGTATTGGGGTAAGCTTCCCCCTAGTTTACGAAGTTGGGGACTTTCTTTTTCTAATTTTTGCCGGGAGACTCGGGTTTTAATCGATCTTAAAACATCGACAATTTCTGCCCATCGTTTTAGATAAAGAATCTTTCTTCCAAAGTTCCCCAAAATAAAGATTTATCCCTTTTGCTTCTTCCTCCCGTTTCGCAAAAATGGTATCTGTTACTACCACTACCTCTTAATTCTTGCTCAAAATCTCACTTCAATTCCTATTTCATTTTGGTTCATGCCCCCATGTACTTTGTAGGTTATGCATCATCATCATATTGCATCAAGGTCTGTAAGTGTTCTATTCGATTTTCTTTCTTTTAATTCATTGTAGAAAGGGCATTGAATTGAATCGAATTCAGAATGAGTACACTCACTAGCTGTAGTTTTACGAGTACACTGAATATAGGGTTCCGTTTACGACCTAATCGTATCGATTTGGCGGGGCGATTTCGACTTCACGACAGGAGGAACGATGAGTCTAGGAAGAACAGTTATATATTGTGTAGTAGAGAGCTGTTATCGAAAAAGAGGCGGAGAATTATAGGTTTAGATAGTGATAATAAGGGTTTTATTGGTGGATTTGAGTGTTCTGCTAGTGGTCGTGATGATAATAATGACAGTAGTGGTAATGGAGGTGGAGAGGACAGTGATATGTCTAAGGATTCAAATTTGGCAACAATTTCGCCGGAAGATACTACCGCCGCCGGCGGTGAGGTTGATTCGGAGAAACCAGTGCCTCCGCCTGCTTCTATTTCGTCAAGGGTGAGTTTCTCTGTTACTTGAGCTCTAATTTTATTGTTTTTTGGGTGATTGAATTTTTGACCATTTGTAAAGGACCATTGATATTGAGAAAATGGAAAAGAACTATAGATTGTGGACAAAAGTAAGAACAACATTTCGCATTTACATTTGTCAGATCGTCCAAAATTGCTCATTTGTGCAAGCTATAATAGTTTATTGGACATTTTCATATGTTAGTTTGCATTGAAAACCATATATAATGGTTCAAAAAGGAAATCACTCCTTTTTGAACAAACAAAAAACCCGGTAGAAGGGATTTCTAGGGTTACAAACTCAGAAAATTCGAAGAAACAAACCGAGAGGAGGCTGAGGAGAAGATGGTGGCTGACGAGTAACGAACAGGTGGTGTGAGAGGTGGTGAGATGGTCAAGTTTGTTATTCCCCCCAAATTGGGGAGGAATGGTTATTACCCCCAAATAATATAATGATTTGATTGCATTATATAAAATCATACCATTCCCATATCCTGGTCGAACCAAACACCATTAATGATTATCGTTCCAATTCCCGACCTTCTAATACCCCATCCAAACGCCCCTTAGTTTTGTTTGATAAAAGAGATGCAGGTGTGATACAAATGTGGATCAAAGCTGAAGCTTGGTAAAATGGTAGCCAAGGAATGAATGATAGACTTTGAAAGATCACATGACTTTTCTTTGGAAACCAACTATCGTTTCCTTGGAAGTGCCGGAAAGAACTATACGGTTTGCACGAAAGAGTAATTTTCGACAATTTGTGCGAATGTAAATGCAAAAAGGAACCCATCATACTTGGCACTTTATGTTCAAAATCGCTCATCCTTGCAAAATACATTTTTTTTGTTTTTGTTTTTTGTATGCGCAACGACGATGGTTTGTTTGCAATGAAAGACCAAAAATGATCTTTTGGAAAGTCAATCAAACACTATAGAAGTATAAAACAAGGAAACATTTGTATTCTCATTTTGAATCCCACACTTTGATTTGCACAACTGAAGGCTATAGGTGAAATGAAAATGACTGGCTTAAGTTCAATTGTAGGATGAAGAGTTGAAGACTGAACACCGTTCATACTGCAAATTTTACTTCATTGTTTTTCCCTAAAAAGGTGTTCTATAAATGCAAGTATTATTGAGGTGTACACCAGAAGGCAGTTACGAAGTGCTGGATCTAATGCACCATCTTTTCCTTTTGCAGCCGCCAACAATTTCACCGATTGGATCAGCATATAATAACTTTCAAGTTGACTCTTTTAAGCTAATGGAACTTCTTGGACCAGAAAAAGTTGATCCTGCTGATGTAAAGGTCATTAAGGACCATCTTTTCGGCTATTCGACGTTTTGGGTAACAAAGGAGGAGCCATTTGGAGACTTGGGTGAGGGTATTCTCTTTCTTGGAAATCTTAGGGGAAATAGAGAAGATGTTTTTGCCAAACTCCAGAGTCAATTGGCTGAAATCATGGGTGATAAGTATAACCTATTCATGGTAGAGGAACCCAACTCAGAAGGACCAGACCCACGTGGTGGGCCACGAGTTAGCTTTGGCATGCTGCGGAAAGAGGTTTCGGAACCCGGGCCAACAACACTTTGGCAGTATGTTATTGCTCTCTTATTGTTTGTTCTGACCATTGGTTCCTCCGTGGAGCTAGGAATCGCCTCTCAGGTATCTTACTATACTGTATGCCTCGGCAAACGTTTTATCACACTCCCTTATCCCAAAATAAATGCAACTTTTGATTTGGGACATTTTAATGAGTGGGCTTGAGTGCTTGACTATTATCAAAGTATCAAACATTTTCCCTCAATAGGCAAATTAAATAACGTGATTGCAGAACTTTAATTGGCAAAAAGATTGTCAAATGTCAAATCGGATGCTTAGATTCTCGCAATCATATCAATTACATCAGTTCTGTCCAATTGTCATCCGTATCAGCAAACTAAAATCAAGATTTAGGAAGTTTAATTAGCCAGTAGATTAAAGGCTATTGTTGTGAACTAAAGCATAGGCCATTGGTTATTTAGCACTTGGATTTGCGAGATCCTATCTATTGAAGGAAAAGGATGTAACCAATATGATGTGAGAATTTAAGTATGTGATTGGTAAATCTTTTTTGTGATTGGTAAATCTTATTGTGAGGTATCGAAGAAAAAAACATAAAAAGTTCGACGATCACCTTATCCATTTTGCCCACTCAATGAGGACAAACTAGAGGGATCTTCTGGACCAAAATCAATGTTATCAATAAATTGTAATGATTACTGAAGAGCAAAAAAGTAGCATTGCAAGCTTAACCAAACGGGAAATGTTGCATTTTGGGACAACTCAAAGAAGGAAATTGTTGCAATTACTTGTGGAAGAATGAACAACTATTTTTTCTCATTTAATGAATCAATCCAACATCATTTTGTTAATTGCTATCTATGTGTTGGGCAGATAAATCGTCTTCCTCCCGAGGTAGTTAAGTACTTCACAGATCCTAATGCCATTGAACCACCAGATATGCAACTGCTTTACCCGTTCGTAGATGCCGCCTTGCCACTGGCATATGGAGTTTTGGGGGTTCAGTTATTTCATGTAAGAGAATCCATTTTTAGAACTTGTCAATATATATATATATATATATATATATATATATATAGAGGAAGGATCATGCGAGAAGTAAAACATTTTGCGAGAAGGCGAGAAGTGTTTAATCATATATGATTACACGGCCTGTAGATGTGTTTAATCATATATGATTAAACGTCTATGTATTGTCAATATAACATGTGTTTAATCATATATGATTAAGCTTGTGTATCATATGTGATTAAACACTTCTCGCCTTCTCGCAAAATGTTTAGCTTCTCGTTTGAACCTGCCCCTATATATATATATATATATATATATATATTATTATCTTACTTCCTTTTTATATTTAGGATTGGAAGCAAAAATGTGGTAGATGTATGCACTTGGTTTTTTGTTGCCAAAACACCATCATTCTTGCGGAAATGTACAAATAATGCTATACTTTGTAAGAATTAACGGTTTTGGACATGGAAATGTAAATGCAAAAAAATCCCTTGTACTTGGTACTTTTTGTCCAAAGTTACTAGTCCGTATAAAGCACTGTTTTTTCTTCCTTTTGCATACACGTAATGATTTGTTTACAACAAGCAACGAAGTTTAATGGTTCAAGAAGACACCAAATATTTTAGAGGAGAATTTTCTTAACGGGTTTTCGGGATACTAAAACTGTAAAGATACCTATAATGTTATCTTATTGGCACTCTTACCGGCCTATCTTTCTTTACTTAATTTGAGTTTTAGTTTTTCGGTTTTGAGCATCACTGAAGTGATTTAGAACGCTATCGGTCATGTGGTTCTAAACTTCTAAGGTGCCTAAAACTTGTTTTTTTCATTCCCTGCAGGAAGTTGGGCATTTTCTTGCTGCCTTTCCAAAGAAAGTGAAGTTGAGCATTCCCTTCTTCATTCCCAATATCACTCTTGGAAGCTTTGGAGCAATCACTCAGGTGCGCATATCCGACTCTTGCTTGAGTGCTTGAGATCTGTAAATAGATATTTGAAACTACGGATATCTATTCAAATCATATCTAGTTTACGTGATTCGTATTTGTGTCAGCTATAAGCTCATGTGGATACAAACATGGTCATATCTGTCTTGGAAAATATCCACTACAAAATTTATATCCGCTGCTTGTTACATAATTTTTTTTTTCAAACATATATTAATAAATTATTCGTCAATTCTCATTAAATATTAAAGAAACATGTAAACCCAGAAAGTATCTGATGCTGATCCTTTCTCCAGAAAAATTGGATACATTCATATCCACATCTGATACAAGCAGGTGCGGATATGGATATACGTTTGATCCAAGATGGGCCAAATTTTAAAATTTTATTCGATTCTTCCACTTTTAAGTTCTTTTCTCAAGCAAGTACAGAATTAGCATATTATCAGGTTCACTCCAAAAAGTACCTCCATGATCTTGCTATTCTCATCAACTGCTGGAAAGCCCAACTTTGCATGGCTTGATAGCTACAAATCAGAGTTCTAAAGGGGTTTAAGTTTTCTTATAAAAATAATATATTTTTCTTGGATCTTGCAGTTTAAATCGATTCTTCCTGATAGAAAGACAAAAGTCGACATTTCTCTAGCAGGCCCCTTTGCAGGGGCTGCACTATCACTTTCAATGTTTGCCGTTGGCCTTCTGCTTTCATCAAAACCAGATGCTGCAGCTGATATGGTGCAGGTTCCTAGCATGCTTTTCCAGGGCTCTTTACTTCTCGGACTCATCAGCAGAGCTACACTAGGTTATGCGTAGGTCTTCCTCCTCTGCCATTTCAGATGATCTTTTTTTCAAGAAATTAGGGATGATATTTGAACGAGGAGGATCAAAAAAGAACAAGGTCAAAATAAGAAAACACGGAAACGGCCAAATCACATGTGCTTTTGCACTGAAATCACATGCGAATACGGAACATGGTCAATGCAAGGGTGAGCGAGCAACTTGGTCCATGACCTCGGGTCGCGGCCAAAGTTGCAAGAATCACATGTGATTTTAGTGTAAAATGACATTGGATTTGGCCGTTCCCGACTATGATATTTGAACACATAATCACCAGGCTATGATTACACTCTAGTCGCAGTATGCCCTTCTTGCACAAATAAATGTATTTTAACTTCTACCGAAAGTTCAAAAGAAAATCATAAATATTTTGATAACCCAACTATTTCATTTTCATGTGTTTTTCACGATGAATAATCATGAATATATTCGACTATTCGTCATGACCATCATGCATTTTCATTATTAATGATATCATGCATTTTCATCATGAATGTCATGTATTTTAATTATGAATAATTTTTATCATGAATAAAACATTAGTAGTTGGTTCCTAGGTTCTCAAAATATTTAATTTGAGCATGCTCGTCTATTTGTTTGCTCTATATATAATGGGATTATAATATCAGCTCATAATTGTTATTTGACTTTCATTGTTGTCTATGCAGTGCAATGCATGGAGCCACAGTGTCCATCCATCCACTTGTAATTGCTGGCTGGTGATGTACTGTTCTTGGATGTTATTACTTTCCAATGCAACATTTGTCTTTTCAAAAAAGTTTTCCTATAATGACCTCCTTACACATTCCTAAATCATTACAAAATACCGATCACATTGATGTTGGTCCACAAAATTCTTCTGATTGTCGTTATTGAGGTGTATTTTAGATATTCGGCTGATATATACATGCTGAAATGTTGCATCTATTTTGTGATAAGGTATCCGAAATTTGCTTTGCTTATCGTTATATTGTAAATTGTCTTTGCAGGTGTGGTTTGACTACTTCGGCTTTCAATATGCTTCCAGTCGGATGCCTTGATGGCGGAAGAGTGGTTCAGGTTTTTGTTTAAAATCTGTTTCTATTGGTTATTAAACTATTATTCGGTTTTCTGTATGATTGTGACCTTAAAGGCACCGTTATACATCTAATAGGGTGCTTTCGGGAAGGATGCACTCGTTGGATTTGGTTTGACAACATACTCATTACTTGGTTTTGGGGTGGTATGTCACCTTTTTAATTCCTCCATATGTTGCTCACTTTTAATTTATTTGAAGTTGGAACTTTCGAAGATTCATATTTGTAGCCAAGAAAATGAGATGATAATGAGACACTATTAATCTTGTTTGGTACCTTCTCGTAAATGCTTTGCTACAACCAGATTACATAGAGTTTGTTCTTGATTGTGTTGTTCCTGGTTGCAGCTCGGTGGACCTTTATCGCTTCCTTGGGGATTGTATGTGCTGATATGCCAGGTACGAATTCCTGTGGTCTCTAGATGCACAAGTTCATTAAGCACTGTTCGTCGTGTGGCTTAACTTATCATACTACGCCTATTAGACTGCAAACTACAACAAAAATCGGCTTTTATATGATACCAAATATGTCTAAATGTTCTAGTAGATTACTTTATATGCAAGGTGGAATATCCCATCTGCTCAGGGTTGTGGCATACTGGTTAAGGCCCTGGGGGATGTGGTGGAATATCCCATCTGCCCAGGGTTCGAATCCAGGCGTACACAACAATTGTGGCTACTGAGATTTAATCAGGGCTAATGTCTTATAGTCATAATTTGCCAAGGGATTAGTCCTAGGCTAGGACACCCTTCTCAATAAAAAAAGGTGCTATAGTAAGTTGATAGGATGATTTGGGTGTCCTAACAAACTTTTTAGGACATTTTTGAAATAAAGCCTCCTATATGACATTATATGGAAACGTGTTTTATAAAAAGTGTTCTGTAAAAAGATGGGTTCATATGATACTTCTCAAAAGTGTCCTAAAAAAAGGATAATAAGACACTTTATTTCAAAAGTGCCGTAAAAAAACTTTTTTAGATGCCCAAATGAGTCCTAACATCCGACTGTTTGATCATATAAACTTAAGTCCTGTAAGGCTGTTTATTAGGGACATATAGACATATTTGATGTCTTATAAAGCTGATTTTGTTGTAGTGGCAGTAATATTAGTATTTTCCTTTTTTTATTGATATGCAATGTTACATTTTGATAGAGAACACCGGAAAAACCTTGCCTGAACGACGTGACGGAGGTTGGGACATGGAGAAGAACAGCGGTTACGGTGGCCATATTCTTAGTTGTTTTGATACTTTTACCAGTATGGGACGAGCTAGCCGAAGAGTTGGGTATTGGTCTTGTAACCACGTTTTGAACTACACAACAGATTCATAATCATAATCATAATCATAATCTACAGTTTCAAATTTAATGGAAAGGCAGTAAATTTCTTGTTAATTATTTTCTATGGCCCTGCATCTTCCTTGCCGCCACTATTGAAAATCGCCACCGCTGAACCCGCCATGGCTGATCGACTGTAGATATGCGGGTGGTGATAGAATTCAAGGCGGTGGTTGGCTGTGACGTTGATCATGTTGGTGGTTTGCTCATCTAAACCGTCAAACTGTACAAACCGCCTACACTGTACCACAAAACGTGGTTTAGAACTTCCACGGTATGTTTTGCGGTTTGCATTTTTATCAAACCACATTATGCGGCGTGGTTTAGCGGTTCAAACCCTACTGCACATTATATATATGTATATATTCTAATTTTTAATGTTTAATTTTACATTTATATATATATGGTAAATTGGTAATTGCTATATATATATATATAGAATAATTGATAAATTTATGTAATACTTTTAATCTACTTGCGACATGAAGACATTGATAGCAATATAGGGAAAGTTCCCATCAGTCAACAACAATTTTTATGCATAGTCTATTGATAAGTCCCAAGTTTAAAATCCGTAATATTAATAAATTGCAACCCAATGAATTAGACCTTTTTAAGTTTTAAGTAACAACCACTACATGACTTAACCATTTTTTTTACTTCAAAAGTCTTAATGATTTAGTTTGAAGTTAATTTTTTTACTTCTTAGACTATTTATAATTTATGTAATACGTATTTGAGAATCGCACGTGTTGAAACCTTTTATCTTTGGACTACAGTCATGTTACCGTTGATTTTGTAATGAAGTTTTAATCTTATAATTTATTGGATTGTAGGACTAAAGTGCGTATTAACAACCAACATAAACCAAACAACATTTTGTGGTTTGAGGTATATGCGGTGCAGTTTGCGGTTTTCCCCAAACCGCACTGCAAACACCCGTAGTTTTCATAAACAATCATCACATGACATTTGTTTTGATCATATTGACATGCCAGAAGAACAACAAATTCATGAGCAAAGCAATGCAACTTTCTTTATAAGAAGCGTCCGATTCATCGAGAATGAAACATTTGATTGGCAAAGGCTAAAGGGTCTCCGCTTCCTTCCCCATTATCGCCCCCACCTTCACCATAAGGTCGAGAAAATTGATGAGGATCGAAGCTCGGCTGCAAATGAACAGCAGTCTGATGGTCACCTGCAAGATTACTATGAAAGCTGCTCATATTAATCATGTTATCGGAAGCATTTGGATACTCCGGCTGCGGCCATCCAAGGTGGTGCGCCGCCTGTGGTTGCTGCAACGATCCCTGGAGAGCGTTTGCCGCCATAACCCTGTTGTTTATCAGCTGGTTCTGCACCATTGCTAACTCCGTCTGCAAAGCTACCACCTGCAACGACAAACATCGTGGTGATTACACCATACGATTAATCCCACCCTCTAGATCCAACCTTGTGTAAGATATACCAGATTCTTTAGGTTTGGATTCATTAAAGACACTAGAGCAAAATCGGCTTTATAAAACGCCAGATATGGCTGAATGTCTTAATAGACTGCTTTATAGGACTTAAGTTTAGTGTGGATCAAACAATTGTGCGTCTTAACTCCTACGTAAAATCCCACCCTCTGAATCCAATCTTGTGTAAGATATGCCAAATTTGTTTGGTTTGAATTAATTAAAAAGGCTACAATAAAATTGGTTTTATAAGATGTTAAATATGTCTAAATGTCCTAATAGACTGCCTTGTAGGACTTAAGTTTATAGGACCAAATAATTGTGCGTCTTATTTAATGGTGTTACAATAATTTCTAACAAGTTTTTAGGACACTTTTGAAGTAAGTATTCTATCAATCTTTTTGTACGACATTTTTAGAAAATATGTTTTATAGAAAAAAGAGGTGTTCATAGAATACTTGTAAAAATGCCTATAAACACCACATCAACTTGTTATAACACATTCACATAGGATGTACAACTGTTTGGTCTTATAAACTTAAGTCATATGTGTGAGAATTGGAACTAATTATGGTTATAATGCAATCTTGTACCTGTTGTTGCAAAGCAACGACTGTTGATACGCAACCATAAACAGGGTCCGACAACCGAGCCTGAGCTTCATACGATATGGTCGCAACCGCATGGTGTCGCCAGTGGACCGGAAGGTGCATCAGGAGCTTCGACACATTGCTGGCTCCAAACACCTTGTGGACCGCAGCAAACAGTGCAGCACCCTGGTCCGAGCTAAAATGGGGTGCAAAGATGCAACCTTTGACACACTTCCTCCTCAAGAACTTGCAGGCTCCACAAGGAGTGGTCGGAGCCGAACCCGATTCCGCCAGTGCCGCCAACTCCGATGCTCCAACGGCCCTCTTTCCAGCCACCTTCCGCTGACCACCCGATGAACTGCCACCAGCGTTTGGCTCTGCCATGTCGCGAGTCTTAAGAAAGTCTGTTAGGGACCCCGGGTTATATAATTGATGGAAAGGAAAATGGCACAAAAATTCCGTGAGAGGTTGGCGAGACGATCGAAACTTGTTTTCGATCGTTAGTTAAATACGCCTGAATAAAGTAAATAGTTAAAATAAAATGCTAATTATGACAATTATTTATGTACTTTAGAGTACATCTAAGGATCTACTCATCAAAAGTAAAGGTTTCTAGTACATTTTTCATGGTTTTCCCACATTAGATAGCACACGATTTTTGCTGCATTTGGCGTGTTGAATGCTATAAAAAACATACCAATTTCCCAGGTATCTATATATAGAATTATCCCAAGGAAAATGTGACCAAATTACATCGGAAACCGAGATGTTTTGTTTCGACTTAACGGGATTCCCGCAAAAGTGCATCAATCGTTAGTATTGACTGTTACGCTTCCCGTTTTAGGAATTTAGGCACGGGGTTCTGGTTTTGAACACTTGAACTCCAGGGAGGTTGGACTCTACCGGTAACCAAAATACTGTTGGGCCAAATGACCCTATTTGTACAAATTATCTTACTTACGATAAGATACTAACGTATTTTGTTATTACAATTTCTTCTTGCATCTAAACATTACAAAACTTACATAAACTATCTACGCTCGATAGAAATGAAGGAGCTAGAATGATCCTAACACTCTTTACAATCGAAAGTCCTTCGGATGATTTGATATGTACCTCTTGCATATGGTTGGACCATAATGCTACTGTTGCGTGATTGCAAGTTGTGCAGATGAGACCGGAGATCCTTCGCTACTGTCCCATGCCTCCTGAACCTGCGCGGCAAATTGTAAATTCCACAGCATGTCCTCCACCGATGGTCTATCTGCTGGATCGTCAAGCAAACACCTACTGCAGACTTCCATCATTGTCTTTAAAGATTGATCGGAACACGCGTTCTGGACCGCGGGATCAACCATGTCCGTTATAGCTCCATCATCGGATGTCATTATGGTCTGAAACTGCAAATCGCAAAAGCATTGTGTTAATACACTATAACAAAATCGGCTTTATATAGGACGCTAGATATGTCTAAATGTCCTAATAGACTGCAGCACTTGGGGGGCTATTTGGTTGGTTTTCCACTAAGAGGCTGTTTGGTTGGTTTTGCGTTAAGTTTTGTATGGATAAAGTTGTCTGTGTGTGGATTAATCTACCTGTATAGATTGGTAAGGTTTTTGTTTGGGAGAGTTTTTTCATAGATGGAACGAGTGTGTGTTTTTAATTGGGAGGGGTAGGTTTGGAAAAAACTTGGCTTTCTGTATAATGCTCCGCCCTAAAAGCTTATTGAATAAGCTACTTTCTACATCATTAAGCCA
This sequence comes from Arctium lappa, assembly GCA_023525745.1. Lineage (NCBI taxonomy): Eukaryota > Viridiplantae > Streptophyta > Magnoliopsida > Asterales > Asteraceae > Arctium > Arctium lappa. Next base: position 11,807,388 of record CM042054.1, on the reverse strand, counting down.
CTATCACACAATCATGTATAGTTGACTGAATAAGCTATGAGTCCCGTTAAGCTCATTAAGCTGCTAACAATTACTGAATAAGCTACTTTCTACATCATTAAGCCACTATCACACAATCATGTATAGTTGACTGAATAAGCTATGAGTCCCGTTAAGCTCATTAAGCTGCTAACAATTACTGAATAAGCTACTTTCTACATCATTAAGCCACTATCACACAATCATGTATAGTTGACTGAATAAGCTATGAGTCCCGTTAAGCTCATTAAGCTGCTAACAATTACTGAATAAGCTACTTTCTACATCATTAAGCCCTATCACACAATCATGTATAGTTGACTGAATAAGCTATGAGTCCTGTTAAGCTCATTAAGCTGCTAACAATTACTGAATAAGCTACTTTCTACATCATTAAGCCACTATCACACAATCATGTATAGTTGACTGAATAAGCTATGAGTCCCGTTAAGCTCATTAATCTGCTTGTATAGATTAGAAAAAAATTGTTTGGGAGAGTTTTTCCATAGATGGAAGGGCGTGTTTTTTAATTAGGAGAGGCAAATTTGGAAAAAAAACTTGACTTTCTACAAAAAGCTCCCCCAACAGATTATTGAATAAATCAGTTTCTATATCATTAAGCCACTACCAAATAAGTTGTGAACCAATTAAGCTCATTAAGTTGCTAACAAACAAACCCTTAGGTTTATAGGATCAAATAATTGTGCGTCTTATGTAAAAAGTGTTGCAATAAGTTGATAGGACTCTTTGGGAGTTCTAACAAGTTTTTAGGACAATTTTTGAAATAAAACTTCCTACTAGTTTTTTTTAATGACATTATTTGAAAAAGTGTCTTATAAAAACACGACCTATAGAAATATAAGTTCATAGGACACTCCTCAAAAGTTCTTATAAAAAAAAGGTAACAGACAAGTGTCCTAGAAAACTTGTTAGCACGTCCAAAAGTGTCGTATAAACTTATTGTAAGGACACACAATGTGTTTGATTCCATAAACTTAGGTCCCTTAAAATAGTCCATTATGCTCTTATCTTTGAGAAACAAACCGACATTTTAAGAACACTGACCTGTTCTTTTACAGACTCGACTTCCTTTGGCGTGCATAACGGTTTCCCGAAGATGATTTCGAGGAGTATAACACCAAAGTCATACACATCAACTTTCTCCGGATGGCTAACCGTTATACGGTTAGGCTCTTTGAATCTGCTGAAATAACTTCGATCGCCATCCTGTTGCATCAAGTATGAGCTAACATCACGATACTCGTTTGACATAGATGCTAAAATCGTTTGATCACGAAATATTTCATCGTAGTACCTTCTTCTCGATACTCTCGACTAACAATGGCAGGTTGTAGCTGCTAATCTTTGCAACAAAATTCTGATCCAACAAAACATCTGTTATCTTCAGGTTGCTCGAAAAGAACCGGGGCACGACACCCATGTGAAGGAACTGAATGCCCTTCACTATGCCAATGGCAGCCGCTATCCTTTGGCTCCATGACAACGTTTTTCCGCTGTTCCGCCCTATTTAGACATATCGAGTTAGCAGCGGAATTTTTAATTCATGTGATTATGAGAAGTTTATATCGGGCAAAAGGGTAAATGGCCCACCGACACCCATGTTACCGGTAGATCCCAACGTTCTTGTAGGTCAAAGGTTTTGGTATGAGGGGTCAGTGTGAGTTTTGTTGTATATAAATATTATATACTTTAAAAGTTTATATCGAGTTTTACCCGAAATCCAGTCCCGAAGCGTCCCATTTGGTACGTACTCGAACACGAGAAATAGCCTGCTGACACTCGAGTCATCGAGGTAAAACTCGAAGCAGTGGCCGAGAGCGCTAACCAAATGCCGGTGTCTAAGTTTCGAGATCAACTCTATGTGATGCGTAAACGTTTGTGTGCTGTGATTTCGTTTCATTTTCAGGCATTGGATAGCTACGTACGATCCATCCTTAAGCCGACCTCTGTACATCTGATCTTCGATAAAAAAAAAGTCTAAGATAAGCAATACACGTTAGATAAAAAAATGCATCGAAGTTTGGTTTAGTTCCTATTTAGTGTAACAAAGATTTTTTTTTCTCGATCAATGTAACAACAAAGTGGCAAATTATCCTATTTTTACCCATTTTGACCATAATCCTGCTGATCTTATCATCTTGTGACATCTGATGACGTGGATATCAGTTCATGAAAGGTTTATGAAATGTTACGAAAGGGTCCACGTCATCGAATGTTACAAGATCAACAAATTAAGTCCACGTCATCAGATGTCACAAGATCAGCAGATTAACAGAAAATAGAAACAACGAAGATTGCTCAAGTAAGCAAAATGTACCTGACCGTGAGACCCTTCGCCCATGAACGCAGATGTATTGAAGCTATTTGTAGCTTCCTCGAGTTCCTCGAGCGAAAAGGCGCGATAGGCCGGAACACCAAGCGTTCCAAGCTTCATTACTCGAGTAACATATCCTTCGAGATGAAAACATTATTAGTCATTAAACATCATAAAACAGTTTGACCAGAAAAATCAAAGTACAATCGCATGAACTTCGTGTCGAGATAGAACACATACTTGCATCTGAGAGCAACTTCGAAGTGTAAGAGCCGGATGCGTTTTCCGCTGTTATTCTTGGTGCAGGCGTTTTCACCGTCGTCTGCCCATGAACTCGCCGGAAAATCAAGAATGCTACGCCAACTAATACGATCCCTCCGATGATTCCCCCGGTGATCCCGATCGCAAGAGCTGTTTTCGAGCCCTTACTGGTCTTGTGGTTTCGTGGTATGATTCCGACAGCCAAAGCTTCGTTGCTACAAAACGATATCGGTTTTTGACTTTTGACTTCATTGCCATCGTTTGTAGTCAAACAATTCCGGTCATAGACCACATTCCGGGCCTCGGAAGACACAAGACAGCTCGGTAGTCTCCCGGTTAGAAGATTGGCAGACAAGTCGACAAATTCAAGTTCGGGATTACAAGCAAGATCCTCGAAAAGCATTCCCGTAAACTTGTTCCCCTCGATGTCTAAATGAGTTATCGACGGTAAAGATAGTATAGAAGTCGGGAATGGTCCAACTAATCGGTTTAAAGCTATATCTAGCCTTCGAAGCTGATAAAACGAGCGCAGTTCTTCGGGTAAACCGGAGGTGAATTTGTTCTTTCGTAGCACAATGGAGATGATTCTATCGGTGACCCGAGGGAACCGCGGTCCGAGAGAATTATCTTCGAGTTCAAGAACATGAAGGTTCGTCAAACTACGAAGATCCGGCACTTGGCCGGATAAATTATTGTGAGAAAGCACAAGAACTCGAAGATCAACCAAACTCCCTAACGAACCCGGTAATAACCCGTTTAGCGAATTGTTCTTCATACTCAAAACCGACAAACGCGATAAGAAACCGACACGGTTCGGGATCCAGCCGGTAAACTCGTTGTCGTCGAGCACAAGCGATTGGAGATCAGTTAAAGACGCGATTTCGGGCGGGATCACACCCTCGAAGTGATTCGAAGTAACGTTAAGTATCTCTAGCGACGATAAACGGGAAATTTTCGTGGGTAAACGTCCCCATAGACCCAATGAAACCAATGTGAGTACTTTCAAGCTCGAAAGCTCAACGAGCGCCATGAAAAACGAATCGATCGAGAAATCATCGGGCAATCGAGGCGATTTATCGGTATTGATTACGTGAAGTTGTGTTACGACATTTTCGTAACAAACGACCGTAACCGATGAGCTTTGGCTGGTGTTGCAAAAATCAGTGGCATTATTCCAGCTACTAAGAACAAGGGGGTAATACAGAAGGTGTTGAATTCTCAAAAGGGTTTGTTCTTGGGAGGCATTATGTGGGTCGGAGCCCCGACTTGGTACAAACAAAACTGCAAGGAGTACAACCACTGATTGCCAAGAACAAGTAGTCTTGACCATTGCATACAGATGTATATAATATATATGCATATATATACAGATTCTTGGCTGGTTTGTTAAAGATCCTAAAAGAAAGAACAGATTAAAATCAAAATTTTGATGAAAATTGAAGAAATTAACTCTTACCCATTTCAAGAAACAGTAATTAATCAAATGGGAAACACTTATATACGATTCTTGTAACCCTAATTTACATCAATTTATCATGTTGATGTACAGATTCTTGGCTGGTTTGTTAAAGATCCTAAAAGAAAGAACAAATTAAAATCAAAATTTTGATGAAATTGAAGAAATTAACTCTTACCCATTTCAAGAAACAGTAATTAATCAAATGGGAAAGCCTTATTTTCAATTATTGTAACCCTTATTTACATCAAATTATCATCTTCATGAAGATTTATGTTCAAAGATTCATAAAAATTCAAGATCATTAAATGAAGGGTACTTACCTCTTGAATTTGAGTGTGCAAAAAAGCAGAGTTCTTCTCAATTGGAATACGAATTCTTTCTTTTGCAAGATTAAGAAATGGAATCCAAATCAAACCCACATGATTTCATGTGCAGATAGATAGAGACAACGACAAGAACAGCGTAGCGGAAATCATTAAACACTCAGAAAACAGAATGTCTTCGAAATGAAGTCAAATGATCGTATGTTTGACTTCATCTTCAATCCAAAACGACACCCTCCAAGTTGGGTTTTCTAAATTCAACGATTTGCATCATGGGTTTCTTCACACACACTGATACACGCACATAGTTAAGTATACTTGTCTTCTTGAACAATTATTATCAAGATTCCCAACACACAGAGAGTTACGTGTTGTTGAAAAAGCTGTAACTTTTGAGCCTTAATGGAGGCAATGGTATGACAGTGGGTGATGAAAAAGAAAAGGATTTTTTGGGAAGATTCCTGCTTTAATTCCTTTCACCTTCATGTGTGTGTGTTTTCAGTGTGTGTGTGTGTTTTAATGCACCTGCAGAAAGGCTGCAAGATACACACACACTGTACCGGAAAAAGATAAAGAGGTTGCATAAAATATCCATGTGTCTATGTTTGTGACCAACGTACTTTTTTTATAAATTTTATTTAGAGTAAATTACAAAAATAGTCCTTATGGTTTGTGGAAACTTTTGTTTTTGTCCCTAATTTTTGGAAATTAGGAAGACCGTCCGTTAGAAAGTTAGATTTGCGTTTTATTACAGGAATTAGCCCTGATAGTCGTTAGGATCATTCGGTAGGTACCCTCATGTGTAGGGGTGAACAAGGATTGTATGGATCGGGTTGCAGACATTTGAACAATCTAACCTAATGAATACATTTTGAAAAATATTAAACTCAATCCAAACCAAATAAAAGTATGACACAAGCCAAACCGTGCGGGTTGGGTTGAGTTAGTTGTATTAAAATTTTGGTACATCAAAATGTTCTTGTATGTTTGTTACTTTAAATATGATGTATTCCGTACTCATAATTCCTTTACTCATCATCAATCACTTGGTACGACATATATACGAAAACAAATATAGGAGTTATATAGAGGTAGAGAAGCAATATAAAGTATATGTATATGAAGAACTTAACCATCATATTAAATTCAAGGACATAAGGGTATTGAGTTCATCAGGTTGGGTTGGGTTCGAATGACCCTAACACAATTTCGATTCAATACCAACGGTTTGAAGATTTACAACTCATTTAGGAATCAGGTGGCTTTGGGTTAGGTTATTTCAGGTTGGGTTAGGTTGGTCAAGTTCGTCGGGCTTTTGTGCACCTCTACTCATGTGCAAGTCACTTGAGGGGCATTTCACTATTTCAGTCATTTTGTATGTATTTTAATAAATAAAAAAAATTACCCTTTTCCTTTTATTGTATTCTATGTATAAGTTTCTAAAGTTGATGATGTATAGGCGATTAAAACATTTTAGAAAAAAATCATGATAAAAAACATCATCATCAACGGTATTTTGCATAAAAAAATATCAAGAACGACAAGAACAACAATACCATAATTATGAAGAAAATCTCGAACAAAATTATGAAGAACATCACCAACATTTTACATTATTCCAAAATTTTGTAAACAAACCCTAACATAAAAAGCCCTAAAATCAAAATCCCAAAATTAAACCATGCATCTAAACCCTAAATTGACAATCAGAGATGAGAGCCATGTTAAAGCACCACCACGTACCGTTTGAAATGAACAAGAGTTGACCATTACGACCAACACAATTCCGTTAGTAAAGAAAAACACCACCACCACCAAACCATTGAAGAACAATCTCGTCCACGACAAATCTAGTACCCTACGATGAACAAAAACACCGTAAATAACGTTAGCCTGTGGTTGCGGCTAGATTTGTTGCCTACTCTCTGTTGGACCTCCGTTGGAACTCTGGTTGCATTTGGGCCAGTAATCGCCAAAGTCGGGACAATGGGGACGAGAGAACGACGACAATGGAGAGGTCATTGGTGAAGGGGGTTGGTGGGTTATGGTATCTGACTTTTAATTGATGTATGATATTTTGGTTTCTAGTTTTTAGCTTTTTCAATATTTACATGATTTATAAATTTTAAATCATTAAAAACATGATTTTTTTTTCTTGAAACTGGGTAATTACCGGCATATTAGTGACGAAATATCCGCCGGTAACTTTTTATATATTTTTACAATCATTTACGGAAAACAATATTTTAATAATTAAATTACTGGCGGATATATCACCGATGGATTTTTCGGCGGATATTACGCCAGTAGCCTTATTAATTTTTAAAAAAAACAACTCAATTTTAAAAAATATTTTTTAGTTAAATTACTGGCGGGTTATCCGCCAGAAATCTGCCGGCGATTTAATCCCCATAATTATTTACTTAATTAAGTAAGAGATATCGAGAAACCTAAAAAAATATTTGTGGCTGATTTTCGGCGTACAAATTTCTAACACCCGAAATTTTCGGCAAGCTTTATTATCTTTTCTGTAACACCCCGGATTTCCGCCGTGTAATCTCGTTATTCGTATGTTAAGCTTTTGTCGTTAGCACCGTGTTTGGTTGGTTGTCGTTTTGGATTTTGTGAAGTTTGGGGAGAAACAATGAACTACGCGAGTTACACCGCGACTAGAGGTCGCGGCACAACCCGCGTAACCCTCTGTTGGATATGGGATTTTGGAATTACGCGAGTTACACCGCGACTAGAGGTCGCGACATAACCCGCGAAACCCACTGGATTTTAGGGTTTTTGGGACACGGGCGAGTTATGCCGCGAGTTGAAGTCGCGGCATAACCCGCGAAGTTGCTTGGACCGTCTTAAGGGTTCAGTTTCCAAATATCTCATTATCTGAAAATCTCAAATATCTTCTCTCTCTCTAAACTATCTCATCTCTCTCTAAAGTCTCTCTCTCTCTCTCTAGAGTTTGGAAGATTATAACCGGTGTTCGATCCGAGGTCTCGGTGCTTTAAGCTTCACCACTACGTCGTGGCCGTTATCTGGTTTTCCGGGTTTTATTCTGAAAACCTACCAGTGAGTTCCTACTACCATTTTACAAACTTTATACATGTCAAAACTCTTATTTGCGAAATCTGAAGTATTTCTACGGTATGATTTCATGTTCTCTACATTTTGATATAAATGAAGTTTTTGGTGATTATCGGAGTTCCCGATCAGTTTTGACTAAAATGACGGGTTCCGCCTTATCAAAAGTAAAATAATGTTTTACTTGCCCATGTTGGTGGTTTATTGAAAGAACGTATATAAACTGATTTTATGATTATCTTTCTTACCAGCAGTTGGTCTGGAAAATGGCATTTTGAAATATAAATGTATTGATAGATATTTATCTAGCTTTGTTGGTCATATGAAATATTGTGACAAGTCCTGACTGTACTAGTGGATCCCTAGGTATCGAGTCGACTTATGGATGGGAAGGATATGCCCCTTCCGTTGTTATGGCTGGGAAGGATATGCCCCTTCCGTTGTAGTTAGCTACATTTGATTCTCGGGGGCAACTTAGGTACGGTTATGTGAGACCCGATCCTAGCCATGGTTCAGATGTAGTCTAATGAACGAGTATGACATGGTTCCTTGGGGGCCCTCCCTCACATCGTAGTACGGACTGAAGAGTTCGTGGCCATGGTTCCATGTATTTAGCTCATAACTCGGGTTTGGTGGTCTACTTTGTGTTACACCACAATCCTTGGTAAAATGGTCATTTTATCACCGTTTAAGAGTTTTGGACCGAAGAGGCCCGGTTGTGGCGAAATGTTATCTTTACGAACTAAACCTTTATGAAAAGATTTCTTTATGACACTGAAGTTTATATCTTTCGAGCTTTATAAACTGTATGTTCTCACCAGGCTTTAAGTCTGACACTTTTTCTCAAATGATGTGTATAACAGGTTTCCTTAGCGGTGGGTTGCCGGGGTTTTGAGAGACGGGTTTGGTCTCGAGGCATCTTGAGATGATTAGTATTGTTTCAGGGCATTTGTTAAGTCCCATTCTTTTGGTACATTTATGGATCGTCAACTGATGTAATCTTGATATAGGTGTCTAGATTAGTTTGTTGACAAACTCTTTCGATGCAGGTTTTTGTAAAGTCTTAAGGACTGATCCCCTTCTTGGGAGTTTATGATCAATACAAATGTCATGTTGCCAAGCTTTGCAGGTTTTAAATTACTCTGATTTTTAGGGTGTTACATTTTCCCAATGCCTCAAATCTTCTTCGTATGTCATTTTTGTGTATCTTTCTTGTTGCTTGTTGTTCGTATGCGTCGGGGTCTGTTTCATATATGAAATCAACGAAAATCCGAAGCCCGGGACTGTCGCCAGTGTCATAATCGCCGAAGCTCAACTAGTTTCGGTACAAGTGGGACGATTGTGCCCGACGATTGTGCCCGAGTCACTGTCGCAGTGGCAATCTCGCGGAGTTGGTACCGCAAGCCTCCCATAGCGGGCGACTATGCCCGACGATTATGCCCGGGGCATAGTCGCGAGTCACTATCGCCATCGGCCCATGGGAGTTTAAAAACCGGATTTTGACCTCTCTTCTCATTTATTACATACACAACTCATTTATTACTTTCTCTAAAAAGTTGTCTCTTCATCAATACGAATTTAGGGTTTCTCCAAACCCTATCTTCTTCATTTATTGTTAAGATCAAAGTGTGCCAACCAAGAAATCAAGCTAGAAGCATCTAACCGCCTCCATTATCATCTTCTCCAAGAAAGCAAGCTAGGGTTTCGGGTTTTCATCAAAACCCACTTTGTGAGTCATCTTTCATACTAAGTGTAGATAATTTTATATATATATATATATATATATATGATCGGCGGTTACAATAGATATGTGACCCAATATTTTTAATTAAAAAAAACAGAAAAATAAAAATAAAATAACCGTCGATCATGAATCCAACGGTTAAGATGTGGGTTGCAAGGGTTGCAACATTTTTCAGGGTTGCAAAATATCCTTCCAATATATATATATATACATATACATATACATATATATATATATATATATACATATATATAGGGGTTAAATCATGTGAAAACCTAAAAAAGATTGAGAACCGTGAGAACCGATCTGAGCCATAATTTGGTTTTGATAATGTGGTTTTAATTAAAAGTTGTTTCATTTTAGTTCATTTCAAAATTGCAGTGCCTTTAATGACCATGGATTAAAAATAATTAATGGTTTAAATCGGTTTTCACGGTTCTCAACCTATTTTTGGTTTTCATTTGATTATCGTCCTATATATATATATATAGTGTTTGGTTCATTTGAGAAATGATAAATATATGAGAAATAGAGAAGTAATGCTAGCCATTCATATGGTCAAGATCGGATTTAACTAGTCAAATATTGCGGCTATCCCAAAAATAGAAGGACAATTTCATAAATTTTATAAAACACACGGGTTGTGTTCATATATGAATATGTATAATTCACATATGAACTATATGTTCATATATGAACCAATGCAATTCAAAACTGAACTCTTTTAACTGATTCATATATGAACCTTTGTGATTCATATATGAATCAGTTGAACTAACTAACAGATTCATATATGAACCTTTGTGAATCACAAAGATTCATATATGAACCTTTGTGAATCACAAAGATTCATATATGAATCAGTTGAACTAATTAACAGATTCATATATGAATCTGTATGAATCACAAAGATTCATATATGAATCAGTTGAACTAATTAACAGATTCATATATGAATCTTTGTGATTCATACAGATTCATATATGAACTCATCCCGTGTATTTTACGAAATTACCCATCTACCTTCTATAGACCACACAAGGAATTATCCGGTGCTTCGCGGTCAAAGCCGCAAATGTTGACCAGATGAATGACTAAGATTACTTCTCTATTTCTCATATATTTACCATTTCTCAAATGAACTTCTCCCTATATATATATATATATATTATATATATATATATATATATATATATATGTAACTATAAAAACCCTTTCTTATACTACATGATGGCTTATACAAAATCTATAATTTCGAAGCTTTGAACTATTGGATCAAAACTTAGGGTTTGACATCCTTGGAGTATTTTGGGATATGGAGTTGTCTTACATGTATACATTTGTGTATGTATGTTATTGTTTGAAAGTTATGGATTATTGGAACCCAAATGGGTAAGGTGTTTTATTGGTATTTATAATTGAGAAAGTAAAATTGAGAGTCCATGAAATTATTTCCATTACTGGTACTTTCATATACATGGATAAACAATGTTAAAAGCCTTACATTTTGGGTAGGCATATGCCATGTGAAATGGTGGTATATGATGTTTTGGGCTACCTTGTGATAACATAATGGAATATGAGATTTGTATTGTTTGGTGTAATGCTAAATGCACATGGTCATGTTGGTAAATTATGAAGCTTTGGGAAGGGTAAGGTCCCAAGGTAAAGATCTATGGATAGAGTTGAACTTGGTGATCCTTTGGGGTAAAGACTTGGATATAGTTGAACCCATATTTACATTGAACTAAAGATTCATGGATAGAGTTGATGTTCTAACGGCTAAAGATTCATGGATAGAGTTGATGTCGGTAAATATCCATTTTGATTAAGTATTCCATATGAGTTGTGGCCTACTTTCGTGTTCCGTCACAACCTATGGTTGAACGGGTCTCCCCCGTCTTGCATAAGGTTCAAACTTTGGAAGTCATATTTGTTATTATTGTTCTAAGTGTTGTTAAACGTTCACTGTAACATCCCAGTCCACCATACATGATATTGTCTGCTTTACGGATACCTTCTGCATAAGCATGCCGGCACCACTCACGGTTTTGTTCCTGCCAGCACATGCATACGCAGGACGCACCCAGACCGCACCCTGTGACAGGCAAAAGGCCTCATGCAAGGAAGGTATCCATCCACCCTTATAAGGAGGACTTTGTTCTCCTTCCTAGCCGATGTGGGATCTTACATTCACTAATGCATTGTATTTCTCTACACCTATATTTTAGATGTTCTCACTAGGCTACAAGCCTAACACTTGTTTGCTTTGGTGTGAAACAGGTTCTGTTAGCGGTGGGGTAGCAAAGCCTTGAGCAGAAAGTGGAGTCCCGTCATGGATGACTTTTTGGAGAAATAGAAATTAACGGATTATAGTGTGCAAATCACTTGATGATATTTTGGGAAATGATGACGACACCCGTTTCTAATCTAAGCTAGATTTGTTTAGATTAGTAGGTTGTAGGTCCTCGTCTCCACTTTTAAATTTTAAAATGTAAACGCTTATACTATTCCCTCTTTGGGTGATTTCATTTCTTGGGCTTATGACCCTTGCCACTTACAGGTTTATATCATTCGATTTATAAACATGTTATTGCGAAAAATACAAGTTTTAAATTTACCCAGTTTTTAGGGTGTTACAAAATTTATCGGAAATTATGTTTTTCGGCGAAACTTTTTCCGACCGACAACACGAATATGTCCGCCGAAAAAATGTCCTCTTTAGTAGTGTGATTTGGTTTGAGGGGTTTGTTTTGTTTTTATTTTTTTCTTAACTAAAATTGTTTTGTCTTTTTTAGAATATTATAAATCTTTATACACCATTTTTTAATAATTTATACAATAAAAATTATTTTATAAAATATGTAAAATGACTGAAATACTCCTCATATGAATTTCAGGAAAAGATACTTAAGAATGATCCTAATAGTGATTACACCTAAAGACAGATAACGACACTTTGTAATTTTCATAAGTTAGAGATAAAAACCACATTTTCACAAACCTCAAGTATGATTTTTGTAATTTACTCATTTTATTGTTATTTTATATAATTATAGTGTTCTTTATTTATAGTTACGCTTTTTAAGGATACAAATGTCATTCTATTTTTTGTGCCATACCATCAATTATGATGTAATCATGTATTCAAGTTATGATCATTTAATATATTCAGGTTTGCCACTCCAGGTTAACATCTTCATGATTAAAGAATTTCATATCAAAAAGTCAAGAAAGAGTGACCGCGGTAGGTATGATATATATATATATATATATATATATATATATATATATATATATATATATATATATATATATATATATATATATATATATATATATATAGGGTTGGTTTCTTTTACAATCCTACTAATTTGTACAACCTATACAAGCTAATCTCTACCATCCATTCTTTTCATCAATGACCTTGATTAATTGAATTATAAATTAGGAAACAATGAAATTATTTTAATTTTTTCTTTTTAATTATTAAGCAAATAAGGGTAATATTGGAAAAAAAAAATTAGTGAATCATCTTTCCCAAAATTAAAAGATATTCCGTAATTAATATCTTCCCATATATTTCCCATATCTTCATTAATAATTTGTTAATGCTTGCTTATTCAAGAATAATTTTTCAATTTTTTTTTTGATTTTGGGTCCACGATTTGTTGTCCACGTTTACAATTTTGTGTTGATGATTAAGTAAACATGAGTAAGTTTTCATGAAACTAGGTAGTAGTTTAGATTTGGAGATTATTTTGTTGATGTTGTGACCCTAATATATATTAACGCCTTTGGTTTCATATTGTGGTCATAGCTAAGTAATCATGAATAAGAACATTGATAATGAATAAGTATTCATGAATACGTATTGTTCAATTCATGAAAATGTTGGTTCTTGTCATGTGTCATTTTTAAAATGTAAGTGTTTCATACATTTTAATTTAACCATTTCATGAATAAGTATTCATGAATACGTATCGTTCAATTCATAAAAGTATTGTTTCTTGTTAAGTGCTATGTTCATGATTAAGTGTTCATATTCGATTTTTCAACCATACCACTATCATCGATTTCATGATCGGAGTTAACATGAACATTGTTAATCGGATTTTACAACCATACCACTATCATCGTAAACCCTTGTCGCTCCATTTGTTAAACACTGTTAATCGGATTTTTTTGCAAATCACCGTTAATGGAATATGAGATGAGGAAGATACAGAATCATAGAAAATCAAGAAATTGGTTAGAAAATGTTAAAAAAATATTAAAAAATGTTTATTTATTTAATATATGCACTTCCATAATTAAAAAATATTAAAAAAATGGTTACTAATTTAATATATGCACTTCCATAATTAAAAAATATTAAAAAAATGTTTACTAATTTAATATATACAGATTTACATGAATACCCCTATAGAATTATAATTAATTAATTACAATTATAATTAAACCGTGAATTCTGATTGGTTGAAGATAGTTTACAAAGTTTGTACAAAATATATGGGTTGCAAAAGAAACTCCCCCTATATATATATATATATATATATATATATATGGTCCCATTCATTTGCTAACCGAATCATTAGTGCTAACCGTGCTAACCGAGTTTCGACCAATCAGAACGCTCCCTCATTTTTAATAATGCTTTTTGAGTATAAGGGCAATAATGGAATTTACTTAGAGTTGACCAATCCAATATTATTCAAATTAAACGCCATATCAACACCTTTTCCATAATTAAATGAGGTATGTTATGGTAATGATCCACAAATTAAATATTATATTTTAAAATTCAATTTTGGTTCATATTTTGTTTCAATCTCCAGATATCAATTACTTATTTTTAAGGATTCATGTGTTTAATATATTATCATCCTTATCGATTGAAACTAGAATTCTTTTCACAAACAGTTCATATATACACAAATACATAAAACTGCATACATGCACTTACAGTTTGTATTTTTAATCATGCTCATATGCACATATTTTATACTCGAATGCATTACAATGCATTTAAGCTTATATTCACAGATTCCTTACTCAAATTCTAAACAATGACTAAATGCAGAAATCCATATCGATTCAGACATGCACATTCAAAAAATCAAGATAACCATTCTCATATGCACTAGTTCCATCCTCAAATACTTAACACTGCATACCATATTTATACCTCTAAATTAAAATCGGCCCATTCAATTTAAGTTATCACAATCGCCTATTTTTATGTATACCATATTTATAGCACAGTTTGTTATGGTAATGATATACCTCATTAAATACAATATTTTGAAATTCAAATTTGTTCAAGATTATCTTAAATCTTAACTTATCATTTACATATTTTTTACCTTTATTATCTATCATTCCCATATGTTCAATTGATCATTTTTTTAGAACATGCTCATATGCCCAAATCCTAATCACCAATTTTTTCAGTATGTACATATGCACACTAAGTAAGATATGCTCATATGCACAAATACAAATAATTAATTTTTTTTCCCATATGCATATATGCACAAGTCCATAACAATTCATACATGCACTTACAAAATTCAATTAAACATGCTCATATGCACAGATTCCATCCACAAATTCATCACAACGCCTATATGCACAAATGCATACCAATGCATACATGCACTTACAAAAATCAATTCAATATGCTCATATGCACATATTCCATCCACAAATCCATCACAATGAATATATGCACAAATGCATAACAATGCATACATGCACTTACAAAATTCAATTAAACATGTTCATATGCACAGATTCCATCCACAAATCAATCACAATACATATATGCACCGGAATAATTACTATTTGAATCCATAGGTTTCATTATTTAACATTCAAAAAACTAAAAAACAATACTCCGAACAAAAATTCCATTAGTACAATGTACAACTCCATGAGGAGCCCCCTGCGAAACCCAGAACCATTTGGTTTGCCAGAGACAAACCATAAAACCGAAACACCCCTATCAAGACCTCCTTAATGAACAACACAAGAGACAAATTATTTAAAATACACTATATCAGATTTACCAACACCTGATCAGACCCCCGATACAGCCCCGGTCCTGGAACGGTTTATCGACCCCCTGCCTCCAGACGATCCCTTCTCGATATCAGTCAGAACTTCAAAGCTTCCACCTTCCTTCAGCAAGGCGCTGCACTACTTGATGAGTTCGCGTCGCTTGGATTTTACCTCTATGTCTTCGATTCCCGCCTTCAAAATTCATCTTTGTGCCTTCGATCCTCGTCTGAGAAGTCGATCCCAAGCTTTTCGATTATCGTGGATGTTGATTTTGATGAAGAAATTGTTGAGGGGTGTTGATCGATAAAGCATATTTGGGGGGGATAGAATCCCTAATTTTGTGGGATTTGATTCATAAAGGGTTGTTACCAAATTAAAGAGGGTGTTGATCGATAAAGCATATTTGGGGGGGGGGGATAGAATCCCTAATTTTGTGGGATTTGATTCATAAAGGGTTGTTACCAAATTAAAGAGATTTTCATTTTGACCAAATTACCCTTCTGCAAATATGCATTTTGTTTTTATAATCCCTTTTTAATATTTTATTTTAATAGAAATTCAATTAATTGAGGGCCATTGATCTTATAATTCTACGGTTGAGATCGGTTAGCACTAATGGTACGGTTAGCAAATGAATGACCCTCTCTCTCTATATATATATATATATATAGAGAGAGAGAGAGAGAGAGAGGGATGTTCAAATGCAAACTTTTTAATGGTGCAAACTCATGCAACCCACTTATCTACCACATATTTTATTTTCCCATTTTTTTTTATTAAAAAGGTAAAAACAAAATATGTGGTAGATAAGTGGGTTGCATGGTTTGCACCATTAAAAAGTTTGTATTTGAAGGTGCCTCTATATCTCTCTCTCTCTCTCTATATATATATATATATGGATATGTTCATTTAAGAAATGGTAAATATATGAGAAATAGAGAAGTAATTTTAGTCATTCATCTGGTCAACATTTGCGGCTTTGACCGCGAAGCACCGGATAATTTCTTGTGTGGTCTATAGAAGGTAGATGGGTAATTTCGTAAAATACACGGGATAAGTTCATATATGAATCTGTATGAATCACAAAGATTCATATATGAATCTGTTAATTAGTTCAACTGATTCATATATGAATCTTTGTGATTCATACAGGTTCATATATGAATCTTTATGATTCACACATGTTCATATATGAATCTTTGTGATTCACAAAGGTTCATATATGAATCTTTGTGATTCTTACAGATTCATATATGAATCATAAAGGTTCATATATAAATCTGTTAGTTAGTTCAACTGATTCAGATATGAATCACAAATGTTAATATATGAATCAGTTAAAAGAGTTCAGTTGTGAATTGCACTGGTTCATATATGAACATATAGTTCATATGTGAATTATACATGTTCATATATGAACACGACCCATGTGTTTTGTAAAATATATGAAATTGTCCTTCTATTTTTGGAATAGCCGCAACTTTTGACCGGTCAAAGCCGCAATATTTGACTAGTCAAATCCGATCTTGACCATATGAATGGCTAGGATTATTTCTCTATTTCTCATATATTTACCATTTCTCAAATATATTTACCGGTCAAAGTTGCGGCTATTTGACTAGTCAAATCCGATCTTGACCATATGAATGGCTAGGATTATTTCTCTATTTCTCATATATTTACCATTTCTCAAATGAACTAAACACTATATATATATATATATATATATATATATATATATATATATATATATATATATATATATATATATATATATATATATATATATATATATATATGCACTTTCAAATACAAACTTTTTAATGGTGCAAACCATGCAACCCACTTATCTACCTCATATTTTGTTTTTACCTTTTTAATAAAAAAATGGAAAAATAAAATATGTGGTAGATAAGTGGGTTGCATGGGTTTGCACCATTAAAAAGTTTGCATTTGAACATCCCTATATATATATATATATATATATATATATATATATATATATATATATATATATATATATATATATATGTTAAGTTTCGATAAGTTTAGATTAACGTAAGAAACGTGAGAAGTGGTTATCAACCGTTAAATGATAAATGGATAAACATTAGAATGAGATGCACCAGATGAATTCTCTTCTAAGCCGCAATTCATGAAAGAACATTTGATTAAAAATGATCAATGGTTCATATCCACTTCTCACGTTAACCTCAACTTCTCACACAATCCTTCATCTCTCTCTCTCTCTCTCTCTCTCTCTCTATATATATATATATATATATGGTTGGGTTCCTGTGAAAAGTTGAGTTAACGATGAGAAACGTGAGAAGTGGTTATCAACCGTTAGATGAGAAATGGACGCACATTAGAATGAGATGCACCGAGATGTACCAGATCAATTCTCTTCTAAACCGCAATTCATGGGAGGACTTGAGATTAAAAGAAATCAACGGTTTAGATTCTCTTCTCACGCTTCTCACTATTAACTCAATTTCTCACACGATCATTTGCTTATATATATATAGGGAGATTTTCAAACGAGAATACCCCTATTTAACGAAAATACGAGAATATTTCCGAGTCTCCAAATTATTTAACCCATAAATAAAATTAAAGAAAAAAGTAAATAATTAAGGATAATAATATGATTTTGTATTTATCTATAATATTAGTAAATTCATTGTTCCTAAAATTACGTACATATAACATATACACCGATAACAATTAATGTATCACAACATTATCACATCAATATTACAGCAAAATCACATAATGAGCTGACATAACGATAATTGTGGACGTTATCCTCACTGGGTTTTCGATTATCATAGCATTATAACATCATTATCACAACAAAATCACATCATAAAAAGTCTTTAATTTATCAAAGCATTATCACATTATAACACAATAAAATCATAACATTATCATATAATAAGAAGTCTTTGATTTATCAAAGCTTCACAACATTATCATATCATTATCGACAACAGATGTATCAACATATAAAAAATCTTTGATGATAATAACAATATTTAATTAAGGGATAAAAACAACTTTAAAATAATAGAAAATGTATGATAAATACTAATTTATTTTCTATTTATTCTAATTTTTTTATGGTATTAAATAATTTGGATGTTTTTATTTAAACCCCTCTATCTATATATATAGATATATAATTAATTTTTAATAATTACTTAAAATATTAAGTGTATGCATAAATAAATAATATGTCATAATCTAAACAGCTAAGAATTTCTGGTTATGGTCAAGTCAAGGGTAGCATGGTTTTCATGTGATATTTGTCGATTTGCTTTGTTTATTGGGCATAATTTTTTAAGGATATAATACACGATTTTTTTTTTAGTTTTTACAAATTTATATGATTATATAATAAGACGACCGGTTTATTTTAAGAAGACAACAAATTTCTAAACTTGAAGTAATATTGT
Organism: Arctium lappa; assembly: GCA_023525745.1. Classification (NCBI taxonomy): domain Eukaryota; kingdom Viridiplantae; phylum Streptophyta; class Magnoliopsida; order Asterales; family Asteraceae; genus Arctium; species Arctium lappa. The sequence continues at coordinate 11,788,643 of CM042054.1, read as the reverse complement.
TATAATCGTTTGTATTATTATGTTACATAAGATTAATGTATGATCTAAAGAGATCGTAAAAAATGTAAGAATATATATATATATATATATATATATATATATATATATATATATATGATACGGGATCATATATGTATTGTCCAAATACTGTGTTTCATGAATAGAACTTCAAGAAATCACCCTTACGTATTTGATCCAACCGTCGAAGATTGTTTAGACTTATTGATTCATTTTGGATTGGGCTCGTATAATACATATTATTTTACGAATATTTTATAAAAATTATTATAATACTAAAAAATACATTATAAAATGAGGTTTAAAGTTGAAGATTAAAGATAACAAAATAACTTTAATTAAGAAAAGAACTTTGGATGTGAAGGAAGGTAGGTATCAATTACACCTTGGACTTTTTTGTCTTTGCACCAAAAGGCTTGATGCCATCAAATAAACACAAGCATATGTATATATATGGATGAGATTGGGAGAGAATTCAAAAAAGAAGAAGAATCGAAGCAACCATTTAAGCCGTTAGATTGAGATGATTCAACGGATGTGATTACCTTTTTTGAAAAATGAAATTATTTCTTCCTATTTTTTAAATTGAAAATCAACAAAATATAACAAAAATTGGAGTGAAACAAGTTACATCCAAAAAACGATGAATTTATTATCTTTATTTTGACATTCATTTTGTCGTTTTTTCGTGGTTATTCAGTTCTTTTTCTCAAGTTTCTCTTTATATCTTTTCCCATATATATGTATATGTATCCGATGAGATCATTTTTGTACTATTATAAATAGTTTTCTAAATATTTTTTTTTCCTGAAAATTTTGGGTTGAATTTATTTGTTATAATAACTAGTACTATTATTGTTATCAAAGAATGTTGTAGGTATTTTAAAGAATTAATGAAATATTAATCTCAAATGTAAAAGCTAATCTTTATAACTTTATTGTGATTTATAAGTTATTTTATTTTTATTAAAAATATTTACTTAATAGTTAAAAAAATCCATATTGATATGAATTTTGTAGAGATAAGATATATGAGTGATGTTTAGTTGTTTGAAAAGAAGCAATACCACCAAAAATGAAAAGGAAAAAGGAAAACCAACACATTCCATTTGATAGGGTACAAAAAAAGTAAAGAGTGGTGGTACCATAAAAAGGAGATGGAGCCTAAGATGGGGACTTTTTGTGGGATCAATGAAAAATTTGGTTTTATCGGGTTTACACCAGGTCTTTCAAGTTCGTTGTGATAAGTAAAGAAGAAAACCCTGATTTAGGATGTAAAAATGGTTTGACTGAATATGGTAAAATATCTCATCTGTTCTGTATTCGATTCCATACGTCCATGACAATTGTAGCTTAATAGGTTTTTTTGATCCGACTTATCTTAGGGGTTGTTTGTTTACCTCTTAATGGTTCTATTAAGAAGCAACCTCTGAATCACTAAGAGGTAAATCTTGTTTGGCAAAAAAAAAAGGTTGTCTCTTAATGGTTCCAAAATTCTCTTAATGAAAACATCTTAATCATTCATACTACTTAATCATTCTGCACTAAACCATTCAGCAACTGCCAAACATACCCGCCTCATCTCAAACTTACTAAAATCTGACCTTTTCGAGTTAAGTCAAGCTAGAGACTTTTTATGGATCTTTAATGGGTTGGTCCACATGGGGTAAAGACACTAACCCATGTCTTGGTTTTTTGTGCTAACCATAAAAGTGACAGCAACATTATTAGCCATTTAAAAATATATTAGAAATCAATTAGTAAACATTTCTTTTTTTATAAAGTAATTACATAATCAAACATTGTATTTATTTGATAATATTAGTTATGATTTAGTCGGATATAAACTTGATTGTAAATCAATTAAGAATTTTTTTAAATACAGTTCCTCATTAAAAAGCAAAATATATGTCATAATTATCTGTGATTATACACATGTGTACATAACAACTAAATACGTTAAATTGTTTTACTTGTAGAGAGAAGATCTACTATGTGAAAAATTATTACACTCAGATCGCCTAATCTCTCAAACAACCCTTGAATTATACACACATTATTTAAAGATGTAACTCACAATTCTACATTATATTACAAAAGGAAAGATTAATCAAATGATTAAAAGAAATTTGATTGACGCCTTGAAAGAAACATTTGGACTCCTTTTATAGCATTAAGCCCACTCCACATAACTCTTAAATACATATCTTCTTTTTTCTCTTGTTAAAATTACTAGAATGATGTTTGGTTGATTTTTCATTAAAACTTGTATGGATAAAATTGATTGTGTGGATTAACTTGTTTGCATAGATTGAAATAGTTTTTGTTTGGGATTTTTTTCATCATAAATGGAAGAAATATGTTTTTTAATTGGGAGAGACAAAAAAAAAACTTGGCAACCTGCATAAAACTCACCTTAGAAGCTTACCGAATAAACCACTTTCTATATAATTAAGCCACTATCAAACTGTCATGTATAACTAACCGAATAAGTTGTGAGTCCCATTAAACTAATTAAGTTGTTAACAAACATGCCTTGAGTTTAATTTTCAAATAGATCATGACTTTTAGCCATTGTTTATAGAACCAATTTCTCTTGCTCGTGCGTGATTATAGAACTAGATTCTAGATCTACATGTGAAAAATGTTTAACTTAAACACACCAAACTCAACAAGGAATATTTTGACCAAATCATAAACGATGTTTTACTCGTCACAATGAGGCCTAATCTTATGAATCTAATCTAAACGACAATTACACTTACTAATTCTCCAAGAGTCCCACAAAAGTTCACATACAAACCTTTATAAATTACAATTGTCATTACATCTTCTGTATCATTATGAGTTTTCATCTTTATTATGTAAAATGTCGATATCAATTCTTTTCATCTGAAGGACCACCACCACTAAAGAATTGACATATTGAATAACAACTTCGTTTACATTCGCCTAAAGAAGCGACAATATAAGAAAATAACATGCGAGCAAAAACTGATCATTGGTCTCTGTCGACTTGATATACATGCACAAGAATTCTAAGACGTCGACTACCCTTGTACAAGGAGAAATAGAAAACGACATGGTCATAACTTACATGCTAACTAAATGACTCCAAGTTCAACTTTAAACTATGGTGAAAGTTATTATTAACCCATAATTTTGAGCTTATAAAGAGCTCACAAATCAAAATTACTAAAGGAATAATTTAAAACTATGCATAAATCGGGTATTTAATTTTGAAATTGAAATGATGTCACTACACACAGACCATAAGATTGTAAAAATGTTAAAGAGTATATTACATTTTTAGTCCTTGTAATTTATTGATTTGTCATTACTATTTACTATGGTCCCTTAAACGTGTTTATTACACTCCCGATGCATGTGGTATGCAAAAATCATTTCTTTCCGTTCTCCACCGTATGTAACAACATGCATGATGAAGCTATGAAACCTTATTTGTCAATTCGACGAATTAAGAAGAATCAGAAGAAACGACGACTGCCTCTCCCTCTCTATTTGGTTGAATCCGGTGAGGAACACAGAAGAATCAAAAGTTTAGTCAGGTGGATTTTGACGAACACATCTTCAAGTCTGCCTCCCCCTATAACATCTCGGGCCAACTGTACCAGATATTGTCCGCTTTGTTCATAAACCTGTGGACTTAAGGTTTTAAAACGCGTCTGATAGAGGAGGTATCAAGTCTCTTATAAGACAACATTCGTTCCCCTCCCCAACCAATGTGGGATCTTACACCCCCTCTTTATTTTGATTCACTTTTGCCTCTCCTCTATTTCAATGAACACAAATTCAAGTTTGCTCGACTGCCTCTCCCTCTCTATTTCTATCCACATCTGGTGGGTTCTTGATTTACAATTTTTAGGGTTTTAAATCAGATGCCTATGAATGTTATTGAGTTTGAAATTTTACTAATGTTCTTGAGATTTGATTTGTATAAATCTGATTCTTATAACTTTTTTTGAATGTTCTAGGTTTAGTTATGAATAGTTGGTGGCGGTGTTGAAGGGTAGTGGAAGGTGGCGAACGTTTTTGCATGGGTGATGTAGAATACTTCAAGTCATCGGGAGGGGGGCGATTTTGTATGTGTGTATATGTATATATAAATTAGTATATTATTTATTATATAAAATAATGTATTTTTTAATTTTTAAAAAGAAAGAAGACAAAAGAGGTGTACAATGACTATAATGAACAGATTTTGTTAAGACAATAGATTCAGAACGTACGTTTTTTTGTAGCACAAATATCAGAAGTGTAATAAACATGTTTGGGGACCTTAAAAACAAACCACAGGATCATGAATGTAATTTACCCAAATATTAAGTTAAATATAACGAGTTTAAAAATCGTCAATGAATCAATGATATGTTCAAGTCGAATGTTTTTTTTTCTCCAAAATATCATTACAAAAACCGCTAAAAGAATAACATCGTTTGAATCTCGTGTTACCCACCAATGAAACAGCGGTAAACACGTGAATATGGATGACAAGAGTTTTTACATATCAATTATTCACATTCATATAATATTGTTAAATATTTTAAATAAAAATTAATTTTATTTATATCTAAAAACCAAACCAAACCAAACCATACCAAAACAAAACAACATAATACATTATATATCAAAATAGAGGGAGAATCAAACGATAACGACAACTATATAAGAAAACACGAGAACGGCCAAACCACGTACAAAATCAGATATGATTTTACATTAACGGTCAAGAAAAGCCACACAGGGAGTTTCACATCTTCAAGTCGTTGGAAAAGTCGCGTGAATCACATGTGATTTTGTACATGATGTTAGTGTAAAATCACGTGTGATTTGGCTGTTATCGTGTTTTCTTAAATAGACATCGTTCTCGTTTAAACCTGACTCTATCAAAATAAGGCCTAAAAGATGAAATGCAGACTATTTATATATTAGTAAATTTATCGAAATTTAAGTATAATCTATTTTAAAATTCAACATATGCTTATTTTATTTATACTATATTATAAAAACGACATAAAAAACTCTTAATTACAATATTTTAAGTACAAGTTACAACTAATTAAAGCCAATTACTTAATTTACAATTTCTTAATGCTTTGGTACAACTTTTTCAAGCACAATATCTCACATAATCATCTATTTGTGGAATGAATACTCATTTATTAATATAACTATTTATTTTTTTGGTGAATAATTTATAAAATAGATTTTATATTAGCATAATCTATTTTAAATGTAGATTTTACATTTAAATCTATATTAATGAGATGTAATATAAAATCTTTTTTCTTCCGTATTTTTTTATATTACATCTCATAATGATTTTTCCATATTTTATTTTATAAAATCTTTTCCATATTTTATTTTATAAAATCTTTTTACATAATGAGATGTAATATAAACTCTTTTTTCTTCTGCATTTTTTTTTGCTAATATAAAATCTATTTTATTTTATAAAATCTACACGTATTTTATATTAGCATAATATAAAAGTTACACGTATTTTTTTTTCACGAGCATTAAAAGAAGAAAAAAGAAGATTGATATGGGTTAAAAATAAAAAATAACGAGATACACTAATAAATTATCGTATTCTTTAAAATAAAAATATTCCGCAATACTTTCCAAATTAACCAAGTGTAAAGAAAATAAAATAGAAACGATGTAGATATAAAAATATTCTTCCATATTTTTAATATATTTACATTTAAATGTAAAATCGAAAATGAAAATAAAAGATTTTAAAATATTCTCTACATTCACTATAAATATATATAGCTTCTCTATGTACCATCCGAGTACAAGAAGAAGACGAACGGTCGGATGTCAATGGCGGAACCTGCAACTGAACAAAAGGTATTCCACTATATTTTTGTTTCTTTGAAAAACTACTTTTTTATATTTTATTTTATTTACTGAGATTTGTTTATATTTTTCAAAACCCACAATCATATTTTTCGAAGTAGGGGAATAAGATATATATATATATATATATACATATCTTTATTTTTATTTTTATCGACTAATACTATGAGGTATTGAAGTCAATAGTCAGATAAATATGTTGTGAGACATGTCGTTTGAGTTTTAAATAATATAATACAAAACTATTACCAATATTATTGCACAAAGTCATAACAACAAACGATTAAGAATATATGCAAGTTAATCACTTATGAAAATACATTCGTTTTTAATATTGTATTTCATTAACTGTTAACAGAGAAATTACGTTTCATTTTAACTCAGTTCAATATTCCAACAAAAAATTTATCCTCCCGTGCAATGCACGGGCCCAACACTATTAACTTATAAATTATACATGAATACATACCTCATATATCCCAAACCAAAAGCGGGGTATTAGGATCGCGTACATTAACTACTAATTACAACAATTTCAAGTAACAACCAAAACAATAATTTCGACCAAATCACTTTAAAGTTGAAGTTATACTTTCAAACTCATGATTCCAACACATATTTTACCAATTTCAACCTATGTAGCTTCAACATATTATTCAACCCAGAGAAAATTGAGAGTTTGGGGATTTTGGGTTAATTTTTTGTTCCAACAGTGTCACCAAAATGGATCCATATAAGAGAGACATGATAAAATTCTCTAAATTTAGAGAATTAACTAAAAATGGTTATTTAGGAAAGAGAAATAATTTTTTTTATTATTTTCACCAAAAAGAACTAGTGTTGGTCCCGTGCATTGCAAGGGAGGATAAATTTTTTGTTGGAATATTGAACCGAGTTAAAATGAAACGTAATTTCTCTGTTAACAGTTAATGAAATACAATGTGAAAAACGAATATATTTTCATAAGTGGTTAACTTGCATATATTCTTAATCGTTTGTTGTTATGAGTTTGTGCAATAATATTGGCAATAGTTTTGTATTATATTATTTAAAACTCAAACGACATGTCTCACAACATATCACTATTATTGAAATAATTATAAATATAAACATACGTTTTTACATATTTTGCAATTTTTCTGAAACCTCCTCGACAACACTTGACAATCACTTTGAACGTATAAATCTGTAGATTAATTAACAACATTCAACCTACATCATATATGACAAAGAAAATAAATGATTTCTATCTTTTGTAACCGACAACTCAACTGGTATAGTTCAAATTCACTCAGTACCACTTGAAAATTTATCTGACTATTGACTTCAAGACCTCATAGTATTAGTCGATAAAAATAAAAATAAAGATATGTATATATATCTTATTCCCCTACTTCGAAAAATATGATTGTAGGTTTTGAAAAATATAAACAAATCCTCAGTAAATAAAATAAAATATAAAAAAGTAGTTTTCAAAGAAACAAAAATATAGTGGAATACCTTTTGTTCAGTTGTAGGTTCCGTCATTGACACCCGACCGTTCGTCTTCTTCTTGTACTCGGATGATACATAGAGAAGCTATATATATTTATAGTGAATGTAGAGAATATTTTAAAATCTTTTATTTTCATTTTCGATTTTACATTTAAATGTAAATATATTAAAAATATGGAAGAATATTTTTATATCTACATCGTTTCTATTTTATTTTATTTACACTTGATTAATTTGGAAAGCATTGCGGAATATTTTTATTTTAAAGAATACGATAATTTATTAGTGTATCTCGTTATTTTTTATTTTTAATTCATATCAACCTTCTTTTTTCTTTTTTTAATGCTCGTGAAAAAAAATACGTGTAGATTTTATATTAGCAAAAAAAATACGTGTAACTTTTATATTATGCTAATATAAAATACGTGTAGATTTTATAAATAAAATAGATTTTATATTAGCAAAAAAAAATACGGAAGAAAAAAGAGTTTATATTACATCTCATTATGTAAAAAGATTTTATAAAATAAAATATGGAAAAAGATTTTATAAAATAAAATATGGAAAAATCATTATGAGATGTAATATAAAAAAATACGGAAGAAAAAAGATTTTATATTACATCTCATTAATATAGATTTAAATGTAAAATCTACATTTAAAATAGATTATGCTAATATAAAATCAATTTTATAAAATCTTTCCCCAAAAAAATAAATATTTATATTAATAAATGAGTATCCATTCCACAAATAGATGATTATGTGAGATACTGTGCTTGGAAAGGTTGTACCAAAGCATTAAGAAATTATAAATTAAGTAATTGATTTTAATTAGTTGTACATTGTGCTTAAAATGTTGTAATTAAGAGTTTTTTATGTCGTTTTTATAATATAGTATAGATTCATTAAAGCAAATGTTTAATAAAGAACAATAATATTTTATTAAATGTATTAAATATTCTAATAATATAATTAATATTACAATCTACAAAATAGAAAAAATTAATCTAATTTCTATTAGAGATTTTGATTATCATATCTTAGAAATATTTTTGGAGAATATGCTATTATTAGAATGCCCTTTCAAATAACATAGAGAGAATGGAGATGAGTTCTTTAGGCAAACCCTTTAACCATGTGTTATTATAATTGAACTTTGAACCCCTTATTGCTAAATAGATACATAATTATTTACAAATTTTACATAATATATAAATTTATAAACTAATTTTCATGTGTATGAAAAAATGTGGTGTTCATACAATATTATTTCAGAAGTGAAATGTTGAGGATTGTTTTATAAGGAGAAAAAAAATAGTAAAAGTTGCTTTAGAAATTTATACGAGCTATTGAGTTTGTAAAACAAAATGACCCTTGCTAGATAAACCTTTCTATTCATTTTTACACTCACCTACAGGGACGGACCCAACTGGGTCATGGGTGGCTACGGTTGCACATGCCACTGTATTGTCTATCCATCGTAAGCTAAAAAAAAATTAAGGTGTTTTTTGTTTTTTAAGAGGTCTAAAGTCTGAAATCTTATTTTAGTTATGATTAATAAGAGGTGGTGTGTAAAAAGGTCTGAACGATTAAGACTTAAGAGCAATTAAAAGGTTTTAAAAAAAAAAAAAAACCCTAAGTCTTTAAAAGATACAACCATATTATTTTAGAATATACAACCGTATTATATAGATAAAATTCCTTATCCGGCTCTACTTACATATATCAAATTTATTACCTTTTCAATACATAGTTTAATTAAGAATAAAATTACCAAAGTCGTTGTTGAGATGTTAGGAAAAATCGTTATTATATTACTGGGTTTAGCTTTAACTTTTTAATAAATTAGGAGAAGTGAACGGGTCTAGAGGAATAAGGAGAAGTGTAGATGGACTTACGACTCAACTTTTTCGTATGGAGATTAGAGTGTGGAAGGTGGAGTGGCTCAAGTTAAAAAAATAAAATTTTAATATAGTGGAGTAAGTTTTATCTACCCTGGACATTAAAAATCGTAAGGCCTGACCCCAAACGCTTATAATAAATAGTCGGCTTTTGTTTTGGTTTTTACATTGCATTGATAAAAATATATACTTGACAATTGCTCTACATTTTGTTCCTCTTTGGCGGACTTCCAGAATTCAAGATGCTCGAAATTTTGGGACTTGTATTTATTTTTGTTTGAATGTGGTTTTTTATATGCATAAAAGTATGATTATTTGTTACACAAATCTAAGTCGTGGCCTTGTTTTAACGAGGATATGACATAGGCCCAATTTTTAGGGGGGGGGGGATTCGGTTCCTCATACCCGTTGGGATTCCCGCCCTATGCCCGACCCGTTCTGATCCCAATTTCAAGGCTATAAAAAATAGATGAGTTTCACTTTGATGATCGATGTTTGACATTTTCATATTTAACATCTTTTTTAAAACATATAAGAGATTAAGTCCAACCACCACGGTTAGAAGATTTGTGTTATACCTCTGTAGGTATGTGAGAGTGGTGACTCTTACCCGATAAACACTTACCCTGTTTAAGTTGGTAAATGGCCCCTAAAAAACTATGTAAAGATTGATCGGGTAATTATATGCCTTTCCACTTTTTTTTTTTTTTTGAGAAGGGTGTCCTAGGTTATGCCTAGACTAATCTTTTGGCAAATTATGACCGTAAGACATCAGCCCTGATTAAACCTCAGTGACCACAATTGTTGTGTACGTCTGAATTCAAACCCAGATGGAATATTCCACCACATCCCCCAGAGTCTTAACCAATACGCCACAACCCTTGTGGTTGCCTTTCCACTTGTTAAAAGGTGCCTCAAATTCTTGGTTTACTCGCGGGCGCGCCAAACATGTGTTTTGGAGGCAGAAAGGTTGCTCGCGGCCACTCCCCTATCTTCTCGCGGGCGCGAACACTGCTCACTTTTCTCAAAAGTTGTTTTTTCATCAGATTTTTTCCCTATTTTAAGGGATTGTGTCCCCTTTGAAATCTCTTTTCTTGGGCCAAAAAATCTGATCAATGTTGCTTGCAAGACTCAACTTTTCCATTTTAAACTTTCCCCAAAATTGGGTTATACAAGATCACACTCAAATCATCTCACTTGAGTGTTTTCCAAAATTGGGTTGAGCTTCAAGCATAAAAACTCAGCTGAAAATATGTTTAGATATCATCCCATTTTATCATTTCTATCTCTACATACACACACTCACTATAGTTGTGATTCTTCTATTTCAAGAGCATTGTAATCTTCATCTTTCACTAGTGGATTTCTCTCGGTGGTCTCCTCCACCCGTGGTTTTCTCCCGATTTGGGTTTCCACGTAAATCTTGGTGTTATCTTCTAACTCTATCTCTTTACTTTGTATTGGATGCATATTTAGAATCATCATATTTGTATGTTTTGGGAATTTTGTCTTGTACCCGAGTGTTCAAGCTAGAGATTCATTGTGATCACTAGCTTATCCCTTGTTTGACTTTGGTTAAACTCTCTAATTTGGGATTAAGTTAGCATCATCTCCTTTCCGTTTTACAACACCACTCTTATCGGGTCATCATTTGGGTCAACAACATTTGTTGATCAGAACATGTTAATAAACAACATTATCTCATATCCGGTAAGCACTGACTACACGGAAGAGGCTATAAGCAACAATAAAACAAACATGACGACGTATCGTAGGCATATGAGAAAGAAATGATGAACCACAAAGCAACAATAAAACAAACAACACGAGACGAGATAGACATACCTATACCGTCAATATTCACAAGTACACGAAACGCTAAGGAAACAAAAATAAAATAAAACGCTTGAACAGAAAGTGAGCACCATGCACCTATGGACAAAGAGCATTTCCAACAGCTACCATAGCTGTTTTAGAAATTATGGAGATTTGGGAAAAGTTTGCTCTAACAACTATGCTAAAACTCTTCTTTAAAATAGAGAAAAAAAGAAAGAGAACGAAGAAATCTCCAATTTGAAAGAAGAGAGAGAACATATAGCATACGTGTTGGAGATGCTCTTAATTAACCTCAATGATCTGAGGACCAAGATACTCGATTCTATCCATCTTCGACTCTTTTGGCATCTCGATCTCCTCTAACCATCGGTAGCACTTGCCATCTTCTTCGGGCATTGTCGTTTGTCCATCTGGGACATCATTCGACATAAACCATCAACAAAAAAAAGCTCTGAATTTTGTATAGTAATTTGATATTTCAATTAGATTTATGTTACAGGTGAATTCACTCTTTATGTAGATGTAATGGGAATAAAAATCTGTTGTCCCCAGTTCCAATGTACCCTTTTTATCTCACCTTTTTATCTAACAATTAGTTGAAGACCCGTCATTATTTAATTTAGCAATAAAATGATGATGCCTATTTGTGTGATTGGTGGACGGAGAGGGGAGATTGGATTTGGGGACCACATATTTTTATTTGGTGTGATACTTGGCTCATTCTTTGCATGCTATCGGCTAATTACAATAACGAATACTGGACTATAATTACTATTCGGAGTTGTTGATTTCTTACCCGGTGATACAACATACGGGATATCTTTGTAGTATGAGCAGTCTCGACCGTCTCTTTTAGAATAGGGTGGTCCGACCACATCAAGAATTGCGCAAGGTGTGATCGCTGTAAAGGAATGTATGTTACCTCCCGATGTTGGGTATAATACAGAAGTATCGCAGGGGGCTGTAAAGACGGTGTCGGTTTTCAAGCATGCCAATTTCGCTACACAATACAAAAAGTATTCAAATTCATTCACTCTCTTGCAAAAGTAAAAAATAAATAAATAAATAAATAAATAAGAAAACAGATATTACAATATAAGAAGCCATTGCCCATATTCTGTTTATAAATTTAAGAGGTTTTCATTGAGCAGCAACCCCTGCTCAACGAGTATTTACCAAACCAAAACAAACGCATCCAGATAATACCACTCGAAAATAGGGTCCAGGCCCGGGTAATATGTACTCGGGTCATACCTCCACAGGGGTAGAGATGTTCATGTAAAGACTCCTAGCTTACAAACCCGGGAGACATAAGGGAAAAAAAAATAACCAAGAGAGAGTGTCTGTTGGTGACATTGTCACCGGCCTTTTGAGTGTGACTGGAATTAACACGAGTGCCAATGGGGTTTTCAAACTGTGATCTAATATATACAAGTTAGGCGGTATGGAGTGTACACTTGTATATAAGGCGACTTTGATCCTGGACACGACGAAATAGCGGTGGTCAAGGGGGTCGTGCCCTTGCGGGGTCCAAGGGGCAGCACCCCAAAATCTCTACAAAATTTTGGACTTGCAATGCAGTGGAAAACGTGATTAAAATGAAGAGATACTTCAGTTCTGATTAATTTTAGGCTTCGATCACGTGGTATATTTTGAGACTTAAGTTCTGGAAAAACTTAGAGCAGACATAGGTCCTATCTCTGGTTGGTCATGACCCTATCTTTGGTTGGTCTTGGTCCAATCTCTGGACGGACCATCTCTGGACATGTTTCTGAAATGTCTAAGGGGCTGTTCGGTTGTGGCTTAATGGGCTGTATAGCCTATATGGCTTATTCGCTCAGCCATAAATATTTGTTCGGTTGTGGCTTATTCGGTCAGCCAATGGCTGAATCGGTCAGCCAAAAATTATTTGTCCTCTACATTCAGCCATGAAAAAGACACATCCTACCCCTCCTCCCTTTAACCCATTTATGAAAAATCCTCAAACCCACAGACCATTGAAGATACTTTAACCCATTTATAAAAACCCTCAAATCCCATTGAAGAAAGTATCGTCGCTCCCACTCTTCCTCCCATCGCCGGTCAGTCCTTCCCTCTGCCTCCCATCGCCGGTCGTCTCCTCCCTCTGCCTCCCTTCGTCGGTCGTCTCCTTCCTCTACCTCCCATCGCCGGTCGTCTCCTTCCTCTGCCTCACCACCGCTGGCGGTCCCGCCCTCTGCTTCACCACCGACGACCATCCCTGCCATCGCTGGTAGCCTGCTTCACCACCGGTTGTCTGCTTCACCACCGCCGACCATCTCGATCGCTTTTGGTTTTGGGGTTTTTGGATATACGTCTGCCTCGCCGCTGCCATCTTTGATTTTCTGGTTTTGGGTTTTTAGATATAAATCTGGAGGATATAAAGGAACTGGATATAAATATTGATTTTGGATAAATCTTGAGTTGTTTGTTATATAAATGGGGATACGAAGATATCTAGGTTGTTTGGGTATAAAATTTGGATATAAATATGAAGATATTGATCTTGATTTTTTGGGTTTTTGAGTTTGGATATAAATCTGTGTTGTTTGGATATAAATATGAAGATATTGATCTTTATTTTTTGGGTTTTTGAGTTTGGATATAAATCTGGTTTTTTTGTTCTATAAATCAGACATTTGATTCTTCCATGTTTTGATTTTGATCTACAAGTTTTTTTAAATAGTCAATATATAACTAAGGGTAAAATAGTCATTTTCATCATTCAGACTGTTTATTCAGCCTAACAACCGAACAACAACTTATCAAATTTTATACAGACAGATTTATCAATACAGACAACTTTATCCATACAGGTCTTAATGAAAAATGAACCGAACACCCTAAGTCCTATCTATGGACTTGTATATCTAGAGATCTGGACCTGCACGTTCAGAATTTTGATTCAGTTGTAACCAACCTTTGATCTTATCCATTTACAGTTATAACCATCTGTGACTACTGGTAACTTGCCAAAACCACAATTTCAGTTATTCTCATCCATTTTCGAATGAAACTACATGATATATACACCATTTTTGGACTTACAAAAATTTCCTGAACACTCAAATACTCTCCAATAATTTGGCTCTCGTTTTTGTGCCTAAAATCGAAACCCAGGCATATAATCAAAATATTAACTTGGAAAGTGAACTTAAGATTCCAAATTACCATATACCCAAGCTATTTCCATAATCCCAGTTTCTAACGGTGTGTAAATATGCAACAACAACAGTGAGTAGTTATGTTTTCATATAACATATAAAAGTTATAACATATCCATATAGAGGGTGGTTCATTTAGGAACCCAATAACCACCTTTTTTGTGAGTAATAAAAGATGAATATTGTGACAGATAATAATATTTATAATAAAGGGTTTGGTTCCGGTGAGAAGTTAAGTTAACTGTGAGAAGTGGTTATCGACCGTTGGATAAGAAATGGACGCACATTAGGATGACATGCACCGAGATGCACCAAATCAATTCCCTTCTAAGCCGTAATTCATGTGAGGGCTTGAGATTAAAAGAGATCAACGGTTCAGATCCACTTCTCACGTTTCTCATCGTTAACTCAACTTCTCATATGATCATTCATCTTATAATGAATACTTACAAATTAACTGGGTTTCTAAAATGTTTAAGGTTCTTAAATCAACCTTCCCTATCCATATATTTGAGAACGTGCATGAGGGTAAAGAAGACTTGCCTTGAAATGAGGATGGATTGTTATAGGCGATACCAGTATCAACCAAATCATATGCTTTAATGTGCACTTTGCCAAGCAAAAGCTTGCTGAAAACAGTCATTCCTGGATGGTTATGGAGAGGGATGACACCATTTTCCGGTAGAAAGAAAACATATAACTGCAAAACGACATAAATCAAAAGGTTAGAAAATCATAAGCCCAAGACACCCACCTCGCTCATAACCAATAAATCGATCAAAGCAATGGTTACGTAAGAGTCCCACATCTGTTATATTTGAATCCATCGATATTTCTACTCAATATATGTTTGAACCTTCATTCTCTCCCCAATAGCTTTTTTAGAGAGTAATTTAACAGGGTTTCATCAATTGGTATCACAGCCAAGGTCTATAACTCTAGGAATCGACACTTTGGGGTAATCTGTAGACTTCTATCCCAGACTCTAGGATGCTTTGTGCTCATCTAGCCTCCATTGGAGGTGGCGTGTTGAAGTCCCACATCATTTAGACTTCGACAATTTATCCTCAATATATGTTGGAACCTCCGTTCTTAATTTCCACAATACCTCTTTTGAAGAATAATCTAATCGGGTTCCACATATTCTTTCAAGATCTATGCATTATGATTAAAAACATAAGCTATTAAATACGAAGACTAGTTTCTTGTGTACATTACCGAGAAGTTCTGGCACTCATATATGGTGGTGTATACGACTACAGTATTATCAGGATCAAGGAATTGCAGATTCCTTGGTAGTCCAAAATCTTCTGGCATCAGACCATCTGCAACAAGATATTACCCCATAAACATTTACCCAATTTGTGTTTATCAGAATCCCCAGGTGAGGCTTGTGGACAGGAGCGAAAGTATAAAATTTATAAAAAGGATGCAAAATTTGTCTTAGTTCATATTTGATCCAAATACATTAATATATAAAATACTATATTCTCGGGTTTCACAAAAACAAAAGAGATTATTAAAAGGTAAAATGTATCAAAATGTAACGAAGTTTGTTTTAGGGGGTGTTTGGGATTGCTTATTTAAAACAACTTATGCTTACTTTAAAAAGTGTTTATCAACTTATGTGGCGTCAAATCAGAGTTTTTAAAAAAGTGTTTGGATTAGCTTATTGTGGTACCAAAACGTAATAAGCTAATAATTTGTTATTTAAAGGTGTTTGAGATTGCTTATACATATAAAATAAGTAAAAAAGTCATAAGCACTTTTCAAATAAGTTGATAAGTTAAAACCAAATGACTTATCAAAAAGTGTTTTTTAGCGGTTTGACACCGCTATAAGCCATTCTAATTTTTCCTTATCCAAACCCTCAAAAGTGCTTATCTCCGGTCCAAATCACAATAAGCTAAAAAACACCTCAAATAAGCAATCCCAAATTAGTTCTTATTTAATGTAACAAAGTTTTTTTCTTCTTAGTTAATGTAACGAACTTTCCAATCTTCCTATTTAAATACCAATTTGACCCGTTAACATTTGATGACATGTGAAAATGTAATACAAAATTTTCAGTAAATTATGTTTTCTTTCATGTGGCTTGTTAAAAATTGTGACTTTTATACATGTGGTTTTGAAATTGTAGTTTTCATCTATGTGATTTGTAATTCATTGCTATTTTTGTTCTTAAGGTAGCAAGGCTAACTCCTTATTTTAATTATGGGGGAGGAAAAAAAATTATAAACTATAAGGATGAAAACAACAATAAATTGTAAATCATAAGAACAAAAACAACAATAAATTATAAGTCATAGAGATAAAAATCATAATTTCAAAAATACATGGACGAAATTAGCAATTCTCAACAAACCACAATAACTAAAGACGTAATTTACTCTAAAATTTCGTGACTAAGATGCCTTATCATTTAACTTGGAGTAAATTAAGTTTTTCGTCCAAGTGATTTGCTAAAATTTGCAAATTTTCTCTATGTGATTTTGAAATTACGGTTTTCGTTCCTATAGTATGTACATCCTTGCTATTTTCATCCCCACAACTAATTTCTATCTTTAAGCATGATGTATTAAAATAACAATGAATTGTAAACCAATAAGACAAAAACAACAATAAAGCTTAAGACATAAGAACGAAAACAACAATAAATTATAAATCATAGTAATGAAAATCGTAATTTCAAAATCACATGGTCCAAAATAGCAATAAAACATAATTTACTCTTTAATTTATTTACCTACAATGACAACCCAATATATTGTCTCGATCGGATTAGTTAGAGGTATTAAACAATAATTAGTAGGGTTGAAAAGATAGATTATATATTTATATATGCTCTTGCAGAAGTAATTACTCGTTACGGAATCTCAAGTGTACAGAAGCCAAAATTTTCACCCCAAAGTTAAACAAATGCTAGCGGTGAATTTTCAGACTCTGACAGTGAAACAAATATTAACACCCAGATGTAGAGTTTTATGTTTGGATTTTAATTTTATTTAGGGTTTTGGTTTTTTGTATTATTATTGTTTGGGTTTTTATTTGGATGGTCGAAGAGAGGGGAGGATAGAGAAAGACCAAATCGGTGGAGGAGAATCTAACGTATGTTGATGATGGTCAGATGGTGTAGTAAAGGAACCTAGATCTCGGGGGGAAAAGGGAAGGGCGATGGTGACAGGGTCAGGAACCAAGGGTGGAAAAGATGGAATTTTTTATTATTTTTTATATTTAATGTAAACTAAGGGTGTTCCTATCCCTACCCCTCCTTACTTACAAAACCCTCCATACCTTATACCCCTTCCTACCTCACTCACATATTTCTTATAGGAGAGGCTATTAATAGAATTCACCTAAATTACTCAAATCCAAGTCGTTTGACACGTCAATGGATGTTTATTAGGTAGGATGTAGCTTGATCATTAGGTAAATTGATATTAATATAGGAAAATTTTGAGACTTTATTACATTAATTGAGATTTTTTGAAATTGAAATTTTATTTAGAATAAATAAGAGTTAATGGCCGTTTGCTAAACATTTACCTGGTAAGGGTTTACCAGTAAGAATCACCACTCTCCTATTATTGGCGGTAGTGGATTTTAAGCGATTTAAGGGTTCTGTGGTTTTCACTCTCATCTCGAGGGGTTTTCCATGCAAAAAATTTGGGGTCATATATAGATGTGTCCTTGATTATCACTTGTTTCTAATTTGGGACCGATTATTATTGTGTTTACAGTACTTTATTTGTTTACATCTTCAAGTGTTCAAAAGTTTTGTGAAACAAAAGTTAATTCCACATTTTGGTATACTGTTGTGACGTGCTTTCTTTACCCTTTTCAACTTGTCTTTATTCTAAATTTTATAACAAATCGTTTGGTTATCAAATTAGGGTTTTGATGGTTGTTTTAGGGGTGTTTGGGATTGCTTATTTAAAACAACTTATCCTTTTTTTTTAAGTGTTTATCAACTTATGTAGTAACAAAAATGAGTTTTATAAAAGGTGTTTGGATTAGCTTATTGTGGTACCAAAACGTAATAAGCTAATAAGTTGTTACTTAGGAGTGTTTGAGATTGCTTATACATATAAAATAACAAAAAAAAGTCATAAGTTGTTTCAAATAAGTTAATAAGCCAGAAATATTTAACTTATCAAAAACTATTTATTAACGGTGTGGAAAAGCTATAAGCATTTCCTTTTTTCCCAACCCAAACACTAAAAATAATTTATTAGCGATGAGAAAAAACAATAAGTCAATAAGGAGTTTAGGGGTTGTTTGTTTTTTTAAAAAAACATCTTAATGGCTCTTAAGTCTGATTCGTTAAGACCTTTTTATACACCACCTCTTATTAATCATAACTAAAATAAGACTTCAGGCCTCTTAAAAAACAAACGGCACCTAAATAAGCAATCCCAAAAACCTCTTAATGTGTTTCTACTTCTTTCGTTATAATGTGACCATATGGAAAATCCAGCTCTGCCTCTATGCATGTTTTTTTTAATATTCCATAAAATTATTAAAAACTGAATAAAGGTGTGCGCTTGTTAAAGGCTTAAAGCAGTGAAGATTTTTTTTTGGGTACACAATTCCTTACATTTTTTTTGGTTCAAGACATGATCTTTTTGTTCTTCCATATTTAATATTGGAATCAACTATGTTTTTCCCATTCTAGATAAGAAAACATAGTCGAGTCCAAACACTTTCAGAAAGATATTTATATATTTGTATAGTCCTATGTGAGAGTTTCGTTTTGTCGGATGATCGATGAGAAATTGGTCGTCAAACTTTTTGAATTGAAATGTTTGATTGGTGTGAAACTATTGTCCCACATAGATAGAAAACAAAACAATTAATGAGTTTATTATGATTTCTTAAACTATCTAGTAGAATATAATTTCTAACACAATTCCGTTTTAAATTACACCTCTATCATAAAAAAACTATATTTTAATCAAATAATAATAAAACTATAATTAAATATTTTTTAGTGTAACTTAATAATCAAATAATTTATTTAAATAATTATTATGAAGTAAAATTAATTAATTAAATAAAATGTCTTATTTTAATTTATAAAATGTTTTTGATTCTATAAATAAATGTTTATAATTATGCATTAAAAAGGAGATTGTATGAATATCAATTTCAAAACTTTTAATCGAACAATGATGCCATTTTATTTGTGTTAAATTTGTCATTTTATTTTGTAATACATTTTATTGCATTGTAATATAAATTATATTTTGTATAAATATTCATTAATATATTAATGTTAAATTTAAAAAAATGATTATAATATTAAATCCATAAATTAACAAAAAAATTATATAAATATTAATTAATGATCAAACTATTTGTATTTTTTTATAACTAAAACTACATCTAATAAATTATTTATACATTTTTTATAAACATATTTTACAAAATTAAAAGCATGATATGACATAAAACAATTTCTTATTAAAAAATTATACCCTACAATTTCTTATATTATTCACTATCACATAAGCAAAAAAATACTAATATAACATTAGCAATTACTAAAAATCAATTTCCTGTTAAAAAATTATATTCACAATCACCATAATTTCTTATTAAGAATTATATGTGTGACTTAAAAAATCCATATTAAATTGCTAAGAACTTCCCTTTAAAAAAAAAAGCTAAGAAATTACTAGCGGATGGTATTAGTTGCAAAAAGTATGTCACTGTAGCAGAAGACTCTCCATGGGCACTTGCAAAGTTGCAATGGTGAAAAACTTGGACCAAAACGGTTATGAACCACTTAACTTGTGACAAATGTTACATTACACCGACAAGTTCAAAATAGTTTGCTACTTAAAAAAAACAAACTTATAATAGGACTTATGTAAAATCAGTTACGATCTGTGACTCCCAAATCATTCAATTTGTTTATCTTGTACCCGCCAATTTTAATGCATATTTGATGGGCGAGTTTGTAACTGTCGGGGCGGATCCACTTTTTTCTAAGCGAATTTCCGTGCCACCACAAAAATGTTATGTTATAGTGTAAATTTTTTATAATCCTTAACAATGCCATTTTAAGTTGTTGTATCCTTGGAAAACGGATGCTCCGGCTACCTATGTTTTGGTGACATTCTCTAACACATTTGACGCTCGAATATGGAAGTTGTGGAAGAAGGCTTTGATATTTGTAGCATCAAAATATAAAAACTTGATAGTTGACAATTTTGGTTATTTAAAATATGAACTTATGAGATTGCAATCTGTGTACGAACCATTTTGAACTATCCATTTATGATTGTTAGGCTTCGTTCTTCACTAATTAATTAAGTTTCGGCTGGGAAGGCATATATAGTTTGAGTACTAGAGTTATGTGTTAGTTTTCTTTGGCCTCTTTGGTTGTTTTAACATAGTTTTGTAGAGAAATCTATGATTTCGTTGGATATATAATTTTGTTAAGAGTCGTTTTCGATTCAGACGCATTACAGTTCGATTGAAACAATTAGCAAACAATTCTACATCTAATTAATCCTCAAAAACTTGCAATCAGATTCAATATTCAACACTTATAGGCTCGCAAATTAAATAAGATGAAAGCAATGACTCACCGAGAATATGGCGAAGCTTCTGGTCGTCGGAAGTCGAAGGAACAGAGTCAACGCCTCTAAAAACATCTAGACAAGACATATACAGCCTCTGCAACGGAGACGTAACCGGAGGAGGCCGTATCATCGTCATGCTGGTTTCACGGCAGCATCTCTTCTTCCTAATTATTCTCTTACTCCTATCGTCTACCTCAATAATCTTCCGCTTCTCGTCGGAGATCCTCACCTCACTCCTCATCGATCGATCAAAAAAACACGATTGAAATAAAACCTGCTTTAAATCAATCAACAACTTTCGATCCGATCATATAACAATATCGAAACGGTTACCTTTTACGAATTCCGAATTCCAAATGATGGAATGAAAATCTATTGATCACACATGTTGATCTACTGGCGCAATGCGCGCGTGGAATTTAAAGTGCGGAAAAAATGGTGTTGAAAAAGTGGGAGGGAAAACCATGGGCGGCCATGGATGGAATGTCTAGCTTTTTAAAGGCTTCATTCAACCTGTTAACCGTCCACCGTTTATATGCCTCGACGGCAAAATTACTGATTTGCCACTATTCTAGATATTTTACCGTATTGGTTAATTACATTAACATCCCCTCATGTTACAAAAAACCAATTTTTGCCCTTCAAGTATTTAGTTTAATTTTTAATGGATAAAATAAAATTTGAGAGGAAAAATAGCTAATATAAAGGATTTAATATTGTTTTATATTGTTGATATTATTTGTTGAAATCTTATAAACCAAGGAGACACGTTAATTAATAGTTTTTTCACTACCATCGGATATGAGTGGTTGAAAAAAGAAATGGATTTTACAGTTTAAGGTCTAGAAAGTTACAATAAAATATTGAATGTTATTTCATGAAGATATGACTACATGGAAAATTAGGGGGCATTTGTTTCGCAGAATGATTTCTGAAGGAATAGAATCTGTCTAAGGAATTGGAATCTGGAATTAATTGGAATGGAATGTTATCGGGTTTGACCAAGTGTTTGGTTGACAGAAATGGAATGTAATCAGTCAAATGAATTAGAATCTGTCAGTTTGGTTTGCAAAGGAATTGGAATGGAATTATGAAAAATGACAAAAATACCCTTTCTTTTATTTTTATTTTTTATTTTTATTTTTTTAAATGCCGAAAGAGATAGAGAGGAGGGAGAGGAGAGAGAGAGAGATGGGAGAGAGAGGGGGAGAGAGAGGGGGGGGGGGGTTAGGAGGGTATTTGTGTCATTTTTAGAAAATCTGATGGAATGAAATTCAATTCCATCCATTTTAAGAAGGAATGACCAAATCCATGATTAAATAATTTCATGGAATTCAATTACATTCCATTGGTAACCAAACAGCAGGATGAAATTTGGTCAATGGAATCGACCATTCCAATTCCATCAGATTCCGGCGGAATCCATCGAACCAAACGCCCCCTTAGTAATTGGTATCATTCCTCTTTGATAGTTGATGATTATTACTGCTCTTTTGTTTCAAGTTTTCTTGCTAATTATAATCTTTTGTTTCAAATTTTCTTACTGATCATAGTCTTTTATAATAAGTTTGATAAAAATATTAATGATAGATATACAGTTTCTTGAAAATAAAATGCTAAACAACTTAAAAAGGAATTGAAGATATTCGCACCGGGTTAGTGATGGTCACGCAACAATGAAAAGAAGAGAAAAAAAGGTGGAGGGTTTTATTGAAATAAAGGAAACCACAAGGGCTAACATGAAAGTTCTTTTTGGTCACTATTTAAATGCCCGTGGTTAGGGGTGCTCAAATTTCCGACCAACCCGACCAACCCAACCCGAAAAAACCTAAAAAAACCCAAACCGAATTAACCCGACATGTAATCGATAATTTTTTTTACCAAACCGCATTGAATGGGTTGGAAACGGGTTAGGCCCAAACCAAACCGGCCCAACCCGACAACCCGATGGACAAAGGCGGTAAGTTCATTTTTTCACAATTCACATTACAGTATTTCACAAACATGTTGCCGCCTCTAATTTCTACTAGTCGGCTTGCCCTACTCGTTGTACTTCACATTTTCAAGACATACCAGAGTCGAGAGTCGAGGGTTACTGAACGAGAGTCGAAGGCATCAATCGATTGAAATAAAGTCTTCTCCATCGATTGAAATCAAGCCGAAATCGAGAGTTACTGAGCGAGTGTTGCACTGGTTCGAGTGGTTCAAGTCTTCCCCTTCGATTGAAGTCTTCTCCTTCGATTTGATTGAGGTACTGTTTTTTTTCGTTTTGGTTTTCTCCTTAATACAAATCGAACTCAATAACTACTAAATAAATTCAGATTCACGCTGGCATTGAACTCAAGTTTTAGTTTTCTCCTTTTCCTTCAATTAAATCAGGTTTTCGTTTTCTCCTTTTCCTTCGATTGAATCAGATTCACACTGGCATCGATTGAATCAGACTCAGTCATTCAGAGGTACAATCGGTTCAAGTATTCTCCTTCGATTTAAAGCACAGACACAAAGGTACTGTTGTTCAAGCTTTGTTTTTTAAATATGCAATTTAACATGGAAATTGGGTGTTGGGTTCAAGTCTTCTACTGTTGTGTTTTAGTTTTAATCTATAATTTGCATGTTGGATATATACAGATTGTTTATTTTACTGTTGTGTTTTAGTTTGACTTTGTTTTTACTGTTGTGTTGATGTTGGGTGTTGGGTTTAAGTCTTCTACTGCTGTGTTTTAGTTTTAATCTGTAATTTGGATGTTGGATATATACAGAATATGTGTTTTACTGGTGTGTTTTAGTTTGGAACTTTAGATGTTGGATATATACAGACTTGTGTTTTTACTGCTGTGTTGATGTTGGATGTTGGGTTCAAGTCTTCTACTACTGTGTTTTTCATATATATAGACTCTAATTTATTGCTATAATGTTGGTGCTATTTTCATTTACTACTGATGTATTTTTCAATTACATACAGACTCGAATTCTCAATGGATCAAAGTGCTACAACAGGTATGTAATTTATGAAATGATTAATAAATGTTTCAAACCGACTAACCCGACCAACCCAACCCAACCCGCACAGTTTGGGTTGGGTTGGGTTGCACTTTTGATTGGGTTGGGTTGGGTTGAGATTTTTCAAACCGCAACGATTGGGTTGGGTTGTTAAAGTGCCTTCAACCCGGCCAACCCAACCCGTGAGTACCCCTACCCGTGGTTCCTTGCTTGGTTTGGTTGGGTACTCACCGTTTAAGCTCCAAGTTTATGATAAATCCGAGCGGCTGACTTATTCTTCTCCTCTACTTTAACAAATTTCATCATCACCCCTTTTTATAATTTTATTTATATAATTCAATTTTGGAGCATTATATTGAAATATTTCTTCCGTTTTCATCATATATAATACACATTTTTTAGTATTTGTCGAAATATCATTCAAGCATCAGGTATAGTAGAGGGAGGTTATTTTGTTAACCATATATTTTTTGTTAATTTTATTAACTTTGTTTAACCAATAAGAAGTCATCTTGATTATTGATTTGGCATGCATTTACAATAAGTAAATAGGGGTATGAATGAAAGTTTATATTTAGTTATTTGTAACATTCATTTAGTGAGGAGTTACAAGTCTTTTATTATCCTTGATTTTAACTGTATGTTTAATTTTTTAAAATTTGGTAAGATTCATAATAAAATAGGAATTTTTGAACATGACAGGTTTGTTATGGTGTGTATGAACATGTGTGAACATGTTTATGACCACATCCCGGAAAATCAATCTTGTGTGTTCACCAATATTGAGTGTTCACATATATGCATCAATCTTGTTAGTTCATTCGTGAACCTCTGTGTTCATATGCTCGTAGTTCGTCCATGCATCAATGATATTTGCTCATCACAACATAAATTATATGAACTTGACAGTAAGTTATTATGTGTATGAAATTGAGTGTTAATAAGTGTTCTTGAACTTTTGGGATATCAATGTTTATAAGTGTTCACGAGCTTTGATCATTTAGATCCTCATGTCCTTCATTTGTCAATCTTGTGTGTTCATACGTTCACACATGTTCATGACCACATCCTGGAAAATCAATCTTGTGTGCTCGTTAATATTGTGTATTCACGTATATGCATCAATCTTGTGTGCTCATTCGTGAACCTTTGTATTTCGATACGATTGGGAGGGGGAATGTCGGTTACAAATTTTTGGCGAGAAATTAATGGGAATTCAGTAAAATCTAAAAGAAATATTTTGTGATACTTTCCTACTTTGCCCTTGATCACTAATGTTCGCAATCGCAATCTATCTTAATTATTAATGTTGTGTGTTGTTTCATCTCAATTGTTGGTTATACAATCAATGGATGTGATTTGGTTAACATAGTTAATAAGAACGTGGTTAACAAAAGAACCTAACCCTAGTGTTATAATGGTTTGGCATGCATCTGATATGACAAATTTTTTTATTCAACATGTTAACCATTTGGGTTGTGGCACACTGGTAAGCCTAAAAGGGATGTAGTGGAAATCTCATCTTCCCCGGTTCGAATCCAGGTGCTGTTAAATGTCCAAAGCCTTGTGGCCATGGAGGTTTACCTGCGATTACTTCATGTTACTAGTGGTCGTAAGGGCGATTAATCAGTGTTTGTAAGCTAACTCGGAAACCCACTGTTACCAAAAAATAAAAGATGTTGACAATACTTGGATACAAGACCTTTGTGGTGTTTAGATGTCATTTGAAAATCCGAACCTAAATAACTGAGAGTTAGATGTGCGTTGATTGCCCATATATAGAACATTTTTTAGTGTCATTGTGCATTGCCATGCAACCTATATAGCACGAGGGAACAGAGGCGGAACTACATGAGGGCTATGGGGGGCCATGGCCCCCCCACTTTTTCAGTGAAATAGCATACAGTCCATCATAAAACATATGGAAGTGCCTAGCTAAATTGGTTATCACAATTGATTAATGACTATAACCTAGAGGTCATAGGTATCAAAACTTATCCGTTGCATTTTTTTAGTTTTGGTCATTTTTTTTATTTAATATTAAATTGTTAGAGTGTCTCTAAAAGTTTCCCAACTCCAAAATCTTTATAAAAAAATTGTATTCAACTTCAATAAATTTGTTCATTTTAGAGTTTATGTCATTACTTATATTATTAAAATATTTTTTCTCTCTTCTAAACATTTTATTTTAAGATTTCTCATTGGTGAAATATAATAATAACAAAAAAATTGTCTATCATGGTACTCTCGTTTTTAGAGAGTCCTACAAATTTGGAAAAATTTACACTTTCTTATGTTTTCTCCATCAAATTGTATTATATGCAACAATTTACTTGGTAAACACTAACTGGGTAAGAGTCTTCACTTTTACTTACGATCTAAGACTTTTGGTCCTTACTATTGCTCTTATAGGGTAAGATTCTCGGTTCTTGTCATGTTTATCCGATAAGTTAATATGACTTGGCAAGCACTCACCGACTAAGTGTTAAATGGCCTCTTAGTCTTGTATTAGCAGTTTTTCTCTAAAATTTAATATTAGATCATAGAAAAAGAGAATAAAAAACAATTTACATACGTATCATTTGCGTTTCTAAATTTTGTCATATTATATTTCGGCCCCCCAGATTACAAAGGTCGTGTTCCGCCCCTGCGAGGGAAGACAACGCAATACAACAATAATTTGTTCCTAAAACACAAAACCTCAAATCAAAATTAAATTATTTTCACAAATGTTTGTTTTTTCACTAATTATTTTCGTATATTTTTGCCATTAAACTTTAAAAATGAGTCTTGCTGTTTTAAGAAATTTTGTCACTATTTTAATAAAGAGTAAACTACAATTTTAGTCCCTGTGGTTTGATATTTATAACGGTTTTAGTCCCTGGTCTTTTAAAACTGTTTTTTTAATCCATGTGGTTTTAATTTTGATTCCATTATCATCCTTCCACCCAATTTTGTTAAAACTAGGGTTAAATCTTCCAAAAAAATTACATATTTGGTCCTTGTGGTATATCAATTTTTATATTTTTATCCTTAAATTTCATAGTATACATTTTTTATTTTTACTTTTTCTATATTTATTGTATTTCATCAAGTCATTATTTTTCTATTAATAATAATGTATATTTTCAATATTATTATAATTTTAATTATAAAAATAATCAAATAACTTTATTAAAAAGATTGATAAATACATGATATTTTTTCAAAGTTTTATGTTTAAATCTCCTAAATTTAATATTTTTAACTATTATTTATTAAAGCTTTTTATTTATTTTAAAATTACCGTTGTTTTTTTTTAATAAAATTCATAAAAATAGTCTTATTTTATAGCAACCAGTTGTTACTTTTGTTAAATGCATTTTACTCCCGTTATTTCATATTTCATTTAAACTTTAGTTTTTATTAATTAATCAAATTTGTTTAATATTTAAATTAAAATACACAAACACACACATATAAACCTTTGTAAAAAAATGGCCTTATTTTATAACAACCGATTGTTGTTTCTATTAGATGCACTTACTCCCAGTATTTCGTATTTTTATTTAAACTTTATATTTTATCAATTAATCAAATTTGTTTAATATTTAAATTAAACATACACACACATATAAACCTTTGTTTTCTAGAAAAAAAAAATAGTCTTATTATATAAACAAAGGTTTATATATATGTGTGTGTTTGTGTGTATGTTTAATTTAAATATTAAACAAACTTGATTAATTAATAAAAACTAAAATTAAAATAAAAATATGAAATAGTGAGAGTAAAATACATTTAACAAAAGTAGTAACTGATTGTTATAAAATAAGAGTATTCTTTTCGAATTTTATTAAAAAAATTCAATGGAAATTTAAAATAAATAAAAAACTTTAATAAATCAGTAGTTAAAAATATTAATTTTAGAAGATTTAAACATAAAACTTTGAAAAGATATCATGTATTTATCAATATTTTTAGTGAAGTCATTTAATTATTTTTATAATTAAAGTTATAAAAATATTGAAAATATACAATATTATTAAGAGAAAAATAAATGACATGATGAAATACAATAAATAAAAAAAAGTAAAAAATAAAAAATGTAAACTATTAAATTTAAGGATAAAAATGTAAAAATTGATATACCACAAGGACCAAATATGTAATTTTTTGGAAGATTTAACCTAGTTTTAACAAAGTTGGATGGAAAGATGATAATGAAAGCAAAATACAAATCATAAGGATGAAAAAAGTTGTTTTAAAAAAACCAAGGACTAAAACCGTTATAAACATCAAACCACAAGAACTAAAATCGTAGTTTACTCTTTAATAAATGACCATAATAACCATATAAAATAGAAAAAGTTTTTAAATCTCTTTTTTCTTTCAAATATAAGGTAGCGTTTGGTACGCAGACAAGATTGGACGGTACTGGACAGGACAGAACAAGAGGCTGGGACAGGACTGGACGAGACTGGACAGGACAAGACAAATGTTTGTCTTGTGTTTGGTACGGCTAGGACTGAATAGGACAGGACTGGACAAATTTCTTTAAAAGTTGTTTGATAATTTTATATGTCATATAATAATTATAAATAACACAAATAAAGTATATCTTTAAATAATTTAATTAAAAAACATTTTTATTTTTTTAAACGATTTTTCATACATGTAAATACATACAAAAACAATGGTAGGAAATTTGAATGAAGAATCTGAAATAATTGATGGTAGTTCGAAATAAATCCGATTCATATAAAGAAAAAATGAATCGAGGTGGTGCAGGAGGTTGTTATGGTTTATGTGGTGGAGGTATAGGTGGTCGACGATCATAGTGGTGGTGGCGGTGGACAGGGGTAAGAGAGGTTATTGTAGTGGAGGAAGAGGCGGAGGTCACCGACGGTGGTTGGCGGCGAGCGTCGGTGGTGGCGGCGGCAATGGGTGGTGGTGATCAGTGGAGGTGGCGACAGGCGGTGGTTGTGGATGTGGTGGGGGAAGTTGTTGTAGTAGTGGAGGAAGAGGTGGAAGTGGTCGACGATGGTTGGTGGTGGAGGAGGTTGTTATGGTGGACAAATAGGTAGAGGTGGCCGACGGTGGTTGGCGGTGGCTACTGGTGGGCGGCGATAGTGGTAGTGGCGGCGATGAGTAGTGGTGACCCTTATGACTAATATCATATTAGGATTATACATCAAATGACGGTAGATCAATGATTTTTAGTTTCTGTCTCACTTTTGTCCCATGTTGTTCCACCTATTTTGGTGGAACAAGAAAATATCATTTTTTGTCCCATCTTGTCCCACCTTGTCCAGTCTTTGTCCCTGACCCATGTCGCGCCAAACATGGGACAGTGAAGTTTTGTCCTGTCCCATGTCACGCCAAACATGGGACAGGGAGTTTTTATCCTGTCCCGTCCTATCCAGTCTGCAAACCAAACGCACCCTAAAGATCATGCCGCAAGACCCAAGTCAAGCAAGAAAAAATTTCATTTTATCCTATTGAACCATGTGGGTTAGTGTAGTAAGTAGCCCTTTTATACAATAACATGTTTAACCGTACAATGAAGCTAGACAAAACCTTCTATCCAAATCCTTGAACCGACAAGCCAGTCAAGATGGAAAATAGAACCAAAAAATCACCTACTCCACCTCAAGAATGCAATTACAACGACGAAAATAAGTGTCTACGGCTTTTCGTGTTTACACCTTTTTAAAATGCAAGAAAATAGATCTTGACGCAAGTATACATCTTAATCTACTGTCGTCTGTTAACAAGTAATAATGGTACAAAGTACCGAATATCGATCCCACAGGGAAGCGTGGAAAAGTTCTCAAAAGTCGGGTCTGTAAAAGCGAGTTTCAGATGGCGAATTCGAAAACAATATTTTTGATTGGGGGTTTTGATTAACACTACTGAACAGTTAATTAAAAAGAAACATCGGTACAATGCTTTGTTGGAATGAGATTAATAATTGGATAAAAAGATGAGATCGCATTCCTTCGTTATCTTAAAGTCGATATTTCATGAAACTCAAATGAGCCGTCGTACAATAAACCAGTTGTCAATTGATTAATTGCAGTCCACCATAAAATATAGCTTTAATTTAAATAACTTCGGACAATCATGCGATACGAAACACCGTTTTAACTTTTGATCAGTCTCTGTCCCACCCGATCCCACCACAACATTTTCAGCCATGGTTTCGGGTTGACGGTTACTGGCATCTCGATCCTCTAGGAGTTTCATGAAAAACTCTTGTTGTTGGGTCATGGCCGAAGTCATGGCCAACTGTTGTTGAGCCAAAGCCGCATTCATAGCCGACATCATGTTATCCCGGAGTCTAGTCTCCATGGTGACTTCTTCCATGATGGCGTTACCTGTACCGAGGTTCCGTCGTGGAATATGCTCAGGTCCACCTCCCAAAATTCTGGGTATAGGAATGTCATCGGTGGTTACACCCACCGGAGGTCGGTCTACAGCAGATTCCTCTTCCACGTGGCCCTCCGGTGTACCCGGCGCCCTACTCCGGGTGTTTACCATTTCAATCTGCCACATACGTACGAGAAATAGATTGAGAAAAGACTAAACGAGTTGAACTCTTTGTACGTACTAATACCTTCATCAATTATCATAATAATAGTAAACCAAGTATGCTCATGTAACAATGCATTCATAATAGCAGTAGCTAAGTGAAATTATGAACAAACCATACACAAGGATTCTTGTCACCATCACCACAACTTTCAATTAAAGTAATTCCGAAATCCTAACGCTCTCCCCACCTAGGATTTCTACCCCAAGTGGACAGTGAAGTCAAAAGTCTAAAGCTTAAGTCTAGATATGCTAAGCAATACCTAGTTCACTTAAACTAAAGCTCTGATACCAACTTGTAACACCCTAAAAATAGGGATAACAAAAGCCGGAAAAAAAATCGGACATAAGGTACACTGAAAATTGCCATAGCAAGAGCCTCCCAAAAGTGGAGAATATAAAATGAACAACCTGTTTAATCACATTTGTAATTTAACGGACAATAAACAACAACCAACTAATCTAATTTCTACATCTAGAAAAGAGATTACAAAAAGGGTTGTCATCTATAAACCCAAACGGTCTATAACCAAAAGTATAACGCGCCTGTGTGCAAAATCCCCAAGCTCTCACCCCAAGGCAACTACACTTGCTTAGAACCGGCGCCGCTAGAACCTGAGATACACATCGACACCAAAACAAGTGTTAGGCCAAAAAGCCTAGTGAGTTGAACAATTATAAGCATGCATGTACAGTTACAGTTCTTATCAGCAGTTAACCATAGTTCAACAAATGTGGAGTCAATAGGGGAGACCTATAGCACCAATCAAGTTCCACCCAAAGAGTCGATATACCTTGATGCCCTATAACAAGGGACACCCGAAAGGCCCGGCACATCCGAGGACTACAACCATGGCATTACCCCGAATGGCGGAGGTCTAGGCACATACCATCACAGTGGCGCCCAAGACTACATCCTCCTAGTGTCTACTGACTTGGTTCGTCCAACATATCATATAGGAGGTCTTGCGGTATATAACCCAACAAAACATTTCGATACCAACCATGGGTACAATGTTACCATCCTAACACATAAATCCAATATAAGGCCCAATTTCCAACATAATCAATGTTTAGATATTCAATCATTAAAATGCATTCCAAGTAGAGTTTATCATCTACTATACCACATATAACCCAAATCATGCCAAAATATCCAATATGTACATTTAAGAAGTAAATCCCAAACATCAAATCAACAAGGTAAATCATGGCATTTCCCACATAATCACCTTCCCCACATTTCTTCATAACTAAAACCCAAATACTTGAACATATGGAGACAAATAACAACAATAGAAGAATATGATGTGTATCTAGTTTTAACAAAGGTTAGTAAACTCACTATCTAGGTTTTGAACCAAAAACCTAGAAAAGATGGAAACCCTAGAAAATGAAGGATGAACTTGGAGAGAAGAAGTTGTCTTGAAGAAACCCTAGAAAGTTTTCCTTGAGATGATTTATTGCAATAATCAATGCTCCAACCACCAAAGATGTTGTATTTATGATAGTTAGGGTTTTATGAGGGAAGGGAACTGGTTTGAAGGCTCCAAAATCGCCAAAGGAAAAGAGAGGTAGATGGGAAATGAAATGAAATTCGGCCAAAGGACTCATTTAAAGCCCTGCACCCCGACGGCGATAGTGCCCGGCGATAGTGCCAAGGGCACTATCGCGAGTCACAATCGCGAACTACTAGCCACCCGCGGTACATACCGTGCGAGTATGCCCGGCGATAGTGACACTTGTCACTATCGCGTGTCACTATCGCGGGCCACACCCCCCTCTCGGTACAACCTGGGCGATAGTGCCCTCCGCGATAGTGCCAAGGGCACAATCGCGGGCACAATCGCGAGTCACCCAAAAATGGGCCGAAACTCAACCGAAAACCACAACGAGCACAAGGTTTGAACGATTAGAGGTAGTAAATCAATATGTGACATTTTAACATAGTCGAAGATCCTAAAATGCACGTAAAGACACATATGCACACACACATAACGAAATTAAGGCATTAAAGGAGACAAAATACTTACCTTAATAGTTTACGAGTGTTACAATCCTCCCCACCTAACTGGGATTTCGTCCCGAAATCTTACCCTAGGCAAACAAGTGAGGATAACGCTTCCTCATATCATATTCCGATTCCCAAGTAATGTTAGCACCCCGATGGTGCTTCCATTGCACTTTCACCATAACCACGTCTTTATGCCTCAACTTCTTCACTTTCGATTCTAAAATCGACTCCGGTTCTTCCACACAACGATTCCCATTGTCCACCCGAATTTCCAACAACGGAATCACGCTTTCCTCTTCGGCTAGACACTTTCGAAGGTAACACACGTGGAACGTAGGATGTATCCCATCCATTTCCGGTGGTAAGTCTAACCGATAGGCTTGCAAACCAATCTTTTCCAAAATAACGAACGGTCCAAGGAAACGAGGACTAAGCTTCCCGCGCTTCCCGAAACGTATGATCCCCTTCCACGGAGACACCTTCAACATGACTCGGTCACCCACTTGAAACTCAATCGGCCTTCTCTTCTTGTCCGCATAACTCTTTTGTCGATCTTGGGCCGCCTTTAGCCTTTCCCGAATCTCCTTCACCTTGTCGGACGTCTCTTGAACTACTTCCGGCCCGGCGAATTGCTTTTCGCCCGCTTCCAACCAACAAACCGGGGTCCGGCACTTCGTCCATACAAAGCCTCGAACGGTGCCATTCCGATACTAGAATGGTAACTGTTGTTGTACGCGAACTCCACCAACGGTAGGTGTGAATCCCAACTTCCCCCGAAGTCTATCACACACGACCTTAGCATGTCTTCTAACGTCTGGATTGTCCTCTCGCTTTGGCCATCCGTTTGAGGATGGTAAGCCGTGCTCAAATTTAGTCGGGTACCCAACTCCTTCTGCAGACTAGCCCAAAAGTTCGAGGTAAAACGACTGTCCCGATCCGACACGATAGATTGCGGAACTCCGTGCCTCGATACTACCTCATCAATATAAAACTTAGCCAATTTATCCATCGGCAAGGTCTCCCGCATTGCAAGGAAATGTGCGCTCTTGGTCAACCGGTCAACGATTACCCAAATGGTGTCGTGGCCACGCAAGGTCTTTGGTAGCTTAGTCACGAAATCCATAGTGATGTTGTCCCATTTCCACTCGGGAATGGACAACGGTTGTAAGCTTCCATACGGTCTTTGATGCTCCGCCTTGACTTGAAGGCACGTGACACATTTTTCCACATAGCTAGCCACATCTAGCTTCATCACCGGCCACCAATACATTAACTTTAAATCTCTATACATCTTGGTGCTACCGGGATGTATAGAGTATTTTGACTTATGCGCTTCTTTGAGTAGTAATTCCCGGTTTCCTCCCAACTTCGGCACCCAAATCCGTCCTTGAAAGAGTTTGAGTCCACGACCGTCTTCTGTTAAGAGTTCCCTTTGTTTCACCATGACCTCGTCTTTGAGGTTCTCTTCCTTAAGTGCTTCCTCTTGGCTTGCTTTAACACTTTCCAACAAACTTGACACCACATCGATCCTCGCAAGGGACATTTTGACACCCCCACCATGACTCCTTCGGCTCAATGCGTCTGCCACCACATTGGCCTTACCGGGATGATAGAGTAGATCACAATCGTAATCCTTCAAAAGCTCTAGCCATCTCCTTTGGCGCATGTTGAGTTCCTTTTGGTTGAAGATGTACTTGAGACTCTTGTGATATGTGAAAAGAGTACACTTAGTCCCATACAAGTAGTATTGCCACAACTTTAGCGCGAAAACTACCGCCGCTAACTCTAAATCATGAGTCGGATAGTTCTTCTCATGATCCTTTAATTGTCGCGATGCGTAGGCTATTACTTTCCCCCTTTGCATTAGTACACACCCAAGTCCCATCTTGGAAGCGTCACTATATACCACAAAGTCTTCTGATCCTTCGGGTAAGGACAAAATCGGAGCTTCACATAACTTCCTCTTGAGCGTCTGAAACGCTTGTTCTTGTGCATCAGTCCAAAGAAATTTGACGTTCTTTCTTGTAAGAGAAGTGAGTGGTGTAGCCGTCTTTGAGAAATCTTGAATGAAACGCCGGTAGTAACCCGCTAACCCCAAAAAGCTTCGGATCTCCATCGGGCTTGTTGGAGGTTCCCAACTCATCATTGCCTCGATCTTCGCCGGATCCACTTTTATCCCGTCCTTTGATACCACATGCCCCAAGAATTGCACCTCTTGGAGCCAAAATTCGCACTTCGAGAATTTCGCGAACAGTTTCTCCCTCCTTAGAACTCCTAATACCTCCCGTAAGTGTCTTCCATGCTCGGACTCATCCTTTGAATATATTAAAATATCGTCGATGAAGACGATCACGGATTTGTCCAAGAATGGTCGACACACACGGTTCATCAGATCCATGAATACGGCCGGAGCGTTGGTTAAGCCGAAAGGCATCACCAAAAACTCGTAATGACCGTATCTCGTCCGAAACGCCGTCTTCGGAATATCTTCGCTCTTCACTCTCACTTGATGATAACCGGACCGAAGATCAATCTTCGAGAAGCATCCCGCTCCTTGGAGTTGATCAAAAAAGATCGTCGATGCGAGGTAGAGGATACTTATTCTTCACCGTGACCTTGTTCAGCTCCCGATAGTCTATGCACATCCGCATGGATCCATCCTTCTTCTTCACGAACAGTACCGGTGCTCCCCAAGGTGACGAACTCGGTCGAATGAAGCCCTTCTCCAGCAACTCTTGAAGCTGTGTCATCACCTCTTTCATTTCTGCCGGTGCCAAACGATATGGAGCACGAGCTATCGGAGCCGCTCCCGGAGCGAGATCTATTTGAAACTCCACTTGCCGCTCTGGCGGTAAACCAGGTAAGTCTTCTGGAAAGACGTCCGGAAAATCTTGTACTACCTCTACATCTTCCACCGACTTCTTTTCTTTCTTTGCGTCCACAACGTAGGCCAAGTACGAAGGGTAGCCCTTTGCTAAGAACTTTCGTGCCTTAAGGCATGAGATAATAGGATTATTCCCTTTTCCTTTATCTCCATAGATGGTAACCACACCATTTTCCGCTAATGGTACTTGAATCATCTTTTTGGAGCAAAAGATGTCCGCTTTATGCCGTACTAACCAGTCCATGCCTATGACTACGTCAAACCCTCCTATAGCCATGGGTAGCAAGTCTACTCCAAAAGAATTTCCATCGATCTCTAGAGTGCAATCACAGAAATGGTCACGAATGATCACTTGATCTCCATTAGCTATTTCCACTACTAATGCATCGGGAAGAACACTAACAGGAGTGGTGAATTGTTTACAGAAAACATTCGATACAAATGAACGTGTAGCACCCGAATCAAACAAAATGCGAGCAGGCAAGGAGTTCACTAGAAACGTACCCGAAACAACATCAGCGGTCTCCTTTGCCTCCTCGGTAGACATCTGGAAAGCTCGACTGGGCGCCCTTGGCGGTTGTTCGACTCTAGCCGTCGATCCCACAGAATTCCCGCGGTAGCCACCCACCAACTTCGGGCAATTCATCTTCACGTGCTCGGGTTCACGACACTCAAAACACACCGACCCTCGGATAGGGCAATCCCGAATCGTATGACCCTTTTTGCCACACTTAACACATTCAACAGGACCTGAAAAAGTTCTTGGAGCACATGGTCCCGAGTGCTTTGACTTGCACTTGTGGCACCACCGCTCCTCACGGCGCTGATCGCCCGATCTCCCGCTCACAAAAGGTCTTGACGGACGGACGGACCCAGATGGCCCTTCCCACTTTCGCTTCTCACCCACATACCTCTTCTCATCCCTTTCCGAATTGATGTCATCCTCAATGAGTAAGGACTCCTCAATCACCTCTTGCAAGGTCGAACACTTAGCATTTCTCACCGCCGTTCGCATCTCGGCCGACAATCCTTGATGATAAGCCTTAATCTTTGACCTTTCATCGGGGACCAGATGTCCCACCAAGTTTAGCTTCTCCAAAAAGAGCTTTGTAACACCCG
Organism: Arctium lappa; assembly: GCA_023525745.1. Lineage (NCBI taxonomy): Eukaryota > Viridiplantae > Streptophyta > Magnoliopsida > Asterales > Asteraceae > Arctium > Arctium lappa. The sequence goes on along the minus strand of CM042054.1, from coordinate 11,752,144 downwards.
CTATTTTGGGGTTGGGTGAAAAGTTGACTATTACCCAAAGTCCAAGGGGGTAAAATGTAACTTGTGTTATATAAATATAAATCAGATTTTAGATATTTTGGAAATATCACAAATATCAGTTTTTGAGAAATCAGAGAGAGAAAGAGAAAAGAAGCAGTGAAGTGGTTCTTCGGGTTTTCTCCAAATCAAGGTACGAATCTAGCCTAATGCTTTGATCTGAATGCTTTTAGCCGCGTATAATCTTGTTGTGAAGGTTTTAAACCGTTCCATTGTGAGATCTGAGTATTTCTCATTTTGGATCTGGGTTCTGCATCGATATGTTTATGGTGTTCTTGATGAAACAAGACGATGGTCATTTGACCGATGGTCCTTCGACCGGTTGGCCGTTCGACCGATTGGTCGTTCGACCGATGTGTCCTTTGACCGGACATAGGTTCGACCGATGTGTCCTTCGACCGGACATCGGGTTCGACCGGACATCGGGTTCGACCGGGGTCGGGTTCGACCGGGGTTGGGGTTCGACCGGGGTTGGGTTCGACCGGTTGTGTCCTTCGACCGGTACTGAGTTCTGGTAGTGTGTTGTGTTCGTATTCTGGAGTTTTAAGTCATTAAGTTGTCTTTATTTTGGCTTACCGATTATCGGTGTTGTCATAGGTAGCAATCGTCTGAAGCAGGCTATAATCAGGAAGAAATCTGAGGTGAGTCCTTAAGCTAAATCGGTCTGTATTACGAATGCTATGTGATAAATGTATTATTTAAATGTGGAAAACCTGGTTTCAAAGTAACTGATGTCGTTGAGAAATACCTTCTAAAGATTTCACATTTTCAAGAATCACAATTTATAGAGTTGAACCGTTGTTCATATGAATTGCCTGTATATCTGATTTAATATGAGTATGCTCTGAAATGACATGCTTTGGCTTTGAGTCTTAGTGCAATGGATCCATAGGCACTGTGTTCCTATGTCCCCTGTTTTGGGCATTTGGTTCACGTTTAGCACGGGATAGGCATCAGGTTGCCATGATAAGTAAGGTGTGGGCCTATACGGTCGGGCAACGTCTCATGGTGCAGTAAGGTGAAATCCCATTATGTGCTTGGGTTCCCCCTGTTTTGGGAACTCTCAAGGATAGATCCAGAGGGGTTGACTTGAATGTTTTGAGCAACAGATCTAGAGGGGTTGAGCTCGTTATGTGATATGTGGGTATTACTTATACCATGTTTAATCACTAATGGTTTATTTGACTTCTTGACTTAGCTCATGGCTATACTACCGTGTGGCACCAATTGGGTTTAGTACTCTCTTTTATTTAGCTTGTCCTCACTAGGCGTTAGCCTAACGCTTGCTCTTGGTTGTCATGTTGGCAGGTTATCTTAGCGGTGGGGCTCGTCGGGACTGAGGGAGCGACCTTGGGGTCGTGAGAGATTCTTTTGAAGATTTATTTTGGAAGTGTAGCGACACCCGTCCCTAATCTAGATATTTTGTAGATTAATAGGATGTCGTCTTATACTTCAGTTATCTACCTCAATATTGGCTACTCTATACCCGTTGGGTTGATTGTGTAATGAAAATTGTCACACCTTATTCCGCAACTTGGTCTATTGCCGAATTGTTTCTTCAAAATTTTATTTCCGCGGTTTCTAGGGTGTTACAAGTTGGTATCAGAGCCTTGGTTTAAGTGAACTAGGTATGACTGTGAGATGCCTAGACTTAAGCTGAGACTATTAAGTTACGACTCGTGAGATGGGGTAGATCTTGTAAGATAGGATGGTCTTAGAGTCAACGGAAAATTGCACAAGTTAAAAGTTGTAACGATGGTAATAAGCACTCTTGCGTATTATACGTTCATAATTTCACTTAGCTAACGTTATTATGAAAATGTCTTACGTGAGCATACTTAGATTACTGTTGTTATAACGATTGATAAGTGTAGAAGTACGTTCTCTGTGTTTTCCGTAATCCTTATCCCGTTCTTTTGCATGTTTGCGTTCAGCAGAACCATGGTTAATACCAGGAGTCATCCGGAAGGCCAGGAGGCCGACATACCTACGGCCGACCATCCGCTGGTGACCGTAGTGGGGGAAACTGTACGCGTGAGTAATGTGCTGGGTGGAGGACCCGAGCATATTCCTCGACGAAATTTGGAGGCTAATGAGCCTATTATAGAAGAAGTGACGGCCGAATCGAGAATGATGGATCGTATGATGTTGGCCATGAATAGGGCCATGGCACAACAACAGGAAGTGTTCTTGAAACTCCTCGAGGATCGAGACACTAACAACCGTAGGCCCGAAACGGTTGGCGAGAATGTGATTGTTACTGGATCTGGGGGTACCGGACCCGTAATTACCCCCGTGGTGACTGCAACCCTAGGCGTCAATCGAACGACACGGACTTGCACGTTTAAGGCTTTTCTGGGTTGCCGACCACCAGAATTTAAAGGCTCGGACAATCCCTTAGATTGTATGGCCTGGGTTCGAGAGATGGAGCAAGCTTTTCGCTCAAGCGAATGTGGGGAAGAACAGAGGGTGATATTTGGTTCCCGAATGCTGCGGGGAATAGCTCTTACCGGGTGGGATGTGTACTCTGCTTCGCTGGAGCCAACTGTTCTAGACCAATTGTCTTGGTCTACCTTCAAGGAGAAACTGTTAGAGGAGTACTGTAACGAGCGGTCGTTGGACCGAATCAAGGATGAATTCCAGAATTTGAAGAAGGGAGGTATGTCTGTGAGGGAATACAGCCGTCTCTTCATGGACAAGCTAGGCTTTGTGGGACATCTGGTCCCGACAGAGAAAGATAAGATCAAGGCTTACATCAAGGGTCTTCCATCGGACATGATGTCGATGGTTCGTGTGACAAAGACCTCCACCCTTCGGGAGGCAATGGAAGAAGCTCAACTCATGGAGGATGCTTACAGTCTCGGCAGGGATCAGAATGGTCGCCAAGTCGAGAAGAGGAAGTGGGAGGGAAGTTCAATGCCCTCAAAGAAACCATTTTATGTCAACAACAACACTCAGCGAGGAGCTGACCATAGACGTGATGCTAGGTGGTGTTCCAAGTGCCGAAGCAAGCATTTCGGTCCTTGCAACTTTGTTCCCGGGACGTGCTACAAATGTGGGAAGACGGGTCACACGTTCCGAGATTGCCCTCTCAAGGGACAGGTATGTTTTGAGTGTAGGGAACCGGGGCACGTAAGGGCGGAATGCCCGAAGCTCAAGACTGTGGGATTTAGCGGGAAGAAGATGGAACCGCCGCGGTCGACTGGAAGGTCTTTCCAGATGTCGTCAGAGGAAGCTAAAGCATCGACCGATGTAGTGTCGGGTACGTTTCTTCTAAATTCCGTACCTACGCGTGTGCTATTTGATTCTGGTGCTAGCTACTCGTTCATATCTGATTTGTTCTGTCAAAGGCTTGCTATGTCTAAAAGTATGCTAGAGATTGCTGTTGTGGTAGAAATAGCAAATGGAGGTCAAGTTCTAATTCATAATATCCTTAAGGATTGCATCTTAGAGCTTAAGGGGAAGAAATTTCCCATTAACCTATTACCAATGCAAATTGGCGGATTCGACGTGGTGGTAGGTATGGACTGGTTATCTAAGAACCAGGCCGAAATTGTATGTTCCAAGAAAATGATCCGTTTACCTGTGGCAAACGGAGAAGCGACTATAATCTACGGCGAAGGAAGGAAAAGCGATGTGGCGATTATTTCAGTAATCAAAGCTAGGAAGTGTTTGGCGAAAGGATACGTATCTTTCTTAGCATATGCCATCGATACTAAACTCGACCAACGGAAATTGGAAGATGTTAGGGTGGTGCGTGAGTTTCCCGATGTGTTTCCGGAGGACTTGCCCGGGTTGCCGCCCGATCGTGTTGTGGACTTTCGTATTGACCTCATTCCTGGAGCGGCTCCGATTGCTCGAGCTCCTTATCGTTTGGCTCCTACCGAAATGCAAGAGATGGTGGTTCAACTTCGAGACCTTCTCGAGAAAGGTTTCATCAGACCGAGCTCGTCACCGTGGGGAGCTCCGGTTCTATTTGTCAAGAAAAAGGACGGTGCATTGAGAATGTGTATCGACTACAGGGAACTGAACAAAGTGACGGTGAAGAACAGGTATCCACTTCCAAGAATCGACGACCTGTTCGATCAGCTTCAAGGAGCGGGTTGCTTCTCAAAGATTGATCTTCGATCGGGGTATCACCAAGTGAAGGTAGCAAAGAGCGACATCCCAAAAACGGCATTTAGAACTCGCTATGGACACTACGAGTTTCTGGTAATGCCATTCGGCCTAACCAACGCACCGGCCATATTTATGGACTTGATGAATTGAGTGTGTCGACCGTTCCTCGACAGATCAGTAATCGTGTTCATCGACGACATCCTAGTTTACTCCAAGAACGAAGAAGAGCACGAGCAACATCTCCGTGAAGTATTGGAGGTGTTAAGACGAGAAAGACTCTACGCAAAGTTTTCAAAGTGCGACTTTTGGCTTCCAGAAGTTCAATTTTTAGGACATATAGTTTCAAGGGAAGGAGTCAAGGTGGATCCCGCAAAGATTGAGGCAATGACGAATTGGGAACCTCCCAAGAATCCGTCTGAAATCCGAAGCTTCCTAGGATTGGCAGGATACTACCGGAGATTCATTCAAGGTTTCTCGAAGATAGCCTCGTCGCTGACAATCTTGACCCGGAAGAACGTGAAATTCGTGTGGACCGAGAAGCAAGAAGAGGCGTTTCGCACCTTACAGAAGAAGCTTTGTGAGGCTCCTATCCTATCCTTACCAGACGGGACAGAAGATTTTGTGGTGTACAGCGATGCGTCGAAGATGGGTTTGGGTTGTGTCCTGATGCAAAGAGGGAAAGTGATCGCTTACGCATCAAGGCAACTTAAAGTGCATGAAGTCAACTACCCTACTCATGACTTGGAATTGGCGGCTGTGGTGTTTGCACTGAAGTTGTGGCGGCACTACCTCTACGGTACAAAGTGCACTCTTTATACGGATCACAAGAGTCTGAAACATATCTTTAATCAGAAAGAGCTAAACATGAGGCAACGAAGATGGTTGGAGTTGTTGAAGGATTATGACTGCGAATTGCTCTACCATCCGGGTAAGGCAAACGTGGTTGCCGACGCCTTGAGTCGGAAGGTCTGCGGAGGAAATTCTCGTGCTACCTTTGCACGGATTGAAGTAACTTCAACGCTTATTGATAGAATCAAGGAATCGCAAGCCGAAGCCCTGCTAGAGGAAAATCTCAAAGGAGAAGTCATGGCGAAACAACATCTTTTGTTGACTAAAGATAGTCGAGGGGTGAAGCTTTTCAATGGGCGAGTCTGGGTGCCCAAGATTGGGGGTAATAGAGAACTTCTTCTCGAAGATGCCCACAAGTCAAAATACTCCATTCACCCGGGAAGCACGAAAATGTATAGAGATTTGAAATTGCTTTATTGGTGGCCAGTCATGAAGCTCGACGTGGCGCGCTATGTGGAATAGTGTGTGACTTGCTTGCAAGTGAAGGCTGAGCACCAAAAACCCTACGGCAGTTTGCAATCCTTGGAAATTCCGGAGTGGAAATGGGAACACATCACGATGGATTTCGTGACAAAGCTACCAAAGACCTTGAAAGGTCACGACGCCATCTGGGTTATAGTTGACCGCTTGACCAAAAGCGCTCACTTCTTGGCCATGCGGGAGACGTTACCAATGGATAAATTGGCGAAGTTGTACATCGATGAAGTAATTTCCCGGCACGGCGTGCCGCTATCTATAGTCTCTGATCGGGATAGTCGGTTCACGTCGCATTTTTGGGATGGCTTACAAAAGGAATTAGGTACACGTGTGAAGTTGAGCACAGCCTATCATCCTCAAACCGACGGACAAAGCGAGAGGACAATCCAGACGCTAGAAGATATGTTAAGATCGTGTGTAATCGACTTTGGGGGTAGTTGGGATGCGCACCTGCCTTTGGTAGAGTTCGCATACAATAATAGCTACCACTCAAGTATAGGGATGGCACCGTTTGAAGCGTTATACGGTCGCAAGTGTCGAACTCCCGTATGTTGGCTCAAGGCGGGAGAAAAGCAGTTCGCCGGACCGGAAGTTGTACAAGAAACGACGGACAAGGTCAAAGGCATCCGCGAACGTTTGAAGGCGGCCCAAGATCGACAGAAAAGCTACGCCGATAAGAAAAGACGGCCAATGGAATTCCAAGTGGGAGATCGAGTTATGTTAAAGGTGTCCCCTTGGAAGGGAATTATTAGATTTGGGAAGCGTGGGAAGTTGAGCCCCCGTTTCCTTGGACCGTTCACTGTGACTAAACAGGTAGGACTCCAAGCTTATCAGCTGGAACTTCCTCCAGAAATGAAGGGAATTCATAACACGTTTCACGTGTGCTATCTACGGAAGTGTCTAGCAAAGGAGGAGAGTGTCATTCCACTCTCCGAGATCAAAGTAGATGAAGGGAATCGTTGCGTTGAAGAACCTGAGGCGATTTTGGAAAGGAAGACGAAGAAGCTTCGTCACCGGGAAGTCACAATGATCAAGGTTCAGTGGAAGCACCATCGAGGTGCCAATGTGACATGGGAAGCGGAAGAGGACTTGAGGCGGAGGTACCCTCACCTCTTTCCATAGCCGAGATTTCGAGGACGAAATCTTCTCCAAGTTGGGGAGGATTGTAACACCCGCTATTTTGGGGTTGGGTGAAAAGTTGACTATTACCCAAAGTCCAAGGGGGTAAAATGTAACTTGTGTTATATAAATATAAATCAGATTTTAGATATTTTGGAAATATCACAAATATCAGTTTTTGAGAAATCAGAGAGAGAAAGAGAAAAGAAGCAGTGAAGTGGTTCTTCGGGTTTTCTCCAAATCAAGGTACGAATCTAGCCTAATGCTTTGATCTGAATGCTTTTAGCCGCGTATAATCTTGTTGTGAAGGTTTTAAACCGTTCCATTGTGATATCTGAGTATTTCTCATTTTGGATCTGGGTTCTGCATCGATATGTTTATGGTGTTCTTGATGAAACAAGACGATGGTCATTTGACCGATGGTCCTTCGACCGGTTGGCCGTTCGACCGATTGGTCGTTCGACCGATGTGTCCTTTGACCGGACATAGGTTCGACCGATGTGTCCTTCGACCGGACATCGGGTTCGACCGGACATCGGGTTCGACCGGGGGTCGGGTTCGACCGGGGTTGGGGTTCGACCGGGGTTGGGTTCGACCGGTTGTGTCCTTCGACCGGTACTGAGTTCTGGTAGTGTGTTGTGTTCGTATTCTGGAGTTTTAAGTCATTAAGTTGTCTTTATTTTGGCTTACCGATTATCGGTGTTGTCATAGGTAGCAATCGTCTGAAGCAGGCTATAATCAGGAAGAAATCTGAGGTGAGTCCTTAAGCTAAATCGGTCTGTATTACGAATGCTATATGATAAATGTATTATTTAAATGTGGAAAACCTGGTTTCAAAGTAACTGATGTCGTTGAGAAATACCTTCTAAAGATTTCACATTTTCAAGAATCACAATTTATAGAATTGAACCGTTGTTCATATGAATTGCCTGTATATCTGATTTAATATGAGTATGCTCTGAAATGACATGCTTTGGCTTTGAGTCTTAGTGCAATGGATCCATAGGCACTGTGTTCCTATGTCCCCTGTTTTGGGCATTTGGTTCACGTTTAGCACGGGATAGGCATCAGGTTGCCATGATAAGTAAGGTGTGGGCCTATACGGTCGGGCAGCGTCTCATGGTGCAGTAAGGTGAAATCCCATTATGTGCTTGGGTTCCCCCTGTTTTGGGAACTCTCAAGGATAGATCCAGAGGGGTTGACTTGAATGTTTTGAGCAACAGATCTAGAGGGGTTGAGCTCGTTATGTGATATGTGGGTATTACTTATACCATGTTTAATCACTAATGGTTTATTTGACTTCTTGACTTAGCTCATGGCTATACTACCGTGTGGCACCAATTGGGTTTAGTACTCTCTTTTATTTAGCTTGTCCTCACTAGGCGTTAGCCTAACGCTTGCTCTTGGTTGTCATGTTGGCAGGTTATCTTAGCGGTGGGGCTCGTCGGGACTGAGGGAGCGACCTTGGGGTCGTGAGAGATTCTTTTGAAGATTTATTTTGGAAGTGTAGCGACACCCGTCCCTAATCTAGATATTTTGTAGATTAATAGGATGTCGTCTTATACTTCAGTTATCTACCTCAATATTGGCTACTCTATACCCGTTGGGTTGATTGTGTAATGAAAATTGTCACACCTTATTCCGCAACTTGGTCTATTGCCGAATTGTTTCTTCAAAATTTTATTTCCGCAGTTTCTAGGGTGTTACAAGCTTGGAGTAGCCGACAATAGACATATTTCCCTTCTTCAGATTTCGGAACTCCCGTTCCAGCTTGTCAATCGAGCGCTCACAACATTACTTGTCCATCAACTTTTCTTTGAACACCGCCAAGTTAACTTAGCCAGGACTTCCGGGACGAGAGCGGATCGAGTGAGGTTCCACCAAATCAATGCCTCTCCCCGGAGTAGTTGGGAAGCAAATTTGACCCGTTGAGAAGAGTCACACTCACTTGCCTCAAAGGCCATCTCCATCTCTTTGAGCCAATACATGCAAGCAATTGGGCTATCAGAACCCGCAAACTCCTTAGGATGACATCCTAGAAACGTCTTGTAGGTGCACCCCTTAGTCTTCGGTCTGATTCCTTCAGCGGATGGTTCTTCGACCATCACCACATTCGGTCCACCCGATCCCACCACAACATTTTCAGCCATGGTTTCGGGTTGACGGTTACTGGCATCTCGATCCTCTAGGAGTTTCATGAAAACCTCTTGTTGTTGGGTCATGGCCGAAGTCATGGCCAACTGTTGTTGAGCCAAAGCCGCATGCATAGCCGACATCATGTTATCCCGGAGTCTAGTCTCCATGGTGACTTCTTCCATGATGGCGTTACCTGTACCGAGGTTCCGTCGTGGAATATGCTCAGGTCCACCTCCCAAAATTCTGGGTATAGGAATGTCATCGGTGGTTACACCCACCGGAGGTCGGTCTACAGCAGATTCCTCTTCCACGTGGCCCTCCGGTGTACCCGGCGCCCTACTCCGGGTGTTTACCATTTCAATCTGCCACATACGTACGAGAAATAGATTGAGAAAAGACTAAACGAGTTGAACTCTTTGTACGTACTAATACCTTCATCAATTATCATAATAATAGTAAACCAAGTATGCTCACGTAACAATGCATTCATAATAGCAGTAGCTAAGTGAAATTATGAACGAACCATACACAAGGATTCTTGTCACCATCACCACAACTTTCAATTAAAGTAATTCCGAAATCCTAACGCTCTCCCCACCTAGGATTTCTACCCCAAGTGGACAGTGAAGTCAAAAGTCTAAAGCTTAAGTCTAGATATGCTAAGCAATACCTAGTTCACTTAAACTAAAGCTCTGATACCAACTTGTAACACCCTAAAAATAGGGATAACAAAAGCCGGAAAAAAAAATCGGACATAAGGTACACTGAAAATTGCCATAGCAAAAGCCTCCCAAAAGTGGGGAATATAAAATGAACAACCTGTTTAATCACATTTGTAATTTAACGGACAATAAATAACAACCAACTAATCTAATTTCTACATCTAGAAAAGAGATTACAAAAAGGGTTGTCATCTATAAACCCAAACGGTCTATAACCAAAAGTATAACGCGTCCGTGTGCAAAATCCCCAAGCTCTCACCCCAAGGCAACTACACTTGCTTAGAACCGACGCCGCTAGAACCTGAGATACACATCGACACCAAAACAAGTGTTAGGCCAAAAAGCCTAGTGAGTTGAACAATTATAAGCATGCATGTACAGTTACAGTTCTTATCAGCAGTTAACCATAGTTCAACAAATGTGGAGTCAATAGGGGAGACCTATAGCACCAATCAAGTTCCACCCAAAGAGTCGATATACCTTGATGCCCTATAACAAGGGACACCCGAAAGGCCCGGCACATCCGAGGACTACAACCATGGCATTACCCCGAATGGCGGAGGTCTAGGCACATACCATCACAGTGGCGCCCAAGACTACATCCTCCTAGTGTCTACTGACTTGGTTCGTCCAACATATCATATAGGAGGTCTTGCGGTATATAACCCAACAAAACATTTCGATACCAACCATGGGTACAATGTTACCATCCTAACACATAAATCCAATATAAGGCCCAATTTCCAACATAATCAATGTTTAGATATTCAATCATTAAAATGCATTCCAAGTAGAGTTTATCATCTACTATACCACATATAACCCAAATCATGCCAAAATATCCAATATGTACATTTAAGAAGTAAATCCCAAACATCAAATCAACAAGGTAAATCATGGCATTTCCCACATAATCACCTTCCCCACATTTCTTCATAACTAAAACCCAAATACTTGAACATATGGAGACAAATAACAACAATAGAAGAATATGATGTGTATCTAGTTTTAACAAAGGTTAGTAAACTCACTATCTAGGTTTTGAACCAAAAACCTAGAAAAGATGGAAACCCTAGAAAATGAAGGATGAACTTGGAGAGAAGAAGTTGTCTTGAAGAAACCCTAGAAAGTTTTCCTTGAGATGATTTATTGCAATAATCAATGCTCCAACCACCAAAGATGTTGTATTTATGATAGTTAGGGTTTTATGAGGGAAGGGAACTGGTTTGAAGGCTCCAAAATCGCCAAAGGAAAAGAGAGGTAGATGGGAAATGAAATGAAATTCGGCCAAAGGACTCATTTAAAGCCCTGCACCCCGACGGCGATAGTGCCCGGCGATAGTGCCAAGGGCACTATCGCGAGTCACAATCGCGAACTACTAGCCACCCGCGGTACATACCGCACGAGTATGCCCGGCGATAGTGACACTTGTCACTATCGCGGGCCACACCCCCCTCTCGGTACAACCTGGGCGATAGTGCCCTCCGCGATAGTGCCAAGGGCACAATCGCGGGCACAATCGCGAGTCACCCAAAAATGGGTCGAAACTCAACCGAAAACCGCAACGAGCACAAGGTTTGAACGATTAGAGGTAGTAAATCAATATGTGACATTTTAACATAGTCGAAGATCCTAAAATGCACGTAAAGACACATATGCACACACACATAACGAAATTAAGGCATTAAAGGAGACAAAATACTTACCTTAATAGTTTACGAGTGTTACAGAACATGTATAACTTAGAGAGAAGATCTAGAAAAGAGAAGAATAACTTACCACTTGGATTTTGAGCAAATCCCCAAAACCTAGAAATCTCATGAGATGATGAAGAACACTTGATCTAGCACTTGAGGTTGGGGTAGCAAACTTTATGACGATGGAATACCTTAAGATCCAAGGAAATGGTCTTAAAATGGATTAGGGTTAGTATTGGGTGTAGGGGAAACGGTTTGGGAGAAAATGATATGAGGGGTGTGAAGTAAAATGAGAAGAAGGTGAAGAATCGCGACTTTAAAAGAGGTCAGGGGCCGCTCGCGATTGTGCCCGGCGATAGTGACATTGTCACTATCGCGAGTCACTCTCGCGCAAAATGTACCGCGGGTGGTACACCCCCGGCGATTGTGTCATGCGATAGTGACACATGTCACTATCGTGAGTCACTCTCGCGCCACCTATACCGAAGCCCAAAAATGTCCAAAACTCGCGATTCTCGCATGGGTCGATTCAAGGTTCGAAAGCACAACATTTTCCACCCAAAAGGGTGGACGAAAAGCGGAGGGATTACCAACGGAGGGTGAAAACTTACTTACGAAAAACCGGGTGTTACATCTCTTGAGCTTCTTGAATCCTTTTCTGCTGCCACTGAAAATACCTATCTAAAGTTTTTTCTAAAAGAATCAACCTCTTCAGCTACTTGCTACACTTTTTTGCCACATTATATGTTGTTCAATCTTTCTGCCTAATATCAAATTAACCTCATATTTCATGATCATGTTACTTCAACTTCTTACTTTTAGAATTATTATCAAACATCTTTACAACCGCATCAACTGACAAAATTATAATGGTATAATTTGTATAAAAAACGCATTTTATAATGTATTGTAGTTAACATATGATTATGTATTTTTAATATGATAATAATGTAAAATAAAAAATTAAATGTAAAAAATATAAAACAATTTAATTTATATTTAATCATGATATCTAATAAAATGATTAAATCTGAATATATGCAATTTGAGCTCATTTCGAAGTTATTGACGATACGATTACAATGATATAGTTTTTAAAAAGAATAAATATATTTTTTATCACATTTTAGTTCATATACCATTATTTATGTTAATATGAAAAATATCTAAAATGAAAATTTAAAAGATAAAGGATTAAAAGTAAACTAAATAAGATTATCTTCAAGAACCATTGTATAATATTTCTATAATAGGTAGAAAAAATCAAAATATCTAAGAAAAATTACATCCATTTACAATGATTACTATATTTTAGCAATCCTAACATTAATTTTATTAATAAAATAATCAATACATTTAGTAATATATTGTTTCTCTCTTCTACACGTTAAAAATTAAAATTCTTTTATTGATGGAAAAATATTATTTATTTATTTATTTATTTTCTATAAAGTTTGAGAGATTTCTCTAAATTTATAGATTTTTACGATCCCTCTTAATCATTTTTTTTATTTTAGCATACAAAATAGCATAACTGTCGGAACAAAAAAGTAGTTAAAATCCATCTTTTTCTATATTAACACAGCTGTTGGAGATACTCTAACTAATTTAAAAGTTGTTAAAATCTATCTTTTCTTTATTTTAAACTAGCACTTAGAGATGCTCTAACTAATTATAAGAGCATCTCCAACAGTTTCTCCAAAATGGAGAACCAAAAGTCAAAATCTCCAACAAAAATTACATCAATCTCTAACAGATTATCCATTTTGGAGAATCAAACATTAATTATAATATTAAAATATTAGAGCATCTCCAACAACATCTTCAAAATTTCTCCAAAATGGAGAATTAAAAGTAAAAAATCTACATAAAAAATTACATCCATTTCCAACAGATTCTCCATTTTGGAGATGAAATCATTACTTATAATATTAAAATATTGTATAAATCTAATAAAATATTATTTATCTCTCATACTTATCTCATTTGAAGAAATCTTATTGGTAGAATATAATAAAAAAACAATTTCTCTCTCATGGTAATCATTTTTTGAGATTTTGGAGAGTTCTCCATATTTGGATAAAATTACACACTCTCTCCTATTTTCTCCATTTTGGAGAAAGATTTGGAGAATCTGTTGGAGCATAAAAATGCCTAAAATCTCCATTTTCTCTATTTTGGTGAAGCTGTTGGAGATGTTCTTACATTGATATATTAAAATATTATTTTTCTCTCCTAAATATCTACTTTCCAAGTTTTCTATTGGTGCTCCTAATTAGTAATCATTTTTGGGGTTATTTTCATATTTGGAGAAAAACTCCTTCTCCCTCCTACTTTTTCTATTTTAGAGATAGTTATGAAAAACTGTTAGAACAAAAATATTACTTAAAATCTTCATTTTTCCTATTTTCTCCATTTTGAAGAACCCCGTTGGAGATGCTATAAGAATGTGAAATACAAACTTCAATCTTAAAAATAATGATATCTTACTGATCAATCCACACCAACCCCAAAATACCCTTCACCAACTCCAACCCTTCTTTAAAGTAAATTCCCAAATTACCCTTCACCAACTCCCCCTCTCCCTTTCTCTCTCTTTCTTATATATAACATTTCCATGATCCTCCATTCACCATCATCTTCCACCATGGCCCTCCAACTCCTACTCCTCCCCCTTTCCTTCACCTTAATCCTGCTAACTTACGCACTCTATCAACGCCTCCGATTCAAGCTCCCACCGGGCCCACGCCCATGGCCGATCGTCGGAAACCTCTACGACGTCAAACCCGTCAGATTCCGCTGCTATGCCGAGTGGGCACAGCAATACGGCCCGATCATATCAGTCTGGTTCGGATCCATCCTAAACGTCGTCGTTTCCAACAGCGAATTGGCGAAGGAAGTACTCAAGGAAAAAGACCAGCAATTGGCGGATCGGCACCGGAGCAGGTCGGCGGCGAAGTTCAGCCGAGATGGGCAGGATTTGATTTGGGCGGATTATGGCCCCCACTATGTGAAGGTTCGGAAAGTATGTACTCTTGAGCTGTTTTCGCCTAAGCGGCTTGAGGCCCTTCGACCAATTAGAGAAGATGAAGTATCGGCTATGGTGGAGTCCATTTTTAACGATTGTACCCATCCTGGTAAGGTCTTGCTTCTTAAATACTCCACTATATAGTCTCCATTATTAACCATATAATTTAATTACCTTTTTTAAAACATCTACAATGCAAGGTTTTTATACTGTGACAAAACTAATTTATTTAAGCTTATGTAAATAATTTATTTACACTTATTTAAAATAACTTATGCTTATTTTTATTTTTAAAAGTGTTTATCAACTTATGTAGTGATAAAAATGAGTTTTATAAAAAATGTTTGGATTGGTTTATTATGGTACAAAAATGTAATAAGTTGTTGTTTATGGGTGCTTGGGATTGCTTATAAATGTAGAATCATCAAAAAAATCATAAGTTGTTTCAAATAAGTTGATAAGTCAGAATGATTTAACTTATCAAAAATTATTTATTAACGGTGTTGAAAAGCTATAAGCATTTTTTTCTCTTCCAACCCAAACACTAAAAATAGTTTATTAACGGTGAGGAAAAACTACAATTCAATAAGAAGTTTAAATAAGCAATCCCAAACACCCCTAGCATTGTGGCGGAATCCAAACCTCGTTGCGTGAAATCTATGAGATGTGACATTTTCCTTACTTTTTATTTTATATTTTTGACTTTATTATAATATATACTATATTATAAAAGAGACATAAAAAACTTTTAATTACAACATTTTAAGCATAAAATACAACTAATTAAAACCAATTACTTAATTTACAATTTCATAATACATTGGTAAAACTTATCCAAGCATAGTATCTCACTTCATCACCTATTTATGGAATGGATACTCATTTATTAATATAAATATTTGTTTTTTATATTTAATTGACGATTTGATCAATATTATCTACTATTAAGTCTATTATCAATATTTATTTTTTATATTTATTGGACGATTTGATCAATATTACTATTATCAATATTTATTTTTTATTTTATGATTTGCTCTTAATATATCTATATCTATATTAGTTATAATCTCATAACTAATATATCTATACCATATTATAAAAACATGCATTGATCTAAAAAATATATTTAAAAAAAAATAAAACAGGTAGTTTATTTTATAGTGTTTATCCTGTATTTAATATGTTTATTTGCAGTTAGTTATACAAATAAAAACATAAGACTTTAATAAGTTATAATTATGTTTCATTGAATTTTAACTAATATATCTATATTATATTACTAGAAATTGTACCATCGCAATGCAGCGGGTTTCTGAAATCTAGAACTCGAACCCTTGATCATTATTCATACTTTTTGTTAGTCTTTTTTTATTTTATTTTACGATTTTGAGAAACTTAGATTTAAAACAAAAATATATTTTAGTTTAGTTTAATTATGGTTTTTTTATAAAAAATAATAATAAAGTATTTTGTTACGAGTCAAAAAATGTTTAATTTAAATGATAACTATATTTAAGATATTTTATATTTAAAATTAAAAAGATAACATACTTCAATAAAAAATAAAAATAAGGTGTTTTATCTCGAATTTTCTTATATTTATCGGTTAGTTATATCAATAGTTAAAATTTTTAGATATTTTAGAAAATAAAAATAAATGTTTATCTGCAGTTAGTTACACGAATTCAAACATTGAGCTGTACTTATGTTTAATCAATTTGTACTTTTGGATTTTAAGTAATATGCATTAATAAGTGGTACCTAATGCATAAAAATTAGTTTTTAAGAGTTTAACTTAAATGCTTTATAATATAGTATAGATATATTAGTTAAAATTCAAAATTACAAGTTAATGAAACATAATTATAACCTATTAAAGTCCATGTTTTTATTTGTATAACTAACTATAAATAAACATATTAATAACAAGATAAACACTATGAGATAAACTACCTGTTTTATTTTTTATTAAAATATATTATCAATAATTTTAAATATAATAACAAAACAAAATAATTTATCATTATCTTTATAAACAAATCATAACTAAAAGTAAAATAAATTACATCTTTATAATAAAATATAAGTTGTACCAAAGCATTATGAAATTGTAAATTAAGTAATTGGTTTTAATTAGTTGTATTTTGTGATTAAAATGTTGTAATTAAAAGTTTTTTATGTCTCTTTTGTAATATAGTATAGATAAAACATTTAAGCTAAACTATTAAAAACTAATTTTTATGCATTAGGTACCACTTATTAATGCATATTACTTAAAATCCAAAAGTACAAATTGATTAAACATAAGTACAACTTATAAAAACTCAATGTTTGAATTCGTGTAACTAACTGTAGATAAACACTTATTTTTATTTTCTAAAATATCTAAAATTTTTAACTATTGATATAACTAACCGATAAATATAAGAAAATTCGAGATAAAACACCTTATTTTTATTTTTTTATTGAAGTATGTTATCTTTTTAATTTTAAATATAAAATATATTAAATATAGTTATCATTTAAATTAAACATTTTTTGACCCGTAACAAAATTTATTATTATTATTTTTTATAAAAAACCATAATTAAACTAAACTAAAATATATTTTTGTTTTAAATCTAGGTTTTTCAAAATCGTAAAATAAAATAAAAAAAGACTAACAAAAAGTATGAATAATGATCGAGGGTTCGAGTTCTAGATTTCAGAAGCCCGCTGTATTGTGAGGGTACATTTCTAGTTATTAATAACAAAAAGAAGTTCCTATATCATTATATACGTTTACGTAAATTCTTATTTTGATGAGTTGAAAGTAAGGCGAAAACAAAAAGTGCAAATAAATAAAATATATGGAGTGATGATGAAATCGTGGTTAGCAAGTGATGGGGTGGGCCAGAGGTAGGAGTGCGGTGGTTGATGAAGGTGAGGTAGGAGGTTACTCGGATGGAGTAATGTTGGGTGGGGCAGGTGACCCATACATTATTTGCTTTTCATGAAAAAAAATATATACTATCGTGAAAAATCCTTTGATTTGTCAAACTAGCTTATAAGTTAGCTGATAATTGATAAGTTAGTTTATGATCATCCAAATATGTAAAAAAAAGCTAGTTTTTTTTTTACCAAACAATGCCTAAAGGAAGGTGGATTTTGAGGGGTTTAAAATTAAAATTTATTTTTGGTTGAATTTAAAATCTCGGAATTTCATTAAAATTCCATAAACTTGTGATTTAGAAAATCATAGGGTTGATGGTAATTAATTTTAGAAGATTTTTTTAATAATATTTTAAAATATATTATTAATTTAATTATTTTTATAATTTATTTATAGAGAATGAAATCCAATTTCAATCCAAATCTTACAAATTCGTGATTCTTGTTGAGAAAAAAAAAGAAAAAAAGAATATATAGTTTCTTGATTCTTGAAGTTCAATCTTGTTGAAGAAACATAGAAAGAACCAAAAGAAAAATACAGATTTAAACCCAGCAAACTAATTACTGCTTTGATGGATTTCTTAGCCATGGAATATTGTATTGTCTGAAATACAGATAAGAATGGCAAGAGTTTGCTGGTTAAAGGTTATCTGGGAGCAGTGGCATTCAACAACATTACTCGGCTCGCTTTTGGAAAACGATTCGTTAACTCGGAGGGCGTGATGGATGATCAAGGGAAAGAATTCAAGGCGATCGTGGCTAACGGCCTGAAGCTCGGTGCATCCCTAGCCATGGCAGAGCACGTTCCATGGCTCCGATGGTTCTTCCCGCTAGAAGAAGAAGCCTTTGCAAAGCACGGAGAACGTCGTGATCGCCTCACACGAGCCATCATGGACGAGCACACCGCTGCTCGTCAAAAGACCGGAGGAACCAAGCAGCATTTTGTCGACGCCTTGCTCACCCTTCAACAACAATATGATTTGAGTGAAGACACCATTATCGGCCTTCTCTGGGTATATATCTATCTATCGCTAATCTTTCTTTTCCGATCAAATTTCTCCCCGAAAGAATGTAATTCAAACATATTAAAGTAGGTTCGTTGATGTGGGATTTTAACGGCTATTTGATGCACAAACAGGACATGATCACAGCAGGAATGGACACAACCGCCATCTCTGTTGAGTGGGCGATGGCAGAGCTTATCAAGAACCCGAGGGTGCAACAAAAAGCCCAAGAGGAGTTGGATCGTGTGATCGGATACGAACGTGTGCTCACCGAACCCGATTTCTCCAACCTCCCGTACCTTCAATGCATAGCAAAAGAGGCGTTGCGGTTGCACCCTCCGACTCCACTCATGCTCCCTCACAAAGCCAATTCCAATGTCAAGATCGGTGGCTACGACATCCCTAAGGGCTCTAACGTACACGTAAACGTTTGGGCTGTGGCTCGAGACCCAGCGACGTGGAAAAATCCATTGGAGTTTCGGCCCGAACGGTTCCTAGAAGAAGATGTGGACATGAAAGGACACGATTACCGACTATTGCCATTCGGTGCTGGAAGGAGAGTGTGCCCGGGTGCGCAACTAGGGATCAATTTGGTGACATCGATGTTGGGTCACCTTCTGCACCACTTCTCCTGGGCTCCGGCTGATGGTCTAAGCCCAGAAGAAATCGACATGTCGGAAAACCCTGGTTTGGTTACGTACATGCGAACTCCATTGCAAGCCGTCCCCACACCCCGGTTACCTGCCATGTTGTACAAACGTGTGGCTGTGGATATGTAAAACACGAGTTTGCTTTGAAATTCTTCGGGCTTTGGTTAGGCTCGATATAGTTTCGATTTACTGTGCTATATTTGCTGAGTTTGTGTATTTGTCGTGAGATGGAATGCCGGAAACACAAAGTTTTACATAGTTCTGTAGCTTTCTTTTCCTAGAAACACATACGATCATGAAAAATTGTCTAACGACATCCGTTGACCGACATTGACCATTGAGAATTTTGGCTAAAATGAAAAGATGTTATGAAGTAGGCTGACCAACTTGCCCAAACTGTTGTTGATTGGACAAGTTAGCCGACCGAAACCATCAAGAACCCAAGAATATAGTTGTCTGGACCCAAATGAATTACAGGCCTACAAAGATTGTACTTGCAGTCCCACCCAAGTGCATAGGTCGGTCCACTAACCCCCCCGGTCTAGTAACGCCTAGCTCGAGCTTGAGATAAACGAGCTCGAGCTCAAGTAGCTTGTTAAAAGCTCCGACTCATTCACACCCGTAATAATAACCATATAAAATCGAAAAGGTGTTAAAATTTCATTTTTTTTTCAAATATAAAGATCGTGTTGCAAGACCCAAGTCAAGCAAACAAAAATTTCATTCTATCCTATATTGAACCATGTCAGTCAGTAGTAAGTAACCCTTTTATACAATAACATGTTTAACAGTACAATGAAGCTAGCCAAAACCTTCTATCCAAATCCTTGAACCGATGAGCCAGTCAAGATGGAAAATAGAACCAAAAAATCACCTAGTCCACCTCAAGAATGCAATTACAACGACGAAAGTAAGTATCATGCCTGCATATTTGATCCATTGATCAACTCGATTCCGCCTCTCAATTATCCTTAATACAGAATTCGATAGCCCCAGTGTGTTGAGAACATCCAACGCTTTCCGTTGAGCTCCCTGCACAAACCAAAAACAAAATCCTCTTTTAATCATCATGCCCAAATGCAGGTCTGATGACATTGCAATTTTCAGGAGTAATTTGTTCCACCAATTCCCAGAACTATTACCAATTTTTCCTATAACCCACCTTTTATTATCTTAACAAATTCTCTTTAACAACACTTCTACCACTATTCCATACTTAATTCTTCGATTCTACTATTTCTATTTGACATTTTTAATACTGTACTATTTATGAATTTCAGCTTCCCTAAAATTAGAAATTTAACAAATATGGAAACTACTAACATTAACAAGTTCTAACATGCCTACTAGGATCAACTCCACCTCCTGATACCAAAGTTATTGTGAGCCACAGCTGCATCGTGGAGGCCCTCGTAATTTCAATCTTATCACAAAGGAAAGTTTCAACCACTGAACTATCCGTGGGTAGAACTGAAAATATACATCACGAGCTCATGATCTGTTGACTACTTGACTGTTGGAAGATCCTAAGTTATTAGGAGAGTGTTTGTGTCGAGCATATCAAGACAATGAGTGCAAAGCCAAAGTAGGTTTGCTGCCAACCACACTCCTGTGCTAATAAGAGTCCAAGAAATGGTTTCTATATATTTAGGGCAGTACCAGACTGCCAGGAGGAGATGGATTCTGAGAAACTTTATAGACACTAGAAGGAAATAAAAAGAAGGCGAAAAGAATTAACATTTGGGACCAAAACCAATCTTCAGAAAAGATTTAAGTAACAAGAGAAGACTGCTTGAAGAAGTGTACAAAGACAACCTTCAATTCAAGCTCCAGAAAACTCAAGTCACTTGCTCACCTGCCTCCATCCACATTATGAACAGATGGTCCAAAAGGACGTACAAGTTGTTATGAGTATGTCATTGGTTCCCTTTTTTTCTTTGCAACTATTCATTGAGTGCTTGGGTTTACAGGGCATTGAAATATTGAATGGAGACCTATTGTTGTTCATACTTCATGGATTATAAGAAGCTCCCTGTTCTGAGTAGTGGAATTATCCAAGCAGGGAAAGCAGTCGATCACTATGGTTAGAGGGAACTTATACAAAAAGAGTTATTTAGTGATAGTATGGCGAGACATAATACACTTTTGCACAAGCCAGGGTCTTCACAGCATCAGGCGCTCTACCCTTTAGAGTATGATATATTAGGTTTGTTTGATTTGCCGGGCCAGGCCGAGTCAGAAAGGCTTTGATGACTCAAGGTTCATATTAGGGAAAAGAGAGTGAGGGGGGGTAAGGGGGAGGAAATATCGATGGCAATCAATGATGGATTTCTATTTCGGAAGGGTGCTTACTGAAAGAGTTCAACACTACGCTCATTGCTCTTCTTCTAAAGTCCCTTGGAGCCAATTGGTTGCCTGAAGCTTGACATGATGAAGGCGCTTTTATTTATGGTAAGAAGTAATACAATATCATGCCTCCGTACTTCAGTAATTTAGCATTCTTCTCAAAAGATTATAGTGAGAATCATACTCAGCCATATTTTGTGCAAGACAATTATTAACAAAATAGAATAAACACACATAAAAAAAAAACGGCACTATCTTTCATGAAACTAGATTGCAATTTAAGATCTTACAACATTAACATGCCACCAATTACAAAACTGTTTTCACATTTTTGGGGTTTGATTTCTTACATTATATTTCTTCATCTATATAAAATAAACAGGGTACTTCTTGAACGTGTTGCACACATTGCTAGAAACAAACTGCAACAATTATCACCTTAAGTGCATGCCATAAAAGAAAGATGGGGAAAGAGTGACCGAACCTTGTGTCATATCATAGCTCATATCTATCGTCCATATTTTATAGAACTCTTTTGATAAATCACCACTAACATGTAGAATGTAGAAAACCAAAACTAAGCATGTACTAGGATGTAATGATCGTGGTTGGGGAAAAAAATTGCAATTCTGTATGTCACGTTATAAATAGTTGAACATGTTACTAGGTTACTTTCATACAAAATATCAGGAAGCGAGTAACGCAGGTACCCCAGTGATTCCATTGGCATAAAACAAATGTTGAAGGGTGCAAAGGAACAATATCTGTATGCTAATATGAATGACATACTACAAGTACCTTTAAGCGATCCCTTTGTTCAGAGTATTTAGCGAGGATAGCTGCTCCAGTTGCA
Organism: Arctium lappa; assembly: GCA_023525745.1. Classification (NCBI taxonomy): domain Eukaryota; kingdom Viridiplantae; phylum Streptophyta; class Magnoliopsida; order Asterales; family Asteraceae; genus Arctium; species Arctium lappa. The sequence goes on along the minus strand of CM042054.1, from coordinate 11,730,153 downwards.
GATGCCTCTTCCAACATTCGAGACGAGTTACGAGCAGACTGCATTGCTTGTGCTTCCTCATCGAAGATTCTCAAAACATGAGACGATTCCCCATTCTAAACCATAGTTAAAGCAAATCATAATCAGAAATGCAGTAAAGATCTATTAAACTAACCTATTTTTGTCTAAAAAATCCGTTACAAGATAATAGAATAAAAACTAAATAAATAAAGGTGAAGAAGGTAATTTACATACAGCTCTCCCAAGCAATTCTGCTCTCTCTTGAGCTTCTTGCATCCTTTTCTGCTGCCGCTGAAAATACCTATCTAAGCTTTCTCTGAAAGAATCAGCCTCTTCAGCTACTTGCTCCACTTTTCTGCCACATTAAATGTTGTTCAATCTTTCTGCCTAATATCAAATTAAACTCAGATTTCATGATCATGTTACTTTTACTTTTTAGAAGTATTATCACACATACGACCACATCAGCTTGCAAAGCCATGTGGATTTCTTCAACGTCTGTGAGTACAATTTCCTTCATTCCGGTGACAATATTGATTTTTAATTCCTGATTGCTATTTCGGTTAAAACTTAAAAGATATAAGATCGCCACATCTGATCACTATAGCTGTGTGTTTGGGCATATACGCCCTTGCTTGGAGAGACACATCACGATCTTATACGAACAGTTGTGATTTGTAAGGGTTCAACATTTTCATTGTGGTTCCGATCTCTACCCTAATTCTTTGCTAATTTTACATCGAACTTAAACTCGACCAGAAACAAAAAAAGGTAGACGAAGATCCGGATCACAGATTTACACAATTGTGAATAATAACTTCGAAATAAACGGAAATACGTACGAAGATAAACCCTAGAATACGAACCTTTTCCAGAGATCGCGCTGAGGCTTGGAAGCAACGGATCGCCAGAGTCCGTCCATATCGGAACAGAGGGTTTGAATTTGAGCGATATCTCTCCGGACGGCAACCGCAAGCTCCGGAGAACCGACGGCACCAGCGGAAGACGAGAATTCGAGGCGTTCGAGGCGTTCCAAGCCATCTCTAGTTTTCAACAACAACCGCCTCGAGCTCTGATACAACTCCGATAGCGTCCCTCCTCCTTCCACGGCCATGGAAAACAAGAAAAAGGACGAGCGATCAAAGTGAACGGAGAGGAGTCGGGAGAGAAAAACTCGTTGCAACAAAGATCCAAATGCCACTCCTTCCAAACGCGCGTCTTGGGAAATAATCACTTTTAATATACTTTATTTTATAGAAAATTAATTGTTATATTCATTTTTTATTCACGATTTAACCTCCTAGTTACATTCTCCACATTCTTGCTAAAATAGGTAATACTTCCGTGAAAAACTTTTACATTTACGAACTCATGCAAAAAATAAAAAATAATTTATACTTTCAATCCCTCTTCGTAAAAAATATAGATTGTATTTACGAACTATGTTTGAGTGATTTATAAAAGAAAAAAAAATTGCGAACTATATAATATGTGGTTGATTGCGAACCTAGGTATGTGGTTGATTCCTTTTGTAAATCTCATTACTGAAATTGCAAAGATATATTATTTTGAAAAGGGAGTGGAATTTTGGAGTTTGAAATATTAGGGGCGTTTGATTCGCAGAATGATTTCTGATGGAATGGAATCTGTCAATGGAATTGGAATCTGAAAGAAATTGAAATGAAATGTTTTCAGGTTTGACCAACTGTTTGGTTGACAGGAATGGAATGTAATCAGTCAAATGAATTGGAATATGTTTGTTTGGTTTACAAAGGATTGGAATGAAATTCTGAAAAATGACAAAAATACTCTTTCTTTTTTTTATTTTTTTAAATGTCGAGAGAGAGAAGAGAGAGAGGAGAGGAGAGAGAGAGAGAGAAGAGAGGAGAGAGAGAGAAGAGAGAGAGGAGAGAGGAGAGGAGAGAGGAGAGAGAGAGGAGAGAGAAGAGAGAGGAGAGAGGAGAAGAGAGGAGAGGAGAGAGAGGGGAGAGAGAGGAAATCAAATCCACATCTGATGGGTTTTAATTTTGTTAGAAAAGGTTTGGAGGGTATTTTTGTCTTTTTGAAAAACCATGATGGAATGGAATTCAATTCCATCCATTTTCAAATGGAATGACCAATTCCTTAATCTAAGAATTTCATGGAATTCAATTTCATTCCCTTGGCAACCAAACAGCACGACGGAATTCGGTCAATGGAATTGACCATTCCAATTCCACCAGATTCCGGCGGAATCCAGCGAACCAAACGCCCCCTTACAGTTTTCATTGTGAACCTTTTTTTATGACGAGGGACCGAAAGTATAAAATATTTCTTAATTTTTGCATGAGTTAATAAATGCAAATATTTTTTACGAATGTGTGGGCTATTTCAGTAAGTATAGGGAGAAGGTGGCTAGGAGGTTTAATAATCAACAAAAATGACTAAAACAATTAATTTCCCTTATTTTTTTCTATAATAATATTGTAAAATTACAAGAAAATAAAATCAACTTTTCTTATATTTATGTCTTGAAATATATAAATTGAAGTTGGATTCAAATAAGAACATTGATCAAATGAAAAACATAAGATTAGCCAAATTAAATGTGATACATTTAAATCACATGTGATTTGTACGACTTTGACCGGCGACCACATATCCTTTACGTTGATTGTGTTTTTAATAACTGAATGTGCTTTCACTGGAAAATCACATATAATTTATTTGTTTTTGTGTTTTCTTATTTTGACAATGTTATCGTTTGAACCTCCCAGTATAAATCAAAATCTTAAACAATGGTTCACAACTCTTTATATAAATCAAAAGCTTAAACAATGGTTCACAACTCATTTTACTACAAAAAAGTAGTAGAAAACGATTAATAAATGAATTTTAGAGACTAAGGTGCCGTTTGTTTTTTAAGAGGCTTAAAGTCTGAAGTCTTATTTTAGTTATGATTAATAAGAGGTGGTGTGTAAAAAGGTCTGAATGATTCAAACTTAAGAGTCATTAAGAGGTTTTTAGAAAAAAACAAACAACCCTAAAACGACAAAACCATGGCATGTTAAATTATTATATTTGTTACCAAATGCCAAATTCATCCATAAAAACAAGAAATCCATAGTTTACTCTTTAACTTCTTATTAGTTGTTCCTCTCACGATTACAGTCAACCAAAAGGTGGCACTTCATTCCCAGTCGCCGGAAAACCCTGCTCCGCCATGCCCAACTCATCTCTCGCTTCTTTCCCGGCCGCTGCACGATCGAATTGCTCCACCTCCGACAACCCCCCGCCACCGCCTTCCTCCGGTTTTGCCGTTTTCATCTGTAACGACTTCTGGAAGCTCGACGATAGATCCGATAAATTCTCTTCTCTGTCATGTTTCTCTTCAGCCGTAACGGAACCAGATTTATGAAAATTTGTGATGTGATCCAGCTTAGAAGATGTTGCAGTGTGTTCCTGATCGTTTGGAGTTTCGTGAGCGTTAGCAGGTTCTTTCATGGCCGAATGCGGCGGCTTGAATTTCTTTGCGAAAGAAGAAAACGGCTTGATCTGCTTGAACCTTGTCTCCTCCATCGCCTGTAAAACAAACCGAACCGAGTCAATATTATAATGTGAACTCTGACAAAATATTCATCCATGAAAACTGGGTTCGGTCCCGGTTTGGCTACAGTATATGATTTCTAGTACCGTGTACTAGGGCTGTAAACGAACCGAACGAACACGAACGAAGGCTTGTTCATGTTCGTTCGTTTAACTTAACCGAACAAATGAACGAACACGAACGGTAAACGAACGAAAATTTTTGTGTTCATGTTCGTTCGTTAAGAAAATATGTTTGTTCGTGTTCGTTTATGTTCATTCATTAAGAGTTAAACGAACGTAAACGAACGAACATAAATGAACATAAACGAACGGTAAACGAACGAACACAAATGAACATATACGAACGTAAACGAACGAACATAAATGAACACAAATGAATAAAAAACAACCACCGTTACTCATAATTTCGTTCGTAAAAAATAACATAACAAAATTAAAAAAAATGGATATACTTAAGAGGTATAAAAAAAGAATTTTAAAAAAGAAATTTTAAAAAAGCAATTTAATTAATGCTTTGACAAATTAATGTCATAATACATATAAATATATTTATATATATAAACAAATATAAACGAACATAAATGAACGAACATAAACGAACGTAAACGAACATAAATGAACGAACGTTCACGAACGTAAATGAACGAACGTTCACGAACGTAAATGAACGAACGAGACCATTGTTCATGTTCGTTCATTTAACTAAACGAACAAAAAAATGTGTTCATGTTCGTTCATTTATTAAATGAACGAACATAAACGAACTTCCCGCCGAACAGTTCACGAACGGTTCACTGAACGTTCGGTTCGTTTACAGCCTTACCGTGTACCAACCAAGTTTGCACTGACGGGGCTAGGTTAGAGCGAGGGAGGGCATATGCTCCCCCTGAAAACTTCATTTTTATTAATAGATATATCATATATGTAGCTCAAGTCCCAATATGTTTACTTGTGAGTGGATTCTTCTCTCCAAAAGAAACCTGCTAACCCAATTCCATGGCCACATTACTTGAACTTGGAATTCTTTAAATTTCTTTCAAACTGCAATCACTCAGGGGGTGTTTGTTTTTAAAAAAAAATATCTTAATGACTCTTAAGTTTGAATCGTTCAGACCTTTTTACATTCAGATTGTTTTTTTTCCTAGTTTTCAGAATCTTTTAACTCTTACATATATATGATATAAGAAATGGTGACCCAACTTCTTAAAACCTCTTACCCCAATCTCAGTTCATAGACCTCTTATAAAACAAATGCCACCTTAGATTTGTTGAATCACTTTCAAATTTGCAATTATGTAAATTTGTTTCTAATTTGTTTTTTTAAGTATTTTCCATGTATATAAGTGGTTGATTAATTTAACATTCAATAACTGTTAATAATTATTTATCAAAAAGAAAAACAACTTATTATTAGTCATCTGCACCAATAAGAACAATGTTAATATTTGTTTCTAGTTAGGGTTTTGGATCACAGTCCTAATATTCGAGATGAGAAAATGAAAACTCATCTAAATCACTGTTGAATCTTGTGAAGGCCATGGTTTTATCAATATAATATCATAACGTTGTTTTTCTTATTTTCAAAAAACAAATTAGTTATTTTCAAATTATTTGATTTATCTATGCTCCCCCTCATATTAAATCCTGGCTCCGCCCTTGCAAGTTTTCATGTGTGGTATGGTAGTACCAACATGATGCAGCTTATGTATGATGATCGAACCGAAGGTTAAACTTGTTGATTAAGAGAATACCCCGGAATCACCTCTTCTAAAGCTTGTTGATTCGATTGAATGCCAAGCTTTAGGCACAAACGCAAATCCAGAGAGAACCCCAAAATTTGAATGGAAAAATGAACGTTCTATTGGGCTTGAAAAGAGTTGACGGGACATCAATAAAAGCCCAAACAGAAAATGGAAAACAACAATAAAACACAAATGGGTCCCAAAACATGGTTAAACGACGTTTTTAGGCCTCAAAAATCTCATAGGCCCCTTCGGGACCTACCTACCCAGGGGGTGCTCATCGTTCTAAGCTTCGGATCGGCGTATCGTGGGCCTAAAACAGAGAGTTGGAGCAAAAGTTATGTACGTTTAAGCGCGACACCCCCTGTTGGCCCCGTCATGGGATTCCAGGAAGACCACGGCCCGGTCCTCCGCTGACAACAGAACTAAGTTGTACCAATTTAATTGGTAGGGTTGGTATCCATATTGGCTGGTTTTGTTTGGTACGAATTTGATATCTTTACAAATTTCAGTCTTATTACTGCATTCCTTACCTTTTTGCCGCGATCAAATTTCTGGTTTCCTGCTGCATTTCCAGGCATCGTCCCTATCCCGAACCCACAACTTCTTCGATCCTTTTGAACCCAACAACTTGGTCCCGAACCCTGCACACAAACACATCCTCACATTACTTTTATGCATGTTATCGTTACAACACATAGGTCGACCGAGAGTACGAGCCATCAATGACATACATAATGTGACGCCTTTATGCTCGTGAGCACAGATCTGTTCATGACATCCCAATTGCCGCCAGCACGCACAGAACAACCCTCCGGTTGATGGTTTCTGTTGATTCTAGCAAGAGGGCTTCCAACTTCGTTTCCGAATTGATTTGCAACACCTCGGCTGCAACTATGTGCTCCTGCACCGATTGGACTAAACAAAGCTTCTTCGTACATTTTTGTAGCCATCCGCACAGCTTCCTGATCGACACACCAACCCAAATGTGACAACACGAAATCGTAAGTTAAGAGACAAAACCATAATCTTCAAATAATCATCGCTATACAAGTTCATCTTTATACAATGCCAAAGATGTCTAAGTGTCCAGATAGACCGACTGCTTTATAGGACTTGAGTTTTTAGAATCAAACAATTGTGCGTCCTATATATAAAGGTGTTACAATAGGATGTTATCTGATCTATTTGGGCATTCTAATAAGTTTTTTATGACACTTTCAAAATAAAATGTCATATTAGTCTTTTTATAGGACAATAAACAATTTTGAGAAGTATCCTATGAACACGTTTTTATATGATATTTTTCCAAATTATGTCATAAAAAAACTAATAGAACGTTTTCTTTCAAAATTGTCCTAAAAAACTTGTTAGACAATCAAAAGCGTCCTATCAACTTATTGTAACACGTTACGAACAATTGTTCACTTCCATAAACTTAAGTCTTGTAAAACAGTCTATTAGGACATTTAGACATGATACGGCATCTTATTAAACCGATTCTGTTGTGGTGCATGACGTTTAAGAAAAAAAAATGCAAGCTCGACGCTTACCATTTGCAAGTGTTCATGTTTAAGCTGATTGGCAACGTTTTCAAAGGCAGCTGCATTCTGCATAGAATGCTGAATAATGCTAACAACAGAACCGAGGTTGCGCTCGACGTGTGGATGCTTGAATTTCAATAGGCGACGCAGATCCCCAGTTGTCACAGGCATATGCTTTGCTACATATATATAATAGAAAATAAGGCCGCAAAACGTGTAGTAATTCGATATGAACATAACAAATAATTGAATTTGACTTCTGAAAAACACAGGAAAAGGATTATATTCAAGTTACCAATTTTGATAAGACTTTTGTTTGGCAATATATATCCGGTACTTTCATCTTCTGCGCGTGCGACAATGTCTCGCCATTCGCAAAGCCCCTGCATGCCATTTACGAACAAACCTTTCAAACATGAGAAATTCCCATATATAATATATATATAAACTCGGGTTCGGAGAAAACTACCAAAAAAAAAGAGGAAAACTGAGTTATACTCTAATAACTATTCATTTGTCTGGTATGCACATGTGCATGAAAGTAATTGAAAATGTTTCCCGGTTTCTATCCACATGTGCATACATACCAAACAAATTACTTTTATGCAAATGTACACAATAGAATGGTTATTAGGGTATTCCTCAGTTTTCCAATTTTTGTGGTTTTAACCCTATATATGTGTGTGTCAAAGGAATAGAAATCACTCGTTCCCAAACTCCATTTCCCCTCCCAGTCCACCAATTATACATCATTAATTTATTGAAGAGAGAGAATAAAAACATGAATTAAAAAAATGTATATTAAATAAAGTAACGATGCGTCACGAGTTGATTGGTGGGGACATGGAATTTGAGGACATGTGATTTATATTAGTGTCAAAGAACACATAAAGTTCTTTGCAAAAAACGATATGACGACTTACCGCAACGATGGCAAGTTGTTGACCATTGAAATCAGCGGCGTGCAAGCTATATCGAGTGTTGTCTATAATTAGATTTTCTAAATAAATTGATCAACCATGAACAAAATAACGAAAACAAGAAATGTGTTGTTGCTATTCAAGTCAAGTTTGAAACCATCTGTGACATACCCGTATATGTTGAGATACGAATACTCAGTTAGAACGTCTTTCTGATACAGCTGCATACATATACCGTAACTACGCTGATAGACCTGAAAGCAACAATAATCAAAACATCGCAAATCTTTATGAGTCTGGTCCAATGACATGGGCCATGTTTGGCAACAATAAGCTAGCTTATTATTTGAGCTTCTTGAAAACCCCCGCTTGGTTAGCTATAACAGCTAGCTTTTTGAAACGCTACTTGAATCAACATTGAATCACGAACAACATACAAAATCTCGTGAAATAAATCAAGAATAGAACGGTGGAGCTTACTTCTAAAAGAAGTGCTTGTGGAAAGTTTGGATCCGGTGACGATAAAACCAACATTATTCTCATGACATCGTATATATGCAAAAGATAATGTGTGTCTTCTCTTGCATATCTGTGACATAAAAATAACAAAACGTTAGAAAATACTCCAAGCGGGATTAAAGAAATAGATTAGTACATTACTGTCTTTAGGATATTATTAGCCCCACCACAAATACGTAAAAAGAAAGAATGACGGGTCAATATGAATAGAAAGTTTGTCGTACCTCAACATTTCATCCGTCAGTGGGCGCAATCGCCAGTCTGCGGTTTGGTATCTGCGAGAATTTCCCGATAAAAAAAATTATAATCATCGGATACCAACTACCAACATATTTCCGTTCAAAAGAGGGATAATACGTACTTTTTATTTGCGGAAATCCCGCAGAAGTACAGCAACAGATACTCCAAAGAATTTCTCTCCATTCTCAACACCCGTGAGGCCTAAGATTTCAAAATTTATAATATGTCAAGTCACCCAAAATATATGAGATCGAAATTATTATTTTACAAATTTTATTTCAAACTGAATTAAGACGAAGGGAAAGATAACCTGTCCGGTGTCGAACATATTGCAAACATATATGCCAAAGTCCCGTTGCAGCCACAAAATATCCTTATCTGCTCCGTGCATAACCTGATAAATTATTTTGTTATAACGAGTGAACATTTGGTATAAATTGAGTCACATTTTCTATGAAGAAGACTTTAGGGCTGTTTACTTACAGCTAAATGAACTTAATGGTTTGGGTGGCTTATTCGCCAACCATACATGAGTGTTTCTTTACGGCTTAATCGTTAAGCCATTAAGCTAAAATGGCTATATGGAATAAGCGAGGACCCCTCACTTGTCCCCATTAAGCCACCCCAAACAAATTAATACCATAAATGCCCAGAAATAATCCAATCCTCTCGCTTTCCTCCCTCAGACCCATTGGTCTTCCGTCCTCAGACAGACAACTTAACCCCTACAGGGCTTAATGTAAAAAACGTAAACAGACAACTTACCTTTTTTTTGGTAGGATCTTTGAAAATCTCGCACAGATATGGACCAATATGAATCCGAAGTTTGAGTGTATCAACAATAAAGTCTTCGGTTCTTGTAGATATTTGCATCAAGCAAGTCAAACCTTGGAAAGATCGATATTGGTTGTGTTCCAAATCAACCTAAACATAAACATTAAATGATAATGTCAAACATGATATACCTCACATTCAAAATTCAAATGAATTCTATCAGATTTTTAACAACTTTTTGGTTAATTTGTTTATCCTTCTTAAATGGTTTAATGTGGTTATGATTTCATACAAAAAAGTACATAAATTTATGTCAATTTTCAAGTTGAAAAATAGTTTGTTTGACTCTCACAAGTCAAACCTGAAAGCAGAGTAAAGTACCGCAAATTCACTGGTATCCTGCAACCTTGCAACGAGCTCCTTCAAATCGTGTACTTCTTGCACAAGCTTGAACGGTGTAAATTCAACCGCTGGTGGCCTAACAGGCTTGATATCCCATACGTTTATGTCAACAAAGTTGAAAACCGAAAAGTTCTCCTATAAGGGATTTCGTTATTAAATTAGAAAGAAACATTAAAAGTAATATTTTTGCAGAACATATATATACCTTGAGCATGAAAATTCACAAAGCAAGTAATCTTAACTTGTTAAAGAACATGCATGGTTTCAAGATATCGAACATTTTATTTACATCATTTTTCGTTAGTTCTCCATTTTGTGTGCTCATCTCGGGTTCTCCTTAGATCAAGTAAACGGGACCCATGAAATGAAAGTGTTAAACGGCCTAAAGAACATCGAAATGACAACAAAAAGATTTTGTAGCCGAGGAATGACATCTTAAGTTCTTAACATTTTTTCCCACCGGTTTTTATCATTGTGTTTGTGATTGTTGATCCTAACAAGAAGCCTAAACGAATGGCATCTTCTAAATATTTTTTGTAAGAATAAGGGGTTGTTTACTAATTTTTTATAGTCTCTTACCGGGTCAGCAGTGTTGTGCTTACAGAGTAAGAGATAATGTTGTTTACCAACACCTTTTGACCAACAAATGTTGTTGACTAAGAGGCTGACACATGTTTGTTAGTAGCTTAATGGGATTCGGTCAGCTATACATGACTATTTGGTAGTGGCTTAATGATATAGAAAGTGACTTATTCAGTAAGCTTCTAAAGGGGAGCTTTATGCAGAAAGCCAAATTTTTTTTCCAAACCTACCCCTTCCAATTAAAAAACATGCTCTTCCATCTATAAAAAGACCATCCCAAACAAAAACTTTCCTAATTTATACAGACAGATTAATTCACACATACAACTTTATCCATACAGCCGACATCACTTATGGAAAACCAACCAAACAGCCCCACAGTAATAGTGTATAGGCTTACTTAGGGGCTGTTTGTTTACCTCTTAATGGTTCCATTAAGAGGCCATTAAGAGGCAACCTCTGAATCGATAAGAGATAAATCTTGTTTGGCAAAAAAAAAGGTCTGCCTCTTAATGGTTCCAAAACGCTCTGAATGATTTTGTGTCTTGACTCTGTCTTAACCATTCAGGGCCCTGATTTCATTCTGAACAATTAGCAAACAACCATATTTCATTTCACATTATATCAAAAGAGCCTCTTAATCATTCTGTACCTAATCATTTAGCAACTGCCAAACAACCCCTTATATGGTAAGAGCATCTTACCCGCTCAGTGTTTACCAATTGTTTACTAATATTTTTTTAGTAAACGGCCCCTAAAAGACCAAACAAATTGAGTTAGTGTGGAAGTTAGAGTGAATTGTGGATTTGGTCCCTGTGGTTTTATGATTTATTTGGCCATGGTCCTCATTCTATGTTTATTGTGGATATGGTCCCTGTGGTATGCAATATATTGTGGCTAGGGTCCCTAAACACTAACATCATTAACTTTGAAGGGTTAAAGGCATCATGTATCTTGCACACTATGGGTATAATAGTCATTTTATTTTTCACTTTCAATTTATTCTATACACATTTAAAACAAGCAATACTAAATTGTGGATTTGGTCCCTATGCATCATTCATCATCTTTAAAACACATTTATCATCTCTCTTAATTTTTTTTCATCCAATCTTCATTGTCAAAGTACAAGAAAAACTAATTTGTTAAAGTGCAAAAAAAAATTACTTGCATTTAAAAATAACAATTGTTTGAACCCAACACTACATCCTACAAAAGACAACCTATCAAAATAACAATTGTTTTATATTACATCCCCAAAAAGCCAACCTATCAAAATGACAATTGTTTTATATCAACATTTATGTAGTAGTTGTTGGCAACGATTTTATTTATTTTCTTGATGATATCTAAGTGACTTGAGTATGAAGTACATTAATTATTCTCATAAAATACATAGACCATTTGGAAATGTGATATAATCATCTTCATTTTGGAGATCCAAACTTCATTATATAATGCATTAGATATTAAAATGCTAATTGAAAGAGTATGGATCCCCAACAAGTGTCAAGTAAGTGACTTGTGTAATTCAAGTATGACTATTTAGAGCATCTCAAACCACAATACCAAATTTAACACAAAAATACCAAATTTGGTGGGCCCATTAACAAAAAAAAAAAACCCAACTCCAATCACACTCTAAAAAAACATCAAATATATATTAAATATATATATAATTTACTTAATATAAATATGTTAATTTTAAAAACAAATTATTAATGTTAAAATATTAATTTTGGTATAAATAAATTTTGATAGGCGATTTAACGACCGGTTAGAGATGCTCTTATGACACTATTGTCTTCCCTTCAACCTCCTATGTCATAATATATTTGTGTTTACAGATGTCGACTGACATGCATATAAGCATTTTCCTACATCATGGTTTCCAAATGGTCTATGCATTTTATGAAAAGGATTAATATACTTCCTACTCAAGTCACTTAGATGTCGTCAATAAATAAACAAAACTGTTGCCAACAATTACTACATAAATGTTGATATAAACAATTGTCATTTTGATGGGTTGTCTTTTTGGGGGATGTAATATTGGTTTAAAACAATTGTTATTTTGATAGACTGCCTTTTTTAGGATGTAGTGTTGGGTTCAAACAATTGTTATTTTTAAAGGCAAGTAATTTTTTTTTTGCACTTTAACAAGTTAGTTTTTCTTGTACTTTGAAAATGAATATTGGATAAAAAAAGATTTAAGAGAGATGATTGTATTTTTTTTAAGAGAGATGATAAATGAGTTTTAAAGATGATGAGTGATGCATAGGGACCAAATCCACAATTTAGTATTGTTTGTTTTAAAGGTGTATAAAATAAATTGAAAGGGAAAAGTAAAATGACAATTATACCCATAGTTTGCAAGACACATGATGCCTTTACCCCTCTAAAGTTAATGATGTTAGTGTTTAGGGACCCTAGCCACAATATATTGCATACCATAGGGACTATATCCACAATAAACATAGAATGAGGATCATGGTCAAAAGAAATCATAAAACCACATGGACCAAATCCACAATTCACTCGTGGAAGTTATAATTCCTTTGGGCATTTTGGCTTTTTATGGGCATTGGGCTTTAAGCCACCTACCTAGCGGGCCACTGTGTACCTAATTTGCCACAGGCAGTTTAACGATGCTCATGGGCAGGACGGTGGGGCCCGGCTAAGGGGTTACCGGTTACGACCCTTTTTGCACAAACATAATCACTCAAATTCAACTAAATGATCATAAATAACAATCAAATGATCATATATAACAATCAAAAACATCACATTTGATATAAAAGAAAGAAGAAACTAACCAATGGGTGTATCAACCTGGATCCATCCTCACTCATTTGCAACCAAACATGCTCAAAGGGTTCATTCACATTGTTCACCATAATTCTATACACATCCTGTGGCCTTGGAATTGAAGCTAGGTGAAAAGACACTTTTGCCCTTTCAGTCCCCATTGTTGTATCACCCCTGCAAACTACCTTCACAGATGCAGAATTAGCTCTCATGTTACAAAGATTACTATTAACCAACAAATCTTTTTTAACAACTTTCTTTTTCTTTACATTAACTAACTGAAATTTATCATCAGCAGTTAGACTCATTAGTCTATGTTCTTTCTTTATTGGCTTCATCCTCATCTTTAGGGAAACCCATCAGCTTTTCTGCCACATAATTTCTCAGCTGATACCCCAATTGATTCAAGAATCAATTGGGGCTTTTAAAGATTTCTTGAATTGGGTTTTCAAAGAATTCCAGAATTGGGTTTTCAAAGATTTCTTGGTTTTCAAAGAATTTTAGAATTGGGTTTTCAAAGATTTCTTGAAGTGGGTTTTCAAAGATTTCTTGAATTGGGTTTTTGAATTCTTCAAAATTGAAGTAGAAATGAAAATCTTGAATGCATGAGAAGCCTCTTGAACAGCCAGAAAGCATTGCCATTGAAGAGTTAAAAGAATTTATGTTAATGAAATAAGCAAATGATGATTTCTGGATTTTGGGTTCTTGAGTGAATGATGGATTCATAACAGATAGAGAAAAAGAAGTCTTGTTGATGGTAAACATCTGTTTCAACTGTGCAATTGAAAGCGAAAGAGGGGTTTGGGGGGGAAGAAAAGTAGGGTTTTGAGATTTTTATAAACGAAGAAATAAGAATATGTTTTTCCCAGCAAGATTCATGATGTGTACTATGTAGGAAGTGTGGATAGTTAAGAGCAAAATATTGTACAATGGAATGACAATTTCGTGGGTTATTGACTTATTGTCACAAATAGGGATTTTTTTATTTTATTTTTTTGCCTATCTCTATTTATTTATTTTACTAAATAGCCAAGAAACCGTAAGTTAATATCAATATTCTAAAAAACTCGCTGCAGCGCCATGGCACCAAGGCTTGTGTGTCACGCCACATTAAGCTCATGACACGCCATGGCCTAATACGCAGTTATTGTAATGAGATATTTGATTTTCTTTACGTTTTTAATGTCTTATTTGCAAGTTTTTTATATATACAACCTAATTTAACTTCTCTATTACTATTGACTCACTGAGTAACACCACAAAACATACGTTTTTATATATAATATTATATATGAAATAGAAATTTGACGCCATAAGTCACGCCTTGAAAACGTCATGGCTTCGCCGTGGCTCCTAAGGCTTGAGGCTTGGCCTCACCGCCACGCCACGCTTCATGCCATTTAGAACCTTGGTTAATATAGTGGTAAGACACTTTCTCTTGCGGTTTCTAACATTTTTTAACACATCCAAATGAAAAATGGGTGCATCGTAAAAATAAATTGAGACATCACAACTTGCGACACTATAAGAACATGTGTCGACACACAAAATGCAAGGTAAAGTCATAGTTTGCGGCACCACAAGGACATACTCCAACTTGTGGTACCGCAAAAGACATATTGTAGGTTACGACACCGCAAGAAAAAATATATTGCGGCATTCACTTGCGATTTCTTAGCTATTTTATGAACAAAAAAATTTAGAGACCTCAGTGGTTTTTTATGATCAGAACCCCAATTTCGTTTCTCCAACTTATGTGAAAATGAAAAAAAAGGTAGGATAAATATATATCTATTATTTGATGAAGTCACATCTATTTATTATATTTCTTACATATCAATAATAAAGATATAATTTTCACATTTTTAATATATGTTTAAACTGATTTTGATATAAACAAGTATGTCTATTTAACACCTCATTTCATTCAATACTTTTGGTATTAGCAACCTTATAAATGTTATATTATATCAAATAGTCTATTTTATGAGCAAATTAGAAGACGATATATTAAATAATTCCTATTTTTGGGTAAAATAAATTCCCAATAAAAATGGTCAAATCTAACAATAATATTTTTTAAATAACTTATATATATTTATTTATTAAATTTTTTATCAATAAACTTAAATTATTATCTTGATTTTTTTTTAATATTTGTGAGGCACTGAACACGTGTAAGACGATAATTTAGGGGTTTTCTTTCTTTAACTCTTGTTATTTTTGACTTTTCGTTTTGAAAATGACGAGTTCAAGAGAAATTATTGGTAAATGGTAATCCTGTTCAATTTAATGGCTTTTAAGTGTGCGTATTTGTGAATTAATGTCTTGAAGCAACTATGATGATGCATTTGAGTAAATGATGCTACAAAATTTGTCAGTATACCAATTTTCGAGTTATAACAACAGTTGTTGTAAGAATCTCAATAGTAAAGAAATTTAAGACTTATAAGTGATTCATAAATACATTACGAAATCAATATTGAGTCATTGTGCATTTGTATGAAGGTGGATCGGAAAATTTGTGTGTTAGTGTTCTACATAGATCGGTGTTTCTATATCTGCAAAAGGAAATGAATTAGGGGGGGGGGGGGGGGGGAGGGGGAAGAAAGATCTAGTCAAAGAAATCAAGTGGAGAGTGGATGTGAGCGTGAATTTAAACTGATGTGTGCAAATGTATGTTAAAACTAGAGAACTTACTTGCCGATCGCCGACGACAATTGTTGTAGAGGGGGAAATGGGGCCTTAAGCTAAAGAGGGGGATGAGAAGGAAGTCATCTGACTTTTGGCGGAACTTTTGATGTACTAAAAAAGTATTACCTTACGCTGTTTTATATTAAAATAAAAAGTAATTGAATATTGTTACTCAACAATATATTTTCCATAACTCAGTAAATTTAATTATACATAAAAAATTACAGTTACACACTTATGATTTGTCGTGAAATACATTAAAACAAAATTATCCTTGTATGTCAGAGAACATTTTTCATACAATAGATTGACCACTAGATTGTTTTATGCCTACACATCAATTCATACAAATAGAAGGGAAAAAACATATAGTATCTGATCCTGTGATAATCGAGTCTTTACGACCCTTAATGGGGTAAATATTAAACTTATAAGGATCATTTTGTTCAATTTCGATTCTCTTGGATGCAAAGAATCACAACTCAAAGTATGAATTATGTACATTGTAACAAAGTTAGGGCTCAGGAGACGAGCAAATATGGTAATCTCATCCTTCATTTTTTTATGATTAATAGTGATGCGTAATAAAATTAATACAAAATCATATATCAAATAACCCCTTTCTATAAAATTGTGAAATTTGTCCCTCATTCACAAATTTTTTGACTTCATTATTATTTGTGCACATCTAATTTTGTATAACAATTTCAAGTAAAATCCAATTAAAAAATTATATTTGTGAAAAATCTGATAATAATGATTCGCAGCGCAACAAATCTTGCACATGTATGAATGTCCATATTGTTACAAGTGTATTGATGTTGTGCATAGATACTTGCTTTCAAGTGGGTGAGAAGACAAATTTTCATTAGAGAAATTAGATCAAACATGTGTGGGTGTTTAATTGATGTGGGTATGACTTAGAACATGTGTGATAGAATGAGTAAGCTTACTTCATGAGATGAACGGATACGAAAATCTCCGATTGACGATTACAGATGTTGCCAAGAAGGGTAAGGAGTGAAAGCAAAAGTTTGCTTTTTTAGCTTGAGATTTTAATGTAATGAAAGAACATGAGTTGTTATTTGTATAGAAATATAACTCGCATATAAATCAATTGATGTAATATATATTGGGGGGGGGGGGGGGGAGAAGGAGTTTTCAAATACGTATAGTACAAACCAATCAAATGAGATATATAGAAATGATGAGAGTTTATTTATTATTGATCTGAATATTTATGGAAGATGATAAGAGTTTATTCATTATAATTAAGGCTTTAAATTAGGAAACAATCGAGATATTTATGAAACCAGATATTATTAGACTAGATGGACGGTTGAGATCGATTTGTATGATTTGTACTAATTAAAAGGTTTATATATATTTGAAAGTTAATATATATACATATATATATGGTTTGTCACGATGTACATAAAAGAAAATTGTATACACAAAATCATTAAAAAAATTTAAATTTATCAGTTTTCAACCCAAATTTATATTTTGTTGATTAGTACATATAATTTGGTATTTAGTAATTTTGATTGTAATTTCTAAGTTCTCGTTATTGTCCGTTTGTTGTAGGTATTGTTCTAAAAGGCGCGTCATGATAACATTACATGCCTCCCCGTTAACCTTCATAGCAGTGGCTTAAGGATGTGGCATGGTGTGGTGTGTCATGGTGCTGCCAAAACAAATTTGAACTTTTCAAAAGTTTTACCTTCAAGTTTTATATGTTCTTAATCTTTGTATGTATTAATATATTATTTTTTTTCTTTTTATATAAATTTAAATTGTTCAATAACATTAAGGGGTTGTTTGTTTTTTTTAAAAAACCTCTTAATGGCTCTTAAGTCTGAATCATTCAGACCATTTTACATATCACCTCTTATTAATCATAACTAAAATAAGACTTCAGACTTTAGACCTCTTAAAAAACAAACGACACTTAAGTAAACATCCATGTATAGAGGGTAACAGTTGAGTAGGTAGGTAGTAGGAAGGGCAAGCCACAAAGGGCATGGGATGAACAATTGAGTTCGAACATGGCAGCTTTAACACTGTGTTCTCGAGTTTTGGAAGGAAAGAAAAGAAACGAAAGGGAAGGGAAGAAAAAGAAAAAAAGAGGGAAGAAAAGAAATAAATGTTTATATTTGTGTTCTTGCGATTGAAGGAAAAGAAAGGAAATGGAATGAAAGAAAATAAATTTTCATGTTCTCGAGTAGGAGAGAAAGGAAAGAAAAGATATCACTTTTACCAATATACCCTTATTTATTTAACAGTGCAATGTAACTAATGGGTATATGTGTAATTTTATAAATATTTTTATTTTTTTTAAATTATTTCCTTTCCTTTCCTTTCCTTCCGTTTCCTTCCACATTTGGAGGAAAGTTTTGGGAGGAAAATAAGCAATATTTTCCTTCCCTTTCATTTCCTTTCCCTCCTTAAAAGAACTCGAGAACGCAAACATTTTTTCTTTCCCTCCTACTTTCCTCCTCTTTTCCTTCCTTTCCTTCGTAAAAAAACTCGAGAACACAGCGTAAGATTTTCTGGAGGTGAAGGACAGAATTTGTGTGAGGGTACTATGGTAGCAAGAGGGTTGAGGAGAATTAGAGACCATACAATTGGGAATCTATTAAGGGTTGTTTAACAAACGCTTACCCGGTAAGCTCTTACCAAGTCACTTACCTTACTGGATGAATATTACAACTACCGAGAATCTTACCCAGTAAGAACGATGGCAAGGGCCAAAAGTCTTACCCAGTAAGTGTGGGCGGCAAGTCTTACCGGGTAAGCACTTACAAGGTAAATTGTTGCATACGATGTCGTTTAAATGAACTAGAATCTTACGCGAGAAAGCAAGTGGAAGTGTTAATTTTTACCGGTAAGCACTTACCGGATAAGCATTTGGGTAAACGACCCCTAAGTGTTATGGTAGATAGATGTGGTAACTAGGAGTAGTTTTATGAGAATTTTGTGAGAAAGGGTCTTTCAGGCAACATGCCTAGCTGACTAGTACGTCCCCTTTTGTTTGTGTTGCTCCTACTTGTTCTAAGCACATTTCACGGCATTTGATCATGCGTACTTGCTCTACTTATTTAACTTTATTTCATGGTAGTGATTGTGCATACTTACGCTACTATTTCATGTTATTTAATTGTGTACTTGGTTCCTGTAACACCCGAATTTTCGCTTAGTAAGTTTCCGTTCATCTTTAGTCATCTCTTCATCTTCCGTTTATCTTTTTGGGTGAAATAAGTTGTACTTTCGAACCTTAAATCGACCCATGCGAGAATCTCGAGTTTTGATCTTTTTCTGGCTCGGTGCGTGTGGCGCGAGAGTGACTCGCGATAGTGACATGTCTCACTATCACGTGGCACAATCGCCGGGAGAGTACCACCCGCGGTACAATCTCTGCGAAAGTGCCCTCGCGATAGTGACAATGTCACTATCGCGTTGCAAGGTCACCCGCGGCCTCAGGGCTCTTAAATGCCCAAATTCTCAACCAATTCTCATTTTCTCACTTCTTCCTCTTCACCTTTCTCTCCCAAAAACGTTTCCCCACTCCTCATTACAAACCCTAACTTACCTTGTGGTCATTTCCTTGGATTCCAAAGTGTTTCTTCATCACCAAAGTTGTGACTTCAACCTCAAGGGCTAAATCAAGTGTTCTTCCTTACCTCTTGAGATTTCTAGGTTTTGGGGTTTTTTCTCAAAATCCAAGTGGTGAGTTATTCTCCTCTCTTCTAGATCTTTTCTATTAGTTAGATATGTTCCTTTGGTGACTCTCTAGTGTTTGTATTCCTCAAATTGTGGGTTTGATGATTTTGGAGAAATTAAGTCAAATTAGGGTTTTGCCCAAAATGGAGATTTTGATGTAATATGTTTGGGGGACTATTCTAGATGGTTGAATAAGTATATTCATGATTGGAAACTTGTGATGATACGTTTTTGGAAGGTTTTGCTTATGGATCCGGATTTCTTCAAGGAAGCTCCAGTTGGGGTAAAATCTAGATTTAGCCTAAATCTAGCAAGGTGAGTTCAAGTTGATTTGTGAAAACGGTGTACATGCCAAAATGTTACTTTAAAGTGTTTATGTTTTACATTAAATTGTTAACTGCTGATAAGTTTTGGTTATTTGAAAATGATTAACTTTATAAACTTATATAACCCACATCTTTGGGACTTTTGGGCATTTTGATAAATGTGTCATAAATGAAGGTGTCTTGATGATTTATTGCATAAATAGATATTGGTCAAAAAATGCACTTTTAGTGTTTGTTGGGTTTTATGCATTATTCATGAAATGAGATGTTTGAAAATACGAATGTGTGAGTCCTGGTGTTGGTCATTCCCGATCTTGGGAACATTTTGGAAATTGTAAACCTTTTTGGTTTTGGGCCGAAGGCCAATAGTAATCTGAGATTCAAATATTTTGGGAAAAGATTTATTTTGGTTCGTGTAACCTTACTGACTCGCGTATTTTAGTCAATCGTTCATTATGCCTTTCTGGGGCTTGGATTACCCTCAAATGAGTCTTTGGAACATTTGTTCAATCTTGGTAGCTCGTTAAGGAGCCTTGGTCGTATGGTGTACCTAGTTGCACCTTATTTGGGAATTATATGTTTTGAGTGCGTTGTCATTCTTTTGAGTCATGTAACGTTTTGACCGTAATGCATTGGATCCATAGGCACAGAGGTCAGTTTATCATGTAAATGTGGGATGAGGTCCCCGAGTTGTAATTTGGAAATAGGCATTGGTGATACGATGTAAGTTTCCAAATAAACAAGCGTGTCATGGATGGTGAGGTCCCAAGGTAAAGATTCATGAATAGGGTTGAACTTGGTAATTCTTTTGAACTAAAGATCCATGAATAGGGTTGATGTTCCAACGGCTAAAGATCCATTAATAGGGTTGATGCCTATGATGACTAAAGATCCATGAATAGGGTTGATGTCTACCTTGACTAAAGATACATGAATAGGGTTGATGTCAATGGTTGCCCATCCTTGAAGTTATGCTTATAACATAGATACGTGGCTTATCTTTATGTGCCGCCACATTCGATGGAATCGGGTTTTCCCCGTCACCGAAAGGTGTTATTTTGGGTATTATATTTTGGTATCCATGTTTTCGGTGACATTTTATATGTATGGGTTTTATCTATGATTTTTATGAGTTGGGTAATATGTTCCAACCGCGTTTGGATGTTTCGGGAAATAAGTTTTATCTACGTTTTATAAATTGGGAGTTCAATTTCTATTTCATGTTTTGAGTGAATTTGGGTTGAATTTACTCTAAGAAAGAATATTATATGTTGGGGTATTCGTCTTTAAAAATGTGCATCAGGTTCCAGTTAGGGGTTTTGGTTCTAGCAGTACTATGAAGAGTTGAGCCTTAGCCTTACACAAGTGTAAGTAGTTGGTGAAGTCTTCCGTAGTTTGGAGATAGTGACTGTTATTGGGTTTTAGTAGCACCCGTCCTTATTATAGTCTGTATGTATGGAATGGAATGTGTGTATTGAGGTTCAATCTTAAATTGTGATTGTAGATGAATCAATTATCGATGTATTTAGAAAATTTTAAATTAGTTGCTATTTCCATAATTCAGGGTGTTACAGTTCCCAAGTGTGTTTCAAGCTTATTTTCAATTCTTCAAAACTTATTTTCTTGCTTTTATACCCGCTCTACTCTCTTGACATAAGAAAATCGCAAGTCGAGGGTTTTTATGTAAACAACCTCTTTACTCTTTGGGTAGAGGAAAGATTGTGACTTTCCCTCCCTAAACTCCACTTCAAGTGGGATTCACTACATTGGTTTTGTTCTGTTATATATACATAATACACACACATATATATTTTTTTTGTCTTTAAGTCACACACTGAAAAATGTTGTGACTTAATCGTGGTTCTTAATACTTATGGTTTTACTTTGTCATTATATCATGTATGCCATCATTTAAAACCTTATTATTAGACATTTTGAATTTAGTCAATAAACAAATATTATTTTTCATTAAACTATGCATCAAACTGTTTTTCTAGAACAAAAAATTGAATGGATTAAATTTCATTTCATATTCTAAACGCATAGCAAGTAAAATTCAATTACATTCAAAATCCTTCAAATTTCAATTAGTTTGACAAATTTGATTGATTCCGAAAACATTATGCGAACCATAACCCTTATAATTTTGTAGTTGTAACAGTGAAAATGCCCTTGGATGTCTTTATTGCCAAATTTCAAGAAAGAAAAAGCCCTAGATTCCCATTATACATCTCATTCAATGCATAAAATGACCAAAAAACACCTCTTGTGAGGGGCATATGACACTCTTAACAAAGCTTTCTTTAACGGTGTTAACTTGATAGACTAATTTGGATTTCAAAACACGAAAAATGAACGGCTAGTATACTTTATGAATTATAGGGAACAACAACAAAAAAGCAACAATAGGATAGAGACCAAGAATGTAATTTGCTTTACAATATAACACGTTTGTTGTGCAAACTAGATGGGATAAGACACGACACAACTGGAATGAACTGAACAATAATAACTGTTTGTCCCGCGTTTGATACGACTAGAACAAGACTCATACAAAACTGTTAAAATAATCAGATTGCCCCTAATTTTTTTAAATAGTTCTATAATAATAATAAAATTATAATTTATAATATATACATATATAGTATTGTATTAGGGTTTAATCATTTGTGAACTCCATATAATGTGAGAACTATTATTGTAAGGTATTGTTTCACATGATTTTTTTTCAATCTAAGACTATAATTTAATATATTGATTAACATATATTTGTTTAACAAATGTTTGTTTCATATGTATTCGGTTCATAAGGTAAAAGCTTTTAGTTGTATTTTTTGTTCCACGAACACATAAAAATGTTCACATTGTGAAGTAAATATATCTGATACAAATGCATTATGAAACACATATGTGTTAATCAATACACTAAATCCAAGTCGTAGATTGAAAAAAAATAATGTGAAATAACAGATTATGCACCGATTATTAAGATAATCACAATTTTATGGGTTCTTAAATGAAGACCCTCTTATTGTATTAATATATGTACACATATAAATATTATATATAATAATACTTATTGTAAAAGTTATAATTTATATTAATATAATATATATGTATATAATAATTATTATATATATACATATAAATATTATATATAATAGTATTTATTTTATATTAATATAATATATACATGTATAGAATAATATATTATTATAATTTAAAATTTATAGAAAAATATATATTATATTATATATACAAAAACCACACATATCTACATATATATAAAATTAGCATTAGCTTCATTTGAGAAATGATAAATATATGAGAAATAGATAAGTAATCTTAGTCATTCATATGGTCAAGATCAGTGACTGGTCAAATATTGCGTCTTTGACTGGTCAACAATTACGACTTTGACCAGTCAAAAGTTGTGGTTATTCCAAAATTATAAGGACAATTTCGTAAAATATACGGAACGAGTTCACATATGAACCTGTATGATTCACATAAGAACTATATGTTAATATGTGAACCAGTGCAATTCACATATGAACTCTTTTAACATATTCATATATGAACTAATTAATTTTAGGTTCATATGTGAATCAGTTGAACTAATTAACAGATTAACATATGAATTAATTAACTGATTCGCATATGAACGTATAGTTCATATATGAATCACATAGATTCACATATGAACTCGTCCTGATTATTTTATGAAACTACTCCTCTATCATCTACAGACCACATAAGGAATTATCCGATGTTTCACGGTCAAAACCACAAATGTTGACCAGATAAATGGCTAGAATCAATTATCTATTTCTCATACATTTAACATTTCTTAAATTAATCTCTCCCTATAAAATTATATAAAAATATTATATTATATATATTATTTTTAACTTATAATCTATATATAGTATCCTAATTTTAAACTTTATTATATTAGGAGGGTAGAATAGTAATTCTATATCTTGTCCATTGTTGTTTATTTTTTTAGTTGGAACAAAAAAAGCTATAATTTTATCCCTTAAAAATGGGCTTTTGTCCCACCTCATTTTTGTTCCTTTATTAAAAAAACTTGAAAAACTTACGAGTTACGAATCAAAAGGAATATGATATATATATTTTCCAAATAAATGAATGAATTAATAATTTTGTGCCATTCGTAAGTTTATCTTTTTTTTTCCATTTTTTATTATTATCTTTTATGTATCAGATCAATAATCAAATATCGATAGTATAAATATTTTGATAAATTTTATAAATTTAAAAAGTACAATATCTGTAAAAGATTATTAAAGATAGTCAGATAGAGTCAACATAATAATGTATTAAGAGTTATAATTTGTTAAAAAAAAATTAACTTGAAAACATGTCTCACATAGGTAGAACAACTAAAGATGGTCAGATAGAGTCAACTCAATTCCTTTAGAAGTCCAACACTTTGATTTTCAAAGTATGCTACTCAAATGCACTTTAAGTATTTGATTATTTCGCTTCTTGTTTAAATTAAATTTTACATTTTATTTTTTATTAAAAAATTACATATATTTTTTATTCTCGGTTTATAATAAAAAATAACATCCATAATTATGTGTAGGATATCATTTGATTAGCAAGAAAGTTGAGTTTTATTTTCTCAATCATAAATTCATTCACTTAAAAATAAGTTGTATTAAATGTTAAATTTGATGTTAGCGGTTGAGACTAACTTCATCTACTCACGTTCAATCACAATCATTGGTATACTACTATAATGTAACGCAGGTCCAATTTTGTTTGATATGGTCTACTCTAGGGTTTATTTTGATTGGGTTGTTTGTATTTTCGCTTATCTTCGTCCTTTTTCTTTGGTTTAATGAGTTGCTACACCTCATAGTTTGTTATAATTTTGTTGGTTTATTCTTAACAATGTTGTTGCCTTTTGGAAGAAAATCAACATTTCATATTATTGTATTGTCTTCCTTCTTTTAAAATTAAAATAAAATACCAAAAAGTAAATGATTTTCAGATAAACTTAAAAAAAAAAAAAAAAAAAATCATAATTAGAATACATTTGTCTGGAGGTCTCTAGGCCTATTGTTGTAAAACATGATTTGTTTTTAACCAAAAAACCAAATACGATGGTTTGAAAATATGCAAATTTGAAAAATCCAAAATTAAATTCTAGTAGAGATAAATGTTTTTTTTACTATTCCCACCAATCAAATACTAGGAGCTTGTTAATGGTATTAAATATTTTAATAACATGATTTTAATGTTGGAATCTCCAAAATAAATAAATGTCCGGAGTTGAAGATTTTGACTTATCCCGCTAGACGCTACTAACATGTCTCAATTGATTTCCCTTCCTTTAGCTACCCAGATGTTTCCGTTCACCAAGTTTGAGAAATCCAAAGAAAGCTGACTAGCCACGGAGCTTGGGTACGGTTTCCCAATCCGAGATCCATGGATCACAAACGGTATCCGTGGCCTTTCGCCTTTAAAAACATGCTTTATTCGAAGAAATTACAGAGAAACTGTTAGAGATTTATACCCTACTTAGTACTAACCTAACTGAAAGGGACACCAGTGATGGGTGCATATATATATATATATATATATATGAAAAGCCAAGATTTGGATACTTGACCTTAACAAACATCATCCACATGGTTAACACAAAAGCTAACTTTCAAACAAATTTATGCCAAAAAATGCCTCTATAAGATTTTTTGAAGAGTTTCTTCTATGTCTACTAATTTAACTCAACTTATTTAGAAAATAGAAGAGAGGAATATTACTCATTTTTTTGGCCTAATTCGTCTTTCGGCTTTTGGACAACTTCAACCGGGATAACCGGGATAGAGTCCCACCATCCTTCCAATCGCCGGTTCCCCATCTTATTTTTCTTGTCCCTGCAGTCTCCCGGTATCAATGTCATTGCAAACGTCGATAACACGACCCCCATGATCATATATTTCAGAGGGATGACTGCTAATACGACTGCACTTAAAATCATGGCAGTAATCACCGTGTCCGTGTGCTGCAAACAAACCCATAAAAAACATAAGCAGCTCGTGCTAAATTAAGTGTTGAATAGAATTTGGAAATGTTGAATTCAGTATCCAAACAACGTCCCAAATCAAACAACTAGCTAGTGCACAAACCCAAGTATCCAACAATAAATTCACGAGACTAATAACAGAATGGAACTGCCCTCGGGCGTGTGCTCAGTTGGCAAAGGGTCGGAGTGATTTTGCTCAAGTTCAAGTTCGAATCCTATGGGAGACTGGCTTGAACCCCTCCGCTAGGCTCAGCCACTGAGTCAGCTCTGAAATGTCTCCTCACATATGATTCCTAGGGGGCAGGTTCCGAGTGGGGGCGGTTAGGGTTGCAGGTAATCAACCTTTTTGCTCAAATAACAGAATGGAACTAAAATGGTTTCATACCTTGGGAGCATTGGCAAGCCATATTGACCATATTTTAAGTAGTGAAATGTTGAGCTGCTGCAGAATGCTGTATACAGTGTTAATTCCATGTTGTGCTGCCACTATACTATCCACCGTTGTCTGGTCCGAAGCAGTGCAAACAACAAACTTCGCTCGCTTACCGACTTCCTTTTGTCTTGCCCAAATCAGTTTTGAAGCCATACACATTAAGAATGCTGCTATGGCCTGGCCAACCCACTCTCTGCGACAACAACAAAAAAGTACAATTAAATTTGCACCAAAAACTAAAAGATGTCTTCTTTTGCATATAAAGATGCTGCATTTTTCAGGGTAAAATAACAACTAGAAAACTTACTTTTGATTCCACAATCACTTACTTGTAGACAACCAATAGCGAAATGCCAATCACTATAATGGTGGTTACAGGTCTTTCCCACTTGATAACCTCTTGAAACCATGGCAATGCACTTTTCAACGGCCTAACAAGTTCCTGTACAACCAAAATCAAAAACATGAAAACATGGGGTACCTTAAAAACGCGGTCAATGTCTATATAGATGGAGAAATAGTAGATACTTGTGAAAAGAAAGCAGTTGAAAAACTTGAAAGTAATATGCACACATGTCATATGTGCACATGAAACCTGATAACCACTACTAAGCATTCAGGCTTATAAGATTTTCAAGAATTGTACCATCAATACAAGAGCGCTATCACCAATCCCATCCTCTTTCAGCTCATCCGCAGTCGCTTTGGCAGTATTGATTTCTTTTGCTTCCTCTCTAACTTGTTCAACAGCTGTCTCCAAGGACGATAGATTTGCAGGTTGATTGCTTGCAGTTTCAGATTGTTCAGTTCCTACTTCCGACTCTGCACAAGGGATACAACCCTGCGAGACATTCAAATTCCGTAATATCGAGCTACCACTGCAAGGGTGTCCACTTTTCACTGATTTTAAGCTCTCAGCAAGCTCTTCTAGCACATTGCTTCCTGTAGGCAACTCGTCAAACAAGGCAAAAATTAGGAAACTTTTCGGAGGAGGTGGAGAAATCCTGAGCATTTCTCGGGCTGCGTGGAGCCTTATTATCCCTAATATGGTCCTTGCATGTATCTCCCAAGCTTGTAGAGGAGATTCCACCTTGAACTTTGCTAAGAACTTGTGTAATAGCATAATCTCCTTCACAAGAGCAAGCCAATGGTCACGTCTTGTGGAGCTAGTCAGTTCTGGGAACTCGATATGGAAACCCTCTTCCCTGAAGAATTCCAAGCAAAAAACTTACAAAATTTAGGATAATATAACCCCAGTTAAGAATTTCAAATTGAAATACGGACAATGCAGTATAATCTGTATGGGCAGGACCCATCAAGGTGGAGATGATGTTCTAGACAATCAAGCATGAAGCAGCTAAATAAGAAAGATAGACAGCATGGTACAGATAATTGCTATCATTATAGTAGAACTTATTCAGTACATGAAGTAGTAACTAATCTCACAGCTCAGCGGACTCGTAAACAATGGCTTTGTCGAAAAGAGGAGCACCGAAGGGGCCTGTGGCTGCTGGTTTGATTGACTGCTCGATGTCCTTTGACAGGTCAAGCTTGAATGCATTTTCATATGACATCGCTCCCGAAGCCTCAAAGTAGAGTGCATAATTGGTTAATGTAAGCCTACCTAGAAAATTTGTTCAAGATGAGAATGGTAAAAAGGATGTATCAAATCACATTCTCAAGAAAAAATGTTTATGAAGAAGTACAAAAAGAGGA
Source organism: Arctium lappa (assembly GCA_023525745.1). NCBI lineage: Eukaryota > Viridiplantae > Streptophyta > Magnoliopsida > Asterales > Asteraceae > Arctium > Arctium lappa. The sequence continues at coordinate 11,702,084 of CM042054.1, read as the reverse complement.
AGAAAATAGAAAATCAAGACAAACCAGGCCAACTTTGTTTCCCAATGTGTCGAATTACTCTCTGTGAACTTGCAGTCCCCTCAACATGCAAAATGAACTCATCATCTGCCATATCGACATCCCTAGGTGTTGCTTGCTTTTGCAAATGATGTACACATCTAATAACAGCAATCAGTCAATTTGAAAAATCAAATTAAGATAAATATATTGTCTTATACCTATTTCCATATTTCCTCTCTGACCACTAATAGTTTTATTCAGCATTAAAATAGATTAGATTGCATGTATAAGGCCAAAGCCAGAATCAGATTCAGATGAGTTACTTGTCAATTTCTTGAAGGAATTTGTCGTAAGCAGGAAAGTGAAGACGGTTATCTGTAGATGCTGTTAGGGTCTCGAAAGTAAACCTTCCATTAATGTAATCAGCCACCAAAGGAACTAATGATCCCAACCACACAAATGCACGTTCTCCGGCACTCGGCTTATTATTAACCTACTAACACGGCATATGGGATTACAAAGGATACCATAAGCTACTTACAGACACAAGAAATATGGTTAGCTAATAACTTTTACATGGCCTTGTATGTTGGAATGTAATTACTTTTTCTATATGTATTGTTAAAAAAAATAGATGTAAAATGGTTGCATGCACAAAGTTAAATTTTTGAACAAAAGGTGAATGCAAGAAGGTGCCTTACAAGAAGTGGCATGATGTCTGAATAGAACAGAGGAACTTCATCTTGTTTCTTAGACGCCTTTTCGTTTGCTGGTTTCTTCCTCTCTTCTTTCTCCTTGGCCATACATTCCTAATACCAATAGATATAGTCGTTAGAAGCAAAAACAACTTTGAAAAGACACGTTGGTTAAGCACAAGACATACTGATCTCGAAGGCCATATGCAACACCAATATACAAACTCAAAAGGTCTGTCCGTCTGTGTATTTTCTTTTCCTAACAATCAGGCTTAACCATTCGTGAAGTTCCACCAAAAGAATAAGGAGATACTATCTTGGCATTAATCCTTGATGTGTTTAATGAACAACATTCGGAGGGAGAACTTTAGATCCTTCTGATTATGTATAAGTAGGAGTCTAAACATGAAGTGTTTGAAAGTTTGTGGATGTCTGTCATATTCCAAAGTCGCTGATCCTATGACGAGAAAGTTGAGAGTCCAAATCTATTGAATGGCACTTGTAGGTTATTTCTTCACATCAAGGCATACAAGTTTCTTGGCATACATTATAAAGTAACAACTGAGACAAGAGAGTGTGCAATTCTCTGAAATCAAACTTGCAGAATATGTAGAAACTTTTGATACTTTATTTTTGGTAAGAGTCTAACCTTTCAAATGGATCACACACAGACGAATCTACTATTCTAGAAAAAGGTTTGGATTCTGACTTCGTTTCTTCTCAATCTCTTTTAATTTTGTAGAGGGAGACGACCAAGATAAAGGAGTAAAGAAATATATGAAGAAGTCTTGCAAAGATCTCATGATTGAGCAGAGGTCATGTCATCAAGAGATGTTTCTTTTGGCAAGAAACTATAAAAAATAAAATGTCTTCCACCTTAGAAAATAATATGGATACCGTTTATTTACCAAATGTTTTAAACCCAGTGGATGCAAATAAGTATTTAGAAGGAAATGTAACCCGAAGGTTTTAATATTTGACTGTTATGTAGCTAAGGTGTATATACAGAAGTAGGATGAGACTTCTTTGATATGGTTGCATCTCTTGGAAATAATGGGTGTAAACTTCTTTGATCCCGTGTACCAATCATTCATAATTTCTCTATTAGAGCTCCAACTGATTTTCCTTCTCTAGATTTGTTCACGCAATAGGATACAAATCTGGACAAATATACATGGAACAACGAAGATTTTGTTGTTCAAAGACAAGGGGCCAAAGTGTGTAAGCTTGTATAATCTATATCTATAAAGATCACATAAAAAATTCTTAATTACAACTTACTAAGCTTTATGTACTATCATTTAAATCTATTTAAGATCACATAAAAAATTCTTAATTACAACTTACTAAGCTTTATGTACTATCATTTAAATCTATTTACTTAAAATCTCTTAAAAATAACTAATAAAGCCTAATGTACTGCCTTAAAGCTTTTAACCCTAGTTTCCTCATCGACCGCACCTCATCTATCGCCGCTCAACAATTTTCCCTCATTTGCCTCCATGGATTCCGAACCAGCGCGATATCTTCAGAACTCAGTCGAAGAAATGGCCGGAATCGGTGCTTGAAAAGGTCGAGTTGTTTCAATTCAGTAAGGTTAGATTTATCTCTTTCATTCTTCGTGTTCGATTTATTTCTTTTTCCAATGGATTTTAGAAGTTTTTATACATTGAAGAATTTTTTCCCTCCTTTGCATCCATGGATTCCGAACCAAGGCGAAATCTTCAGAACTCAGTCGAAGAAATGGCCGGAATCGGTAACTCAGTCGAAGAAATGGTCTGAAACCATACCAGCAACACTGGTTGGTGTCCATACAATCATCGATTGTGCCACAGGGCGTCCAGAGGAGCCCATAAAAACCGTAAGCATCATGACTTGCAGTCCTATTTGTTTCCTGCTTTTAGAATCCATTTTACAGCCCTACTAATATCTGTTGTTCATCTACATTTTACAGGTATGATCTTGTTATATTTCATTTGTTGGGTTAGAATATATTATCTTATTGCAATGGCCAGTGGCTGACTTACATTTGTCCTGGTCTTTGATTTTACTTGGTGGTTTCATGATTGGGATTGGATGAATCTGCTGACTACTCTGTTGCTCCAGGGGTTGTTCAAAGTTCATTATTTGTGTTAATATACCTGGTCTCTTGGCTGTCTCATCATCATATTTGGTTTTTGAGACTGGATTATATTTCTCATCATCACGATCTGTTATTGTGTTGAGTTTATAGCCTGAATCATGCGTTGGCCTTTTCTATTCTGTACTTCTTGTTGCATCTGGGTCTGACCATGGTTTTCAATTCATTGCGGCAAAAACTTTTGATTCTGTTTCATCTTATGGTTGCAATATATCTTGAATGGTTATCTAATTTGGGGTTTTTTTGCTCATCTGTCAAGTGTATACTACTGTTAAGTGGGGCTATCAAGGAATGGTTTTAAGGTTCAGCTGTTGGATCTGGTCGTATGCTTATTTGCGAGTTGCTGATTAGAGTAATTATGTGCCTCTCTATAAGTTGTTGTGGCTTGTATTTTTAATTTCAATACAAGGTTCTGGTCTGTTGATATTTTGGATGTTGTTACAATCAATTTGTTGCTGTTAATATGGTTTAGGAGGATCTTTGATGTGTTTTGTTTGTTTCACCAATCTCACACTCAACATAGATGGAACCAACTGTGTTTTAATTTTATAAAAATGTGCTTATACTTTGCATTTTTATTTAGTTGGACCAAAATCATAATTTGTTAAAATTAAGCCATGTAATTAATTGTTTGATTGTATAGCTTTTGCCTCTCATTGGCGTTCGTCGCAGTAATATCCTTTGAATGGAAATGGTGGTATCTGGTGCATGGATTAAGGTTTGTTATTTTTATTAATTTGAACAAGAAGTAAATAAATTTTGTTGTTTTTGTTGTTTGAGCAAGTATTAATTAAAACTGTGGATGTATGTTCAGATCGATGTATCTCGCTCTCCTCCTGTTCAGAAATTGATAGAGTACTAGACATATATGGTCCACGTCCAAATGTCATCAGGGCCATGTTAAATGTTCAGTCAGTAATCTGTGAGGTGATCATATATATATTAATTAGCTTGCTTATAAATTTTTAATTAACTTGTTGAAAAACTAATTAACTCGATATATAACTGAGTTCATTTATTTGTTGCAATGTTGCAGCCTTGGGAACCTGCTGAATCAGAGAAGAAATTGAGGGAGGAGTTTGGAGAACCTGAAATAATTGATGGTCAAATGAGAACAAGAGATGGAAGGCATGCTCAACAGCAATCTGCAGCTACTACTTCTGTTGAAATTAGAGGATCAAAAAGAGAAGTTGAAGAAGGTGGTTGTAGTGGTACTGGAACACAAAAAGAAAAGCAGCAAGATGATGATGAAACTGGAAAAGGGAATTAGGAAGCAGAGATTTGCATGCATGAAGGAACAACCAAACTCCATATCTTTACGTACTGCTATGGTATGGTATTGGTGTGTCCTGCAGCCTCTTTTTGTTAGTTACTGTTGTGTTAGATATATTGATCACAGATGATATATACTTTTCTCATTCTAAAGTATTGTTTCTAAGCATCACCTTTATGCCTTTGAGCTCCTTCCCATAATTTCTTCATGGGTTCTTCACAGTTGGGTTTGCTTATGTTTCTCTCTAATCGATTTCTTCTCATATAGGAACAAGGGTTTGTTTACGTTTCTCTCAATTTCGGGTTATCTCCATCACTCCATCTCAGGTAAAGAAAGACGAAATATGCAGGTCTGCAAATCGATTCAAATCGAATATGCACAAAGGGTTTCTTCGTTTCTTCAAGGCGTATTTCTCTCAGGTACGATTTCTTCATGGTCTCTTCACAGATAATCTATTTTTAATCACCTTTGACATTTTTGTTGTTAAATTCATTGATTTTTAAGATGAGTAACTTTTGTGTCGGTTAATATATGTAAGGCCATGGCAAACTTTCTTTTACTAATCAAATTTTGCTTCAACAGGCAGGTAAGTGGGACGGTGTTTTTGTGTTCCACTCGAAAGTAAGGTAAGAGCACTTTGGCAATACCATCAACTCTTTTGCAGGGCCGTCCCTGAGGAGGGAGGGCCGGACGTACGCCCAGGGCCCAAACGAAATTGGGGCCCAATTTTTTTAGTATATATTATATATATATTAGTAGTTAAAAATTGTAAATAAAAAAGACAAAAAAAATTGTATATAATAGGACCCAAAAAGAATTTAACATTATATTAAGGGCCCAAACATGTATTAATTAATAACATTGGACAAGAAAATTTATAAAAAGTTATTTAGTCTTTCATTTTATAGTATTTCTTATTGTTTTTCTAAGTTTTTTTTATCTAGTACTAATATCTATAAACTATTTTTGCCTATAATCTTTGATATATACGACCCATTACTCATCTTCTATATACTATTTTCATTATTCCATCCGCATGAATTTTATTTTTGTGTTAGAATATAGTAGATTTCTTGTTATTAACTAAGAAAACTCCTACATTTTAAAAACAATTACCAAACTATATGAGACGATCCAATATATCTATATTTAGGATTTCTAAGATACTTCTTTTTCATACATTATTGACTCTTTATTATCTAATATTGGGTGTATGAATCTTAAGTACTCTCTTATCTCTAAAATAAGAATAAGATTTCAAACTATAATTAACATGGACTTTTGATTCTAAGATTGATGGTTCTTAAAAAATTTGTTTCATCCCTAAAAGTTTAAAATGATTAACATCAAGTAACATGTGGAATATTTATTGATTTATGATGATTTACTTAAACTGTTACTCTGAATGGTCAACATAATGACATCAAATGATTTCAATCTATATATTAAAGGTATATCATAAGATGTCTTTAATGGTGGAACTGATTGATGATGTTATGTAAAAATGATATGATAGATAATATTAATTTAGAAATGATTATTGATTGATCTTGCGCTAGGAATACCGGGGAAATCAATTTTATATGAATTATTAGTATTATTTGAATTCAATGTTATTTTTGATGATATAAATAATATATTGAAAATTATTTCGTAGTTATCGAGGGCCCATTTTTACATCTCGACCAGGGCCTAAAAAATGTCAGGATCAGGCCTGCAGTCTTTTGTTTGCAGGAAAAATTGAACTCATAGATGTCTCTATGCTAGGATAACAAAATATTATAGTCAGTTTGTTTCTATAAAGATATGATGACCGTAAGTAAAAACATGGTCGGGTTGAATGAGGGCAAAGGACATCTTCAAGATGTAATACTTACGGTAATCTTTGGGAGAAGTAAAAAGTACATCATGGGTATCAAAGTGAAAAAAAAAACATGGTATTCCTTTGAATCACTCTCATTATATTGTAAAAACTTAGTAACTTTAAACACTTGAGCTTTAATGAGTTTAGCAATCCTCTTGAATCTAGTTAGAAGCCAACAAAGAATACCGATAGAGCCCTTGCACAGCAGAATACGAGTGTTGTTAGGACCCTTATATATGATACCCAATGTGCTTAATTAGATATAGCCTCTAGCATGTGTAAGCACAGGAGATTCACTTCTAACCTATTTCCAAAGAATCCTAAACATGGTAGGATGTACTGCTATCTAAATAAAACCAGTCTGCTAGAACTAGCCAATGTATGACATGTTCTTTAGCATTCTAGAAGGATACTCTAATGCAAGGTGGATTACTTGAGTAGGAGATTCCAAGTTCACAAGTAGGGCAATTTTTTAACAGAATTTTATAGTAGATTGCAAAAGCATATGGCTATACGAAATATATCGAGAATGTTGACGTGCAGATTTTTATTTGCATGGATACATACTAGCATATTGCAACTAACTAAATGATCCACATCTGCTTAACAGTCAAAAACTTACCGCCTAAAGGAACTAACAGAAAACAGCTTGTACTACATCTGCTAAATCTAAATGCTTCCAATAGCAGCTGAGCTAACTACTGAAAAACATCTGCACTTACAAAAGACACCCAAAGCAAGGCCCATTAACCCAAAAAAGACCTTATTCCTTGCACTCCCGAACAACCAAAGAACTGCTGCACCAGCAACCCAGGAACTGCTGCAAAATTGTTGACCATGATTGCTTTACGGTTTTTTGGATGCAAGCTCCCTATTGCATAAACGAGCTTGTGTTTCATGGTCCACTACAAAGGCTACTATCATTGTCTTAGCTACAAGATGCGAAGGACCACAATGGACATAGAATTTATTGCTGAATAATTAGTCGTTGCCTAACCCTATGCCTCTTTTATTTTACAATATTTCGAAAATGAAAAGGCTATTGTTAACCAAATCCATTGGTACCACTGACTCTAATCTACCCACACCTCAACTACACCCTCATCGACTCTAGCATCCTTCTCTGTATGGCTTCCTCTCCACATTCCTTCGATCCACAACCTCATTTTTAAGGGTTTAATCTAGTGGCTATCATAGAGACAGCTAGCGGTATTCTCATGCTCACACTAGTTTCTTAAGGGTATGGGTTTTACCTTCGGCCTCCCAGGCTCCAGCAACTTAAAACTAAAGGAAGCTTTTAGTTATTAAATCAATTCAGTTATTCAGCATGTGGTTATCTCTACATTTTCTGTTGTAGGTTTCAACTCAAGTACCATGCTTGTTAAATGCTATGGAATTTTCAGCTCATGAATCAAGTCAAAACCAGAACTTTCAGAAACCAAGGGTTTATTTCAAATTTGCTGTTTGAAAAATCGAACCAATAAGTTAGGATCCACATGTAGTTGCAGTTCAATGTATTTGTTCAATGTAAATGTAGTTTGCCTTCCTCTCAAACATTTTATGCCAATTGTAATCAATTATGAAATTCCTATTAAAGCCAAAGGATCTAGGTCAATTCACACATTTCAGAGATCAAATATTGCTACCTATCAAACACAATAAACAAGCATTACTACAAAATAAGAAAAACAGAGAGAAAAATCATGTGTACCGTACGAGATTCTTCATCGGCGGTGGTAGGCGTCTCCCAAGCGAGCATCATGTCGAAGGTCAACTTACTGAATGTTCCTTCCCTAATTGTTTGTTCAACATCCTTGCATATTTCATAGAGCGCTTTCGAGGATACATGTTCCACTAATTTCCTAGGGTATTCTGCCTTCTCCCCCTTCCATCCGCCCTCAAATTCTTTCACCAATTCGTTCACCGGCGTCTCTAACCTCCTGCAAATCCGATCAGAAATCAACATTCCAAAATTTTCCCCAAATTTCTCAATTAAACAAAACAAAAAAAAAAGGATTGATAAATTACGTACAAGGCACATCGGTGAAGAACATCGTCGGCAATTGAAGAGAGATTGATCGTGATCTCCATTTGTTGATTATGATTCAATTATTCGATTTTGTTGAATATACAAAGTGGATGATACACTTTACATTACATCATGGATCGTTTCTGTAATCCGTAACGAATGCGTTTTTGTGTTTGTTGAAGCAGGAGTTTGCTGTGAATGGAGTGGTTCGTAATGTCAAAAACGGTGACACGTGGCGGACATGCATGATTTCAAGGGTGACACCTTAAAAAATTATGAAACTTTATTATATAATTTAATTTAGGTGTGTTTGGAATTGCTTATTTAAAATAACTTATACTTATTTTGAAAAGTGTTTATCAATTTATGCGGTGTTAAACCGGGGTTTTTAAAAAAGTGTTTGGATTAGCTTATTGTGTTACCAAAACGTAATAAGCTAATAAGTTGTTATTGTGTTTGGGGTTGCTTATACATATAAAATAACCCAAAAAGTCATAAGCACTTTTCAAATAAGTTGATAAGTTAAAACCAAATGACTTATCAAAAACAGCTTTTCAGCGGTTTGGCACCGCTCTAAGCTCTTTTCATTTTTCTCCATCCAAACACTCAAAAGTGTTTATCTCCGGTGTCAAATTGCAATAAGCTAAAAAGCACATCAAATAAGCAATCTCAAACACCCCCTTATTTGAGGTGTTTTTTAGCTTATTGCGACTTGACACCGGAGATAAGCACTTTTGAGTGTTTGGATGAGGAAAAATTAAAATGACTTATAGCGGTGCCAAACCGCTGAAAATCATTTTTTGATAAGTCATTTAGTTTTAAGTTATCAATTTATTTGAAAAGTGTTTATGACTTTTTTAGTTATTTTATATGTATAACCAATCTCAAACATCTTTAAACAACAACTTATTAGCTTATTACGTTTTTGTACCACAATAAGTTAATCCAAACAATTTTTTAAAAACTCCGGTTTGACACCGCATAAGTTGATAAACACTTTTTAAAATAAGCATAACTTGTTTTAAATAAGCAATCCCAAACACCCCCTTAATTTCCTTTTTAAGGTGATCTGTATCTTGTGATAGGTTGAATTATGGTTAAAAATTGAGATTAATATAAAAAACATATGAAAAATGGATGTACATTATGATTAGATGTACCGGATCAATTCATTTATAAGCCGTAATTTATGAGAAGACATTTGATTAAAAGTGATCAACGGTTCAAATCAACTTAAATTAACCTCGATTTCTCACGCGATCATTGGTTATATTGTGATTATATAATAGTTGTTACCGTAAAATATTGTTTTACATGATTTTTTTTTCTATTTAAAGCTATAATTTAATATATCGATGAATATATATTTGATTAACAATATCTTTGTTTTATATGTAAAATATTTACAATGTGCAATTTTTTTGTTGTATTTTTTTTTTTGTTTTACAAACACCTAAAAAACGTGAAACAAACACATCATGAAATAAATAGATGTTAATCAATACACTAAATTTAAGTCGTAGACTAAAAATCATGTGAAATAACATACGATGTATCAGTTCTCAAAGTTACCACAAATTTATGAGTTTACAAATGAAGGTCCCCTTTCTTTCGTAATGGTTATATACTACAAAATATAGGCTCTTTACCGACGGAAATATCCGTTGGTGATCCACCGGTAAAACCCGCAAGCGACGTATTATCAACGGACAGGCATTGTCGCAAAGTAGTTGTCGCTATTTTTTTCCAATTAATTACAAGAAGTTAATTAAGCCTTATTCATTTTGATGAATTAAATCACCCATGAATTATGCCGCAATAATCTATTAGTGACTTTATTAATTTAATTTAATTATTCAATTATAAATAACAATAAGATTATGAGAAATAATCAACAACGGACCCTGTCGTATGTAATATGTCAATGATCACCGACAAATTCGCCAAAGTCTAATTTAACTTTTAAATTTTTAATTTAAATTTAACAAAATTACCGATATCGGTAACCTGTCGGTAATTTTTATTAAAAAAATTAATATTTTAATTTTAAAAATATGAATGGAACATATTTAATTAAAAATAAAATTAATTTCTGTTAGTAATTGTATTCTAACGTTTTTTAGTTTTTTTTTTTAATTTAAAACTTTTACCGACAGAATTTAATTAAATAAATTTCGTCGGTATTTTTCAATTTTAAATGAATGTTGAATAAAATTACCAATGAATTATCGACTGAATTTAATTAATTAAAATTATCGGATTAAGATTTTAATTTTTTTGAATTCACCAATGGATTACCAATGAAATCAATGGATATGAGTCACACGTTGAATTTGACTGGTCTATCGATGATCCACCGGGATCACCTATGGAATTTTCCATTAGTGAATTCCATCGATAAAGGTCTGTTTTTTAGTAGTTATCTTTTTATTTCTTTCATTTTTTATTTTAATAAAAACTTTCACGTAGGTATTTCATTGTAGATATCTTATTTTATTTCGTTTTTATATTAGTAAAATAATATATTTTACTTATTTCGTTAAGGTTAGTTCTGATTTCTATTTTAAGCAACCAATTTTTTTTTCTCTATAGTAAAAGTATATCTTTTTTTAAAGGACAATTCTTTCACTTGCATTACATCGATGTGGATTGCCTCGTGAAATAGCAATAGAAGTTTTTCAGGCATTTATAATTCATGACCTAATTAGAAAACATCTTGCTTCAAACATAGGATTTGCCAAGAGTCATATTCAGAAAGAAAAAAAACAATTGTATGGGAAATACTTCTGAGAATTCTGGATGACCATCATGTATTGCTAAATAGAGCATCTACTCTGCATACAAACATTCCCAAAGGGTTACAGGGGAAAAAAAAGACAATATGAGAAAAGAGAAAAAACACTTTAAGATCCACCAAGAAATAAACAAAATATGAAATAAAACCAATAAAGGATTACGAAAAAAACAAATACCAACAACATACTGAAACTAAAACAAAAATGAACAACCAAAAGAAGAGCACTCAAAACGATCCGAAAGAATGCCTAGTAACTTTGTTAAGGAAGAGTTTTATTTAAAAAGTGATAATATATTACTTTCTTCGTAAAATTAGAGGATGTTTACTCATCAAAAATATTATTATTTATTTAGTCGCAGAAAAAACATGGTATATTATATAAACTATAGATGATCAAAACTATATGTGATTATCTTCTAGGAAATAACTCAATAAGTATTATGTTATTGTATCAAGTAGTTGGATAACTAATGTTGTGGTGATTTATCTGATTTTAATATATAATTAATCACTTAAACCCATATATTATTTTTAATAATTAAGAATCTTTATTATCAAGATTCAAAAATGAAGAGACATTGTCATTTCTTTCTCATACTCTATAACTCGATGCTTTTTTTTTGTTATAAGATGGAGATTATGACATCGATTATGCATTGTTACTTTTCAATATTCGATCTAAATTGTACACTAAAAGCAATTATATGTTTCAATTTGTAGATCAGGGTGGTATCTAAAGACATAATTTCAAGAACATAATTGAAATGATTTTCAGAGGCAAAATTAAAAGATATACACAAAATCACATGATTTTGAACATGTATTATACAAGAGAGAGCAATGTTAGTTTAGAATTGAGAAACCTTGTCCCACATAGGTGCCAAGATAAAGTTTACAACACTTCATAAATCCAAATCATTGAGCATTAAATGAATCATTTAATTGTTTGAGCTTGGATTGTGGTTTGATTGATGGACTCTATTTGAAATTAATAAATACATATTAAATGTCAAAGATTGGGCCTTGGCGCGGGTCACGGAGCGGCCATACCCGCACCACGGGTCGCGCGGTGGACTGGAATGATTCACGGACGAAGTCTGGCGCGAGTTACCTCGTGGGTTCACCCGCGCCACTAGTCGTGCGGACTTCCTGGCAATTAATTTGGTTTAATAGACTGCACATATAAATACTGCACTTTTCCCCACAATTCAACATACGAAACATATGAAAATTCGGGCGAATTTTGTCTTAAGACACTGCGTACATCGCGGGCCTCAATTGATTTCACGAATACGAAGAATCTTCGAGTTTAAGTAAGATTTATGATTATGTTGTTTTATGTTTTCTCATTAAATTTGTAAAAGAATTCCTATTTTTGTATTTAATTCCAATATATATATATATATATATATATATATATATATATATATATATATATATATATATAAGTTTTGGGAATTGTGATTGATAATTTGATCATACCTAACAAGCAATATATACCAATCACTTGAAGATCAAGAAACAAAATATTTAATTCAATATTCAACATCGTCAAAGTATACAAAATAGGAGAACGTATGTGTGAACCATATCACTAAACCAAAACGAATTAAGTAAATTACTCTTTCATAACCAACAACGTTTGTGAAACTAAAAGAAAGTGAATAGGGTCTATTTGGTTTTTGTTTAATCGGCTTAATTAATTACTTTAATAACCTATTAGAAATATATTTCATTTTTGTTCCAACATTTTATTAAAATAATATAAAGGTTATTTTCTATAATTCTTAAAAGAGTATCTGCAACTCATCACATTCCAATATTCCTCCTTTCATATCTTGTTTCACTTTACTTTGTTGGAAAAAAGGAATTATGTTGTTATCACCTTCCTATAATCAAATTTAATTAATGTTTTGACATCCTTTGCCAACCTAAAAACATTGCTTGAAAGGCTGTTTAAAGTTGTAAGTGATTTTATTAATGACAAAATCTTTCAATAACAACTTTCTTTTATGACTTTATGCCCTCCCATCAACTTAATTAAAAAAAAAATGATATTATCACCCAATTTATACAAAATATTAAATAATCAATAACCATCACACATAATTAGATTAATTAACAATTATGCAAACGATGTTTTAAAATATTAAATAATCAATAACTATCACACATAATTCGATTAATTAACAATTATCTTAGAATATACTTATGAAGATATTGTATTTTATTATGTGATTGATATTTTGTATAGTTATTTAATTATAGTGTAATAAGGAAACACTGAATATAAAGGAAACCTACCAAATAACTATATAGAATATCAATCATATAATAAAATACAATATCTTCATAAATATATTCTAAGAAGTTATTCAAACGACGTTTTAACATGGTCAGAATCTAATTCCGCACTTATGTATTGCGTGCTAAAATCAATGGCGAACCCAGAGTTTTTGCCAAGCGAATGCACCTTTAAGGTGAATCAAAGGACTGCAAAGTCGGCCAATATATTATTACATCATATCCGACCTTAACACCTAAAAAACACAACAAAAACACCAAATTTGGTACACTCATTAACACACACACTAAAAAAAACTCCAACCATATTCTAAAAAACACTAAATTTGTAGACCTAATTGAAATGACATATTTTATTATTATTAAACCATATTTTAAATATAATATTAATTGTATTGTAAAATAAATAGTAAGATTTGAAAAACAAATAAAAATAAAATAAAATGATAAATGGTGGGCCATCAAAATTAATGCAAGGGGATAGAGAAACACCAAATATGAAGGCCATCAATATTCCTCTCTCCTTGCACTGCAAAAATTTTGGTCTTTTGAAGTGTGGTTGGAATTCCATCACTTGCAATTTTGGTGTTTTGCAGTGTAGTTGAAGAAGCTCTTAGAGGAATTTCATCGTTTTGAGGGATTTTTTAAGTTTTTTGGTTGATTTAGACATACCCTTTTAATATTTCGGTTGATATCTCTTTATTTTCTAATATTCAGGATACCCCTCAAAGTTTAGCGCATGCACCTTTCATACCCCAAAAAGATTCTACTTGTAAAAATCGGTTGAGCAGGTGTACATGAACACATTGGGGCCTTCATAAATCCGTCCCTGGCTAAAATGATAATAGTTATTATGTTTTTCCTAATTAAGATTTGTTTAAAATAAGATGACTTAATACGCAGAGTAAGAGTAAGGGGTTGTTTACCAAAATGTTTACCGGATAAGCGCTTAACGGTAAGGACATTACCTTCACTTACCTTATCGTTTAACATTCCGCCCATTAAAATTGATTGTTGGTAAGCGTCTTAAACCCAGTAAGCGCTTACCGACAAGGACAATACTCTCACTTACCTTATCGTATAACATTCCGACCATTAAACTTGATTGTTGGTAAGCGTCTTGATCCCAGTAAGCGCTTACCGGGTAAGAGTAATTTCCCTCACTTACCGGGTAAGACTCTAGGTCCTTGTTATGGCTCTTACCGAGTAAGATTCTAGGTAGTTTCCATGCTCAATATGTAAGGACCGTAAGATAAGTGATACTGGTAAGCGTTTTCCTGGATAAGTATTTAGTAAACGGTTCCTAAATATTTGATTACCGGTCTCATTCAGTCCTTTTCCAACGTTGTTTAAATACTAAAAATAGCAAATGGGTACACAAGGATGGGTACAAGGACATACTCCACAGTACACAACCAGAAAGAAGGATACATATACATATATATATATATAGATTGTGTCTTGTTAGCTCTACAATGGTGCAAATGGAACAAATGCCTAAAATCCCACTTGACACAGTCTTCCAAGAGTGGTTGGTGCATGTTTGTCTTTACCATACTTGGCCATTGCCAAAGTACAATAACATGATCTCATTCATGTAACCCATTTCTTTCTTTATTTTATGACACTACTTTCATTCTCTAACATGTGAAATACCAAACCAAAATAATTCATTACATCTCATTCAACTGTGGGATCTAAAAATGAATGGAGCCATGTAGAGCGACTATTTTCCTGAAGATTCACGATTGTTTTCATAAAAACTTGGGGTTTGTCGCATGGATAATATTATTAATCATGTCGTATTTTTATGACGGATACTAAACATAAAAAACGGAAAGTTTCACTCTTGACATTTGATGTTATCACTTTCGTAGTATGCTATGTTAGTTTTTCATGAGTAGGGTTTTACCCGATTCTGAGGGTATGTAATAATGGAATTGTGGGGTAAATATATATATATATATAGGGTAATGTATATTTAAAAAACAAAATAATTATAACATGCAAATCCTATCCCCTCTGTATGAATCGAAGAAAAACAGAGGGGCCTTGGCCCCTAGTAGCCCCAAGGGCCTTCCGCCTCTGCTGCTAATAAAAAACAATCCTACAAAAGAATTGAAAAGCTAATTCACTAGTCATTACGTACCTTGAGTTCAAACAACCAATGATTTTCTTATTAGAAAAATTAATGGAAATAGTCTTAACTGTCTTGAGCATATTCTTGAATATGTTTTCCAATATGCCCATTTCCTATATAAATATTGTTTTTAATCTAGTACAGGGATATAATAGTAAAATCATTATTGTATAAAGCATATACAACATTAGAGTCAAGAATCCGAATACAATTATCTTGAGGTAAAACTTTTATGAGTCTGAAGAATTTAACTGTAATAATCACTTTATCAAGTTGTCAAATATAAACTGTGCATAGCATGTTTTACAAATAATGCCCAATAAATAGGCTTGAACATAGATCACTCCCAAAAGCTAACCGAAAAGACACCCCCCCCCCCCCCCTCTCTCTTATATATAGAGGTATATATATATATATAGGGGCAAGTTTCGTAAGAAACCTAAAATTGATGAAGAACCTGGAACCGTCCACAATACGACAAGTGTCATATTCATAAGGATATGGACGTGTTATTCATCATAAATGTTGTAATATATTCATCATGAATGTGTTATTCATGATGAATATTCATCCAGAAAAGGGACGCGTTGTGGACGGTTTCCGAATTCCTAATAGAGTTTGGTTTTGGATGAGTTATTCGGTTCTTTTATTTTTCAGGGTTCTCTCCCAATCTCATCCCTATATGTGTGAGTGTAACTTGAGAACCCAACAATATGAGACAGATACTATTTCAACAATATCAATTACTGTGTGTAAAATTGATCTACTTCTAGCAAAATATGTAGAATATAGATTTACATATGATACAACTGTTGTCTTCAAAATGAAATATCAGACAAGGACAGGTTAAGATAAGGGAGCATCTAGAGATGTAAACTTGTTTGTAGGTATGCCAAAGGTAAAAAAAAAAAAAAAAACAAGGTTGCCAGGCAAAAACCCACTATCCAAAAGTGATATAGGGGAAGAGGCAAGATGTTAGCATCACACCTCTAATAACAATTGCAAAAAAGTGAAAAAGAAAAGATAAGTAAATATTACGATTCCCCACGCAATGATAACAATAATTGCAAAAAATGAAAAAAAAAAAAAAAAAACGTTTACTATTTACATGGTTCAACAGTTTGCCTATAGTCACGATCGAAATACAACTTAAAGAAAACGAGTTCTTACGTGATCTCACGATCATATCCAAGTTTTAGTCACTATTTTTCTTATACTTAATTGGTGGTGTAACTATATATTTTCAGTTTAAATCAGACTCCATATCTAACATGTGTTTAATTACCAATTGTGTCTTTTTAAGTTATATTAGTTTGAACGCCTAATAGAACAAGTCAACATTGTTCTTAACACCAAGATTTGTGACATCCATCGTAAAAGCCGGCACTCTTTTAACCTTCCTAATTAATACTTATACCATAATCACATATTTTTCTTGCAACTTCTAAAACCATTTTTCCCTACTCATTTTTGTCTTTCGATCCCATCGGAGATCAAAGAATCCGGTGACGAGATCATGGACCGGTTGATAAGTTTGGAGCCATCTAATGTGGTTGCAATACGAGTCGAACAGGGTCAAAAGTGTTACGGTAAGATCACTTTGAAAAACGTTATGTACACCATGCCGGTGGCTTTCCGCCTTCAGCCCATGAACAAATTCCGATACACCGTCCGTCCACAATCCGGGATCATATCTCCTCTGACCACTCTCACGGTGGAGATCACGTATGATTTGCCTCCGAATTCAAGTCTTCCGGAATCATACCCGTATTGTGACGATTCGTTCTTGTTACATAGCGTGGTGGTTCCTGGTGCAGCGGTTAAGAACACTTACACGAATGATTCGATCCCTAGTGATTGGTTTACTACACGAAAGAAACAGGTGTTTATTGATAGTGGTATCAAGGTCATGTTTGTTGGCTCGATGGTGATGGCTAAGCTCGTTGCCAACGGTTCTATGGACGAAATACGGGATGTGTTGGAGAAGAGTGAGCCATCTTGGAAGGCTGTAGACTCGGTTGATTCCGAGGGTCAGACTTTACTTCATTTGGCAATTGGCCAAGGTCGAGCTGACCTGGTTCAGGTGCTACTCGAGTTCGAGCCAAATGTTGAGGCTCGAAGCCGAGTAGGATCAACCCCACTTGAGGCTGCAGCAGCCTCAGGTGAAAGCTTGATTGTAGAGCTCTTACTGGCTCATCAAGCCAGTGCAGAGCGGCTAGAGCCATCAGCATGGGGTCCGCTCCACCTCGCGGCTGGTGCGGGCCATGCTGACATTCTGAGGCTACTTTTGCTCAAAGGCGTCAACGTCGACACACTGACAAAAGACGGGAATTCCGCTTTACACCTTGCCGTGGAGGAGCGGAGACGGGACTGCGCCCGACTGCTATTAACCAGCGGTGCTAATCCCGATATTCGTAATTCCGGTAGAGACGAGACTTCATTGCATATAGCTGTAGCTCTTGGGGATGATAAAATGGTTAAACTTCTACTCCAAAAGGGAGCTAATAAAAACATCCGAAACCAATCCCGGCAAACCGCTTACGATGTTGCCGCCGAGCACGGACATACGCGGCTATTTGACGCGCTCCGGCTTGCCGACAGCTTGTGTGTAGCTGCAAGAAAAGGCGAGATCAGAACCGTCAATAGGCTTATTGACGGTAGAGTCACCATCAACGCGAAGGACCAGCACGGATGGACTGTTTTACACCGTGCCTCGTTCAAGGGCCACGTCGAAGTAGTTCAGATTCTGATGAGAAACGGAGCCGATATCGATATCGATGCAAGGGATGAAGATGGATACACAGCTCTCCACTGTGCTGTGGAATCTGGGCATGTTGATGTGCTTGAATTACTAGTTAAAAGAGGTGCAGATATTGAAGCAAGAACCAACAAGGGTGCGACTGCGATGCAGATCGCGGAATCACTGAACTACACCGGAATCACAAGAGTTCTGGCCCGTGGAGGTTTCGAAAAGGATGAACTCGCAATTTTGAGTAAAACTGTAACAGAATTTGCAAGTAAAACGGGTACTAGATATGGCAATGAGACGGGGTCGATGAAGAAGATGAGTACTCGAGCACGAGCAGTTCGTGGTAGCTTTGATCAATCTGCTATATCACCATTGATTGTGATCTAATGAACTCGATCAAATTCATTCTTCTGATGATTGATGAACCTTTTTTTCCAAGCACAAAAAACCATTTGTAGTTCCGTAATTAGTTTGATATATAGCAGTAAACTCGAGAACTGTTCATTATTGTATTAATCCCAAAAAATTGTATCGTTGTATTGTTTGAGATCCAAACATGTAGACGTCCAAATGGAAGTCCTAAAGTATGATATCAACCCTAAGTTCTAATCAAACTACTCGAACACAAACTTAACCTCAGAACTTGAATTCGATAATATCTAAAAACCTCACGTCAGATTCGAAGGTGAAAATTATAATTCAATCTAATTCAAAAATCAAACAAGATCTCCTTGTTTTAGAGCATACAGGGGAGGCAGAAACGTACCGCGTAGATGACTCGATTTCAACCCTCCTTTGAAATAAGTGGGGACTTTTATCGAACAGGTGGTGAGCGAATCAAATTCAGCTAAATATGCACGATTAAATTAACCTCAACGCTGCAAATTCCGACTCGTATCGTTCATCCTTACGATTCAAATCGCTTGATTCATGTGGAAACATGGAAAAGATATTTATGCTCCCAGGTATTAATGTTTTGTGTTCAGTTTGAAAAATGTATAGAAGTTAAAGGTTTAATTTGTCAATATGCCAAAACGTTGGGGGGAGGAAGAGGAGAGTACGGAAGTTTGGACGGATGCAAGCTGACATCTACGACCACGTTAACGTCGGCATCTTCGCCGTTAACGGTCTTATGTCGGTGACGGTGGTTACCTCATGTGCAATTAATTTTAAACAAATCAAAGTAAATATGTGACATCAATTTCAACAAGTTTATTTTGTTTTTAAAAATGCTCTTGTAGGATTTTGATTTTATTTATTTGAATTAAACCAAATTATCAGTTGGTTAAATTTATTGGTAATTATACAATTTTATATTTATTTTAATGATAATTTCTTACAACAACTTATTTTCTAATTATTTTGATTATAGATAATTATATAAATTATCAAATGTTTACCCTAACATCTAAAAAATTATTATTAGGATTTCGAATTTCAATAATCGATTTAAACAAACATCTAATACATAGATGAATATTAAAAAAACAACACAAACATATTATATCGGGTCTTCATGATTCATAATAGTTGGACTTGGATGGTAAATAATATTTGGTTTTGTTTAATGTTTGAAAAACGAAAAAAAGTAAAACAACCATGTTTAAGGTTTTAAAATACAACAAAATAATGGTTTTTTGGTTTCTGTTTTGATCCAAATTAATTAACCAAACGAATGACAGACTTTTAGAATTATTTAAAACCGAAAACCAGTTTCTAAAAAATAAATATCGAAGGTAGTTGATTCAACTAGGTTTTGGTGGTTTGTTTTGTTCTATCAATTTATACCATTTTTAGGATCTATCATGTGATGAGCTTGAATCATCATTGGTCTTTTAGGTTTTCTTTTAGCACAAGGACGTATACAATACTCCAAACTCAATAACAAATCCTGTTTTTATGCAAGTTCATCCTAACCCAATATAAATTATTTACACCAATTTCATATATAGCTATTGTTATTTACAAAATAATCATTCATGTTTGATATTTATATAAACATATTTGTTTGATCGTAAATAATACATCGGTTATAAAATGTTGGTATGTAAATATAGTTTATATATATTCTACATTATCTGTATATCAAGATCCTTTCTTTTTCTAAAGACGTATAAGACTAAAATTGTAATAAAATACAAGTTAGGCTACGTTTGGCAAAAAAAACTTATAAGCTAGTTTTTTTCTGGTACATGTTTGGATGACCATAAGCTAGCTTATTGAATAACTACTTGTAGGCATTGTTTGGCAAACTAGCTTATAAGTTAGCTTATTGAAAAACTACTCATAGACATTGTTTGGCAAACTAGCTTATAAGCTAGCTGGTAGCTGATAGACTAGTTTTTCAAAACGCTACTATGAGTAGCTTTTCAATAAGCTAACATGTACCAGGAAAAAAAGTTAGCTTATAAGCTAGTTTTTTTTGCCAAACATAGTCATAGTAGCGTTTTAAAAAGTTAACTTATCAGCTACCAACTAGCTTATAAGCTAGTTTGTCAAACAATGCCTTAATCTAAATGTCTAGATGTGGGCGTATTTCAACCTAAGGGGATCCTAGTTTCATCTACCTAACTCACCAACCCTCTCAAATGTTTTTTTCAATAAATTATTTTCTTTGTTCATACGGTTTCATTAGAAAACTTTCATCTTTGGTGTGTAATATAACAATAGTTTTCGTTTATGTAGTTTGCAATTTGTTTTAGTGGTTTTTTTTTCCTAACCCTGACATTGTTAAAAAAATGTCTTCTAACTCATAGTCATTTAATCATTTTACTTTTTTCTTCATTTATATTGTTATTGTCATATATAAAAAAATGTTGAAAATCGTAAAAACCAATTACATATATTATTTTATATATACAATAATACATGTGAAACGTGAGTTGGGTTCCGGTGATAAGTTGAGTTAACAGTGAGAAAAGTGAGAAGTGGTTATCGACCGTTAGATGATAAATGAACGCACATTATAATGAGATGTACCGAGATGCACCAGGTCAATTATTTTCAAAGCCGCAATTCATGAGAGGGTTTAAGATTAAAAGGGGTTAATGGTTAAGATTCACTTCTCACGCTTCTCACCGTTAACTCAACTTCTCACACGATTATTCGCTTATGAAACGTACAATATTATGTTATACATGAAACATGCATGATCGTTTCACATACGATTAGTAATGTAACAAACGAAACAAAAAAACTATATTTGTCTTTTTTGACAAACTATATGGACCAAAAATGTAGTTTATTTTTAAAGAATATTAAAATTTTGTTGTATTTACTTTTTGAATTACTCGCGTCAATTTACCAAGTTACGATGCTCATTTAAATATCAAGCACAGCCGCTTATAGCGGCGCGTGCCATACGCCTTCCTTTTTTATTTGTATTTTTTTTTAATCTTTACCATTTTGTTTTTGTTTAGACCATACCAAAAAATAACTATATTCAACAAGGCATGATACAAGTAAAGGTATTGAATATTATATTTAATTTAAAATCCATTATTTTTTATAGTTCTTATAGAAAAAATCAGTAGCTTTTCTTTATTGATTTTCAAAATTCAATAACTTTCATTACCTTTTTAAATGTTTAGATTATTTAATTAATGGTTTTCAAAGTTGAATGAACAAGTTAAACATAATGTAGCATTTGATTTTTTTTTTGAACGGCAACAAATCAACTTTATTAATAGAAACAATACCAAGTGCCAATACAAGAAAAGGGGAAAGCCCCGACCGAACCAAAACAGCCCAAACAACAGAGGAACAACAAAGATCACGACAAGAAGAGAGATCACCGGAGGGAACAGAAGTTTAATAGGGACAAACCCATCCATCCCCACGATAACCCTCGAGGACACCCCCAATCCCAAACATCGATCCTTACAACAAAAACGACCCGCAACATAAGAGAAAGGTAGCGCCCTATACGCAATTGTGAGTTGTTAAGCCCTTTTAGCAGCCGATCACAAGTACAGACAACACCCTTGCAGCAGTTGAGGGTGCGAAAAGAGTTGGAGTTATCGGGCATTCAATTGCAACAACCGCGAGCAATCCACTTATGTGATTATGGACAGTCCCGATACAGGAACACAGTACCTCGAACACTCGCCCGCAACCGCATCTAATTCATTTGGTAAATGATTAGAGTGACTTTATTCAAGTATAATATAGATTGTGGGTTTCTACTAACTCCAGTCGTTAAGTGAATTAAAAAATATCCTTCATGGTGGTGTTCTTAAAGGCGAGTTTCATGTGAGGTCATTTGATACTGTCTGTAATAAAATTTTTGGCCAAAATTAAACATAATGTAAAACATTTATTTATTGCAATTTATCCCAGTTGTATTATTTTACCTTTTATTTTATCAACAAATTCTAAGATAATTTTTCTGATATAATTTTTCTATGTAAGATTAATATTTTGAAAAATAACAAAATTTGTTTTGAATCGCTTAAATACATACTATTTTTAATTATATCTCATCATATCGTCGAACTTAAATGTAAATGAAAGAGAAATAAAATTTTAATAGTATAATTCATATTGTAATCTCAAAAATGAAAAAGTTGTTGGATTAGAGTATCTCCAACATATGATCTAAAATGGAGAATCAAAAAAATCAAAATCTTTAAAAAAATTGCATTTAACTCCAAGAGATCCCCTGTTTTGAAGATTACATCATTAATTATATTATTTCTCTCCCTAAACTTTTATTTTAAGGTTTCTCATGAGTGAAATTTAATAAAAAAAATATTTCTCTATTATGGTAATTATTTTTGGAGAGTTCTCCAAATTTGGAGAAAATTTACACTCTATCTCCTACTTTCTATATTTTGGAGAAAATTTTAAAGAGTCTATTGAAGCAAAAAAGCGTTTAAGATCTTCATTTTCTTCATTTTGAAGAAGCTAACGTATCCAACAAATTATCTAAATTAGAAAAAATAGAGTTTTTGTTTTCTGTATGGTTCTAACAAATTTTCTATCATGTTATCTAAAATAGAAAAAAATCATAGTGAAAACTCAAAATGTAGAGAATTCTTTAAAACTTTCACAAACCAGAGAGAAATGAGTTTTTATTCATTCCACCAATGAGACTTAATTAATATTATTTTATATAAAAAAAATTTAAGCTTATTGAGATCATAAAAATGATAAAATATTTAAATAATATATAATTAATGTTGAAATCACTAAAATTGAGAATTTGTTGAACTTGAATGTAATTTATTTTAGAGATTTTAACTTTTACTTTTCTATTTAAAAAAAATTATAGAGAATTTGTTAATAGTTTCTCCAAAATAGAGAACATATGGATTTTACGTCAATATTTTGCTTCAACAGTTTCCTAAAAACCATCTCTAAAATGGAGAAAGTAGAAGAAAAAAGAGTATCTTCCTCCAAATATGGAGAAAACTCAAAAAATAATTACTAATTGAGAGTACCAATTTATTACTTTGAAAATAAACATTTAAAAAAAGAGAAATAATATTTTAATAAATAAATAAAATATTTTAATATTATTATCAATGTTGGATTTTTTAAAATAGATAATTAGAGATGAATGTAATTTTATTTAAATATTTTAATTTTTTATTTTTTATTTTAGAGAAAATTTAAAAATAAATAAATTATAAATGCTCGATCAAACTCCGATCCTAGTTTACTCAAATGTGAAATTATGGGAAAATAAGCGCGTGAATGAGTCAGCAGACACCAATGGTTAATTTTTCTGATCAGATCTACCGAGTCACCATCTCACCCACCCCCTCAACACTTGTATAAAGTAAGCCCACCTCCCCTCCTCTCCAATTCGTGTCCACCATTCTTCTCTCTTCTCTATCTCCGGAAACAACGAACCAATCCGTCTCTCCTTTTGAGACCCCCCCTTTGATTCGGAGCTTCCGTTTTTCTCTCCTTCTTACAGGTACGCTACTCATTTTGACTTCAATTCCATTTCAACAATGTTGTCTTAACCTGCTGATTCCTAAGATTTGTAGTAATTACTCTGTTTTTGCTGTTGATTTTAAATATACTTTTGCAATAAAATGGAATTAGATCTAGAGGTGATCGTCTGTGATCTGTACCGATTTCTATTTTTTCTGTGTGGAGTTATGTATGTTTGTGCGTAGTGATGTAGCACACTCTACTTGGATATTGAAATGTGCGCGATTCAGCCATTTTTGCGATAATTTAGCACTCAGTGGGGCCCATGATATTTTTAACGGTTGTGGATTTTGGTGTAGTAAAGGTGTAAAACAGTAATTAAGGTCACAGGATCTAGTAATTGGATCGTTTATGTATGTTACGGGACTTATTTGAATCAAGTTATTTTGAAGACAAGGATTAGATCTGGTGTTTCTAGGGTTTAGAAGTGCAGATCTGCTTTCGGATGTGAGTTTTTTCTTTTGGATCTAATATTTCATCAATATCTTTTATTGGTCGAATGATTTTGTTTGGTTCAGCGAGATTCTGCTTCACCGTAAATGAAAGAAATTCCAGCCTGATTTAAAATTTTTAAGTGAACTTTTCTGTTAGGTTTTATAAATGGATTCAAGCAACGCTTTAGATTTAGTATGGACGGTTGTTGAGATTGATTTAGTTAAGTAGAAGTTAGGTTTCCTTCAAGACAACACCTACTGCTATCTTCTTAGTCAAAACGTTAGCTTATATTAGAGTATCTGAACATGCACAACATTTTCCTTTCTACTGTAGTATTTGTAAAGCAAATAACTAGCTTTTAGGGTTGCTTGGTAAACAACTAGTTTTTGCGGTTGGTGGGTTGGTGAAGGGATCTTGATCATGAAAGCCTCAAATTTTTTTTTTTCAAATAAATAATTCTATTTTCTCTGCAAGTGCTGTGAGTATTCTATACTCTACCTGCTTTAGTTTAGTGACTTGATGACGATAACAAGATCTTGGTGATGATGGCATGTGTACTTGCGTAGAAATTTGGTTGTAATACTCTTCATATTAACTTTCGAGTTAGATCCAAATCGATCTATTTTCGATGTATACGGTTTAGGTCACATTTAGCAAATAGTTGTTTTTCCGACCGTAATTTGGATTTGTTGTGGTGGGTTTTAATTTGAGTTGCTGATTATCATTTCTATTAACTTGTGATCGAACAGGACAATGGCATCTCACATCGTCGGTTATCCCCGTATGGGACCCAAGAGAGAGCTGAAATTCGCTCTTGAATCTTTCTGGGATGGCAAGAGCAGTGCCGAGGATTTGCAAAATGTGTCTGCTGATCTCAGATCATCCATCTGGAAACAGATGGCTGATGTTGGCATCAAGTACATCCCCAGCAACACTTTCTCATACTATGACCAAGTTCTTGACACCACTACCATGATCGGCGCCGTTCCCCCAAGATACAACTGGAACGGTGGTGAAATTGGTTTCGACACTTACTTCTCGATGGCCAGAGGAAATGCCTCTGTCCCTGCTATGGAAATGACCAAGTGGTTCGACACCAACTAGTAAGTTGGATACTTCCCTCTCAGCTTGTGGATTTTATTTATTTTTTGCATTGATAATCTTGAATATGATACGATGGATGAATAACTGCTGTGTTCTTGGTACACAGCCATTTCATTGTCCCCGAGTTGGGCCCTGATGTGAAATTCTCTTATGCTTCCCACAAGGCTGTGAACGAATACAAGGAGGCTAAGGCTGTATGTGTTCTTGATCTGCTATTAAGAATTTAGATTTTTCTGCTAGAGATCATGGAATCTGCGTATTCGGGTGGTTAATAATTTTTCCTTTATGCAGCTTGGAGTTGATACCGTCCCTGTTTTTGTTGGCCCAGTCAGCTACCTATTGCTATCCAAACCTGCAAAGGGTGTTGAGAAAACTTTTGATCTTCTATCCCTTCTTGACAAAATTCTTCCAGTCTACAAGTATGTCTTCTTTTTAATTAATTTCTATTCTCTAAAATGAACTATGCTCTTGTTCTCACCATAACAAGAACTAATCTTGCAGGGAAGTTATTGCCGAGTTGAAGGAAGCTGGTGCGACCTGGGTCCAGTTTGATGAAGCTACCCTTGTGAAGGATCTTGAGCCCCACCAATTGCAAGCTTTCACCAAGGCTTACTCTGAGCTAGAATCAACTTGCTCTGGTCTTAATGTCCTTGTTGCAACCTACTTTGCCGATATTCCTGCCGATGCATTCAAAACTCTCACCACCTTGCCCGGAGTTACAGGTTACACTTTCGATTTGGTTCGTGGTGAGAAGACTCTTGATTTGATCAAGAGCAGCTTCCCCTCTGGCAAATACCTGTTTGCCGGAGTTGTTGATGGAAGGAACATCTGGGCTAATGACCTTGCTGGATCTCTCAGTATCCTCGAGTCTCTTGAGGCCATTGTCGGCAAAGGTAGTTCTCGTCTTCCGTATAAATACATAAGCATATATATTGCTACAAAGTTTTTGTGCCAAATAGTTTAATTATTCCTAATATAAAATGCGGCTTGTGCAGATAAGCTTGTTGTGTCTACCTCTTCCTCACTCCTACACACCGCTGTGGATCTTGTAAATGAGACCAAGTTGGACGACGAAATCAAATCCTGGTTGGCATTTGCCGCTCAAAAGGTGGTTGAAGTTAATGCTTTGGCCAAGGCTCTGGCTGGTCACAAGGATGAGGTAAGTTATTGGATGTTTATGTTTCTCTATCAATCCAGTCTTCAAATAAGACACATGGGTGACTGATTCATTGTGTTCTTTTTCAGGCATTCTTTGCAGCCAATGCTGCTGCTCAGGCCTCAAGGAAGTGCTCCCCAAGAGTGAACAATGAAGCCGTCCAGAAGGCTGTAAGTGACATATATATATATATATCCCGATTATTTTCTTTGTGATTGTTTTTTAATCACTCGACTATAGATCATATGCCTATAGTTATTTTTCTCCCAGACAACAGTACACATCATGTACACAATCCAGCCCATTTTTCTTGCACAATGGAAATAGCCAACTGTTTCACATTTACTTATCAGAAGTCTGATCCTTTCATTTTCTCAGGCTGCTGCTTTGAGGGGTTCTGACCACCGACGTGCCACCAATGTGAGTGCCAGATTAGATGCCCAGCAGAAGAAACTCAACCTTCCCATCCTCCCCACCACCACCATTGGTTCTTTCCCTCAAACCATTGAGCTCAGGAGAGTTCGTCGTGAGTACAAGGCAAAGAAGTGAGCATAACTCCATGTTTTACTTGATTGATTATAATGTGTGTGCTTTGAGCTTCTGTTCTCACAAATGATGCCTGTATAGGATCTCTGAGGAAGAGTATGTTAAAGCCATCAAGGAGGAAATCTTTAAAGTTGTCCAACTACAGGAAGAGCTTGACATTGATGTGCTCGTCCATGGAGAGCCAGAGGTACACCATAGTAACATTCAACTGTAATTCGGCTTTCTTTTTGTTGAGTGAAGAGAAGATGCTAAAAGTAGTTTCTTTGTTGCAGAGGAACGATATGGTTGAGTACTTTGGTGAGCAATTGTCCGGTTTTGCCTTCACTGCTAACGGATGGGTGCAATCTTATGGATCTCGATGTGTGAAGCCACCAATCATCTATGGTGATGTTAGCCGTCCCAAGGCCATGACCGTCTTCTGGTCCACCATGGCTCAAGAAATGACCAAGCGCCCAATGAAGGGTATGCTCACCGGACCAGTCACCATTCTCAACTGGTCCTTTGTTCGTAATGACCAGCCCAGGTATAAATAGTTATGGACCATATTTAAGAAAGATGATTGATTTATAGAAACAGGTGCTAAATATGATTTTGTTTATTATTTCAGATTTGAAACTTGCTACCAGATTGCTTTAGCCATCAAGGATGAAGTGGAGGATCTTGAGAAGGCTGGAATCACAGTCATCCAAATTGATGAGGCTGCTTTGAGAGAAGGATTGCCATTGAGGAAGGCTGAGCATGCTTTCTACTTGGACTGGGCCGTCCACTCTTTTAGAATCACGAACGTCGGAGTCCTTGACACCACCCAGATCCACACCCACATGTGCTACTCCAACTTCAACGACATCATCCACTCCATCATCAACATGGATGCTGACGTGATCACCATTGAGAACTCTCGATCTGACGAGAAGCTTCTGTCTGTGTTCCGTGAGGGAGTGAAGTATGGTGCTGGAATCGGGCCCGGTGTGTACGACATCCACTCCCCAAGAATACCATCCATGGAGGAGATTGCCGACAGAGTCAACAAAATGCTTGCTGTCTTGGAGACCAACATCTTGTGGGTGAACCCTGACTGTGGGCTCAAGACCCGTAAGTACGGAGAGGTGAAGCCAGCCCTCCAGAACATGGTTACAGCCGCCAAGAAGCTCCGCAGCGAGCTTGCCAGTGCCAAGTGAGGGAAGAGGAGTTTGGGTTCAACATTTGTAAACGAATAACTGTTGTTTGGTGTTAGGTTTGTGGTTGGTTGAGGTTGGCATTTTGCTTAATCTTGTTTTTGGGGCTTTTGTGTTTTTGTTGTTTAAGATATTTTATGTACCTTGTTGAGGGGTTTTGTTTGTATACACGCCCCCATTGAATGAATGAAAAACTAAAAAAGCTATTTTGTTCACAAAGAATATACAATTGCTATCCTTTCATACATTGACGATTATGTCGACAATTATAGGATGTATGATCATCAACGGTTTACTCCCTCTTTTTTTAAATTTTACCAATCAGTTTCAACATGAACCCAAATCATTCTAAATTTACTATTTTGATCCACATGAGTTAGATTGAAATGAGTTCCAAATTTGTATAAATATATTAATTTGGAACCAACTATATTATGACCTAGATTTGGATGTACATGAGTTTCAAAAGGTAGGAACAAGTTTATTTCTAGTTAAAAAAAAAAAAAAAAAGTTGCAAGGTTTTGTTTTCGGTTTTGAACTGGTCGAAACCAAACCAATAACTAACATTTGGAAACATGCAGAACTGAAAATTGCTTTATGAAAAATGAAAAACGAATACAATTGATCCAATTATGTTTGGTATTTTGTTTTGTTTTGTCGGTTCGTATAATTTTTTACCCAGTTTTGCTTAAACTGGTAGGGGGGCGTTTGGTTCGCAGGATTCCGACGGAATCTAAAGGAATTGGAATGATAAATTCCGTTGACCAAATTTCTTTCAGGCGTTTGGTTTCCCATGGAATGGAATTGAATTCCACACATTCCACTATTTATGGATTTGGTCATTCCATCACGTTTGAGAAGGAATTCAATTCCATTCCATCTCATTTTCTCAAAAGACAAAACTATCCCCATTTACCTAGATCCATATGAACCTTCGCCCACCACCATCGATCGGAACCACCACCGACCACTGTTCTGAACCACCACCGACCACAACCGATTGGAACCACCACCGACCATTGTTCTGAACCACTGCCGACCACCATCGATCGGAACCACCACCGACCATCATTCTAAACCACCGCCGACCACCACCGATTGGATCCACCGTTGACCACTGTTCTGAACCACCGCCGACCACCACGGATCGGAACCACCGTTGACACCGTTCTGAACCACTGTCGACCACCACCGATCGGAACCACCGTTGACCACCATTCTGAACCATCGCCAACCACCACCGATTGGAACCACCGTCGGCCACCGTTCTAAACCACTGCCCACCACCACCGATCGGAACCACCGACGACCACCGTTCTAAACCATCGCCGATCACCACCGATTGGAACCAACGTCGACCACCACCGATCTGAACCACTGTCGACCACCACCAATCTGAACCACCGCCAGCCACCACCGATATGAACAACCACCATCCACGACCGATCTGGACAACCATCAACCACCACCGCCGACTACCGATTTGAATCACTATTGACCACCAATCTAAACTACCACCGATCTGAACCATAATAGTTGAATTTTGGTTTCAAAATTTTCAAAAAAGATATTTTGGGCATTTACTAATATTTCATTCAAATTCTAAAGTTACACTATGTGAACCAAACAGACATTCCAATTCCTTTAACAAATTCCATTATAATGTTTGTCAACCAAACAAGTGGTCAAACCTGATGACATTCCATTCCAATTTCTTCAAAGTCAAATTTCTTTGACAGATTTTATTCCATAAAAAAACATTATGTGAACCAAACTCCCCCTTAAGTTGATGATAAGCTATTGTCAGTTGTGGACTTGTGGTATCCTAAGAGCTTTACGTTTCTAGGTTTCATTGCATGATCTACTTTAGTTATCATATTGTTTGTAGGAATTTTTAGTTAAAAGTCACATAAAAAATATCACAGACAACCATAAATCACGTATAAAAAATAATTATTAAATATCTAATCATAAAATATATAATATAACTATTTTAAAATGACCATATCATTTCTCATCTTACCATACTACCAAACTCATGCTCATAATCATATAAAAATTGTTGTGTAAATATCTATTTCCTCCATTTTTGACTTGGTGTAAGACCAAAATTGTAATAGAATACAAAATTGAGGTCATAATTTGAAGGATTCTAAAAGCCTAGATGTTGATGGTGGGGGTGGGTGATTCAACATTTGGGGATTCTACCAACCCTTATCTACATCCTCACCAACCCCATGAAATATACTATTTTCTACAAAATGAAAATAGTTAGTGCTAAATGATTTATTTACAATCCTTCATTAAATGCTTTTTTAATTAAGTTCTAAATTTAAAATCTTTAGATTAGTACAAAAGAAAAGATTAATTATTTACTTACGAGTGGTTTAATTAAGTGTGGGGAAGCTACCCAAACACCGATGTTGCAAAATATCCGTCTTATTTATACTATATAATGAAAAGTCTAATACGGTTATTGTACAATTACATTTACCACCCTTAATCTTTTATACAATAACATTTACTACCTTTATAATGTTACATTTATCACCCTTACAATTACTTATTTAATTTATTTTGTATCCCTTACTTTTTCATTTTACATTTTACACCGTTATCATATTAACACAAATAATCGTATATGAACAAAAATGCAATGAAAAAATACGTTCATTTTTTTTTACAAATTATACCATTATAATCGTCTCGTCAATACCTTCAAAACGAGCCCAATATTGAATATTGTTTAATTTAACCATACTATTAAATATCAGAATATATACGAATTATCTATACTACTAAAACGGTTATTGTACAAACGGTTATTGTACAAACTTTTGTACAATTACATTTACCACCCTTACATTATTACATTTACCACCCTTATAATTACTTATTTAATTTACTTTATATTCCTTATTTTTTTCATTTTACACATATTAACACAAATAATTATATATTAACAAAAATGCAATGAAAAAATACGTTCATTTTTCTACAAATTATATCATTATAAGCGTCTCCTCAATATCTTCAAAACGAGCCAAATATTGAATATTTTTTAATTTAACCGTACTATTAAATATCATGAATATCTACGAAATAATTTGTTTTTCTGTCCATACATTTTATTTTTTTTCCACCGTTAGCACGTTAAAAATACATAATCGTAAAATACGTTTCATTCTTATTATAAATAATATCATTATAATTTTTTTCGTCAATAATTGTAATATAAACTAATTATTGAATATCTTTATGGCTTTAGGTTTCATAAGTTGTGATTTTTAGGTCATGGTTGATTATTGATGAAACGTATATAAGAAAATAGCATTAATTGTTCGTTCTTTACTTACATTCCGCTGCATCGCGCGGGTATATGCCTAGTATATATATATATATATATATATATATATGTGTGTGTGTGTGTGTGTATGTAATGGGGGTTTAAACAACCATTTACCTTTCATCTTAGTATAAGTCTTTGTTGTATGAAAAAAAAGGAGAAGTCCATCAAAATTCACTGGACTTTCTTATTTTGAATGATTAAGTTTCTGGACAATTTTTTACCCAATGCTTTGTTATAAGGTGTTGGAAACCCTTGTAGTGTTTCTTTACTTTTGCCTAGAAACAAAGCCTACAACTGTTGGGATTTCCGGTTGCGTAACCCCCTCTCGATTGGATCCCTTTTGCTCTGAACAACCTCCCTAAAATTCGTTTTTTGTACCTGTGAACTCCTTTCCAAACCTCAAGAACCAAGGTCAGATGATTAGAGAGGGAAAAAATTTCAGTAAATTTTTTTCTTTTAACTTTAAAAAGATTTTACTGGCTAAATCGGTTGCATGTCTCTTTTTAGATGAAAAGGATTTAATTGATCGGTTTTAAAAAGTCTAGGATTTATTTGTTTAAAAAACATTATCCAATAATTTAATCATTCAAAATAGAAAAGTTGTTCGATTTTTATGAACTCTTCCCTAGATATTATGTCACGTTTATTTGACATTAAATCAAACGAAAATTTGACCCATCCATACCTACACTTTTATCATTTAGTCCCCAACTACTCACTAGATTCTTTCGTTTTTTAAGAACTTGGAGTTTCGTAGTTTAAATCTTAAACCATTTATAACAGGTTATCTAAAATTTCTTGAAAATTGACAATGAAACTTTAAAATTTAGAAAAAAAATATTTTCTAACTCCAATAGATTCTCCATTTTAAAGATTACATTATTTATTGTATTATTAAATATTCCATTCACCTAATTAAATATTATTTTTTCTTTAAAAATTTAATTTCATGGTTTTTCATTGATGGGAATATACTAAAAAGATTTATCTCTCATAACAACCATTTTTGAGGTGTTCTCAAAATTTGAAGAATTTACATTTGAGCATCTCCAACAACTATGTTAAAATAGAAAAAAGTGAGATTTTAGCAATTTTTTGCTCCAACAGTTATGCTATATCATATGCTAAAATAAAGAAAATGAGAGAGAAA
This sequence comes from Arctium lappa, assembly GCA_023525745.1. Taxonomy (NCBI): domain Eukaryota; kingdom Viridiplantae; phylum Streptophyta; class Magnoliopsida; order Asterales; family Asteraceae; genus Arctium; species Arctium lappa. The sequence goes on along the minus strand of CM042054.1, from coordinate 11,669,235 downwards.
GTAAAAATCTCCAAATTTGAAAAATCTCTAAAACCCCATATTGAATAGAGAGAAATAATATTTAATTATTTTCCATCAATAGGAAACATTGAAGTTGTATGTTTAAAAGAAAGAAATAATCTATACTATATTATAAAAACGATATAAAAAACTCTTAATTACAACATTTTAAGCACAAGTTATAGTTAATTAAAGCCAATTACTTAATTTACAATTTCTTAATGCTTTCGTACAACCTTTCCAAGTACAGTATCTTACATAATTAATCATCTATTTGTGGAATGAATACTCATTTATTAATATAACTATTTGTTTTTTTGGTGGAGGATTTTATAAAATAGATTTTATATTAGCATAATCTATTTTAAATGCAGATTTTACATTTAAAACTATATTAATGAGATGTAATATAAAATCTTTTTTCTTCCGTATTTTTTTATATTACATCTCATAATGATTTTTCCATATTTTATTTTATAAAATCTTTTTTCATATTTTATTTTATAAAAAAATTTTACATAATGAGATGTAATATAAATTTTTTTTTCTTCCGTATTTTTTTTGCTAATATAAAATCTATTTTATTTTATAAAATCTACATGTATTTTATATTAGCATAATATAAAATCTACACGTATTTTTTTTGATAATATAAAATCTACACGTATTTTTTTTCACGAGCATTAAAAGAAGAAAAAAGAAGATTGATATGAGTTAAAAATAAAAAATAACGAGATACACTAATAAATTATCGTATTCTTTAAAATAAAAATATTCCGCAATATTTTCCAAATTAACCAAGTGTAAAGAAAATAAAATAGAAACGATGTAGATATAAAAATATTCTTCCATATTTTTAATATATTTACATTTAAATGTAAAATCGAAAATAAAAATAAAAGATTTTAAAATATTCTCTACATTCACTATAAATATATATAGTTTCTCTATGTATCATCCGAGTACAAGAAGAAGACGAACGGTCGGGTGTCAATGGCGGAACCTGCAACTGAACAAAAGGTATTCCACTATATTTTTGTTTTTTTGAAAAACTACTTTTTTATATTTTATTTTATTTACTGAGGATTTGTTTATATTTTTCAAAACCCACAATCATATTTTTCGAAGTAGGGGAATAAGATATATATACATATCTTTATTTTTATCGACTAATACTATGATGTCTTGAAATCAATAGTCAGATAAATATGTTGTGAGACATGTCGTTTGAGTTTTAAATAATATAATACAAAACTATTACCAATATTATTGCACAAAGTCATAACAACAAACAATTAAGAATATATGCAAGTTAACCACTTATGAAAATACATTTGTTTTTCACATTGTATTTCATTAACTGTTAACAGAGAAATTACGTTTCATTTTAACTCGGTTCAATATTCCAACAAAAAATTTATCCTCCCGTGCAATGCACGAGCCCAACACTAGTATTTTATTAATATAATTGATGATAGAATTGTTAAAATAGAGTAGCTGTTGAAGTTGGTTGTAATTTTTTTTAAAGATTTCAACATTTTATACTTTATTTTAGACAAACTATAGCATAATTGTTGGAGATGCTCTTATCTTTTATATTTTCTCTATTTTAAAGAAAAGTTTTAAGGAATGAAACAAAAAATATACTCAAAATACCAAAATCTTTATTATCCTTATTTTGGAGAATCTCATGTCCTCCTATACATTATATAATAATTTTTAGAAGGGTTGTTAAATATTACATATGCCGGTGCAAAAGGTTCGAAAATATGATAATTTGAAATAATGGAAATTGACAAATATGCAAAACTTTAGGTTTAAGTTTTGGCAAAAGAGATAAAAATGGTAATTATAATAATTTATATCAATATCAATTATTATTATTATTACTAATAGTTTAATTAGGTAAATTATTTTCGCCCGTTTATAAGACGGAAATAATATATATATATATATATATATATATATATATATATATATATATATAAAATACAACCATCAACGGTAAGTTTATAGATTTAATCTCAATTACATATTTAGAAAAATACAAAAATTTGATATAGTTTTTGGTGTATTAAATATTTGCTCGAGTTTGATAAAAATATTTAAAAATAAATTAAACACTTGGATATATCGATATACTTATAAAAATCAAATATATTTAAAACCATATTAGTGTTATTGATATCTTATAAAATAACTTAAATAAAAATAATGGGAAAACGATAATTTATTTAAAAAGAAAATTGTGTTTAAAATATCGGATAAGTCACCCAATTGTTGTCTTAAAAAACATGCTTTCAAATTACTTTTTGAAAAAAATTACTTAAGAATTTATATGTTGAAAATATTTATTTCAACTGATACTATTTTAATAATAAATTAAAATATAAATATTTAAATATATTTTTAAACTATAAAACTTTAAACACACCATTTTTGCAATCTTATACTATTTTTTAAATGGACATAAAAGTTTATCGGTTTTACTTATAGTATAAAGTTCCTAGTGTAAATTTACCAAGTTACGATGTCTGTTGTTATATCAAGCACAGCCGCATATTGAAGCGCGTGCTACCACGTCTTCCTTTTCATATATACCTTTCCAGTTTTAGTTTTTTTTTTAACTACAGAAAAATATATGCTTACTTTGTTTATAAAATTAGGCTAATGTTTGTTAAATTAATTGATAAATTGGCTGATGAATAAATCACGTTTTTAAAATTGGCGGATAAGTTATATGAAAAATATAAAATGAACAAAAAGGATATTTTGAAAATTTATTCAATTACAACTTATCTATACTATATTATAAAGATGACATAAAAAACTCTTAATTACAACTCATTAAGCTTTATGTACTATCATTTAAAGCTATCTACTTAAAATCTCTTAAAAATAACTAATAAAGCCTAATGTACTACCTGTAAAGCTTTTAACCCTAATTAACATATTTCATCCTTATCCCCTAAAATTCTTATCTCTAATCCCCAAACCCTAAAATTATGAAATTTGAATTCTGATAAACATAATCAAAACAGGATAAACATCTCAGTTTAAATATAAAAAATTTAAAATATATAAGATAATTAATGAATTTTAACAAACTACTTAAAAAAATTTTATTATATAAAAAACATTATATTGTTAAGTCTAAATTAAACAAATTTATATATAAAAAACTATTATCACTCAATAAAAATCATTCAAAATCGTACTGTAAATCAATAAAAAGTAAAAAATAAACAATAAACAATAAAATCGTGATGTATTAAGCATTATGTACTATTATTTAATGTTAATCTACTTAAAATCTCTTAAAAACAATTAATGAAGTAATATGTACTGCTTTTAAATGTTTTTAACCCTAATTAATAAATTTCATCCTTATCCCCCAAAATCCTTATCTCTAATCCCCAAATCCTAAAATTATGAAATTTGAATTCTGATAAACATAATCAAAACATGATAAACATCTCAATTTAAATATAAAAAATTTAAAAAATATAAGATAATTAATGAATTTTAACAAACTACTTAATTTTTTTATATAAAAAATATTATATTGTTAAGCCTAAATTAAACAAATTTATATATAAAAAAACCATTATTACTCAATAAAAATCATCCAAAATCGTACTGTAAATCAATAAAAAACAAAAAATAAAAATAAACATTAAAATCGTGATGTATTTCGCTGCATTGCGCGAGTACGCTTCTAGTTAATATAATAAAAACAAATCTTTCATAATATAATATGTTAATCAATACAAACAAGATAATAAAAAAATTAAATAATATAATATATTGATTAAAATAAGTTCATATTGATTATTATATATATTATAAATTTTGTTTTGTTAAAACAAATTTTAGAAAAAGTTTATATTAATCTATTATTTTAAATAAACATCACATATAAAATATGAGTAAAAATAAAATTGACCAGCCTTATATATCCTACTTAATTATTAATTTAAAAAATATAATTAATAATTAAATATTTTTTTTTACTAAAATCATTTAGCACATTTTTATTATATATGAAAAAGAAACAAGTATAACTTTTTTAGAATTGTCATTTTTTTATAGCTAAATATATTGAATAATAATTAAAATAACTAATTGATATGATTGATAATATTTCTAAATAATTAATAATAATGTAATATGTATAATTAAATTAATTAATTAATTTTAATTAGTATTAATTACTATGAATTAATATTTATTAATAATTAAAATTCAAAAAAAGTATTTATAATTAGTAGTAATAAATAACATTTGATATTAATCAATGTTGTAATCGAAAAAAGTGTCAAAAAGCTCCTAAATCATTACTCCAACCAGCTTTTCAATAAGTTAGCTTATACGCTCGATAAAATAAGCCATTTATGTTTACTAAACAATGTCTAAGTATATAAGTTACTATTTTAATTTATCCCAAAATAGGTGTCAACCTTCAAAAGTAGAAGTCTATTTTTCCATTTTACTTTTAATTATGATATGAAGAAAAACGTTAATTAAAAATTGTAATAATTACACGATCCTACTTTATATTCATTTTTCATTGTGAACAAATCATTTTAGGACGGAATGAATATATTATATCTTTTTCTTTTTCTTAAACCTTCAAAAAAAATTATTTTACCATAGCTATTGGAGATGCTCTTATTGCTCTTACCAGATAAGATCCTCACTCTTTGTGATGCTCAATTGGTAAGTTAAATGATATCAATAAGTGTTTATACAGTAAATGTTTGGTAAAAGACCTCTTAGTTTTCTTTGATACTTGGTTTAATTATCTATCTAAGGACTTGTTTGTTAACAACTTAATGAGACCCACAACTTATTTGTTCAGCTTTACATGATTGTTTAATAGTGACTTATGATATAGAAAATGTAACACCCGTAATTTCCTAAAGAACAGTTTATGATCAACTAAGAAAATCAGTTAGCGATCGGCCGAGAGAAGCGATCGGGGAACAGTTTAGCACGAAAAGTGAGAAGAGCATCAGAGACACGTGCGGCTTAGCCCGTGGCCTCAAAGTCGCGGCTAAACCCGCGCAACTCACTGTCGTGTGCAACTATGTAGCACGCGCGGCTTGGCCCGCGACTTCAAGGTCGCGGCTAAGGCCACGGGAGACCATCTGGTCGATTAAAACCCACTTTCTAGGGTTTTCCCTCATTTTACTCCCACCTTCTACTTCTCTCTTCCTTGGGACGATTTTGAGAGCCCAAGGGCCGATTTTTGGGAGCAACTATGGTGGTTTTGTCCAAAGAAAGCTCAAGGGTTCGGTATTTGGAAGCTCGGTTGAAGAAGTGATAGATTGATTGGTTAGCTTTGGGTGGAGAATCTCAAGATCTTAACGTGAGTTTGGGAAATAAATGGGTTATTTGGAAACCCTAGCTCTTGATTGAAGTTGACTTGGAAATGGTAGATCTGCTCTATTGGAGGCTAATGGTTGGATTGGGAACCTAGGTTCAACTTAACCTAGCAATGTGAGTTCAAGTTGATTTATGAAAACGTTATACATGCCAAAATGTTTATTTTAAAGCATTTATGTGGTTTACATGAAATTATCAACTATCGGATTTTGGTAACTTTTGATTATTGAAATGTTTAGCTTATTAAACTTGTAAATCACCCATATTTGGGATTTTTGGGCATTTCGATAAATGTGTCATAAATGAATGGTTTTTTGATGATTTATTGCATAAATGGGTCTTTGGTCGAAAATACACTTTTAAGTGTTTGTCGGATTTATGCATCATTCATGAAATGGGATGTTTTATAAAGTACTACTTGCACATTTATGTGAGGTACACGAAAGAATGTATATAGTCTCATTTTATGATTTTCATTCTTATCAGCAGTTAAACTTGGAAATGCATACTTGAAAATAAAATGAGTATGAGAACGTTTGTCCGGTTTAATAGCCTGTTGTGGAGTTTTGAGTATGATGGCGGTTAATGCGCATCATTTGAGATTTACATATTTTGAGTGTGTTGGTCATTCAATGGGAGTCATGTAATGTTTTAGACTGTAATGCAGTGGATCCATAGGCATATGAGTCGGTCGTATTTATTTAAAAAGAAAATTGGCTATTATTTATATGTTGGTGTCAGAATTAGTCTTGGGATTTTGAGGACTTGTCGGTGAGGGCTCTTGGAGTCCAATAATCAGACCTGCATCCGCGAGTTAATTTCTGAGCCTGTTTTTATGGGATAGTCACTTCCCATTTGTAGCTAGTTGAGACATTGGGTCCTCGGGGGCCACTTGGTACGGTTATGTGAGACCGGTTACTAGCCATGGGCCGTAAATGTAATCCTAGCGAATGAGCATGATTAGGATCCTCGAGCCCCCCCCCCCCCATCTTAGTACGAGTCGGCGTGCTCGTGGCCATGAGTCCTAGTATAGTGAGCTTAATAACTTGGAATGTGGCCTACTTTTGTGTTCCGCCACTACCCTTGGAATTCGGGATTCCCCCGTCACCGGGAGGTGTTGTTTTGCAGTATTTAGTTTTATCCTTGTTTTCGGTGACGTGTTGAGTTGGGTTTTCCTCCATATACTCTAATTTTGGGGACTTGAGTTTACTCATATTTTGGTCGTCCGTTTTATAAAGTTTTATTCAAAGTCTAATATTTGAGTATTTACCATTAGTCACGTTTTGGATAAGTGTTGAGTTGCATTACCTCATGAAAGAAAGCTTTGTCGTTGAGACGTCCATTTATAAAATGTGTATAATTGGAGGACGGGTCTTTCTCATATTTAAAGTCATCCATTTTAAAGGATCATGATTTAAGTTGCATTGTTTTCATTTAACGATTCTTATATTCACGTTAAAAACTCTTGAACTCACTAGGCGTTAGCCAAACCTTTTTATTTGTCGGCATGTGCATCAGGTTCTATCTCGGGATTAGTTCTAGCGTTATTGTGAAGGGACGAGTGCTAGTTGTGTGCTCGAAGACGTGAATAGCTCGATGAAGACTTCCGCATTTACCTTGGATGTATCGACTGTCTTTGGGTTTTAGTAACACTCAGACTCTAAATAGTCTTTATGTAAGACTTTATTGATTTTGTTGATGGTTATATCTAGAATTGTAGTTCTAGTGTGAGCTTGTTGTAAGAGATCTTATCTCTCTTTGAGGTGTATTTGAAAGTTTTAAATTAGTCGTTCTTTCCAAATTTGAGGGTGTTACAAAAAATAAGTTATTCAGTAAGATTCTAAGGTTTTTATACATAAATCCAAATTTTTTCTATACGTACCCTTTCCAATTAAAAAACACGAACATTCCATTTATAAAAAAAACTCTCCCAAACAAAAATCTTCCCAATCTATACAAACTAATTAATCTACACAAAAAGCTTTATCCATACATGACTTTGAGGGTATTTACTTTTGACTTAATGGGCTTATTCGCATAGACGTTTTTGAGTGTTTACTTAGGGCTTAATAAAAAAAACTTAGCTTATTCGCACAACCCAAAATACACTCCTATTCAGATTCACCCAACAAAATTACTCCTACCCCTGGATTAGAAAACAAGCTCAAACATAAGATTGCCCTAGTCGCTCCATCTTCAACCTCTGTATAAGCAACCATCTTTAACCAGGTTTTGTTTGACCTCTTTTCCGGTGACGATTTCTTGGTCATCTTCTTCTTAGATCGATTTCCTTTCCCGTATTTTGTTCGACACTCATGCACCATCACCGTTGTACACCCCTGGACCATCTTCTTCTTCGATGATTTCTTGCTCATCATCTACTTGAATATGGACGATTGTAAATGTTTCAAGTTTGAAGTTTGCATATACCAATCAAGGTTCAAGGTTTCTTTTTCTCCAAGTTTGAAGCTTGCAGTTTCGTTTTCTCCAATCAAGGGTTAAGATTTTGATTTCTCCAAGTTTGGTGTTTGCTTATTTTCTTCTCTGTTTGTTGAGGATATACCTGCAATGACATTTGATTTTTGATTAGGGCATCTACTATAATATGTTTCGATTTATCTTCTCTACTTTTCGATTTCTCTTTCATTGAGGAATCTACTGTAATATGCTTGGATTTCTGGTGTTGAAATTTATTTCTTGGATGATGATAGATGCACACCATGTAATTGATAATTAATGTTATATGTAAAGTTCAACTAAACAAGGTATAATTTATACTAAGGGTAAAACAATCATTTTTATCATTCAGATTGTTGATTCAGGAAGAAAAGTAAATAACAACGTATTTTTATTTGGACAGATAAATTTATCTAGACAGACAAATTTTGATCCGTACAAGACTTAATAGAAAATTTGGTAAACAAGGAAAAACAACCACACAAGTGTAAGCGCGTGTAGGAGTCAGCAGACATTAATGGTTAATTCTGATCAGATCTACCCAATCACCATCTCACCCACCCCCTACCTTCTCAACACCTCTATAAATAAGTCCACCTCCCCTCTTCTCCAATTCGTGTCCACCATTCTTCTCTCCTCTCTATATCCGGAACAACGAACCAATCCGTCTCTCCTTTGATTCGGATCTTCCGGTTTTCTCTCCTTCTTACAGGTACGCTACTCATTTTGACTTCAATTCCATGTCAACAATGTTGTCTTGAACTGCTGATTCCTTTCGAGATTTTCTGCTTCTCATGATACCTAAGATTTGTAGTAATTACTCTGTTTTTGCTGTTAATTAAATATACTTTTGCAATAAAATGGAATTAGATCTCGAGGTAAACCGTAAACGTCCGTGATCTGTACCAATTTCTCTTTTTCTGTGTAGTGTTATGTATGTTTGTGTGTAGTGATGTAGCACACTCAAGTTGGACATTGAAATGTGCGAGATTCAGCTATTTTTGCGATAATTTATGACTCCGTGGGGCCCATTATGTTTTTGGTGATTGTGGACTTTGGAGGTAGTAAAAGTGTAAAACGGTAATTAAGGTAGTAGGATCTAGTAATTGAATCGTTTTTGTATGTTACGGAACTTATAATCGAATTATTTAATGACAAGCATAAGATCTGGTGTTTCTAGGGTTTAGAGAACCGCAGATCTGGTTTTGGATCTGTTTTTTTTCTTCTAGATCTAATCATTCATCAAAGTTCGTTGTTGGTCGAATGATTTTGTTCGGGTCAGCGAGAGTCTGCTTCACTGTGAATGAAAGAAATTCCAATCTGTTTCAGGTTTCTAAAGTGAAATTTTCTATTAGGTATGATGTATGGATTCAAGCAAAGTATTAGGTTTAATATGGACGGTTTTTAGATTGATTTAGTTAAGCCGAAAGTTAGGTTTTCTTCAAGACAACAACTACTCCTATCTTCTTTTAGTCAAAATGTCAGCTTATAGTTGAGTCTCTGACCAAGCACAAAATTTCCTTCGTACTGTAGTATTTGTAAGCAAACAACTAGTTTTTTAGGGTTGGCGGGTAAACACCTAGTTTTTGGGGTTGGTGGAGGGTTCTTGCTTATGAAAACCGCAATCATATTTTTCAAATAAATAATGCTATTTTATCTGCAAGTGCTGTTAGCTTTCTATAATTTTGCCTGAAAAGGGTTGTTTGTTTTCTTTAAAAAATCTCTTAATAGCTCTTAAGTCTGAATCGTTCAGACCTTTTTACACTTCACCTCTTATTAATCATAACTAAAATAAGATTTCAGACTTTATACCTCTTAAAAAACAAACGACACCTTAGTTTAGTGACTTGATGACGACAACTAGATCTTGGTGATGATGGCCTGTGTAGAAGTTTGGTTGTAATGCTCTGCATATCAACTTTTTAATTAGATCAATTTGAAGATGTATACGATATTGGTAAAGTTTAGCAAAAAAAAAATTGTTTTCTCAACAGTAATTTGGATTTGTAGTGGAGGGTATTAATTTGAATTGCTGTTTATCCTTCCTATTAAGTTGTTTGAATTGTGGTTGAACAGAGCAATGGCATCTCACATCGTCGGTTATCCCCGTATGGGCCCCAAGAGAGAGCTGAAATTCGCTCTTGAATCTTTCTGGGATGGCAAGAGCAGTGCCGAGGATTTGCAAAATGTGTCTGCTGATCTCAGATCATCCATCTGGAAACAGATGGCTGATGTTGGCATCAAGTACATCCCCAGCAACACTTTCTCATACTATGACCAAGTTCTTGACACCACTACCATGCTCGGTGCCGTTCCCCCAAGATACAACTGGAACGGTGGTGAAATTGGTTTCGACACTTACTTCTCGATGGCCAGAGGAAATGCCTCTGTCCCTGCTATGGAAATGACCAAGTGGTTCGACACCAACTAGTAAGTTGGATGCTTCCCTCTCAGCTTGTGGATCTTATTCTTTTTTGCATTGATAATGTTGAATATGATACAATGGATGAATAACTGTTGTATTCTTGGTACACAGCCATTTCATTGTCCCCGAGTTGGGCCCTGATGTGAAATTCTCTTATGCATCCCACAAGGCTGTGAACGAATACAAGGAGGCTAAGGCTGTATGTGTTCTTGATCTGCTATTACGAATTTAGATTTTTCTGATAGAGATTGTGGAATCTGCATATTTGGATGGTTAATAATTTTTCTTTTATGCAGCTTGGAGTTGATACCGTCCCTGTTTTTGTTGGCCCAGTCAGCTACCTATTGCTATCCAAACCTGCAAAGGGTGTTGAGAAAACTTTTGATCTTCTATCCCTTCTTGACAAAATCCTTCCAGTCTACAAGTATGTCTTCTTTTTAATTAATTTCTATTCTTTAAAATGAACTATGCTCTTGTTCTCACCATAACAAGAACTAATCTTGCAGGGAAGTTATTGCCGAGTTGAAGGAAGCTGGTGCGACCTGGATCCAGTTTGATGAAGCTACCCTTGTGAAGGATCTTGAGCCCCACCAATTGCAAGCTTTCACCAAGGCTTACTCTGAGCTAGAATCAACTTGCTCTGGTCTTAATGTCCTTGTTGCAACCTACTTTGCCGATATTCCTGCCGATGCATTCAAAACCCTCACCACCTTGCCCGGAGTTACAGGTTACACTTTCGATTTGGTTCGTGGTGAGAAGACTCTTGATTTGATCAAGACCAGCTTCCCCTCAGGCAAATACCTGTTTGCCGGAGTTGTTGATGGAAGGAACATCTGGGCTAATGACCTTGCTGGATCTCTCAGTACCCTCGAGTCCCTTGAGGCCATTGTCGGCAAAGGTAGTTTTTTCCTTATGTAACTACATAAGTATATATTTTTTGCTACAAAGTTCTTGTGCCAAATGGTTGAATTATTCCTAATATAAAATGCGGCTTGTGCAGATAAGCTTGTTGTGTCTACCTCTTCCTCACTCCTACACACCGCTGTGGATCTTGTAAATGAGACCAAGTTGGACGACGAAATCAAATCCTGGTTGGCATTTGCCGCTCAGAAGGTGGTTGAAGTTAATGCTTTGGCCAAGGCTCTGGCTGGTCACAAAGATGAGGTGAATTATTTGATATTTGTGTTTGCTTATCAATCCAGTTTTCAACTAAGATACAAGGGTGACTGATTTATTGTGTTCTTTTTCAGGCATTCTTTGCAGCTAATGCTGCTGCTCAGGCCTCAAGGAAGTGCTCCCCAAGAGTGAACAATGAAGCTGTCCAGAAGGCTGTAAGTGACATATATATCCCGACCATTTTCTTTGTGATTGTTTTTTTTATCACCATACTGCTGTGGCATTGCTGACATATCTCCCAAACAGTACACATCATGTAGCACTCCAGCCCATTTGTTTTGCACAATAGAAAATAGCCAACTTTTTGACATTTACTTATCTTAGTCTGCTCCCTTCCCTTTCTCAGGCTGCTGCTCTGAGGGGTTCTGACCATCGACGTGCCACCAATGTGAGTGCCAGATTGGATGCCCAGCAGAAGAAACTCAACCTTCCCATCCTCCCCACCACCACCATTGGTTCTTTCCCTCAAACCATTGAGCTCAGGAGAGTTCGTCGTGAGTACAAGGCAAAGAAGTGAGTATAACTCCACGTTTTACTTGATTATTCATCAGACAGGTTTTATAATTATGATGTGTGCGGTTTGAGCTTCTGTTCTCATAAATGATGCCTGTATAGGATCTCCGAGGAAGTGTATGTTAAAGCCATCAAGGAAGAGATCTTTAAAGTTGTCCAACTACAGGAAGAGCTTGACATTGATGTGCTTGTTCATGGAGAGCCAGAGGTATGCTCCCTCACTATAATTTGGCTTTCTTTCTTATGAGTGAAGAGAAGAGTCTAAAAGTTGTTTCCTTGTTGCAGAGGAATGATATGGTTGAGTACTTTGGTGAGCAATTGTCTGGTTTTGCATTCACTGCTAATGGATGGGTGCAATCTTATGGATCTCGATGTGTGAAGCCACCAATCATCTATGGTGATGTTAGCCGTCCCAAGGCCATGACCGTCTTCTGGTCCACCATGGCTCAAGAAATGACCAAGCGCCCAATGAAGGGTATGCTCACCGGGCCAGTCACCATTCTCAACTGGTCATTTGTTCGTAATGACCAGCCCAGGTATAAATAGTCATGGACCAATTAAGAAAGATGATTGATTTATATAAAAACTGGTTGTTAAATATGATTTTGTTTATTATTTCAGATTTGAAACTTGCTACCAGATTGCCTTAGCCATCAAGGATGAAGTGGAGGATCTTGAGAAGGCTGGAATCACAGTCATCCAAATTGATGAGGCTGCTTTGAGAGAAGGATTGCCATTGAGGAAGGCTGAGCATGCTTTCTACTTGGACTGGGCCGTCCACTCTTTCAGAATCACCAACGTCGGAGTCCTCGACACCACCCAGATCCACACCCACATGTGCTACTCCAACTTCAACGACATCATCCACTCCATCATCAACATGGATGCTGATGTCATCACCATCGAGAACTCTCGATCTGATGAGAAGCTTCTGTCAGTGTTCCGTGAGGGAGTGAAGTATGGTGCTGGAATCGGGCCCGGTGTGTACGACATCCACTCCCCAAGAATACCATCCATGGAGGAGATTGCTGACAGAATCAACAAAATGCTTGCTGTCTTGGAGACCAACATCCTGTGGGTGAACCCTGACTGTGGGCTCAAGACCCGTAAGTACGGAGAGGTGAAGCCAGCCCTTGAGAACATGGTTACAGCCGCCAAGAAGCTCCGCAGCGAGCTTGCCAGCGCAAAGTGAGGGAGGAAGAGTTTGGGTTGATCTTGATGGATGAGCTGAAAATTTTATGTTGTAGTAAACAAATAACTGGTTGGTTGGTGATGATTAGGTATTTCCATTTAGTGGCATCTGCTTGTTTTTGGGGCTTTTTTTGTTTTTGTTGAAGATATTGTTGAGGGCTTTTGCATACCCTCACTTGTAATGAAAATCTAAAGAAGATACAATTGCTATCCATTCCATTCATACATTGTCAATTAAATGACAAGTATAAGACTGAGCGAGTAAATACGTCAAAAACTAAACTACTCTTACAGTCTTGTAGGTACGGGAAACTATACGATAAACCATACCATGTAAAACACAATATATGCCATCTAGAAGTAGGTTGGTGGGCGTCGATTCTTGCATAGTGGTTGGACCATCAATTGCGATTATCAAGCTTGGGCTAAGAATGATTACCAAAAGTTGGCCATCGATGTCAAAACATGATTACCGAGTATGCGTGTTAACTTTTTATGTTTATTATTGTCGTTGATCAAGTAGTTTGACATAAGTACGATGTTTTGTTCAAGAACGATCGATTCTTATGAACGATATATTCTTATTCATGATGCTTGATTGATAGATGATATGGTTGAGTATATCTGTTGAAGCAAAAAAAAATCTCTAAAACCGTTGAATCCTTATGTTAGCATAGCTGTTGAAGATGTTATTCCATGCCAAACTTTTTTGACGCTTTGATTTTGTTTTAATGGTTAGCTTGACTGAACCTAACCAGACTAAAATCGTTTTCAATGGTCCTCAAATTATGGCTATGTTTGATCCATTTGCGTTGTATTTTCGAGTCTTTTTTACAAAGAAAAGAGAGGGAAAGGAAGAAAAAATCACATGTTCTTGAATATTTTTAGAAGAAAAAATAATGTTAATTTTCCTCCCAAAACATTTCTCCCAAATATGAGAGGAAAGAGAAGAAAATAAATAATAACAATTAAAATATTTATAAAAGCATACATCTATCAATCAAGAACAACCAATTATAAAACAAATAAAGATACATTTGTAAACGTGACATCTTTCTTTTACTTTCTTTTCTGCTCAACAACATAAAAGGTTTATCTTCATTCCTTCTCTTTCCCTCCTCTGCTATCCCTCGAAGACAAATACATATTTTTTTCTTCCCTTCTTTTTTGTTTCTGTTCTAAATTCGAGAACACAAAGTATATAACAGATTATTTTTTAAAAAAAAAGTCAACCTGTTTTTTTTTTTTTTTTTTTGAGGAAATGGACTAGGCTCAGTTATGGTCCTTGCGTAATGGGTCTCGGGCCAGTGGCCAGAGTGTGCATCTTTAGTGGGACGCTCATATTGCCTTATAATATATAATACTTATTAACATTTTCATTTTGTATTTATATATTTTGTTACATTTTTTATTTTTAATATTCCATCCACGAGTAAGACCCTTTGTTGCATAACCCATTTCTATTCTTGGGTTTCTGGGGATTTTTCTCAGAAGTCACCGGTTTGAGTCCTGCAAGGCCACTAGGGATTTTAATGACTATTCTCCAGGACTTCTAAGTCAAGATACACGCAAGTTGACCCGGACACACACGATTAACAAGAAAAATTGCAATAACACAAAGTGGTCGCTCCTTGAAATATATCAAATACATTGATTATTAAAGAACGTTGGGACGAAGTCAGGATTAAGATTCAGGAGAGCACCAAATGGCACACTTCATCAGCATTGATATACTTATCCAACTTAAGATTAAGCAATCACAAGAATGGTATTCTCTTTGGCAACCCGAAGCCAAGGAAGTCGATGTTTTTTGAGTTCATTATAACTCATGTTTACTTTTGGGTAAATCATAGAAATAAGGATTTGTCTATTAATTGGGTTGGTTGGCTTACTAATCCTTCCTTGCCATTACTTCTATGTAACTGTTTCTTTTTCTAGCTTTTTGCTAGTTTTATAAAAGTTCGCCCTTCAAAAAAAAAACAATCACAAGTATTGGTGACCCACATTTAAATTGTTTTGAAAACATGCAGCAAATCCAATCAATAAGGGATGTCCAAGTCTCTAAGAAATGAAGAAAAAAAATATCTTCACTGCTTGCTAGTGGTTTTAACCTCATTAAGGGGTCGTTTACCAAACAAATAATAGGGTAAGTGCTTACTGGATCCCTTACCTTATAGGATGAGCATTACAAGGAATGAGAATCTTATCCTATAAGAGGCACACCAAAGAGCGAGAATCTTACCTTGCAAGTGAGGGTGATGACTTTTACGCGGTTACCGGGTAAAAAGACATTTACTAACAAAGCTTACTATACCATTTTGATGGCTAAGAATCTTACCTAATAAGGTAAGTGAGGGTGGTAAACAACTAATCAGTAAGCGCTTACCTTATTAGCGGTCGGTAAACGCCCTTTAAGAGTGCTAAAGCAACAACACTAAGGGGGCGTTTGGTTCACATAATGGAATTTGATGGAATTAGAATCCATCGAAGAAATTTGACTTTGAAGGAATTGGAATAAAATTTGATGGAATTTGTCCAAGCGTTTGGTTACTAGGAATTCAATTTCTTCACTTAAGCCAAGGGATGATGAATTCCTTAAATCGTGGAATTCAATGGAATTTAAAGGATTCTATCGCTTTCATTCCGCGAATCAAACGTAAGCATGGAATTTGGTCAATGGAATTGGCCATTCCAATTCCTTCAAATTCCTTCCAAAGCCCCTAAGGGGGCGTTTGGTTCACATAATGGAATTTAATTGAATTGGAATCTATGGAATGAATTTGACTTTGAAGGAATTGGAATGAAATTTGATCACGCGTTTGGTTGATAGGAATTCAATTCCTTCACTTAAACCAAAGAATGATGAATTATTTAAGGTGTGGAATTCAATGGAATTGGAAGGATTCCATCGCTTTCATTCCGTGAACCAAACGTACGCTTGGAATTTGGTCATTCCAATTCTTTCAAATTCCATTCAATTCCATGAACCAAACGACCAATAAAAGAGTTTTTGAAGGAGATTGAAATGCAAATGGGTAATGCAACAAGAAGACCAAAAGGTTCGGTAAGAAGGGGAGATGAAATGCAAATAGGTAAGAAATATTAATAAAAAAAATAAGTTAATTCTCAGGAGGAGCAACACCAATAGTTTCTCTAGGGGGAGATGAAATGCAATGGGTAAAAAATATTAACAAAAAAGAAAAAGTTAACTTTCAGGGGGAATATGCACATCTTCTAGTGCTAACGGTAAAAACATATTAGCATCGTTTATATCTTATTTTATTTTATACATTATGTTATTTGAGTATATTCTCAATTACAAAATATAAGGCCAAAAAAAAAACACATAGAAAAGCCCAAAGAATGTCGTGAATAACAAGCTCATTGTAACTTTGGAGATGTTAACAACAAAAATATATCATCATAAATAGACGCATTTACATTTTTATAAATCAAACTTAAGGCACAAACTTCACATATTTCAATCAAATAATTGTGACCTCAAATATCCGAAGACAAGCAATGGCCACATTTAGCCACATTGTTGTCGTTTTTGCCATTGCAATTACGGTGCTACTTCCGGCGACCACCATGGCAACTAATTACGTGGTGGGAGATGACAGTGGTTGGACGACGAATTATGATTATCGGGCATGGGCCAAAGGCAAAGCTTTCCATGTTGGTGACAAACTAGGTGAACCCTTTATTTTTGTGTGATTTCTTTTGATTTTGAAAAAAAAATATGTTTTTTTCGATACTCACATAAAATTTGTTTGATTCAGTGTTCAATTACCAACAAGGCTCGCACAATGTGTACAAAGTGAACGGTACCCGCATTTGCTAGTTGCATTGTTCCTTCGCCAGGGTCTGGTCTTACATCTGGGAACGACGTTGTGACATTAATGACCCCAGGGAAAAAATGGTACATTTGTGGTGTGGCAACACACTGTGCCGACTTCAACCAAAAGTTGGTCATCAATGTCGACGGGATGGCTCCGGCACCCGCACCAAGCAGTGCAACCAAGTACGGATATAAGAGCTTCATGGCCATCGTCCTTGTTTTGGCAATATTTGTCATGTTTTAACTCTGATATGTACTTTTATTAATTCAATTGATGTAAGAATAAGATATACGGCTCTTTGATAGGCCATTCAACAATGTCATATTAAAAAAAATATCATGTTACTTAGAATATGAACAATTTACTAGCAAAAAAGTTAAGTTTTCACCCTATTCGCTCCAAACTCCGATATAACAAAATTTATGTTTAAATAAAATTACATCGATATGATATTGGATCTATCAATTTATCATATGAATCCACTGCTATGTGAAAGGAGTTCGTCATGAGTTGATACTAGTCTTGCTTGTTAATGCAATGATTTGAGTCTCTAAAATCCCCGATTGGGACGTTCTCCATGATTGCATCTCTCAAATCCATCCCATATTTATTCTTGTAAAGTTTTCTTATTTTGTTCAAATCAATCTCACTCCGACTCATCATTAACCCTCATCAATTTTTCTTTCTCTAATTCTTGCTTCTAATGCCTGAAATTAAAATAAAGAAGAGACACATAATCATATATGTACAATATTGAAAAACGTTCTCTTATACATATTATCGAATAAGGTAATCATTTTGGGTTGTTTGAAGAACTATAAAGTCATAAATTAAAAAAAAAAAACCTCATTAATCTTTTTCTTCTTCTTGTGTTTTATTATTTTTTTAAATTAAATTTGGAATATAAGTTATTTAAAATAAAAATAGTGCTTGAATTTCTTTGAAGTTTGATAGCAAAAATACACACGTGTAAAATGTGGCACAATAGTGATGCAAGTATACGCCAACTGTTGAGTTCGTTTTACAAGATATAATGGTAAGGACCAGATATCGTATCCATATGGATTGAACTTAACTAAGAATAAGAGATTTCTACGAACTTCCGGTGCAAAGTTTAAAGTCTTATAAATTGGTTGGTTTAGAGAAGAATATTAAAATTTTGAATTAACAAGATAATAAAAGACGGATACGGGTGCAAGTTTTCCCCGAGAGCATATTAGTAACTAAATAGTTAACAAAATCGGCCACAATGTGACCCCACACGATTTCCTCCTCTCAAAGTTGTGTCATATAGGTTGCGATTACGGTTTTATTATAAAGTATCCGCAAGTGTTAACTTTTGGTTTGCCAATCTCACTAAGTAGATCTTGAAGATCTTGGCCCCACCAGTGTGGAGAAATGTGTATATCTCTATGACACACCAACTCAAGGTTCTAAATGGCGTGAGGCGTGGTGTGGCGGCGAGGTCAAGCATCAAGTCTTACGAGTTATGGCGAGGCCATGACGTTTTCCAAGGCGTGGCTTAAGGCGACAAATCTGTATATAATTTATATGTATATATGTGTATGTGTGTGTTTTTATCAGTGTCTTAAACAACAATGAACAAGTTATTAACAATTTAAATTCATATAAAACGATAAACAAAATAATTTCTAAATTATAATCGATACTAATGGATAAATTCCAATCAAATTTCGAAGTACACAAATTCGAAGAATCGAAAGTACACAAATTTGTAATGCCATAACGCACCATAACGAGCTCGGCGTCGAGAATTTGTAACGCCATGGCGCGCCATAAAAAGCTCGCCGCCTTATCTCGATACCAAGGGGTAAAACGTGGCGGCAAGGCCACACCTCGACGCCATGACGCGTTTTTTAGAACCTTGCACCAACTCGATCAACATATGGACCTTAGTTTGATTATGTAAAAGTCCATATTTCTATGCGATTATTGAAGATTTTCTTAAACCTTCTTGTATCATCCAAGTCGTATTCGGATCCGCCCCTCTCGAGGTCAAAGATCTAATATTAACACACAAGTGATCGGTTTGTCTGTGTTGAGTTAAAGCTTCAACTTGAATTACCAAACCGAGTTAACCAAAATGCGGTAACACCCAAGTGTTACATTTTAATCTTTCGGGTTTGACTTACACCCACACCCAAAGGGGGAGGGGGGGGGGGGTAACTACTAGTCATAAATAAATACATGATAAAAGAAAAATGAAGCTGAAAATTAAATTGTATTAATCTGAAACTTGCCACTGTTACTCACTATAGTGGCGACGAAATTAAAAGCACAAAAATTAAATCTAAGAATACAAGAGCAAAACTAAAACTTAGTTAAAAACTTGAAAAATAAAGTGTTTGATGAAGAATGAAGTCATTCAAATGCCAATCCTAAGCTCCTTTATATATATGAGAAAAGATGAGGGTGACTTGAGGGGAGAAATCGACTTCTCATCACTTGTCTTCTTCCCAAGCTTGTCCTCGTCCACTTTGTCTTCTTTCTTTTCTCAAAGGTTTCAGCTTTGACCAAGTCCACACCTGAAAATCTCCTTCATAATTTTGGCAATAAAATCGCCATAAAGATTTCCAGCCGTTGCTTACCACAGTAGTGACTTGCCACAATGACTTCCAACGTCAAAATCCGATTTTTAATTAAGCTATTTCCTGACTTTATGGATGATTTGGATCAAAGAATTAATAGAATCTCAAATGGTTGGAATAGTAAAAAGAATTAACCAACTTTTTTCCTCCCGAAAATAGACTACTTGAGGTAAAAGGACCAAATACGTAACTTTTACTTTATCAATATATGAAATACTTCAAATATTATTGGTTATAAGATTTGTACTTGCGTAATGCAGCGCAATACATCTTGATTTTAATGTTTTGTTTTGTTTTTTTGTTTTTGTCGATCTTATAATAAGTTTTGTTGATTTAGGTTTAATAATAATGTAATTAATTGTAGGTATATTAATATAATTATTTTTTATAAAACAAATAATCAAGTATTCTGTTAGAATTCAATGATTATCATATTTATATTTTAGAATTTTTATATTTAAAATAAGATATTTATCCTGTATTTGATTATGTTTATCAGTTGATTATGAATTCAAACATGTAGCCTTAAAAACTGTACTTATGCAACATTTAATCGTAATGTTGAATTTTAAGTAATATGCATCAATAAAAAGTACTTAATGCATAAAAATTTGTTTTTAAGAGTTTTTCTCAAATGCATTATAATATAGTACTAGAAACGTACTTGCGCAATGCAGCGAGATACATCACGATTTTAATGTTTCATTTTAATTTTTTGTCGATTTACGGTACGATTTTGGGTGGTTTTGAGAAAGTGATTATGTTTTTTTTATAAATTTGTTTAATTTAGGATTAATAATATAATATTTTTTATATAAAAAAATTAAATATTTTGTTAGAATTCAATAATTATCTTATATATTTTAATGACATCTAAAAAAAATAACCAATTACATATTTAATAATATAATTAAAACAAAATTATAGTAATATAATATATTAATTAATAGTGATACATGGAAATGTTTGCATAAAAGGAAGACCTTGCACATACCAAATTAGTGGGTGTTAGAAGCCTGCAGTAGTAATATGTATCTTGTGCTTTGATACTTGTAAATTAAGAGATTTTTAAAATCTTGCATAAAATGATGGTACCTTGTGCCTAATAATTTGTATTTAAAAGTTTTTTATTCGTGATTTATAATATAGTATAGATAGATAACCTTAAGACAACTTAATTGACAAATAAAGACTAGGTCTTGGGAGCCTATTGGTCTTCTCAAGACCGTTTTTTTTTTTTTTTCTTTACTTTCATCTTGAGGACCCCCCCATAGAATTAGTCGATTTATGCAAAAAATGACCCGAACATCATAGTTAAAAAAAACTTAATGAGATAAAACTTTTACCTTTGTATAGGTATGGCCGTAAATATGAGAATTTAACTAAAATAGCCAATCTCTCCAACCAATTTCACTTTTTAGCCACTTTTTCAATATTTTAACCAGAGTTTATACAAATGAATTTTCATATTAAAAAATAGAAAAAAATATTTTTCTGCATAAAGGTTTATATTTTTACCTAAAGAATCCTTATGTATATGCGTAAGAATTTTTTCTCTTTATTTTTTTTCTTTTCCAAAAATCAGTTTTTACATAAATGTGTAAAAGCATCTACACAAAGACCAACTATTTTAAGAAGAGACTATGAAAAGTCGCTTAAAAATGAATTTTGGTGATGAAATTGAAAATTTAAGTCAATTTCCCCATTAAATATGCTTTGTAGGTTGAGTTGTGAAATGCTTCTTCTACCTAAAATTTCTAGCACAACTCCTTCAACACAGTCAAATATATTAATGACACTGATTATTAAATCTAATTTTTTTTGGAAGTATATAAAATTTATATGTCACAAATGAACTCACACACCTTCGTTATCTTTAGTGATGTTTGAACTCGTTATCTTTAGTGATGTTTGAACTCTTGACTTTTAAGGAGGCAAAAAGCCCAAATTACCGTTAGGCCAAAGGCTATTTGGTTCATTAAATTAATTTTCATGTCTAATTGTTCGACATATAGTTGTATTACCCGTTAACATGACAATAATCTTGATATTTCCAAAAATACTCGGGTTTTAAATTTTATGCCGTCGTAGATGAAAATAGTCTTGATCAAAGAGGTGCTAGCCTAGTGGTAAGGCCCTGAGAGGATAGTGCATGGTATGCCTATTTACTAGGGTTCGAATCATGGGGGACGCACTTCGGCGATACCCAGACCTTGGGTCGGCCTTCGGGTCGGTTCGAGTCCATGTTTACGAGCATACCAGTCTATGGGTATGCGGGTTCGGTCTTGACCGGACTTAATCGTACCTGGGCGGGTCCAGTCCTTTGGACTGGGCCGGGTCGCCGTAGATTAGTCGGTGCTGCCCAATTGGATGTCCGGATACCGCGGGTGCGTGTGTGTGGGCATAGCCCAAGTTGCCGTACAAAAAAAAGATGAAAATAGTCTTGTATCGCAAGGGTCCATTGGTAAAATACAAATTAGTGCCCTTAGATCTTTATTTTTTTAAAATACTTTTTGCTATTTGGTCTTGTCTTCTTTCAATATATTCTTCGATTACAAAATTGACAAAAAGAAGCCCGAAAAATGTCGTGATTAACAAACTCATTGTATTCTAGTAGATGTTACCAAGAAAAATATATCATCATAAATAGACGCATTTACATTTTTCTAAATCAAACTTAAGGCACGAGCATCATATATTTCTATCAAATAATAGTGACTTCAAGAATCCAAATACAAGCAATGGCCACCTTTAGCCACATTGTTGTCGTTTTTGCCATTGCAGTTGCGGTGTTACTTCCGACGACCACCATGGCAACTGATTACGTGGTGGGAGATGACAGTGGTTGGACGACGAATTATGATTATCAGGCATGGGCCAAAGGCAAAGCTTTCCACGTTGGTGACAAACTAGGTGAACCCTTTATTCTTGTGTGACTTATGTTGATTTTGGAAAAAAGAAATAAGTTGTTTTCGACACTAACTGTATCATAAAATTTGTTTGATTCAGTGTTCAATTACCAACAAGGATCACACAATGTGTTCAAAGTGAATGGTACTGCATTTGCTAGTTGCATTGTTCCTTCACCAGGGTCTGGTCTTACGTCTGGAAACGACGTTGTGACGCTAATGACCCCAGGGAAAAATGGTATATTTGTGGTGTGGCAACACACTGTGCCGACTTCAACCAAAAGTTGGTCATCAATGTCGATGGGATGGCTCCAGCACCCGCACCAAGCAGTGCAACCAAGTACGAATATAAGATCTTCACGGCCATCGTCGTTGTTTTGGCGATATTCGTCATGTTTTAACTCTGATATTACTTTTATTAATTCAATTGATGTAAGAATAAGACACATTGTTCTTTCATAGGCCATTCAACAATTTTATATTATAAAAATATCATGTTACTCATGAACGATTTACTAGCAAAATAGTTATGATTTCACTCTATTCGATTCAAACTCAGATATAACAAATTTTTTGTTCTAATAAAATTACACCAATATGATACTGGATTTATCAAGTTTCATATGAATCCAGTGCGACATGAAAGAGTTCATCATGAGTCGATACTAGTCTTGTTTGTCAATACAATAACCAAATCTCTAAAATCCCCGACTGGGACGTTCTCCCATGATCACATCTCTCAGATCCATCTCATATTTGTTGTTGTAAAAATTTCTTATTTTGTTCATATCGATCTCACTTCACTTCGACTCATCATTATACGTTCCAAAACTCTCATCACTTTTTCTTCCTTTAACACTTGCTTCTAAAGCCTGAAATTAAAAGAAAAGAAGAGACACATAATCATATACAATATTGAAGATTGTTTTATTATACATATTATTGAATAAAGCAGTAAATTTGGGTTGCTTGAATAACTTTAAAGTCATGAATTAAAATAAAAACCTTTATTCCAAACCTCTTTAATATTGGGAAATATTTTATTATTTAAAAAAATTAAAATTGGAATATAAATTTTTCTAAAATACAACTATTGGATAAAGCTTCTTTGAAGTTGAATGGAATCTTCTTTAACTTTTACTTGAAAAGCAAACATAAAATTGGTCACCTTTGCATAATATTTTGGTGGATTGTTTAGGAATTTCACCACAAATTCAAGGCTTCTTCAAATTCTTCATCATATTTATTCTTGAAACTAGTGTTGATACCGTGCGTTGCGCACGGTGATTAAAATTCATGTTAAAGAGATTTGTTAAAAAAGAATTCAATGATTATTTTAATTTATATTTGTGAAAAATCCATTTGTTTTTTCCGCGCTCTGTACGACCGTGTTGTTGAATGATATATATGACAGACATCGATAAGTTTGAACTGAATATGAAGTGGTAAAATTATCATAATAATTATGATACACTATAAAATTGTTTTTGCTTTTGGTTGTCTTAGTATAAGAGTAAAGATTGGTGTAATATATTGTTTGTAAAAAATAACAGTATAATCAATAATGTATAAATAACATATGTGAATTCGGTACATTATTGGGAGAGATGGAGGGGAGCCGAATATTGCTTTATATGATGAACATTCCAAATAAAATTGCGTCACGGTTGAAAATCAATCGTTAGATGGCAGACTCGTTTTCCTGTAAGAAGTAATAAAATGAAAAGTAGTTAATGCATTGTGTTGGTGTTATAGGGAAGAATATATGATAGTTATTTAGTATAAAATCATATATGATTTTGGTGTTAAGTATGAAATTGGTGTTACGTATTTAGAATAAAATCATATGTGATTTTGGTGTCAAATATTATAGCCAAGTTATTCGGTACAAAATCATATATGATTTTGGTGTTAAGTATTTAGAACAAAATCACATGTGATTTAGGGTTGCAAACTAATAACATCATTTACAATAAGGTATAATCACATGTGATGCATACTACACTTAAACAATCTGTCAAATTTCTTTACAATATAATCATAAATGATTTTGGATTGCATATTGTACACTATATAATCATATGTGATTTGGGTTACATAATTGGGATTTGTTTGAAAAAACAAATAGACCAGGTAAACTACCAAAATGAATTAACCGGATTTGATTTAATAAAGAAAAAGGATAAATACGTTTTTGATTTGAATTAAATAGTATAATCCATGTTTTTTGGAAGTTAATATTATCCTAAATTATCCATAACATAATATGACTTTATTGCCCTTTTACTCTTATTTTTAGAAACTATTATTTTCGGAATTAATTTAAAAAATGATTGGCTGAGAATCGTCCCCTTATTCTTTTAAATACACTATGTTTTCGTTTGAACCCACCCATATATATATATATATATATATATATATATATAGAGAGAGAGAGAGAGAGAGAGGTTCAAGGGAAAACCTCAAATAAATGAAAAACTAAAAAACACCTTATCAACCGTTAGATTAAATGATCTGATGGATGTGATTAAAAAAGCGGTTACAACAATATTTTTTTCTCCACCCCCTATTTTTTATTCGAAAAAAATACTAAAAATGAACAAAATTCGAGCGAAATAAATTACACCAAATAAACGATCATATTTTTCTCGTTAATTTGACATCCATATTCATATACTTTTTCATTCGGTTTTTCGTGGTTTTTCGGTTTTCCATTTATTTAGAGTTTTCTCCTGAACATGACCCAATATTTATTTATTTATTTAGAATTATATATATATAATTCTAAGAAATATTATATGAACCGATATTTTTGACCGATATATCATCGATATTTTCGATATATCACCGATATTTTTGACCGATATATCACCGATATATCGTGTATCGGTTCTTGACCGCAACACAACCGATATCCGATATTAACAGCAAAGGTTTGTGCTGTGCCACAACGGGTTCTCCTTTTCTATCCACACTTGAGCTCCGGCCGTTGAATCTTTCAATGTATGCTACTGATTTTGAGGATAATTTCTCCTTAAAGGTAGCAGCCAGAGTGAATTTTGGTGTTGCAAGCACAAAAGCCATAAAGTATGCTCCCACCAGGGTTATTTAGAAAATAGACTTTGGACAAATTTTTTAGAATACATTATTTTGAGGCATTATTCTGTAGGAGTTATTTTCCTGAATAACCCCTCCCACCAAAATTGATATCTTACAAACATATGATACTTTGATTGCAAAGGTCCATGTTGAATCAGTTTGACACTTTTAACAGGTACCCAGATGATCCGTATGACCGAATCTGGGATTCAGATCTTGCAAAAAGGCATAATTTTCTTAAAACATAGATATCAATTTAAACTTATCAAAAATAATATTTTGCTCTAAAAAAATCAAAACAAAAAGATTTGGTGTAATTTTAAGAACACTAAGGGGCCGTTTACCAAATACTTACTGTAACACCCTCAAATCTGGAAATATCATCTTATTTAAAAAAATTTAAATACATCAATAAATGAATCATCTACAACCACAAATTTAGATTCAACTACAATACACCTATTCCATCTTAAACATACGGACTATAAATGACGGGTGCTACTCATACCCATGCATAGTCACTATCTCCATAAGGCGGAAGACTTCACCGAATACTTACTTTCGGATCTGGCTAAGGCTTTACTCTTCATAGGGTTGCTAGAACCAACTCCCAACCTTGAAACCTGATGCACACGCCGACAAATAAAAAGGTTAGACTTAACGCCTATGAGCTCAAGAGTTTTTCAACATATAAAAAATAATCGTTTAAAAAGAAAGGTTGCGATTAAAGTTATAGTCCTTCAATATGATACGTCTTACATGTGAAAACGACTCATTTTCCAATAATATGCATTTTAGACAAAGAACACCAATTTGGACATTTTCCAAACCAAACTGCTTCAAAGATGATGATACCAATGTAAGTCGCCCATTCATAAATTAGCTTTAACCCAAAACTCACTCAAAGCGTAAATATAAATTGAACTCTCCATTTATGAAGATACAGTTAAACCTTTTATCCCAAAACACCCAAAACACGGGTGGGGCATAATACTCAACCCATAAATCAATGGTAAAACCCAATTACACAAAACGTCACCGAAAACTTGGATAATAAAACTCAATACCCCAAAACAACACCTTTCGGTGATGGGGGAGACCCGATTCCATACAATGTGACGGTCCACAAAGTAAGCCCATTTTATGTTGTTAAGACTAGTCATAAAAACAAAGTACACGCAAGGGATGTCAGGCTCAGTGGCTTTAAACGTACACCCACGGAAACTCAAGTTCAACCCCGAAGGGTTCCTACGTCGAGCTCCCCATCCAATATCGTAATACTTGAGCACGAAGGACTTATATTTCATCCGGTACCTAACGTGCCTCGACATGGAAAACTAGTCGTCCCACGCCGGAACAATACTTCCAAGCGCAAGGGATGTCAGGCTCAGTGGCTTTAAACGTACACCCACGAGATATCGAGTTCAACCGCGAACGGTCCTTATGTCGAGTCCCTCATCCAATATCGCAACCAAGGCTCGAAGTCGAGCTACCAAAACTGGACAATTGTCCAAAAACCCCATCAAAATAACAATGTCAAGCCGCAGGCTTAGCAATCCATTGACTCATTGATAAATGAAAATAAAAATACGATAAAACGCACTCGACCAACGGATATGCAAACACAACGACCAAAAGTAAGATTAGTTCAAAACTCAACATTAGTTGAGACAACCCATTTTCCAAATAAACTTATACCCTTATATTTTTCCAAATGTCTCATAACACAAAAATATACATTTTCCAACTTTAACTGCTGATAAGAATAAAAATCATAAAATGAGACTATAAACATTCTTTCAAGTACCTCGCATAAATGTGCAATTAATACTTTATAAAACGTTCTATTTCATGAATGATGCATAAAACCCGACAAACATTTAAAATTTTATTTCTTTGACTAAATATCTATTTATGCAATAAGACTTCAAAACACATTCATTTGTGACACATATATTAAATGCCCAAAAATCCCAAATGTAGGTATTATATAAAGTTTGTAAAGTTGAATACTTCAAATAATCAAAGATTAGCAAATAACCCAACATTTGATAATTTCATGTAGAACACATAAACACTTTAAAATAAACATTTTGGCATGTACAACATTTTCACAAATCAACTTGAAATCACCTTGCTAGATTTAGGCTAAATCTAGATTTCACCCAATGAGCTCTTTTGAAGGCCGCTTGAATCCTCAAGCCAAAAACTTCCAAAACCTAGATTCATACAAATCCAAACCATAAATACCCATACATAATCATATAGAAGCATTTCCCCAACCTTTACATACTAAAATCCTCAACAAGATCAAAACCCTAGTTTTCCAAAACCATCAAACCGAGATTTGAGATACCAAACACTAAGAAACCACTAATGGAGCATTATAACATTATTTCAAGAAAGTTTACCATTATAGATGACGAGACTTTCCGAGAACACCCACTCCAACTCTTCAACCCGAGCTCCCAACCGATGAACTTGATGAGGGAGATGAAAATGGAGGTTTTGTGGTTCAAGATTCCAACTAGATAGATGGTGAGTAGACATGTAGTTTGGGGAGGAAAACCCCCCAAAATAGGTTAGGGTTCGGTTTTGGGGTTTGGGAGAGAAAAGGGGAGAAGATAGAAATGAGAAAATGAGAAGAAATGGTGAAAATCGCAACATTTAATCCACTGATACGCGCGGCTATAGTGCCAGGCGATTGTGCCAGTGGCACAATTGCTGGCACAATCGTCAGAGATGTACCGCGGGCTCTCAGCCTTGGCGATTGTGCCAAGCTATTGTGCCCTCTGGCACAATTGCTGGCATGGTCGCCCGGGTGCCTCCGAACTCGAAAAATCCGACTTTTCAACGCCAAAACTCCCAATTTTCCGAGGGTCTTTAAACAATGCATTTCCCCAACAAAACCCCACGGTTTACAGGTCACATAAATTTCCGGGTGACATTTACTTACCGAAAATTACGGGTGTTACACTTACCGACAAAAGCACCAACCTCACTTACCTTATCGGGGGACATTTTCGACCATCAAAGGATTGTTGATAAACGTATTTTACCAAGTAAGTGCTTACCAGATAAAAGTCTTCTACATCATTTACCCAGTAAGATTCTTGGTCCTTGTTATGTCCTTTACCAGGTAAGATTATAGATCCTTGTAATGCCATCCGAAAGGTAACACCCGGTAAACACTTACCTAAGAAACATTTGGTAAGTAACGTCTAAGTTTTGTTTTACTGAGCTCGTACATCTTAAATGTCCTCATCTCTCAAATATTTAATTGTTATAATATAAGTTGTAAAACTTTAGTTTGTTAAAGTGTTCTTAGTAGTTTCTCTCTGCTCATTGACGCCACCCAGTCCATGTAATACTCCCATCAACACCAACTTTTGGCTTCATTTCACACAACACAACACAATCACAAAACATTTGACATTTTTAACATTGACATTATGTTTATATATATATATATATATATATATATATATATATATATATATTTCTTTTTATATTTTCTGCAGATCATTGACATTATGTTTATATGCTCTGGGACTTCAGAACTATACTTAGAATTTGTTAGGTATGATCAATCACAATTCACAAATTTAGTATATATATTGAATTAAATGCAATAAATAGGAATAATTTACAAACTTATGTAGTAAACATAAAACAATAAAATAATCATAAACCTTACTTGAAATCAACGATTCTCTGTTTCAACGAATAGATTGAGGCCCGCGAAGAACGCAGTGTCCTAAGACAAAATCCGCCCGATGTATCGGCGTTGTCTAGAGGATACAACAATCGTATTCAAGTTTGTAACTTGAATATATCGAATCTTCATATGTTTGATGACGAATTTGTAGAGAGAAAAACCCAGAAATTTGATAAATTTCGTGTGTGTTGAATATGGAAAAGGTGCAACAATTTATATGAGAAGTTTGTTAACCGAATAAACTGTCAGCGCTCCTCGCGTCCGCCCGCGCAGGTCAATTCGCGCGGAGAACCGCGCCAGACTCTGGATGCCATACGTAAAAGTGTTCCGCGCTTGCGACCGCGCGGCTCGGGTCGCACCAAGACCCGCACCGACCACTGTCATTCTTGCATACACTTTCCACCGTCAATGAATCTCGACCCCAAGAGCCCCAAGGCCCAAGACCCAATCTTTGACAATTAATATGTATATACTAATGTCAATGAGAGACTACCAATCACACCATAATCCAAGCCCAAACAATTAATTGATTCATTTAATGCTCATTGGTTTGGATTTATTAAGTGGTGTAATCTTTCTCTTGGCTCCTATATGGGACTAGGTTTCTCAAGTCTATACTAAGTTCCAACAGAATTTGCCCTGTAATTAGATTATTTGGTGGACTTAACCCTATTTTAGCATTTACAAAGAATTGCCTCATTTATTTTATGGTACTTGATCGCGTGGGGACGTTTTTTCCATGAAGTTGAGTAAGACCATAATCCAAGCCCAAACAATTAATTGATTCATTTAATGCTCATTGGTTTGGATTTATTAAGTGGTGTAATCTTTCTCTTGGCTCCTATATGGGACTAGGTTTCTCAAGTCTATACTAAGTTCCAACAGAATTTGCCCTGTAATTAGATTATTTGGTGGACTTAACCCTATTTTAGCATTTACAAAGAATTGCCTCATTTATTTTATGGTACTTGATCGCGTGGGGACGTTTTTTCCATGAAGTTGAGTAAGAGAAAATGGTTGACCAGGACTTCCTACAAGAAAATTCTGTCTTTTTGCAAGATCTGAATACCAGATTTGGTCATACGGATCATCTGGTACCTGTTAAAAATGTCAAATGCTCTGCAAAAAAGATAAAAAAATATATATATACCAGACATCTCCAATGCAAGGTTCTTATAAGCAAAAAGTGTAACGACTTATAAGAACTAACATTGTGAAGAGTTCTATAAGAACCTAAAGCCCTCTAGGTTCTTAAATAAGAATCTTGGTTCTTACCTTGATGTTTGGTGTGAAGTAACAATGTTCTCATTCTCATTGGTACTTAAATTAAATATTTGATATTTATTTATAAACATATAATAATTATTGATGTTGACAAATGCATAAGACCTACAAAAATGAGGTTCTTATAAGAACTACTATTGTGAACTTTTATGTGAATTTTTAATTTGATGAGGTGGAAATGAGATGACACCAAAAATTACAAAAAATAGGTTCTTATAAGAACCTCCATTCGAGATGCTCTTATTTTACGGAAAAAGTTAATATTTTTAAACACAAAAACTGATGAACCAACTTCTTTTTTCCTCCCAAAAATAGTCTACTTGAGGTACAAGGAACAAATACGTAAGTTTTACTTTTACCATATATATGGATTACTTCAAATATTATTGGTTATAACCTTCAGACCCAATTTAACCGACAAATAAATACTAGGTCTTAGGGGGGTCTATCTAGTCTTCTCAAGACCACTATTTTTTTCCTGACTATTATCTTCAGGACATCATAGAATTAGTCGAGGTATGCATAAACTGACCCGAACAGGCGAACACCAGAATTAAAAAGAAAAAAAAACTATATGAGATAAAGTTTTTACCTTTGTATAGGTATGTCCATAAATATGAGAAATTTATTAAAATACCCAATCTCTCCAACGAATTTCACTTTTTAGCCACTTTTTTAATTGAATTTGTATTTTAGTTGGGGTTTATGTTGCCTAAACTCCATTTTCAGATTAAAAAATAGAAATAAGATTTTTTGGTGTGCAAATTCAGATTTTTGCATAAGAATTCAATTTTTTGTGTGAAGAATTCTTACGCATATGTGCAAGGACTTTTTTTCCCTTTTTATCCCCCCCCCCCCCCCCAAAAAAAAAATCGGTCTTTACGTAAATGAATAAAACATCTTCGTAAAGATTAGGCTATTTTAGGAAGAGACTTTGAAAAATAGTTAAAAACTAAATTTGATTGATGGAATTAACTATCTCAGTCAATTTCCCCGTAAATATACTTGTAGAAAGTGAGATTGAGTTGTGGAATGCTTCTTTTACTTAAAATTTCTAGCACAACTCCTTCATCAATCTTTGAACCCTTCTCGGTCTTTTACTTAGAATTTCTAACACAACTCCTTCACCACAGTCAAATATATCAAATACATTGATTATTAAAGTTAATTTTTAAGGAGACGAAAAGCCCGAATACGGTTAGGCCAAAGGCCATTTGGTTCTTAAATTTATCTTCTCATGTCTAATGGCTCGACATAAGGTTGGATTACCCGTTAACATGACAATAATCTGAAATTTTCCAAAAATGCCCTATTTCGGGTTTTAAATTTTATGCCGTCGTAGATGAAAGTAGTCTTGTATCGCAAGGGGCTATCTGTAAAGTACAAACTAGTATAGCTTACATCTTTATTTTTTTAAAATATTTTTTGCTATTTGGTCTTGTGTTCTTTCAATATATTCTTCAGTTACAAATTGACGGCAAGAAAATGATACAAAAAAGCGCAAACTACAAATATCGTGAATAACAAGCTCATTGTAACTTTGTAGATGTTAACAAGAAAAATATATCATCATAAATAGATGCATTTACATTTTTATAAATCAAACTTAAGGCACGAACATCACATATTTCAATCAAATAATTGTGACTTCAAGAATCCAAAGACAAGCAATGGCCACCTTTAGCCACTTAGTTGTCGTTTTTGCCATTGCAGTTGCGGTGCTACTTCCGGCGACCACCATGGCAACTGATTACGTAGTGGGAGATGACAGTGGTTGGACGACGAATTATGACTATCAGGCATGGGCCAAAGGCAAAGCTTTCCATGTTGGTGACAAACTAGGTGAACCCTTTATCCTTGTGTGACTTGTTTTGATTTTGGAAAAAAAAAATAAGTTTTTTTCGATGCTAACTGTATCATAAAATTTGTTTGATTCAGTGTTCAATTACCAACAAGGCTCGCACAATGTGTTCAAAGTGAATGGTACTGCATTTGCTAGTTGCACTGTTCCTTCGCCGGGGTCTGGTCTTACGTCTGGGAACGACGTTGTGACGCTACTGACCCCAGGAAAAAAATGGTATATTTGTGGTGTGGCAACACACTGTGCCGACTTCAACCAAAAATTGGTCATCAATGTCGATGGGATGGCTCCGGCACCCGCACCAAGCAGTGCAACCAAGTAGGGATATAAGAGTTTCACGACCATCGTCGTTGTTTTGGCAATATTCGTCATGTTTTAACTTTGATATTACTTTTATTAATTCAATTGATGTAAGATTAAGACATATTGTTCTTTGATAGGCCATTCAACAATTTTATATTATAAAAATATCATGTTACACAGAATATGAACGATTTACTAGTAAAAGTTTTGATTTCACCCTATTCCCAACTCGAATTTAACAAAATTTGGTTCTAATAAAATTACATTGATATGATATCGGGTCTATCAATAATTATATGAATCAAGTGCGGTGTGATAGAGTTCATCACGAGTCGATACTAGTCTTGCTTGTCAATGCAATAATCAAATCTCTAAAATCTCCGATTGGGACGTTCTCCATGATCGCATCTCTCAAATCCATCCCATATTTATTCTTGTAAATTTTTCTTATTTTGTACATATCAATCTCACACCGACTCACCATTATACGTTCCAAGTCACCCTCATTACTTTTTCTTCCTTTGATGCTTGATTCTAATGCCTGGAATAAAATATATACACGTAATTATATACAATACTGAAAATCATTCTGTTAATAGATATTTTCGAATAAAGCAACCAATTGGGGTTGCTTGAAGAACTATAAAGTCATAAATTAAAAAAAAAAAAAAAAAAACTTTATTCCAAACTTCTTTTATCTTTTTTTCTATACTTTATTATATTTTTTAAAATTAAAATTGGGATATAAGTTATTCTTAAAAAAAAATATTGCTTGAAGCTTCTTTGAAGTTGAATGGAATCTTCTTTAACTTCTACTTGAAAAGTAAACATAAAACTGGTTACCTTTGCATAATATTTTGGTGGATTGTTTAGGAACTTCACCACAAATTTCAAGGCTTCTTCAAATTCTCCATCATATTTATTCTTGAAATGCTGCAAAAAGAACAACACACAAAAACAAAAGTCCATTTACAAGAAAGAAATTAAACAATCTGCTAAAAATGATTTATTCAGTGAACTTTTTGGATGACTCACAATTTATTTGGTCTGTTATACATGACTGTTTGGTAGTGACTTAATGGTACAAAAAATAACTTATTCAGTAAACTTCTAGGAGGAGTTTTATGCACAAATTTTTCTGAACTCCTAGTTAAAAAACACGTTCATCTATGAAAAAACATTTCTAAACGAAAATCTTCTCACTCTATACAGACAGATTAATCCATATAAACAACTTTATCCATACATGACTTAATGAAAAATCAACCAAACAACCCCTGCTACGTGAGGCAAAAGAAACAAATATGTAACTTCTACTTCATCAATATACGAAATACTTCAAATATTCTTAGTTATAACCTTAAGACCCAACTTAACCGACAGATAAAGACCAGATCCGATCTTCTCAAGACCACTATTTTTTTTCCTGATTGTTATCTTCAGAACCCCATAAGATTATTCGAGGTATGCACAAACTGATCCAAACACTACAGTTAAAAGAAAGAGATAAAAGCTTTTACCTTTGTGTAGGTATGGCCATAAATATGCTTGTAGATAGAGAAAGTGAGGTTGAGTTGTGGAATGCTTCTTTTACTTAGAATTTCTAGCACAACTGCTTCATCAATCTTGAACCCTCCACATCTTGCTTCTCCAGTCTGAAATAGCCTTTGGGCATCACACTTTCCAATGTGTACACTAACTTCTGCACTATGAGCTTTTTGTGATGCAGCCAATGCCATCAACATCTGTACAAAAAAAAAACCACTTCTAATCAACCATTTCCCATCTGGGTTTCTACTCCTATCCTATGCATAAAAGGTTGTACAAAATTTCATGCACCATGTACAACTACTCATGCCCAATAATTCAAGATTTTTCTAAGAGTGGGAACTGGGACTTGTACTCTATGTGTTAAAAAGTTGGACTTTTTATACTTTTTCGAAGGAACACTACAATAAAATCGGGTTTATTTATACAAGGCAAAATGTCTGAATATCCTAACAGACTACTTTAGATATAGGACTTAAAGTTTATAGGAAGACACATCGTAAGCATATCTAAAAGTATTGTAATAAGACTTTTGGC
The DNA here is from genome assembly GCA_023525745.1 of Arctium lappa. Lineage (NCBI taxonomy): Eukaryota > Viridiplantae > Streptophyta > Magnoliopsida > Asterales > Asteraceae > Arctium > Arctium lappa. The sequence continues at coordinate 11,634,375 of CM042054.1, read as the reverse complement.
ATCTTAACAAGCTTTTTAGGACATTTTTGAAACAAAGTGTCCAATTGGCCCTTTTATACGACACTATTCGAAAAAGACATAAAACAACTAAATAGCCGGATTTGGTAGCTGTAATTAACGGTTTCTTTGATGGGTTTGTACGTTATGTGTAAAAAGTTGTACTTTTCACAAAAAAGAGGTTACCTTTTGGTAAGAGTGTGGGGGTTCAATGCTCATAACATCCTGATCCAAATGCCTTCTGAATTTGGTTTGATAAGCTTGTTGAATGAGGAAAAAATGGCTTGATTTCCTACCAACATAAATCTCAATGAGAGCCTTGTAATTGACACTATCCCTTTGCTTAAAAATGGCATTGTGAGCCACGATAGCATCGCGTTCATGCGGGCTAAGCATCAACGACGACAAGATCATGCATGTTCTCGATGTCTGGCCATCAATCTTGTTCCGTAAACGATCAAGTAAGTCTTCGCCATACATCTCCATGTACTTTTCGCGGGTCTTTTGGCATTCTTGTTGCGTCAATTGACCGACGAAAACACGAACGAAGAGACTGAAATTGTCCAAAGAACCATGAATTTGCTTGCAAATGTCTTCAATTGAGCTTTGGCTTAATGGTTTTGCCATTATTGGTTAAGGTTGTCAAAGAAAATGTATGTGTTATATATAGAATAAGACTTGGGAACCAAGGGTGTGGTCTCATGGTCCACTAAGCATATTTAATGTTCACTTTTCTTATCTTTTTCTTAAGAAAAGTTAGGTGCTTTTTGTATTTGGAAGGTTCCTCCTTCCAAGTGGGTCAACCATTGAACAAAGAAGTCTTTCTGGGTTCAGTGTAAGTAATAAATTTGGGTTTTTGGGATTTTTTTAGAGGTCACCGGTTTAAATCTTTGCAAGGCCACCGGGATTTTTCTAGCTGTTCTTCAGGTCCTGAGATTAGTCGAGGTGTGTACAATTGATCCGGACACCTGTGGTAAAAAAAAAGATATTAGAATTTGATTTTTGTTATATATTGTAAGTTATATGGATTTTGTAGACATTGAGTATGAAATTGACAAACCCTATTTGGGATTTTTTTTAATTCAATTTGATTTCAAAAGTTGATTGGAAACTATTTTAATGGTTAGATTTTTTAAAGAAATGTATTAGTGAAATGATGTTAAACGTTTCTTCATGTTTCTTTACACTTAAAAGAAGCTACATTTTATGTTTGATAGTCGATCTTCTATAACTTTTGTTGTATGCACTCTAAAGTGGATAGAGTTATGTGTTAACAAGGTTTATCACAACATATAGCGCAAGATCGGCATGGAGCTATCCTAGTTTGACTTTTTTTTTGACGTTTGAAATGGTCAACCATCATATTTTGTCAATTAGTAAATCTTTGTTTAAACATTGGAATGCGTACACGTTTCGTTTACAAGCACCGGTTGTTTCATTTTTTTTTTCTATCGGTTATTTAATCAAAATGTATATTTTTCGAACTCAAAGCCGGTATGTATTTTCCAAAGAGATCAAACCCCTTCGCCTCTTGTGGCATTCTGAAGTATCCCATTTGAATGCGATCTAATTAAGGTTGCATACTGCTATCGAACAGTTTAAGGCTATAAACTTTAAATTAATCGATCATAATGTGTAAAAAGTACATAAATTAATATAATGGTGAAGGTTGCATCTCAATCGGCTCCCTACTCGGATAAATTTGGATAAAAGAGGTATTGACGTTTCATCTCTTTTATGTCCTAATTGTGATATAGGAGTGGAGGATTGCAAATCTTTTCTTTTCATGTCCTGTCGCTAGAGACCTATGGGCTATCATTGGTCGTTGGTGGCGTATGGATATTCCGGATCTCCATACTTATTGGGATTGGATCTCTTGGATCGACTCAATTCAGTTGAAGAGGGAGGTGTTTTTGTGTTTTGAGGCCGTTACGCTTACCACTTTATGGCCTATATGGGTGTTTCGAAATGGTATTCTATTTGGCAACCCGAAGCCAAGGAAGCCGATGTTTTTTGAGATCATTATAACTCGTGCTTACTTTTGGGTAAATCATAGAAGTAGGGATTTGGCTATATATTAATTGGGTTGGTTGGCTTACTAATCATTCCATTGTCATTCCTTCTATGTAATAGTTTTTTTATCTAGCTTCTTGTTAATTTTATAAAAGTTCGTCGTTCAAAAAAAAATATAACGGTGAAGGAAATGTTAGGTATGAATGGATGTGTTTGGTAGTGTGATCCTTAAAGGATGGGAATAAAGGTACTTTTGGTGAAAAGTGAGATGATGTGTAGAAAAGAAATAGCATACATGAGTTAAAAGTTGAATCTGACTCCTCTTTAACCAAATTTGTTAAAAATAACGAAAATAGTTGTTTTACAGATTTATAAAAATATTATTTTTATATGGGATTCTTATGTATGATAAGCGTGTCATGGGTCCACATGAATACCATTATGTTTGGTGTTGGGGATGTGTAGCGCACATGGTTCACCCAACTTTCAGTTTTTTTTTTTTTTTTTTTTTTATAATTTCACACAAATAGATACAAAAAAGAGTACTTGACGTTTCACAAAAGAAAATGAGCCAATCTTGTGTTACGTAATTGTTAAGAGTAGATACGGTTTGTTGATTGTTAATTGTGGTAGTTTTCAGTGATGTGTTGATTGGGTATTTAGATGGTGACGGGTTTGTTTGAAGAGAAATTCTTGTTCGTCTTTTGATCGGTTGATTGTTATCTATGATCATATATTTATCTCTTGATAGTTGTTGAAAGTTAAAAATGGGTTGATTCAATTTTGCTTTGGGCACCAAGCAAGGGGAGAGTGAGCTTGAACTCGATGATGCTAGGCAAGATTTGATCTCGACTTAATAGCTTCACGAGTCTTCTTGAGCTTGGGTCAAAAAAGTTTCGACCTTGATCTGAGAGTTGGAAAATATATATCAAAACTTTAGTCGAAAAAGCAAGCTCGAATAGCTTGAAAATATCTATATTTTTTTTTGAACGGCATCAACACACACGTTCCTGGGGTATCCGGGCTCCCATTTAAGGGTGTCACCCGACGATCATGGGCATGCCCAATTAAGGGAACACGGGCCCATGATCTGGATATCACCACATATTTACCACGGGGTTCAAACCCTGATAGTCAGAGATATCATCCACTGACCCCCCAAAGATGTTACCTTGCCACTGGACCAAATATGCTTTGATTTGAAAATATCTATATGAACTACATCCGATAAACAAGCTTAATTTTATTTATGGATGTGATACCTAGATTAAGTTTTTTTTTATGAAAGTGGTCCCTAAATTTTATTTATTTACATAAAACACCTTGAAATTTGTATTTCCTTTACGGTTTCGGCCCTTGGAGCAAACAAAGGACCATAAGATCCGATAAACTCAAGAAGAAAATGGTCTTTTTGTTATTATCCTGCATCTAAATAGTTTTTAATTATTTTTTCCCCTTAATTATTATTCACCGGAGTTCATCTTCCCAACCAAAACTGAGGTGGATTGTTTTTTTTTCTCTTACATTAAGTCCTTTATGGATTAAGTTGTCTGTCTGGATAAAATTGTCTGTCTAAGAGATGAAACACCAATGGATTTGAGCTTTGAAGGGGCAAAAAGATAGCGGGTTGGATTATTTCTCTGGTATTAGTTTGTTTGGGTTGGATTATTTCTGGTATTAATTTGTTTGAGGCGGCTTAACGGTGAAACTCCTCAAACTGCCATACGATTTAGATCTGCGATTTTTCCCTCGACTCTCCGTTTCTCTCCATTTTGCCATTCATCTCTATACTCTCCTTCCTCTCGATTCTCTCATGGTCTCTACTCTCTCCTCTCGATTCTCGATCACTGATGAATACATACATGTTGGAAACCCACAACGCACCCCTATTGGAAACCTACGGTTGGTTCATCAGTTGAGACTTCTCGACTATGATTATGTCTCTTCTCTGTGATTATTTTGGTTCCTCTGGTTTCATTGATTACGAGTTTTTGTTGTAGGGATTATTTTGGTTTCATTTGTTTTCAACAACCCTTACTGTCTATTGTTGAGATATGGTTTTCGATCTATGGAATTCCCAGTTTTTGGTTACATTGATCCATTATATAAAGAAAAGAACTATTGGTTATCTAGATGATTTAGTTTTTTGTTCCATTGGTTTCATTGACTTTTGTGATACCTTATATAAAGAAAAGAGCTATTGGTTGTGGTTTTCATTATCTAGATGCAACGAAACAACAAGTTCTATGATACATTATATAAAGAAAAGAACCACTAGTCGCTAATGTGTACGATTTTGCATCAAAAGAATTGCATCATTTTAGTTTTGACTTTAATTTAGGATTAAAAAGAATCTTTTGTTATTAGTTTTGACTTTAATGGTCTCACATAAATTTATCTAGATACAATGGAATTGGAAATGCTATGATACATTTTATAAAGAGGACTATTGATAACTAACGTTAACCATTTTTCCATCAAAAGAATGTCATCAATTTAGGATTAAAAAGGTTCAATTGTTTGACTACAAAAGTAAAAAATGGTTGGTTGTAGATAAACTCTATGCCTTTTTCTCTTCTGTTGTTGTTTATCCTTTACTGTTTGGCTGAAGATCAGATCGATCGTGGTTGCTTAGATCACAATTTTCTTGCATCATTCTAATCATGCATAATAAAGGGTGAAGTTTTTTGAATTTTTTCCCCATTTTATCACTTACCTTTTTGGAAGTTAAAATTGTCAAAACTTTAAGGTTGAAGAGATGGATGCAACGCGTTGGGGTCTCCAAGACAATGAGTACATGGCTAATTTGCATAAGATTGCAAATCAATTGGTGTTAAATGTTTCAGATTGTACACAAAATATCATGTCGGAACTTGCATTCCATGTGATGTTTTGTTGTGCCAAAACTTGAAAAAACATTGCTATTGTTTGTTTGAATTTATATGATATCATGTATTGTCTTAGACCATCAATTATTTTCTATGTCTTATTTAGAAATTTCCTTCGTAATTTTGTCAAACGTTAATTTTCATTAAACACAAGACTTGGGGTAAAGTGGTAATTTTATGTAATTCAGACTTTTGATTCAGAACAGTTTCTAAACAATCATTTCTGTTGACACTAAATCATACATAATATCTTAACTATTCTGACCACTTAATCATTTACACTAAGGGGCTGTTTGTTTACCTCTTAATAGTTCAATTAAGAGGCAACATTTGAATCGTTAAGAGGCGAATCTTATTTGACAAAAAAAATATGTATCTTAATGGTTCTAAAACCATCTGAATGATTTTGTATCATGGGTCTCCCTTGACTATTCAGCACCCTGATTTCATTCTAAATAATTATCAAACAACCATATTTTATTTTGCACTATATTATAAGGGTCTCTTAATCATTAGAACCCCTTAATCATTCTGTATCAAACCATTTAATAACTGTCAAACAACCCCTAAATCATCCTGTTTCTACCAAAGAAACAAAAAAAATGTAGATTAGAAAAAAGCTCCCACCCTTATTTCCCACACTATTTAGCTTTGATGAATTTTTCTTTTTTTAAAACGGTTAGTTTGGGACTTTCATCATAATAAAAGCAGTCATAGCACGTCACCCTTTGTTGATGATGTGGCAGTTTTCCATAGGCTCTATGATTTATCTTACAAAATTTCATTTCCCCCCTTCCAATTCAATTTTTGACTCTCAACTCCCTCGTTGATTACAAGAAGTCAAGAACAAGACACACGGTTTTAGGTAATCAGTCAGCAAATACAAACCCCCAAAAATTTTATTTTATTGTTCTTGGCGAAGCAATCACAGAGTTCGGCATGAACGATGGGTTCGATTTCGCTGTGGGTTTTGCTTCTATTCGTCAATTTATTCAATTGTTTTGTGTCTGTGAAACTAAAATAAAATTTTCTTTTTGATTGTGGGTCTTCTACAAACAATTCTTTTAAGTTGCTCAAATTCCATGTCGAATTTTTTTGGAGGTGTTTCTTTTGTTATCAAAATTGAATTCGTTGGTGAAGCTTTTGGATTTGTCAATTGGGCATATTGTGTTTATATAAGTTTCTAATTCAATCCTATTTGTCGCATACTGTTTTGCACAAATTTAAACATCGAGGTAAGGGATCTTATAAAAGTTTCATATTGATATGTTCTCTTTCGAGCATTGAAGATACATATAAGAAGATAAAGATACATGTTAATCTTAGTGAAGTTTGCTTTTTTTGCTTACGTTGTGTAAGCGTGGGGGTTTTCATAGAAACAACATTTCTACCCTTGGGGTAGAGACAAGGTTCACTACATCTTAGCCTCCCAAGACCCTATATCTGTATGAGATATACCGGGTTTGTTTGGTTTCATTTTTATAGTCAAATTTGACTTGTTTAAGATCAACCGTCTTCTATCTTTAGAAGTCATACTTTCTGGTTCTCCCTACCAACAAAGGATGATTAACAAATGTGCGTAATTAGAGGGTCACAGTGTGTGTGTGTGTGTGTTTTCCTACTTTGTGCCTTTTCTTCTTCTTCTTTTTTAATGTCTATGTTGCTTACGTTGTGCTAGTCTTGGCTATTCTTCATGCCCTTGTCTTTTACTCTTCGCTCACACTTTTGCACAAGTAGGGGTCTTTTCATAAACACCTGTTTTACTCTCTAGGGGTAGAGGTCGGGTATGTATACATTTGATCTCATCCTTCCTAGACCCTGCTTTCAAGCAAGATATACTAAGTTTGTTTGATTTAGGTCCATAATTTTTGAACAATAAAAACCACAAGTTGTTGGTAATAGCATAGGTCCTATTCCTTTTGGCCATTTAACTTATTGTTGTTGTGGGAATGGCAATATGATGAATTCAGATGGGATCCACAAAATGGAGGAAACTTGTATAAAGCGAATGGGAAGTTAGTTATTTAGGGTTGACTATGAGTTTCTTTCTCTTGTCTCTAAGGACACTAGTATTGTATAACAACATCGACAACAACATAGCTAAAATAGAAAAAAAATGAGTTTTTGTTTTATATTATTCTTCAACAACATTGCTATCTTGTTTGCTATAATAGAGAATCATGAAAAAATCTCTAAATATAGAGATTTCTCTATAATTCTCTAAATATGGAGAGAGAAATATTATTTTATTTTATCCCAACAATGAGACTCAATTTTTATCATTTTATATTAAGTTTTTCTTTTAAAGTGTATTGGAATGATAAATTAGAGAATATTATAATAATATAAGTTGTTTTAAAATTTCTAAAATAGCAAATCTGTTGGAGTTGAATATAATATTTTTTAGAGATTTTCACTTTTGGTTCTCTATTTTAGAGAAATTATAGGAAAGCTCTTGGAGATGCTCTAATATATGATCAATATATTTATAAATGGTTGATTACTTGATTTTTCAGGTGGCTTAAGTCGCAGCTCTCGAGCACCAAAATACTATATTGAGTTCCACACAGAGGATTCATCATTTCATCGCGTTGAAGTTCAAAATAATATAAGAGCATCTCCAACAGCTTTTCCATTTTGAAGAAAATGAAGATTTTAGGTGTAAAATGAGCTCCAACAACTTACCAAAAACTTTCTCCAAAATGGAGAAAGTAGGAGAGAGAATACATTTTTCTCCAAATTTGGAGATATCCTCAAAAATGATTACCAGGAGAGAGAAATGATTTTTTATTACATTCCACCAATGAGAAACTTTGAAATGAATTGTTTAAGTGAGAGAAATAATATTTTAATAAATATATAGAATATTTTGATAATATAATCAATGATTTATCTCTAAAATGGGGAAGCTGTTGGAGATTATTGTAATTTTTTTTGAGATTTTGACTTTTGGTTTTCTATTTTAGAGAAATTTTGGGGAAGCTGTTGGAGATGGTCTAATGTCTGTTTCTTATCTAATATATTTGCCTTCAATTTTGTTTATATTTAGTAGGGAAATTAATTAAAATGACCGTATTTCATTATCGTATTATCAAAATGCCCTAAATCTCTTTTGTTTTGCTTAAATACCCTTTTTGGCCGGAATATAGGGCCAGGATGAGACCCACCCCGGGATTGTTAAATTTTTTGAGAAATAGAGGGGTTACCCCGGGATTTAGAGAGATATCCCGGGGTTGGAGTTTGAAACTTTTAATTCAATTTATATCCGGGTAAAATATTATTCTAAAATTATTATATCTTGGGGTGAAATTTTTGATTTGATTATATATGATTTTAATATATATATTTACATTTTATATCCCTATAATTATTTAGTTAGTTATTTTATACCTTTTACTTTTTTATTTTTCATTTTATATTTTTATCATATTAACACATATAATCGTATATTAACTAAAATGAGTTAAAAAGATACGTTTTAATTTTAACAAGTTACATCATTATAACCGTCTCTTCGATACCTTCGAAATGAGCCCAATATTGAATATTTTTTGATTTAATTATTTATTATATATCATATCTGGTTTAGTTTTAATATCATTATTATTGTAAAAACGTTTAAGAATTATCGATTATACAGAGACGACAATTTCAATACATTTATTTTTAAAATGAGGATATTTGAATTTGAATTTTATTATATATTATATATGTTTTAGTTTTAATATCATTATTATTGTAAAATCTTTTAATAATTATCGATTATACAGATACGACAATTTCAATTCATTTATTTTTAATATGAGGATATTTGAATTTTATTTTTATGTTTAATGGGTCAATGGTAAAAAAATATCAGGTAAAAACATAAGATGAAATGATTGACTAAATTTAATACATGTTTGTTAACATCTTAATATGCTTAATGGAAGTCCCACCTTATTTGTTAGTTTTACATGATTTTTGGTAGTGGTTTAATGATATTCATGTAAAACTAACAAATAATATCATTTTAAAAATAAATGTATTGAAATTGTCGTCTCTGTATAATCGATAATTCTTAAAAAAATTTACAATAATAATGATATTAAAACTAAACCAGATATAATATATAATAAATAATTAAATCCAAAAATATTCAATATTGGGTTTATTTCGAAGGTATCGAAGAGACGGTTATAATGATGTAACTTGTTAAAATTAAAACGTATATTTTTAACGTATTTTAGTTAATATACGATTATATGTGTTAATATGATAAAAATGTAAAATGAAAAATAGAAAAGTAAAAGGTATAAAGTAACTAACTAAATAATTATAGGGGTATAAAATGTAAATATATATATTAAAATCATATATAATCCAATCAAAAATTTCACCCGGGATATAATCATTTTAGAATAATCTTTACCCGGGATATAAATTGAATTAAAAATTTCAAACTCCAACCTTGGGATATCTCTTTAAATCCCGGGGTAACCCCTCTATTTCTCAAAAAATTTAACAACTCCGGGATGGGTCACATCCCGGCCAAAAAGGGTATTTCAGCAAAACAAAAGAGATTTAGGGCATTTTGGTAATACGATATTGAAATACGGTCATTTTAATTAATTTCCCTATTTAGTATACTTTAGATATAAATAATAAAAGGTAACTTATTTAATTTTAAAAATTAAGTTTTATTAAATTATAAAATTTTAATTTATTAGGCTATGTTTGGCAAACTAGCCAATGACATATAAGCTAACTGATAAACAAATTTTATTTAACAAAAACTAACTTATTAGCATGTAAAATAATTAAAATGTACATATTAAAAAAATAGTCAATTACAAATATTTTATAATATAATTCAAATAAAAAGAAAAAAACTAACTTGTAAATCAGCTTACTTTTGCCAAACAATATATATATATATATCTTTCATAACATAAAAAACATGTTAAATATTTTTAGGAGATACGTATTCTTACGTTTTAACCTTTTTTTTCCCTAAAGGCTTCATATAATAATAATAATAATCATTAAAAACTATTAAGAAATAAAAATTTTAATTGATAAATACTCAATTAATTAATTTAATTTAATCGTTTTATTGTGATTTTTATCTAATAAAAATATCGTATTTTAGTTTGTTTTATTTTTATTATTATATTCAAATGCTATTCTTGTAGTTTTATTTATTAAAAAAAACCAGCCTTTAGTATTTCTTATATTGTTTAGAGAAAAAGAAAAGTTAAAGCAACATCCATCTATGAAACTTTAAGAATTTGTTTTAAGTATTTACTTCGACATTTTTGAATGCTTTCATCTTTTTTTAATCTAATATTACTTTTAACTTGTAAGAAAAAAGTACCAATCAAACCCTATAAGCTACATTCATTGCATATTTGCATCTATCCATACGGACACTTGGAATTCATAGAAACCCAAAATCAAGGTTAACGACCCAATATTGGAAGTCAACAGAAATGAAGATTGAATGCAATCAATGAATTATGAAATCATTGGAACTCAAAATAGTAATCTAAATGATGATTGATAATTGATCGTTCATTCATTTGGTCTTTTGTCGACTTGAAAGTGGATTTTGTAATTTTTGGTACTAAAATTTAATTTCATGGTATGTTGGGGAAAATATATATAAACTTCACAATTGAAATGTAAAATAATAATTTTTTATGGTGTGAATAAGAATATAAGAAACGAAACTTGTCTCATCCACACAAACTCTTCATTACCTGCATCAAAATCTAAAAAACAACTCTTGTGTTTGGAATTTAGGAATATAAAAGTCTTGGACATAGGTCACGTCGACTTACATGGTAAGTTAAAATATTTGATTTTGTTTTTGGATTTTGGGAAAAATCGAAAAATATATTCCAAAAAAGAACAAACAAAAATGTGCAAGATAGAACATTAAACCATACACATATGTTTGATTTGAATATAGGGATTTTGTCTTCCCTTTGTTGAGTGATAGATAGTCGATGTTGGTTTTAGGGGTGAATATGATATGATATCACGTTTTTTTTCATATATATATATATATATATATATATATATATATTGTGTAACAACTAATTATAATCGGTACACAAATTGTTATAATGTCTACCAATCAACTCTACTTGATACCAACTTTTTTAGCTAGTATCTTTACCAAGTAGATGTACAAAAACCATTTTTAACTATTTTAGTTAATTTCCCCATTTTTAAAGTAAATGTATAAAATAAATTTGGTTGATGACATTGACTATTTTAGTTAATTTCTCCATTTTTAACTTGTAGGAAGATAAAGTAGGTGTCATTTTTTTAATTTGTAATTTTATCTGCTATGTAGGTTGCAAGTTACATTTTTAAATAATAAGAATGTATTCAATAGGTTGTCAAAAGTCTAAAGATTTATTTAACAGGTTTTGAAATATCCAAGAACTTATTTGTTCCAAAAACTTGTTCAGGAACTTAATCACTCTAAACACGAAAGTCCATTGGTTTTTTTTTTAAACTTTTCCCATAATCTATTATCTTTCAAAAAGTAATACATGACTACATGCACTTATATAGCCCGCAACCCAAAGAATTTGATTCATCAAATAACCTTTTATTAAAAGAAATTTAGAAGTTAAAAAAATAAAAAGTAGAAATCCATTTGGGTTGTAGCGCACAGGTTAAATCTTAGATGGATGTAGTGGAAAATCTCATTTGTCTCATGTTCAAATCAGGCGCAACCAAAACCCTTGTGGCCATGGTGGCTCACCTGTGAGGACTCCGACTATTCATGGTCGTCTGAGGGATTACTTGATACGCGTAAACTGATCCAAAAACCCACAATTTAAAAAAAGAATCCGAAATGCTTATGTTAGTTCCCATCAAACCGTCCAGTATTATGGTCACAATCTTTTGACAACAAGTCCAAACCAGCTTGATCACAATAATTGTATCGCCTTTTACGGTAGTTATTATACAAATGAACTTTTACAAAATGAATATTATTATCTAAATAGTTTACTCAATATAAACATTTCAAAGATGATAAAATATGTCCGGTGTTAATTTTAAAAAAAATGTTGATTTAGAGAGTAATTTTTTTTTCTCTCATTTTTGTTTTATTATACACAAGGGTGGTGGACTCAAGATTTTGGCCGAGTGGTGCACCTTTTAAGGTGGATCAGAGGCCTACAAACTCATCTGATTTAAGTCGAATTTCACCGTTTTGAGAGATTTTTAAGTCTTTTTGGTTGAATGGATTTTTTCGTTTTTTGCTTGATTCCAAGAGACTTTTTCGGATTTTTGGTTGATTTCAAGTGATTTTTTTTTGTTTTTTTGTTGAATGTTTATCGTATTTTTTTTTAATATCACAGAGTACCCCTCAAAGTTCAACATTTGCACCTTTCATAGCCAGGGATGTTCAAATCTTTTTGAAGGCTCTGTTATACCTAAAACTTTTGATTACAATGCAAAATGCAAAATGAGATAACAAAGATACATATATACAAATTATAGAGGAGATGACGGGTCTTATTATTTTTGTCTTCTAGTTGAAATTAGAGATTCACTAAGGTGGATTATAGTTTTTCATTCGTTGATTAAAGACACTAAACAACGTAAAATTGGGCTCCAAAATTTTGAGGGTCCTATTCATAATCACACATTTAACATGCTAAAAAACGGGTCTGTTCATAACATAAAAATAATTCTACTTGTGAAAATTGGTTGAACGGGTGCACGAACCCCGCTCAGACCTTAATATGTCCTTCCCTGACTATACATAATCTATTCTTATAATCTTATTTTTCTTAATATAAGGTTAATAAGAACTTAATTTTACCAATGAAATTCATTGGAAAAGCAAATTATTAATCACATTGACCTCTAAATGCTACAAAAATACATGCTTCAATGTTAAAAAGATTTCTTTATTTTGATTCCATTAGAACCCATGAATCGTTAAAGTTTCTTAAACATTTTATAACCCAAAACAAAATTCATACGATTTCAAGAAAATATATTGAAACTAAATTTGTTCGATTGAGTTGTAATCATCATCATCATGGGACTTAATGTCAAGCACTAACGTTAAACATCCGGTCAAAAACATTAATCAAGCCTTCAATTTTCAAAACCCCAAAACACACCCACTTCCCTATAAAAACCACCCTAACAATTGCCCACATTCTTCCATTTTCAACACCTCTCAATCTCCAAATCCAATTCTCTGTAAGCTCTAATCTTGTTTCTTAAACTTTCATACGTGCAATTTTGAGGGTTTCTTGTTTTACTTTGATGACCAATTTGTTTTTTGTTTTTTGTTTTTTGTGTTTCTTGAATGCTGTTTTAACTTCTGAGGTTTTGTGGGGTTTTGCTGTGATTTATAGAATGTATGATTTTGTGGACGATGATGATGGTTTTCTTTGATTGTAAATCATATTACAGATTGTTCAAAACCAGACTTTTTTTTGTTTTGTTTTAATTGTTTGTCGATGTCTTTGTGTCTATGTGGTCAAAGTTGAGTTTGAGTTCAAATATAGCATTGCTGTTTCGATGTTAATTAGTATTTTTGGTTTTTTGTCTTTATAAAGTATCGATCTTGTTTGATTGGGTCTCCAAGATTTTTCATGTTCTGTAAAGGGTTTTGTAGACAATTGACTAATAATCAAAATCTTAAAAAAAGGTGTGATTACATGTGGGATTTGTGTTTATTTAATGGAGGTTGGGATAGATTCCAGAGTTCTTGGAGTTTTTAATATGGATTTTGACATTGAATATTAGTTGTTTAGGGCCAAAAAAGGATAAATATTCCCCTTTTTCCAAAAGGGTATGTGGGGATGCTTAATTTGATAAAGATTTTGTTCTAAAGATTTGTTTTTTCCCCTGATTGGTATTTAGCTTCTAAGGGCGTTTAGTTCGTAGAATGGAATTTGATGGAATTGAAATCTATCGAAGAATTTGACTTGAATTGGAATGGAATTTGACCACGCGTTTGGTTGACAGGAATCGGATGGAATTCAATTCTTTGGAATTTACATTATGTGAACCAAATATAGGATTTGGAATTTGGTCAAAGGAATTATCCATTCCAATTTCTTTCAATTCCTTTAAAATCCATTAACCAAACACACCTAAGTTTGGCTAAAATGCAAGAAACTTGAATCACCTGCTGATGGTTTGATTTCTTGATCATTGTGTTACATGAACAGTTGTAGATCACTATCGAAGTCGGTTTAAAAATGGCAAAACGTTTGCCGTTTTGTTTGGTGATGCTTGTGATATGTTGTTGTTGGGCTGCGATGGCTGCAGCTGAAAGCATGAAATACAAAGACCCGAAACAACCAATAAATGTTCGAATAAAGGATTTGTTGAATCGGATGACTTTGGAGGAGAAAATCGGGCAAATGACTCAGATTGATCGATCTGTAGCTTCAGCTGATGTAATGCAGAAATACTCCATTGGTAATCAAACAAAACCACTTGTGTTTTTCATTAATTTGATTCGAGAATTCGTGTTTATGATGTTTTTCGGTTGTTTATAAGAGTGTTGGATTATGGGCAGGGAGTATATTGAGCGGTGGAGGGAGTGTTCCGGCTAAAGAGGCGTCCCCGGAGACATGGATTAATATGGTAAACGAGTTTCAAAAAGGGTCGTTGGCTTCTCGTTTAGGGATACCGATGATTTACGGGATCGATGCTGTCCATGGCAACAACAATGTCTACAATGCCACCATCTTTCCTCATAATGTTGGTCTTGGAGTAACAAGGCAAGTCTACTCTCATGGAAATTGCAAGGATTTCGATATTGAGAATAAAAAGATGAGAAAAATCTGAAAGTTTTGAAGTTAAAATTACCTATTTACCCTTTGTAAGTTGTAACCATTAAAAACATAGATGGTATTGGTACGTGGGGCAAGACAGTACAAAAAAACCTGTTGTCCAGGTGCAGGACGTCAGTGGGACAAAAGTACAGTTTTTCTGTCCTACGAAAATAGATGGAACAAAAATAAGATCGATAAATTACTAAAATACCCATGTCAAATTAGAGTTTTTTACCCGGACTACCTCATTCTCACCTTTCGAGTCCCGTACGTGTACCAAATGCAGAGGGAATAGTTCTTGCTTCGATGGACTATGCATTGTACTACGATTGTGTGATTATTTATGTTCTGAAATGATGATATAGGGATCCTGAACTCGTCAAGAAAATCGGAGTTGCAACTGCTCTTGAAGTCAGAGCAACGGGAATAAACTACGCATTTGCACCTTGTATCGCGGTAAATGATCATATTTTCATTCTGCTTTGTATCATATAAATCGGACCCATAAAGTATTCACTAATGAATAACAAAGAACAGATCAAAACCCTCTTTTTCATTAACCTATTCACAGGTTTGTCGAGATCCGAGATGGGGTCGTTGCTTTGAAAGCTACAGCGAAGATCCCACAATCGTCCGTTCTATGACCGAGCTTATACCCGGACTACAGGGAGATATTCCTGCTAATAGCCGAAAAGGCGTTCCTTTTGTTGGCGGAAAGTAAGCACATCATATCGCTTTCCATATTTTGCACATAAACGTGATCATAATTAGATCATACCGACATGTTATTGTCTTCAATTCAGCTTTTTTTTTTCTCGTTTTTCACAGAGAAAAGGTCGCATCGTGTGCCAAACACTTCGTCGGTGATGGCGGCACAACGAAAGGCATCAATGAGAACAATACCATCGTAAGCCAGCACGGATTATTCAGCATTCATATGCCGGCATACTACGATTCGGTACGCAAAGGCGTTGCAACGATCATGATCTCCTACTCGAGCTTGAATGGAGTTAAAATGCATGGAGATCATGAACTCATCACCAACTTCCTGAAAAACACAGTCAAATTCAGAGTAAAACCGATACTTTCTTAATAATTTGTGTTCGAATGCCGATTGAAGAAACCAAGATCAAATCTTTTGATGATTTTCGTGGTTTTTCAGGGGTTCGTCATCTCGGATTGGCAAGGCATCGACCGATTAACGGATCCGCCTCATGCCAACTACACTTGGTCCATACTAAAGAGCGTCGAGGCTGGCCTCGATATGGTTAGTTTCTTTGTTTGATGTACTCGAATTTGAAATGAATAAAGAATGAGTTGCGAAAATGAGTTACAATCGCTACAAAAAAGTCGGTTTTATAGGACGCCAAATATGTATAAATATCCTAATAATAGACTGTTTTATACGACTTACGTTTATAAGACCACACAATTGTACGTCTTATGTAAAAGTGTTACAATAAAAAAGCAGTCTCGTACGACATTAGACATATTTGGCCTCCTTAAAGTCAATTTTGTTGTAGTGCAATATTTGGATTATGCCGTTTAATCGAGTCGATACCATTGCAGATCATGGTACCTTACAACTATAAAGAATTCATCGATGGGTTGACTTATTTAGCTAAGAATAAGTTCATCCCCATGAGTCGAATCGACGATGCAGTAAGGAGGATTTTACGGGTGAAGTTTGTGATGGGTTTGTTCGAAAACCCGTTAGCAGATCTCAGCATGGCTAAATACCTTGGAATTCAGGTCGGTATACGTATCCTGTTAACTAAACCGTGTTTTTAACCACCGAATTTTGCTTATAAATTTGTAATGTAACACATCAGGAGCACAGAGAACTGGCTAGGGAAGCCGTAAGAAAATCGCTAGTCTTGCTGAAGAACGGCAAGTCCGGCAACAAGCCTCTTCTTCCCCTCCCGAAAAAATCGACCAAAATACTAGTTTTGGGTACACATGCCAACGACATCGGTAACCAGTGCGGCGGCTGGACCATCGAGTGGCACGGCCAAAGCGGAAATATCACAAAAGGTACGTACTCTGTGTTCTATAATTAGGCAACGTTTGGCAACCTTAAGGTAGCTTGTTTTTTTTAGCTTAATGAAAAAGCTTCTTTTGGTTAACCTTAAGCTAGCTTTTCAGAAAAACTGCTTCAATTAGCATTTCAATAACCTCAATGGGTCTTTTTTACAATTATGCCCCTTATATTTTTCAATTAATTTTTAAACATTTCCTTTTAGGTCGTTACATTGTCGTCTAGTTTATTAGTTAGTTTGTCAAATATAGCCCTAGTCCTACAATAACTAATAACGTACCGAAAATTAAATACAATATATTTGTATCCTTTCTTGCTAATTTCACAGGTACCACGATTCTATCGGCCGTAAAGAACACAGTCGACTCTACAACCGAAGTCGTGTATCAAGAGAACCCGACTTCCGAATTCGTAAAGTCCAATAATTTCTCTTACGCCATCGTTGTAACCGGCGAGTACCCGTATTCTGAGACGGTTGGAGACAGTTTGAATCTAACGATTCCTGATCCAGGTCCGACCACCATCACAAACGTTTGTGGGGCGGTGAAGTGCGTAGTCGTGCTGATTTCCGGCAGACCAGTTGTGATTGAACCGTATGTTTCGAGCATGGATGCACTGGTTGCAGCTTGGCTTCCGGGAAGCGAAGGCCAAGGTGTTGCTGATGTTCTGTATGGTGATTATGGTTTTACGGGCAAGCTTGCGAGGACCTGGTTCAAGACGGTTGATCAGCTCCCGATGAACGTTGGCGATACACATTACGACCCGTTGTACCCATTTGGATATGGGCTTACAACTGAACCAATCAAATCAAGCAAGACCTTATCTTCTGCTAATCTGCTTGAGACTTGAAGATATGTATATGTAGTTTTAGGAATTAAGTTAGGTTCTATGTTCTGAGTTTTTCAAGTGTTCTTGACACAAGAAAAGGTCACTTCTTTCAAATCTTTATATCGCACCCAGTATTTTTTCATCATTTTATTGAAGTTGACATGAAAACAATTCTTCTTTTAAATCTTTTAGAGATGGGTTTCTGAACCGGTTAAAAAAACATTGAACCTTCATAGCAGAACACTACAAAGGTAGCAAAAACATTGAACCTTTACAGCAGAACACTAAGGTATCAAAAACATTCAATCTTCACAGCAGAACAATTCGAAGGTATCAAAAACATTGTGTTTTTTATGTAAAGGTTCGGCATGTATTTGTGTTTTATAGCTCGTCATGGGTCTCATGAAAACAGGTGATCTTAGATAGGGGTGTTCATCTAAACCGTCAAACTGCACAAACGCCCGCACCGTAAAGCACGGTTTAGAACTTTCACGGTGCGGTTTGCGGTTTGCATTTTTACCAAACTGCACTATGTGGTGCGGTTTGCGATTTTGAGTTATCAAACTGTGGTTTAAACCGCACCGTACAAGCGCAATTCATGGGTGAGTTTGAGATTAAAGTAATCAAAAAGTTCATACACTTTCTTACCTTCTTACCTTAACTCTTTTTTCTCACATGTTACTTTTTCTACATACACATATATATATATATATTAATTGCAATATTTATGTAACATGCATTTAAGAATTAGACATGTTAGAATTTTTTATTTTTTTGGACTTTGGTCATGTTATCGTTGATTTTATAACGAAGTTTTAATCTTATAATCATTGAATTGTATGCGTAAATGTCGTGCTGTTTTTTTAGGTATATGCGGTGCGGTTTGGGAAAATGCTCAAACCGTACATGCGGTGCATTTTGCAATTTTACCCCAAACCGCACCGCAAACACCCCTTGGTTTTGTATTTTGTTAGAGCATCTCCAACAGCATTGCTAAAATAGAAAAAATTGAGTTTTTGATTTCTATATCTCTCCAACAACATTGCTATCTTGTTTGCTAATATAATATTATCTAATTTATCATCCCAATACACTTTTAAAAAAACTTAATATAAAATGATGAAAGTTAAATCTCATTGGTGAAAATGAATAAAATAATCATTTCTAATAATATAAGTTGTTTTAAAATTTCTTAAATAGCAAATCTGTTTTAGTTGAATGTAATACTTCTTAGAGATTTTTACTTTTGATTTTTTATTTTAAAGAAATTATAGAAAAGTTGTTGATTTTCTATTTTAGAGAAATTATAGAAAAGTTGTTGGAGCTATTATACTTTTGAAAAAGTGGAAAATTGAGCAAAAGCCTGCCTTCACGGTCCTTCTTCCTTCTTGTGGTGTGTTATTTGCTTGTCTCTCTGTTTCATTCTTTCTTCCGATAAACATAAACCCACCCCCCAATTTTCATTCACACAACAACAACAACAACAAAACAACATCAATTTCTCGGCATCTACCTCCAATCCAACATGAACGACCTCTTATCTGTAAGTTTCTTCATCACGATTCAAGTTTCATTATCGAGGATTACATTTTATCAGCAACAATTTGTGCATTGTTTACAGTTGCGGATATTCTTGATCCTACATCTAACGTTCTTAGTTTTGTTTCCGTGATGTTTGGAATCGATCTCTCGGATCTCTTTTATTGAAATTGATCTCGATCGGTATCAATGCACTTATACATATACGATCATTTACGTAAAACGAATTTATCTGTGAAAGGAGCGAAATACGAACCTAGGAATTGAACGAACGAAATTGGGGAAATTACTTGCGTTAAGTGATCGGAAGTGTTTTGAGTTCGAATCGTACTCCCATTCGTTGCCTGATGAAAATGAAAATTGAATTATTTCTCAAGCTAATTGAAGAGTTGCTTTTTGTAAAACTGGTTCGAATTGTGATCGCAATTGGAGTGTATTTGATTACTTGTTCAATGTATTTACTGGACGATGGTTTGTAGGCGTCATTTGGTAGCCCTAGAAGATGCAGTCATGGCGGTGGAGACATTGAAATGGGAATACAACATGCTTCACAATCTGGAGAATTAGAATTGGATGCTTATTTTGAGATGGTGAATTCTAACTTCTGTTATCTTCTAACTTGATTCAGCAACTTAACTCATAACTCTTATCAAAAATACTTCCATTTTCATTAGGTTCAACACATAGAGAAAGAATTCGAAGTGCTTAATAAACTTCTAAAAAAACTGCAGGTATTTCTTTGTTTTCTTCACACAGACAAAATTCATTTCTCTTTATGATCATCATTATTAGTTTTACTTCTTTTGAATGTTTGCTTATAAACAATCTATGCAGGATGCTCACGAGGAATCGCGATCCGTCACCAAGGCTGCTGCTATGAAAGGTAATCTTAAAAGATTGTTGAAGATTTTAGATAACAAAAAAAAGACTTGTAATTGAATGATTGATGATGTGCAGCGATCAAGCAGCGAATGGAGAATGATGTCGATGAAGTTGGAAGGGTTGCTCGTTTTATTAAAGCCAAAATCGAGGAACTTGATAAGGAGGTTAGACCGATGAACAGTTATATCAATCTCAATCCTCAACATCTTCCAAGTGTTTAAATTATAGATCCTAGATTTTTTGATTTTGGAGTTAGAACGCGATCAACAGACAAAAGCCTGGATGTGGACAAGGAACTGGAGTAGACCGATCAAGAACAGCAACTACACTGTAATATATTTCATTTTCGCTACCCTTTGTTTTGATGAACGGAAGACACATTTATTCTTTTGTTGAGAACGATCTTCGTTTGCAGTGCTTTAAAAAAGAAATTTAAAGATAAGGTGAAGGAATTTCAGGTAGTTTAAAATGTGGCTATAGTTCTTGATCTTCTGCTTTCAATCTTTTGCGTAAATTTCTAATCTTTCAGCACGTTTATCAGACTTTAAGAGAAAGCATACATCAAGAACATCGTGAGGTTATTGAGAGACGGGTGTTTACAGGTATTGAACTTATCTTAATCAAACATCTGCAGGACTTGATGCTTTCGTAATGTCTGACTAAACGTTACTGTTTTCTTCAATTGTTGTTAGTAACGGGAACCAGAGCTGATGAAGAGGTGAGGTATCTTCCATCCTCGAACTTATCTTGAAAACGGTATACACACACACTCGTGTTGATTATCCCTTGCTCTTTCACTAGACAATTGATCGATTAATAGAGACAGGGAATATCGAACAAATTTTCCAAAAGGCAATTCAGGAACAGGGACGAGGCCAGGTTGGTTTTCTACTCTTTTCTTCTGTACATGCAAGTTCACTCAGGGTACATTTGGTAGATAAGAACAGGACAAAAACAGGTTGTCCCATGTTTGGTGTGACATTAATATTGGGAGTTGACATGACTGAGTTGGACAAAAACGGGTTGTCCCACGTTTGGTGCGACATTAATATTGGGAGTTGACATGACTGAGTTGGACACTCAAATAGGTGGAACAAAATTAACAAGATTGATAAAATTACTAAAGTACTACCAATGTCAAATTAAAAGCTAAAATCTTGCATAATTCTTTCCCTTGCCTACCTCACTCATCCCTTCAGTTCAGTGCCATTTGCGTACCAAACGCATCGTCAACGAACATCTTGATGAATGAGTTACTTTTTAAATCATTGTACTTGTGAAAATGAATAGGAACACACACTTTGGACTTTGCAAGAATGAGGGATTTGGACCCAAAGGGTCAAGTGAAATGGTTTTTCTTGCAAATTATATCCGTTTTTTTGGCATTTTTGCAAGAGTAATGCTTGGTTAGTTGGTTTACAACTAAAAGCCAAGTACAATGGTTGGTTTCTCGTGTGTATTATGACAATTTATCGCATAAGATTAAGCCTTCGGGTGTATCTATAGGTGGTTGACACACTTGCAGAGATCCACGAGCGCCACAGTGCAGTAATAGAAGTAGAAAGGAAGCTTCTCGAGTTGCAACAGGTATGGCTATATCAACACCAAAACGATAAGAAAATGACAATTTCGGACTAACAGTGCAAGAAAAAGAAGTCGTTGGACTACAACTGCCAGTGAACATATAGTCTAGGGACAAAATTCTTAATTCTTTATATGCAGATTGCTTCAATAACCTTTTTATTTTATTTTCTGATGACACTCCTGCAGATATTTTCAGATTTGGCTATTTTAGTGGATTCTCAAGGGGAAATGCTAGACAACATAGAGACACATGTAACTAAATATACTTTCATAACGTCGTAAAAGGCGATAACGACACTATTTAAATTCTACCACCATCTTCTCTACTTCGTTGATAACTTGTGAACGGCATTCCACAGGTGTCGAGTGCGGTAGATCATGTGCAAAGTGGGAACAAAGCCCTTCAGA
The DNA here is from genome assembly GCA_023525745.1 of Arctium lappa. Classification (NCBI taxonomy): domain Eukaryota; kingdom Viridiplantae; phylum Streptophyta; class Magnoliopsida; order Asterales; family Asteraceae; genus Arctium; species Arctium lappa. The sequence continues at coordinate 11,612,386 of CM042054.1, read as the reverse complement.
ATGCGAAGAAACTACAGAAGAACTCAAGGAAATGGATGTGCTTGGCTATTATAGTTTTGCTCATAGCTATCATATCCGTTCTTGTTGTCGTATTCAAGCCATGGGAAAGTACCAATGGTGTTTTTGCCTAACGGGTAAGGAGGTGAACATCTTTGCAGAATAGAAACGTCTCCTATCTTTGCCAAATCATTGTGATGCCTTGGGAGCAACGGATATAGTTCAAATCTTCCGATAGACTAATTGTATCTAGCTTTACAAAACATCATATAACCTTATTCTTGTACAAAATGCGAGTGTTTATATGATATTGATCATTAGATATCAAAACACCTTCAACAGGTCCTTTGGTTTAATAACCTTCTAGCCCAACAGGTTTGAGAATGTTACTGCCAACAGAAGAATGTCACTTCCATAAACAAGAATGTTTAAAAACCTGTCAGAAGGTCATGAATTTTAAAAAACATTTGTCTGGAGGTAATTGAGCTGAAAAACCCTCATTCGTCTATAGTTATGGTTTATGGTTGTTGGCTAAAAATGGGACTCACACGATAGAAAATCGTAAAGAATACCCAAAATGGACAAATCGTGGAGATTTCATCCACGAAATTTTGTAAAATGACATAGAAGCAGTTAAGCTAAAAATGTCATGTTTTCACTCATATTCACAATAAATCAAGAAATACAAGAATCATCCCAATACCTTTATATATCAATCTCTAACTCAATGGAACCCTAATAGAGCTTCGACGAAGCCATAATTCGTACATAACCATGTAAAACGCATCATAATCAACAGGAATAGCATGCCACCGGAAATGTTTTCTAACCTCAAGCACGTTGTTGTGCAGCTGGGCATACTCATCGGTGCTTATACTTGTGAGGATCTTCTGTAGGGACGGGATGTCCAATGTCGCAATGATTATCGAGAAGCTTTTCCAGTTTAATATGTCCGCAAATGGGAGATCATAATGGTTCGCGATGATTGCAGGGATACAACCGTGATACAATGCATCACCAATGCGGGCTGTGTTTACCTCAAACCCCTTGACATGGAGACAGAATTTGCTGTCTAGAAGCGCTTCTTCGTAAGACGTGTTTATGTGACCAGAATGCACAGAAATCTCCGTGTCATTCTGCCATGCTTCGATAAGCCTTTCACGAACAAGGGAGTTGATAGATCCTGCAAAGAAAGCTAACTTTTTCCTGCAAATTTGTTTCCATAACCATAAGATCCAGAATTCAGATTATTTCTTGAGAATCTATTCCTTTGTGTGCTAGAAAAGGGGAATTGAGGACAAGTGAAGTACATATACACGGGTTATTTAGCTAAATGACCTCCCGACAAATGCTTTTTAAATCCAAGACCTTCTGACAGGTTTCGAGGCATTCCTGTGTGGAATTGGCATTCTTCTAATTAAGTAGTGGCATTCTTCTGATTAAATAGTGGTATTCTCAAACATGTCAGAAGGTCATGGATTTAAAGAAAACTTGACATAAGGTCATTTAAGCAAAGGACCCTAGTATATGCTTCGGCCAAATTTTGACTTTTAAGGTCAAACAATTGAATCGGATAACTAATTTGTTACAAGTTTTCATCCAAAACTTTTCTTTAGGGGTTGTTCGGTTGGTTTTTCATCAAGTCATGTATGGATAAAGTTGTTTGTATATATTGAGAAGATTTTTGTTTGAGATGGTTTTTTCATAGATGGAAAGAGCGTATTTTTTAATTGGACCGACAGGTTCGAAAAAACTTGGCTTTCTGCATAAAGCTCCCCCTCTAGAAGATTATTGAATAAGCCACTTTATATTTCATTAACTATCAAACAGTCATTTTTATAGCTGACCGAATAAGCTATGAGTCCTATTAAGCTCATTAAGTTGTTAACAAACAGGCCCTTAGACTTGTTTATAGTCCAAATCAGGCTCCTGGTCAAATAATGGGGGTATTTGGAGTCGGAAATCAGATTAATCGAGCTCAAAAATCAAACTCTAGATCTTTTATACGGAGAAAAGATGTTACCTTACGGACGATGTAATATTTTGAGAATCATCTTGTACCCGAGGCCAAATCTGTGGCAAGGATGCATCTTTATGAGGAACATATGCAGATAGAAAGTAGCTCGAAGAACACACGACTTGAATGGCATTGAGTTTGATTTCCTCCGCTTTGTTAATGGCAGACTTTCCGATCGAATGACAAGAAACATAGAAATGGTCAGCACCACCGGTCCGATTCCAGTAAGGGTATTTATGGATGATGTTAAAAACGTAATCTTTAATGAAGTCTTGCATTCCGTCAATTCCCACCCTTGGATCATGCCTCAATCTTGCAATCGAAAAGGGAAGATAAAAGAGATCGGCTTTGGAGGGATCTTGGGTTACAAAATGACTATTGTTAAGCGTTTTCTTGAAGAAACTTTCGCTAGCATAGTTGCCTTCGGGTTCAAAATCTACTGGCAGTAAGACGTTAGCGAATGGGTGGTTTCTACGATGTGGGTACACGTAAATCTTGAAACTCTTGTTCATTTTCATGTAGTCTTCTATAAAGATGTCATGATCATGGAAAACATTCTCACTTTTACCACTTCTTCCTGGATATCAACCAAAGAGAACATAAAACCTTCATAGATCATCTTAACAACAACTGATAAGAAACTATTGAAATCTAAACGACATTCTAACAAGTTTGAGAATGCAGCTGTTTAACAAAAGAATACCACTTACATATACAAGAATGACTAGATATTACGTTGTGAATAAAATATTCATTTAAGGCCAATGGCCTAAATAGCCAAGATTTTATCTATCCATCATATTTAAATAGATGTGAGTTATTGTGCAACCCATGCAACCCAGTTTAAAAAAAGTGAAAATAAAATGAGAGGTAGATAGGTGGGTTGCATCGTTAAGAAGGGTTGTATTTGAACACCCCTCTGTTTAAGTATATAACCTTAAATTAAGATTATAATTAAATCCATAACCTGATACATATGAAGTCATTTTTTCTTTAACAGGTCAGAGGTCATGAATTTAATTAAAATCTTATTTAAAGTTATGTTGGAAGATTCACTTTAGGAACCACCTTTTTTTGTGAGTTTTCGTGATGAATATCATGACCGATAATATTCACGATTGGGTTCCAAAAATAATTAAGTCCCTAAGGTTATATACCATTTGTAAATGGTGGGCAGGGGCGGACTTCTGAAGCCCCGGGCGGGTCCCACTAATCTTTAAAGGGTGTTTAGGGATCCGAAATACTAGAAAGTAACGAAAAAAAAAAACCTTAAAAATCCCTCAAAATCAACTAAAATTATTAAAAAATCCCACGGTCACGAGCATTTGATCCACCTTAAAGGTGGAGCCTCTCGACAGAAATCATAGGGCCAGTTGGGTATATGTTCTAATCATCTACAGGAAACTTAAACATCTAAAAACGTAAAGTATAAAACGTGTTTGTACCATTTGAGCCTGCATCTCCGCCGTGATCCGCCGTAACCCCCAAATTGGGGGTGGGGGAGTCAAAATCAAGCCCAGATTGAGGTTGACTTTGCAAATTGGGACTAGGGTTTTGAAGGAAATGAAGACGAGATTGACGGTGAGGATGAGGGGTGAAGAGATTAGAGGTTGATGAAATGTAAAAAAGAATGAAGAGAGAAGTGGTGAGAGCCAAAGCTGTGGGTATGAAGAACAAGCTTCTGAGTGAATCGGAGACTCGCCGGCGGGAGAGTGAGTAGAGTAAGAAAAAGGACCGTGCCATTGAACAGAGGGGAGCCGGAGAAATAGTGAATTTTTCCGGCGGGTGGCGGGAACGTTAACGGCCACCGTCGTAGGTATGAAATTAATGAGAAAAATGGTTCACATTCACCGTATGGAGTAGCGTTGGGTGCATCACGCCTTTCAACTTCACCACAACACAACTCATATATATTATTTTTTTTCAAAAAAAAAAACTCATATATATTAATTTCTCATTTTTTCATTTTTAATGAAATAAAATATTTATCATGTAAATGGACTTAGAAATTTGGATTTCAAAAATAACTCAAGCTTATATAAGACATTTTATTGCTAAATAGTCAAAAGTTCCATTGTCGTCCAGCGGTTAGGATATCTGGCTTTCACCCAGGAGACCCGGGTTCGATTCCCGGCAATGGAATATTTTTTTTACATACTTTTCAGTTATTTAATAACTATCTGCAAAAAATTTCTTAAAAGCATTATTCAAAATTTAAATAAATTGGGTAATTCGAAAGGCAAACTTTGTGGGTTTGAAGGAAAGGATCTGAACCAGTGTTGTCGTTTTGCGTACAAGAGACAGACTCAAAAAGGATTTGAACATTTGCAGGCATCATAAACCTTCCATTGAATCCCATGATTTGGAACCAAACAAAATGGGTTGTTTCTTGTTCTTAAATCTTGATTCTATTCTCCACAAGTCTGGTAATGGCACCAAATTTAAGTCCAAATTGGTGGCCGAACGCTTAGAGATTACACAATCACCATGGCTAATTGAATTAGTAGTTTTCTATATGAATCTCAGTGGTTCAAATGGTGTGATGTCTTTGGTCCACCTCTCCTTTGATCTCAATATCACCGATGGATGAAGAGTCTTTACTGACTTTGATGCTTCCAGATTCTGAAAAATTCGAACATGATCTCACCTGTGCTATTTGCTTGGTCTGTGTTGAGTGACCATAGGCTCCATTTCAAAACTTATTTATAACTTGATAGGATAATGTTGGGTTTTTTGATTTAGGACATTGTTTTCCAACCATATGCTTTGAGGTGTGGACATCATTTTTGCAAGTCTTGTGCTTGTTCAGCTGCTTCTGTATTGATCATTCAAGTCTGCAAGCCTAAAGGATATGTCCCATTACCTAGAGAGGTTAGTATAGATATAGGTGCCGTTTGTTTGTTAAGAGGTCTAAAGTTTGAAGTTTTAATTTAGTTATGATTAATAAGAGGTAGTGTGTAAAAAGATTTGAACGATTTAGACTTAAAAGAGATTAAAAGATTTTTTTTAAAAAACAAACAACCCCATACTCTTTTCTTTCCTTTTTGTTAACCATGGATGTTTAGATCAGTTTGCACGAATCTCGATTAATCCTAATGCACCATCAAGAGCAGCCAAGAAAATCCCAGGCAACCACATGTGTGGTTGTGTGGTGGATAAGGAAAAGGGGATGATGAAAATTGACCAGGGTTCGAATGTTGCGATCTACATATACGCTTGTGGCCACCGGGAGACCTCAGGGTTGTGGGTAAAGCCTAGCAATTTGCTATTAATCTATGTGAAGCCTGGAAATGGGATTACCCATTTCAAAAAAAATCCCCAATGATCTTGCAGGACTTAGACCGGTGACCAATTCCCAAAAGTTAAATAAATTTATAAATGCTTTTGTGATTTGTTACTTGTAGAATGGAGTGTGCTGAATTGCTGATGCAGTCTGCATGTCAGAGCTTGCTTTGCTCTGACAAGAAAGGTAATACTCCTTTTACCATTGAAACTTTGCATGTATTAATGCATCTCTCGTGGCTTTATTCGAGTGTTGTAGGTTGTTTTAAGTGTTGTTCTTAGGTGTCGTTTGTTTTTTGAAAGGTAATACCCTTAGGGGTTGCTTGTTTTTTTCTAAAAACCTCTTAATAACTCTTAAGTCTGAATCATTCAGACATTTTTACACACCGCCTCTTATTAATCATAACTAGAATAAGACTGCAAACTTTAGACCTCTTAAAAAACAAACGGCACCTTAGTGTAGGTCTGTATGCCTTTTGACAATGTATTTAGAGCTTCTTCAATAGTTATTCTATATATTTTTTTTAAATTGACTATCAAAAGTTAAGATCTTGAAAAAAAAATTATATCCAAGTCTAATAACTACTCTATTTTAACAAATTTTAGCATTAACTATATTATAAAATATTCTATATGTTTAATAAATTATTACTTCTCTCTTAATTTCCATACTTTTTATTGGTGGTAACAAATTAAAATATTATGTCTTTTTTCTTATATAAAGTTTTAAAGTTTTCTCTAAATTTGAAGATTTTCATCTTCTTTCTTTTCTTTTCTCTATTTTAACATAGGTATTGGAGCAAAAAGAAGATTTTAAATCTCAAAAATCTATATTTTAGTATAGTTGTTCTATTGACTCTATTGTTAGAACTTTGTTATACTTTTTAACTATGTTGACCTTTACATGCCGTTTTTTGTACATTTATATATAATTTATCAAGATTTCCAAATCCTTTTCTAAATCCCCAGAGCGTCAATAAACCTTTTAAAGCCTTTATTATTCACGAAAAGAACATCTCCACACTAAGGTGGAGATATGGTCTATAGACATGTTACCCACCACAAACCCTATACCCAAACAGAATTTTTTGGGTACGCTTTGTTTAGTTTGTTATTTATTTAATTTCTTTATACCTTTTTTGTAATGAAACTTACTACCAATCTAAAAAGGGAAAATCGTATGAAAAATGGAACCAACTTTGGTCTGATTCCTGTTTTAGGGAACCAACTTTTAAAATTTTCATTTTAGGGTTTAATACAAACTTTACATATATTTATGGGTCTTTTTGGCCTACTGACCTACTAACGATGACATGGTCTAGGTAAATGCCAACTAAGATTCCATGTCATAATTTAAATTAATATATATATATATATATATGTACAAGTTTTTAAGTTTCTGGTTGCTATCCTATCTCTTATCCCCATAAGTTCTGAAGGCTCTCCCTTTCGTCGGGATATTCTTGCTGAGCTCCACAAAAGACAGAAGAAAGAATGAGGTTCTTCTCTAAATCTTTTTATCTTTCTAATGTACTTGTAACCGTTGTTTCGCTAAGTGATATTTAATACAAGTGCATTTCCTCTATTTAGTTTGTACAAATATACTTCATTCTTTTATTCTTTTGTAAATGTCGGATATCCTTATAAATCCTTATACAAAAAAAAAAAAAAAACTATGTGAAAAAAACCCAAAAAGAGTAAAGATGGGTCAAAATGAATTTATTCAGTACACTCTTTGTTCTATTCTTTAGTATGGATGTCATCCTCAAATAGGGGGAGATTGTTGGGTCATCTGAAGATTTGAAGATGACCTCCTGATCTTCCATCTTATATCATCCTACTTAGAATATGTTTAAGGTTCTTTTAGCAGCTTGGTTTCTATACAAATGTTCGGTGAAGTCGAAGATCAGTCGAAGAAGACAAAGAAGGAGTACATCTCTCAAAGCGGATTGAATATAGTCTCCTCAGCCTAAAGCCAAGCATGCCCAAGTGATCAACACCATCAGCCAGGATGGTGTCAATCACATGTCTCTCAGGAGTATGAAGGTGTTCTCACATCTTCAAGGAGCAGCCGAAGATTTCTCAAGTCTTCGGTAGCCAATCATCTCTCCTTAGAGTATGAAGGTGTTCTCACATCTTCAAGGAGCAGCCGAAGATTTCTCAAGTCTTCGGTAGCCAATGATCTCTCCTTAGAGTATGAAGGTGTTCTCACATCTTTAGGAGCCGAAGATCTTTCAAGTCTTCGGCAGTCTATGCTCAAGGATTTCTTTCAAACACATTATACTTTTCTGACAAAGTATATTGTGATATCTTGCATTGACGTGGACCTCATCTGGAGATCAGATCAAGTAAGTTTTGTCTACTACACCATTTTAAGGAAAGGTCTCTACCATCCTTCTGCAGGTCAACACTTCAAGACAAAACACCTCAAGACAAAAGGTACACCCTGTACCTTGCTGAAGACCTGCGTCCATCCTTTGCTCAACAGGTGTCCCATGCATTTAATGCATGAGGCACTATAAATATGGAGGATGGTTCAACATGCAAGATCACCAGCTCTCAAGCATTCAAGCTCTCTAAGTGCACTGCATTCTCTCTCTAAGAAGTTCTTATTGTTTTCTAAGTGTTTTACAATTGTTCTTCATTTCTCTTAGTGTAAGATTGTTTGAATAGATCTCATCTATTCTCTTCCGCAACAATCAAAAGTTTTCTATGTGTAATTCTTGATTTAAAATCAATAAGAATTAAAGTAAGTGAAAATCTGTGTGTATTGTATTCAACCCCCCATTCTACAATACTTTTCTTCTTTACTATCTGCTATTTGGGACCAACAAAAACCTAGTTGGTGAGTTCTTACTAAACTTTTTAAATGAGATATATATCTTGTGTGATATTTATCATAGTTTCATATTCATGTATAGATTTGATTACCTGATAAGTTTGACCTAATTGTTACTTTTGAGATTATTGGAGTTTTGGTCATCATGCTTCATGTGGACTTTTATGGGATTGTTATTAACATCATTTGGTCATGATTATGTGTTATCAAGGGAACTATGGATATCCTTCTTGAACTTACATATTTTGGAGTTTTGTACCTAAAATGTGTTTGGGGCTAGGTGAAGTCTTATACATGCATCTCGTTGACATAGGTTATGTTTGAAGATGGAAAGTTCATGTATGTTGGATGAACTATGAGTAAACGCTAGGAGGATGTAGTCTTAGGGTGCCACCATGACGGTATACACCTAGACCTCCGTCATTTGAAGTAATGCCTGAGAGGTAGTCTTTAAATGTGTCGAGCCTTCGGGATGTTGCTCAAGCGAGTGAACATCAAGGTGCATTGACTTGAGGTGGAACTCATTAGTGTGATGGGTCTCCCCCATTGATTTCTATATGGTCTTTATGTCTATAAATGATTTAAATGTTTATGTCATGATTATTTGTCAACTCACTAGGCTCGTTTTGCATAACACTTGATTGGTTTGATGTGTATCTCAGGTTCTAGCGGCGCGACCGCCAAGAAGGTTTAGTGGGCCTTTAGAATGTGAGCTTGGGAGCTTTTGGGACGCCATTATAGAAGACAATTATTTTGGATGTAGATGACAACCAATTGTAATCTTATTTCTCGTTTAGGAATTAGATTGAGAGGTTGTTATCCTCATTGTTTTGTTATTACAAACTTGTAATTATACAGGCGTATATTGTTCTTTTGAGCGAGCTCATGCTTTGGCATTTAATTGATTACCATATTTCCATTTTCCGAAAATTTTTGTTTGTCCCATTTTTGGGGTGTTACATTATCGGTGGTGAAAATAACTCTAGATTTTTTGGGAGATGATGGCCGAAGATGGTGTCATTCCGTCGCTATCTCTGATGGGGGTGTTATCGGTGGTGGGCTGGTGGCCGGAGATGGAGTCATGGAGATGGTTGTTCTCGATGGTGTAAGAAAAACCAGAGGGTCACGGTGACAATTGATATCGTCGCGATTGGCCAGGAGAAAACGGGGAATTTGAAGTGGGAGGAGGGGACGAAGATGGTTGGGGATGGCCGAAAAGGTAACCGGCAACGGGGATGGTGGCCAGCAATAGGGAAGGGATAAAGATGTGGGAATAACGAATGGGTATAGGGATGATTTTTTTAATTTAGTTTTTTTTTTATTATTGATTATTTGGCTTTTTGTAAATCCAGATAATATGTTTTTAATTAATAGATTGTCACATCATATTGAAATGACCGGTTACCATACTAAAACGGTTAACCAGACCCTTAAATAAATGAAAACTTTACTTGAAGCCCGAAAATGATGATTTTATATGTTAGTTCCCTAAAATAAGAATCAAACCAAAGTTACTTCTATTTCAATGCAATTTTCCCGTCTAAAAAAAATCATAAATGAAAACATAAACTAACATCTATATCTATATATAAAGCAGAAACATTAGGAGGTGATGTGGCGCTCCGAGAGTTGAGAATTCATTCTCCCTTTTTTCTCATTTTTTTGATTTTCTTTTAACAAATTATTAGGATTTAATTTAATCCTCTCTTACCCATGACCTTTAACATTATCACCATTAATATCATCATTAATTAATTAATGGAGAAATAAAAAAACCTTTTCTTCTCTCTAATCCCTCTTCTCTTCCACACTAATACCTAAATCAAAACCTTCATCATCATCATTATCAATGGAGAAATCAAAAACTCTCTTCTATCTTTCTAATCCCACTCCTCTTCGTAGTAGGGCCATGGTTTAGTGGTATGGGCATCCCCTTTGTTACACAAGCAATGAAGATCAGGAAGTTAGAGTGGTTTCTTTTGGTTTTCTAAAATTATCTAATGTCGTTTTCTTCAATGGACTCAAATCTTCCGACTCTATCAAAGGTATTGTTTGGTTTATTTTGGATTCGTGATTTATGGTTTACAATCTTCTATGGTTAGAATATGGTTTGTAATTCATGTGATTTTATGATTTTGCTTATATTTTAAAATCTATATATATCTATATCTTTATAAAAGCTAAATGTGGTGTTGCTTAGGTGACACAATAAGAAGCCATGATTAGAATTTTGTTTTATTTTCAAATAAAAGTCATATATTAATTGTCTCTTTTTAATTACTAAAATTTTTCTTTTTCATTTTGAAATATATATAAAAATCATCAAAAAAAACCTTTATTTTTATTTAGCTTTTATTTTAAAATTTTAAAAACCAATTAATATATGTATTGAAATTTAAAATTTTCATGAAAACTATAAAAAACCCACTATATTAATATATTACAATAAATAAATCTTATAATGTAGTTATTTATTTATTAATTTTTTTAGTAAGCTAACAATGATTATAAATAAATTTTTTAATTAAATAACTCTATTTTTATTCCCAATAAAATAACAATGCATATAAATAAAAAAAATTATTAAATGAGTCTACTATTATATTTATTTAGTAAGTTAAATAGGTCTATTTATTTAATTTCTTATTTTCTTAGTATGTTCACAAATGTTTATAAATCAATAAATTTCTTAAATAACTATTATTATTAAAATCAATATATACAATTAGAAAGTGTGTTACAATCAATATTCGAAAAATTATAAGTTTATTAGGTTAATCTAATAGTATGTATAAAAAAGGATAAAAATCATTGTTCTATAAATTAAAAATAAATGAAAAATTACTACGATTATTAATATATATAAAGATTATTTTATTTTTTAAATTTACATTTAAACCAAACTGTATTACTTAAATGGAATGTAATATACATAAATGAAATAAATTAGAATCAATTCTTTTATTTCTTTAAGAAATATGAATTAATGAAATGTACATTCTATATTACTTAAAGTCACTCATGAATTCAAAATACATTTCATCTTTTTCAATTATGAATCATTAATATATATAAATGAATATTAATTACAATCAATTATCATTAAATATATATATATATATATATATATGACACAAGTATTGTGTTGTCATTTTAGCATTGATCGGTACATGAATTTTTATTTGTCAAATTACATATTAAACAATTGTGAGTCATACCTTTCATTACTTTTAAAAAGCATATTAATACATATTTTTTCCTTTTATGAAAATTATAATTAAATTATATATTAAAGGAAAACCAAGAGTGATGATGTGACATCTTATAACTTCAAGGTTCTTATTTTTTTCTTTTTCTTTTTTCTAGATTTTTGATTTTTTTTTAAATGTTTATATTGTTAAGACTTTTCTACCCTCATATATAGGATGTATATTTCATTATCCATAAGTTTTTTTTTTGATAAATTAACATATTTGCAATTTGAATAACCTCCAACTAGGTAGACTTCTCACTTACTCTTCCCTTACTCTTCATCTCCATCATAATTAATTGTTAATAATTCTTCATTAATTCATTGGTTAGAGGCAATCTCCATAATAAATCAATATTATTCTACATGACTAGAATGAAAGAGCCATCATAATAGGGAAATTTGTTCTACATCAAATCCAACATCGTAAATCGATATTCAACATCATCTCCGTTCAATTTGATATGTTTACTTATCCTTACTCCAACCGGGAATTTTGTCAATCTCACAAAGCATTTCGTTATGTTCTTGGTTTTTGGTTTAGTTCTCAATCTCTTACATATATTGCACAAAACATTCGTCCATGTTCATGGTTTTTGGCTTAGTTTTCAGTTTTGCCAAATGCCCTTAATTTCTATTGAAGAAAAAAATTCACTTTGTCTTTCGATTTTGTACTTGTGTTTTCAATTTTTCTGTTGTAGGGGGAACTAGACGTTAATTTGGCGGTGATTGAAAGAGGAGCTCAGTTTGTTTGTCACTCCTTAAATCTTGCAGTTTTTTTTTTTTGTATTTTTTTTATTTTTAGGGATTTTTAATTATGATTTCTATGGTTTTATAGGTTTCGGGATTTTTTTGCAAGCTTCTTCTTTACCCATCCCTAACTCTTGATATGTTCTTATTAGGTTTTGTAGGCCTTATGTTTGTTTTATGCTCGATCCTGAATCCATAATATTACAATTTTCTAAAATAGATTTTAGGTCAAATTATAGTCTTCACAACTTTCTGATATAATTTTATTTCATATATTGTTAGTACTATCAACAGGTAGACTTCGTTGGATTTTTTTAAAAAGCTTTTATGTAGCAATTCATATATGGAAGTATATATATTTCATTTGGGATATTTACATCTCATTACTCTCTTCTGTAAAATGTAAGATAATTGTAGCAATATTGATCTTCAAAAATAATGGTTGAGGTTGTAAATCTTTTTTCTTTCTTTATATTTTTTTTAACTAGAAGCGTACTCGTGCAATGCAGCGAGATACATCACGATTTTAATGTTTATTTTTATTTTTTGTTTTTTATTGATTTACAATACGATTTTGGATGATTTTTATTGAGTGATAATGGTTTTTTTTATATATAAATTTGTTTAATTTAGGCTTAACAATATAATGTTTTTTATATAAAAAAATTAAGTAGTTTGTTAAAATTCATTAATTATCTTATATTTTTTAAATTTTTTATATTTAAATTGAGATGTTTATCCTGTTTTGATTATGTTTATCATAATTCAAATTTCATAATTTTAGGATTTGGGTATTAGAGATAAGGATTTTGGGGGATAATGATGAAATTTATTAATTAAGGTTAAAAGCATTTAAAAGCAGTACATATTACTTCATTAATTGTTTTTTAAAAGATTTTAAGTAGATTAACATTAAATAATAGTACATAATGCTTAATACATCACGATTTTAATGTTTATTTTTATTTTTTGTTTTTTATTGATTTACAATACGATTTTGGAAATTTTTTATATTTAAATTGAGATGTTTATCCTGTTTTGATTATGTTTATCATAATTCAAATTTCATAATTTTAGGATTTGGGTATTAGAGATAAGGATTTTGGGGGATAAGGATGAAATTTATTAATTAAGGTTAAAAGCATTTAAAAGCAGTACATATTACTTCATTAATTATTTTTTAAGAGATTTTAAGTAGATTAGCATTAAATAATAGTACATAATGTTTAATACATCACGATTTTAATGTTTATTTTTATTTTTAGTTTTTTATTGATTTACAATACGATTTTGGATGATTTTTATTGAGTGATAATAGTTTATTATATATAAATTTGTTTAATTTATGCTTAACAATATAATGGTTTTTATATAAAAAAAAAATTAAGTAGTTTGTTAAAATTCATTAATTATCTTATATATTTTAAATTTTTTATATTTAAATTGATATGGTTATCTTGTTTTGATTATGTTTATCAGAATTCAAATTTCATAATTTTAGGGTTTGGGGATTAGAGATAAGGATTTTAAAGAATAAGGATTTTAGGGGATAAGGATGGAATATATTAATTAGGGTTAAAAGGTTTACAGGTAGTACATTAGGCTTTAGTAGTTATTTTTAAGAGATTTTAAGTAGATAGTTTTAAATGATAGTACATAAAGTTTAATAAGTTTAATAAAGTTTAATAAGTTTTATGCCATCTTTATAATATAGTATAGATTCGGTAGCTTAATGCATGAATGATAATTAATTAAACTATTCGTTTTCTTTGTTTACACCTAAGTTTCTTTATTTCTTTTAATTCACAAGGATTCTAATTTTTTAATTATTCACATAACATTTAATGAATATATATAATCAACATACTTAAGAACTCATTGTAGAAATGAATTTACGATCAATATAATAATATGTCTATTTTGATGACACTTGAATGTAATAATATGTGTGTTTTTATTTACATAATAATAAAATGATTATAAGTAATAAAAATAAATGAATGAATATGACGATTAATTACGTCAATATATATAACGTCTTATGATCATTATCAGTTATATATTATGTAAATAATACATATTCATATGTATTATTTCAAATAAAGGTAAATATCTAAAATTTGAATTAATATATAAAGTTTGAATCAATATATAAAGCTAAAAAAAATATTTTTATCATTTAAAATATTACTAAAATTTACAACCAATATATATTAATAAAATTAGAATAAACGTATAATTAAATACTTATTACATTTAACATCACTAACTTCTTTAATAAATGAAATACTTATTACATTCAATATCATTAAATATAATTAATATATAATTAAATATGTATTACTAACCCTATCATTTAACAAATAACATACTTATTATATTTAACAGTACATAAAATAAAAAATTATTTGAATCAATATATATAGATAACATTATATTCAAATCTAATTAAAAGTTATTAGAAACAATAGTAGTATGTAAAAAAATGATATAAACATATATATAAAAATTAAATTAGAATAACAAAATATATAAAATTGGAAAGAATAACTTACTACAATCATCAATATATGATTATTTCAATATAATTGAAATCAAACTATGTATAAATGGAATTAGAATCGATATAATACCTTTCATTTTACAAAATATGACTAAAATCTCCTTTTCAAGATTATTTACCATAAACTAAACTATGAAGAAACAATCTCAAGCAGACCGAAAAAACTCAAACAGGAAAAAATTAACAATTTAATCGGAGCCTTAGTCGAAGTGGTCAAAATACTTGCGACTATTGTTACTCTTCGTTCAACCGTATGTTGGGAAAGGGCTTTGAGGAGGGTTTTTAGCCAAAATTACAAACGAGTACATTATAATAAATGTAAGTAAATTACCAAAATATCCCGTCATTATATAAAACTAGGTAGCAATACTATTGTTGCATGGCAAATATAAATATTTTATGTGAATATATGTTGGGGATCAATCGATATATTATGAGTTATTACAAAATAATACTAAGTATACACCTCATTATTATAATCAATAGTCTCACATGTTTCCTTAAATCATTTTGAGTCAATTACAAAGTTTGATGACATATAACTTATTAGTTACTTAGTTATACATATATATATATATAAAATAGCTAAGGATGATGAAACAACTTCATATCAAGTGCAATATCAGTTATTATTAGTTTAATATATGATATGTGATTATCAGACCATTTAATTTCAATATTTTCTAAATAAATTCAACGTGCGGTGTCGAACACTAGTTTCATACATAAATATGAAGCATTCAAACATAGAATTCCCATAAAAACATTTCAACACACACAAAAATATCCGAAATTACAAACATCATTTAGGTGCCGTTTGTTTTTTAAGACGTCTAAAGTCTGAAATCTTATTTTAGTTATGATTAATAAGAGGTTGTGTATAAAAAGGTCTGAACGATTCAGACTTAAGAGCCATTAAGAGTTTTTTTAGAAAAAACAAACAACCCCTTAATAACAATAAATAAAGATCAAGTGTGAACCGTACAATATCGAACAAACTTCAAAGCTTCAACATTAAATTCTTACTAAATAACACCCAAATGTAGCAAATTACAATACAAAAATGAATAGATAGCATGAATTGGCTGAAAAGGGGGAAGGCATGCTTTTACAAATAATATTATAATAAAAAGTAAAAATCATGGCAGAAAAAAAAATAGCCAAAAATCTTGGAGATCAATCTCAATCTGCACGGACTTTGCCACTTTTTTCTTATGATGGGCACGGACCGTAATAAAAGAGTAAACTACAAATTTGGTCCATGTGGTTTACCAAAAAATACGAAAGTGGTCCCTGAACTTCAATAAGTGCAGATTTCATCCATGAGGTTCCGATTTTGCTATGAAAGTGGTCCCTCTAACGTTAGCTCCGTTAAATCGTCCGTTAAGTCAAGGGTAAATTCGTCTTTTGTCACACCCCGCTAAAGCGGAAGTACGGAGTATGACAACTCGAAACATGAACACAAGTGTATAGCTATACCAACATAACAATTTTTTTTTATGTAGAAAACTCATTACAATGATCATTACTAAATTAATACGGTTACAAGCCCAAACATTTCATAAATATTATACAATCTAGAACAAAAGAGTTTTCTTTCCAAGACATAGCTTGTATACAAAAATCTTCTAAGGCATACCGTCTTTGTTACCTGAAAAGCATGTATAAAAACGGATATCAACTACATAGAGTTGGTGAGTTCACAGGTTTTCAACTATGCACAAAACGATTTTGTATGCAGGGTTTGATAAATATAACTTTCAAATTTATTCGATATCTTAAATCGAAAACGTTCATGAGCTTTATCGTTTCAACATTCGTATGACATGATTCGGTTTTCTTTCGTCTTGTTGAGCCACTACTAAACCGTCCCGGACTCAGCTCTTTCCAGCCCCTCGTGGCCTACTCCAAATGAGTGTCCGCATTCTCTAGTATAGTGCACCCTTACTCGTCAGTATTAAGGTGGGTTTGTCAGACCAAATAGCGCTATCCACTAATACTATAAGCCCATTTGTTCATGAGTTAATAGTAGTGTACATGGGACTTTTCTTTACTTTACTTTAAAACTCAACATACCGATCATACGATGTCATACCATTTCAATTTAATGCTTAAGTAAGCTTTGGCGATTAATATCACATATCAATTTAAACTACTCATGAATCTTTATAACACAATTTAGCATGCTTTTCACCCCAAAATTTATTCAAAACAAGTAAAATGGGGTTGTGAATACTCACCTTAACGAATAGAACGGGTGAAACTTTACTTTGATACTTATGGAGTTTGCCACGCCCTTAGTTTCCCTATACAAGAGTTGTCATAGTGGAACACATTAATGCCCTATTCCGATGTCCAACCAATATGTCCAATTGTCCCATGAAATGCCATTATATAAATTCCTTAGTCCACATCCATTTTTAAACTATACAAAGTCCCAAAATGCAATAGAACAAAATTTAGACTTAATAGGATCACTTTTCTGGATTCAGCATTTGCTGTCCAGAAAGTTATTTGATAAAATCACCACGGAAACTTAACTTCCCAAGAGAATTATTTAATCATAAATTTTTGTGGTGGTACTATGATATGTTTAGAGTAAATCTGCATTTTTTTTATAATTTTTGTATAACTTTTGATACCTCAAATAATTTTTACAAAACAGAGTGTCACTGATTTTCGGATCAGTGACATACCCTACTTGTAACAGGCTTTTGGGGTATCAATTCTTGGAATTAGACAGTTATCCATATATGGATGCAAACCTAACTCAAAATACTATCATTTGGAAAAAAAATTCACTTATTTTGGATGAGTAATGAGGGAGTTATGGCCTTTACAAGTTGGGTGTATGAATCTGCCATTTCTGGACAGATTGCACCATCTTTTTATAAAATTCAATTGGATGACCAAATCTCCATCATTTTGAATGATTCTTGATTCTATAGTTTCCTAACACCTTAAACTGAAGTTTTGTGGTAAAATACCCAATTTTTGGTGGATAAATCTTGAGTTATGCATCATGAAAGAGGATGCATTTTCTGGACAGCAACTGTGGTAAATATTAAACATACAAAAGGTGATAAGATGATCATTTTGCACTTGGTTTATGAAATAACTGTTGGGTCATCTGAAGATTTGAAGATGACCTCCTGATCTTCCATCTTATATCATCTTACTTAGAATATGTTTGAGGTTCTTTTAGCAGCTTGGTTTCTATACAAATGTTCGGTGAAGTCGAAGATCAGCCGAAGAAGACAAAGAAGGAGAATATCTCTCAAAGCGGATTGAAGATAGACTCCTCAGCCCAAAGCCAAGTATGCCTACTTGATCAACACCATTGGCCAGGATGGTGCCGATCTCAGTCTTCAGGAGCCGAAGACCTCTCAGTCTTCAGGAGCCCGAAGATCTCTTCGGTAACCAATGATCTCTCCTTAGAGTATGAAGGTGTTCTCACATCTTCAGGAGCCGAAGATTTTTCAAGTCTTCGACAGTCTATGCTTAAGGATTTATTTCAAACACATTGTACTTTCTGACAAAGTATATTGTGATATCTTGCATTGACGTGGACCTCATCTGGAGATCAGATAAAGTAAGTTTTGTCTACTACACCATTTTAAGGAAAGGTCTCTACCATCCTTCTGCAGGTCAACACTTCAAGCCAAAACACCTCAAGACAAAAGGTACATCATGTACCTTGCTGAAGACCTGTGTCCATCCTTTGCTCAACAGGTGTCCCATGCATTTAATGCATGAGGCACTATAAATATGATGGATGTTTCAACATGCAAGATCAACCAACTCTACTATCTTCAAGTTCTCTAAGTGCCTAGCAACTTTCTCTCTACGAAGTTCAATTGTTTTCTAAGTGTTTTACAATTGTTCTTTATTCTCTATGTGTAAGATTGTTTGAACATATCTCATATGTTCTCTTCCGCAACAATCAAAGTTTTCTATGTATAATTCTTGATTTCAAATCAATAAGAATTAAATTAAGTGAAAAACTGTGTGTATTGTATTCAACCCCCCCTTCTACAATACTTTTCTTATTTACTTACTGCTATTTGGGACCAACAATAACCATATGCTCTCACATCTTATTCAAATATAGAATGATTTTAGATAAAAAAAAAAAACTAATATCCTTTATGGACTCATAGCAATCTAATGCTCATCCATAAACGTACATGAACACAACACCAAATAAGTGATATTATTATCACTACTAAGTTCTTAATCATGTGGAATTTGGGAAATTCCATCATAAGAACATTTTTATACTATTTTTTCATTATGATAACATAATCATAATTTCAATAATACCAATATTTTAGTGATTCATGATACCAAAATTCAACATTATCATCATAAACCCTAAACTTTATGATAAACAAGTTTTCTTTGAAAAACAAGAATCAAAAACTCATTTTTTTTAATACATAAACATCAATTTGCAATCTATTTTATCAACAAAAACCTAATTTATAACACATTTAGATGCAATCTTTTACTCCTCAAACCCAAAAATCGAAAATGAGAACATGCATTAAAAAAATGTAGTTTTTGAGATTACCTTGAAGATTTGAGAAGGAAACTTGATTATGACTTCAAATTGTTGAGGGTTTCTTGCTTGGATTTGATTTTTAATCAACAAGAAAGTGGAATGGTGGTGGTGATGGTGGTTCTTCGGCCGACAAAGAGAGGAGAGGGAGAGGAGATGAAGAGTTAATTTTTGAATGATAGAAGTATGGTTTTTAATTTGATTTTTAATTAATAAAGATAATTAAAATATGGTAGGATTAGGACAAGTGTCCTAATGACTCATCAACACCATTATGAATTAATTTTTTTTAAATAAATTATTAGCCTAAACCATAAAATATCAGATATATTTGAGAACCGAAATACCCGATTCTCAATATTTGCTAAAAATGTCAAATTTGAAAATTTAGCAATGCAAGACAAATTAACCATACTGATTCTTATAGTTTATGGATTTTGGACTTTTACTCACTTATTTTGGCATTTCTGGACAGTGACGGTCAGATGCGGAACTGTTATGGGTTTTTAACGCGACTTCTAAATTTTTCGGGAAACTTTTATCTTAAAGGCTTTTATGCATTTCTAGGAGTGACATACTTAATTTTTTTTTTTTTTTTACTTCCAAAAGTACAGAAGCTAACCTCATAGTGTGGACTTTGACGGTTGTCACATCTTTTTACACGTTTTTAGGGTATTATCGTCATTTTGCCTTATTTAATTTATTTTACCATTTTTAATTACTTTTCTTTGAATGTTCATCTTCTTCAACATGAACACCAAGAATGTTCATCTTCTACCTCAAGAACATCAAGATTTTAAAACTCAAATCAAACTCAAAAACCAAAAACTTAAATCAAACCAAAAACTCAAAAACCAAACTTAAATCTGAGAGAGATTGAGAGAGAGATCTGAGAGAAAAGAAAGAGAGAGAGAGAGAGAGAGATATATGAGAGAAGAGAGAGATCGAGACATAGATTTGAGAGAAGAGAAAGATCGAGAAAACAGATCTAAGAGAAGAGAGAGACATCGAGAGAAGATAGAGAGTGCGAGAGAGAGAGAGAGAGAGAAAAAAACGTCGGCGACCTCGTCTTCTCTGGCGAGGTCGTTCTCCGGCGAGGTCGTCTGCTGTTCATGCGTCTACGAATGCACCGAGACCTTGTTAGACTACTTGTTCTCTCTCTCTCTCTCTCTCTCTCTCTCTCTTCTCTCATATCTCTCTCCCTTTCTCTCTCTCTCTTCTCTCAGAACTCTCTCGATCTCTCTCAGATCTGCAAAAATCTTTCTTTATCAAAAGAGAATATACAAATTAATAAACATCATATCTACATTAAATATTGTGTGTGTGTATATATATATATATATATATATATATGTGTGTGTGTGTGTGTATGATTAATTTTGGGGAATAAGTTAAAGGTTGGGGAAGAAGATGGGTTGGGGAAGAAGATGAGTGATGCATTAATGAGTTGTACACATGTGTACTCTAAAAACAATTTAATAAAAACTGAAAAAAAAAAACTTAAAAGACGGATTTACCCTTGACTTAACGGACGATTTAATGGAGCTAACGCCAGAGGACCACTTTCATAGCAAAACCAGAACCTCAGGGATGAAATCTACACTTATTGAAGTTCAGGGACCACTTTTGTATTTTTGGTAAACCACAGGGACCAAATTTGTAGTTTACTCGTAATAAAATGAATGAAGCATGAATAATACATTTTTAATAAAATGAATTGTAGGAATGTATATAAATAATGCATGCATCCATTCCGATTCGGTTGACTCTTGTTATTTTACTTGTTCATTTTCATTCCGACTTTGTTCTGATCAGCAAAGCCGGAGGCCTGCCGCCGACCTCCAATCGCTTCGGTTAGTTTTTATTCTAATTTTTCACATCAAACCACTTGTTTTTCAACTCTGAGGGACGTTTGATTCGTATAATGGAATTTGATGGAATTTGAATTTGAATTTGAAGAAATTCGATCACACATATGGTTGACAGGAATTCAATTTATTCACTTAAGCCAATAAATGATGAATTCATAGATTCCATTATTTTTCATTATGTGAATTTAAATGAATTGAATTGAAGATATGAAGTTTGAAGAAACGTTTACGAGTTATTTGATGGGAGATGAAGGGAAGGAGCTGAAGCAGTGCTGCAATTTTGCGTACAAGAGACTAAAAAAGGATTTTAACTTTTGCACGCTCCATAAACATTCGATTGAATTTGAATCCGATGGTGATGATCACAACCAGATTCTTCCTCACCAATCCTGTCATCGTAAGACTTCTTACAACCCTAATCACAAAACTCTATCGATTAAACCTCCTGTATTTATGCCAGATTCAGTAGATTTAGGGAAAACCGGAATTTCAACCTTATGGAACTTAGTAACTTGTGAATTGAAGTTCCTCCAGCATTAATTTCTGTTTCGTTTTGATGATTTTGAAACTGTTTTAACTTCATTGTCTGGATCTAGTATACAGGAATTCATAGGTTTTTCTCTGTGTTATCACTGTAGGATGTGATCAGATGTTTTTCTCTGAATTGACAACAGAAGCTTCTAAAATGGCTGATTGTTTTAGTTTAAGAGTCAGGAAGCTTGTCCATCTTCATCTCACTACCGGTACGCAGAGATTTATTTCGTGCTTCTTTCAATGTGTCGAAAATGATCAACAATCACTCATGGACAAAGGATGGATGCTAATTCAATTTGTGGTTATGAATGTGATTGCCTTGAGGAAAATACTTAACAAATATGACAAAGTAGGCAGATACATGTATATATATTTTTTTATTTGCTAGTTTTTTGGAACCAAACAAATGAGTTGTTTTTTGTTCTTAGATCTTGATTCTGTTCTTCACAGGTTCACAAGTCTGGTGGTGGCACCAAGTTTAAGTCTAAATTGGTGGCCGAACGGTTAGATATTACACAATCACCATGGTTGATTGAATTAGTAGCTTTGTATATGAATCTCAATGGTTCAAATGGTGTGATGTTTGACAATCTTTTTGGTCCGATCTCCTTTGATCTCAACATCACCGATGAAGAGTCTCTACTGACTGTGATGCTTCCGGATTGTGAAAAATTGGAACACGATCTCACCTGTGCTGTTTGCTTGGTACGTGTTTGTTAGGAGTGGTTGATTAACGTGATCAAAATATGTATATATATATATATATATATGGACAAGAAATTGCAAAATATAAAAATTATAGTACAAAATCTATTGTGTAAACATATAACCGATAGAAAAACAATCATAAATTACGTTTTGACATATAAAAGTCCGGTTTGACACCACATAAGTTAATAAGCATTTTTATGTATATTTATGTCAAAGAGAGCCCACCATGAACACCAACACACCAAGGTCCAAGCTCTTAAATGATTCATTTAATACTCAAGGGTGGTGTTTATTAAGTGGGTTTCATTTCATCTTGGCTGAGACAAAGTTTCTCTCCTTAAACAAAGTTCCAACATTGTTGAATGTAAATACTAAATACTACCATAAATTTGATATCATCAATCCATAGGCGCGTCTAGATGGGCTGTATGTATATATATGTATGTTATCTATGGTGTGTCTATCATGATAGTAGTACCTCTTGAAAACTACCCTTTGGCTTGTTGATTCAGGACATTGTTTTCCAACCATATGCTTTGAGGTGTGGACATCTGTTTTGCAAGTCGTGTGCTTGTTCAGCTGCTTCTGTATTGATCATTA
The DNA here is from genome assembly GCA_023525745.1 of Arctium lappa. Classification (NCBI taxonomy): domain Eukaryota; kingdom Viridiplantae; phylum Streptophyta; class Magnoliopsida; order Asterales; family Asteraceae; genus Arctium; species Arctium lappa. The sequence continues at coordinate 11,589,411 of CM042054.1, read as the reverse complement.
AAGGGCTCAAGTCTGCAAGCCAAGAGGATAGGTGTCCACTATGCAGAGAGGTTGGTATAATTTGTAAGTTAAACTATATAAATTGATATACTCTTTCTTCCTTCAATCGAGTAATTAGATGTCTAATTGCTTTCCGATGATTCTTTGATTTCTTGCTTTGTTATTATTGTAGAATGGAGTGTATGCTGATGCAATCTGCATGTCGGAACTAGGTTTGCTCTTACAACGAAGGTAATAGTTTGCTATATTTTAGAATAGAGTATGTTTGGTTTGCAGGATTTTATAGAATTTAGAGGAATTTAGAGTTTTCCATTCTAATTATGTGTTTTGTTTGGAGGAAAGTTTGGATTTAAAATCCTGGGATTTCAATGAAATCTGACAACTGAGGGATTTCACGAGATTTTATAAAACTTGTTTGAAGTAATGTTTTAAAATATATTGAAAACATTCGTTTTCTTGAATTTTACCTACACAAAACTGAAGTAAAAACACATACAGTGTTTACACACACTACGAGAGAAGATGTAATATTAAACATATTTGATTCTTGCCTAAATAGAGGCATGAAAATTATAAATTGTTGATTTCATGCAATATGTTTATTAACAGAAATAAATAAAAAACGGAAAATCACGAGAGAAAAAAATTCTTTGAAGATGGATTGGGGCCAGACCAAGAATTCTAAGCTGAAAGTTTGGGCAAGCTGCCATGGGCTCAGGGCCGTCCCTGGGGGAGGGCGGGCCGGGCGCACACCCAGGGCCCAAAAAAAATAGGGGCCCAAAATTTTTAATATATACTATATATTAGTAATGAAAAAAATGTACATAAAAAAACAAAAAAAATAGTATATAATAGGACCCAAAAAGAATTTAACATTATATTAAGGGCCTAAACATGTATTAATTAATAACATTGGACAAAAAAATATGTAAAAACTTATTTAGTCTTTCATTTTATAATATTGTTTATTGTTTCTCCTAAGTTTTTTATTTTTATTTTTTTATCTAGTACAAATATCTAAAAACTAATTTTGCCTATAATCCTTGAATTTTATTATTCCATCTGCATGAATTTTACATACTCTTTTCATTATTCATCTTCTACATACTCTTTGCCTATAATCCTTAGTATACATACTCTTTTCATTATTCAATCCACATGAATTATATTATTGTGTTAGAATATAATAGATTTCTTGTTATTAACTAAGAAAACTCCTACATTTTGAAGACAATTACCAAACTATATGAGACGACCCAACATATATCTATATTTAGGATTTCAATGATACTTCTTTTTTCATACATTATTGACTTTTTATTATCTAATATTGGGTGCATGAATCTTAATTACTCTATTATCTCTAAAACAAGAATAAGATTTCACACTATATCCAACATGAAATTTTGATTATAAGATTGATGGTTCTTAAAAAGTTTGTTTCATCCATAAAAGTTTAAAATGATGATAAAAAACATTAACATAAGGTAACATGTGAAATATCAACTGATTTATGTTGATTTATTTAAAGTGTTACTTTGAATGATCAACATAGTGACGTCAAATTATTTTAATCTATATATTAAAAATATATATCATAAAATGCATTTGATGGTGGAACTGATTGACGATGTTATGTAAAATTGATATGGTAGATAATAGTAATTTAGAAATGACTATTGATTGATCTTGCACTAGAAATACTGGGAAAACAGTTTTATATGAATTATTAATATTTCTTGAATTCAATGTTATTTTTGATGATATAAACAATATATTGAAAATAATTTCGTAGTTATCGAGGCCCCATTTTTACGTCTCGCCCAGGACCCAAAAAATGTCACGAACGGGCCTGCATGGGCTGCTTGTTGTAACATTGTGAGATATCTTGTGGGTTCCATAACTCCTAACGAATTAAAAGTTATCACTGTCTTAAATTAAATTTCTCTCTTTTATCTTATTGCTCGATGAATGAGTCTGCTAACTCTTGAATTTGCTCCTCATCATCGGGGAACTTGTAGGTGCAAAAAAAGGTATAAAGCGAGAGTGATTGAAGAACGAAAAAAAGTAGTCAAGCAAACTAAAGAATATTGGGAGGCGCAAACAAGTCGCATGTTGGGATTGTAACACTTCTAACTACTTCGATTTTTGATATATGAATATCGTTATTGTCTTTGTTCATATTTGAACTATTTTTTTTTAAGTGTATAATACGAAAAATACTTTTACACACTTTCCACTTTTGGACTTTGACCTCTCAGGATTCGAAGGAAAGTAAGGATAATGTGTTAAATAAAAAAATATGTGGACCAAAAAATAATTTCAAGTCGGGACACAAAACAAGTGACATAATATAATATAGAATTAATTTAATCGTAAGAACAACAGTTTCAATATATATATATATATATGTGTATAAAACGGGGGCAAAGATAATTTACAACCCATGTAAATCTTACAATCGATGCAACTCATATCTTAACCGTTGGATTCATGATAAACGATTATTTTGTTTTTATTTTTTTGATTTTTTTATAATTAAAAATATTGGACTCACAAATATTGTAACCGTCGATTATTAATCCAACAGTTAAGAAGTGGGTTGCATGGGTTGTAAGATTTTCATGGGTTGCAATATTTAAGAGCATCTCCAACAGCTTCTCCAAAATGGAGAAAATTGAGATTTTAGGCATTTTTGTGCTCCAACAGATTCTCTAAATCTTTCTCCAAAATAGAAAAAGTTGGAGAGAGGGTGTAATTTTCTACAAATATGGAGAACTCTCCAAAAATGATTACAATGAGAGATAAATTGTTTTTTATTATATTTTACCAATAAGATTTCTTCAAATGAAATGAATAGGAGAGAGAAATAATATTTTATTAGATTTATACAATATTTTAATATTATAAGTAATGATATCATCTCCAAAATGGAGAATCTGTTGAGAAAGATGCAATTTTTATGTAGATTTTAACTTTTAATTCTCTATTTTGGAGAAATTTTGGGATGCTTTTGAAGATGATTTTTTTCTTCTTTTTTGTTACAAAGAAAAAGAAAACAAAGGGATTTAAATCTGTTATGTTGTGGTTCTTTCTTTCTTTTTTCGAAAACTCTTCATTTTTGTTATCCATACTTTCTATTTAGAGTAGATTATGAGGTTTGTTAATAATTTTGATTTTTATCCCTATGGTTTAGAAATTATGAGTTGTGTCTTTATGGTTTTTAATTTATTGTTATTTTTGTTCTTGTATTAATTCCTACTTTTTAAGTAGAAAGGACCAGAATAGTAAATACTTGTAAACCACATGGACCAAAACAACAATAAATTGTAAATCATAAGGACGAATATACCAATGAATTACAAAATATAAGGACAAAAACTGCAATTTCTAAACCATTGGAACAAAAATCGTATTTTTTAACAAACCACAAGGACTAAAAACAAATTTTACTCTTCTATTTATTTACATACCATCTTACTTTTATCCTCTTCCTCATTTGCATAATCCCTATAAAAAAGAGGACGAATATCTATACTAAATTATCTATATCTATACTATATTATAAAGATAACATAAAAAACTCTTAAAAACAAATCTTATAGCTTAATGTACCGCTATTTAATTCTAATTACTTAAAAACAACCATTAAAGTTGTATGTACTACATTTAATGTTATTTATTAATTATCAATCATTATCTTTAACCATTTTAATTTTCCTAAAATCATTTCCCACTTTAACTCCTTAAAATAACTCTCACCATAATTAAATATAGAATAAAAATCAAATTTTAAATATAAAAATATAAAATCTAATTAAAAAAATTTAACAGAATATTTTATAAAAAAATTATATTATTTAACCAAAATAAATTACATTATATTATTAAATCCAAATTAAACAAATTTATATATAAAAAAATCATTATCACTCTCTCACAACCAACCAAAATCGTAATGTAAATCGACAAAAAATAGAAAATAAAATGAAACATTAAAATCGTGATGTATCTAGCGGTATTGCACGAGTATCTATATCTATATCTATACTATATTATAAAAGAGACATAAAAAACTCTTAATTACAACATTTTAAGCACAAAATACAACTAATTAAAGTCAATTACTTAATTTACAATTTCATAATGTCTTGGTACAACTTATCCAAGCACAATATTTCACATCATCATCTATTTATGTAATGGATATTCATTTATTAATATAAAATAAATATTTGTTTTTTATATTTATTTTTTATATTTATTGGACGATTTGATCAATATTATTATTATCAATATTTATTTTTTATTTTATGATTTGCTCTTAATATATCTATATCTATATTAGTTATAATCTCATAACTAATATATCTATCTATTCTATATTATAAAAACATATATTGATCTAATAAATATATTTTAATAAAAAATAAAACAGATAGTTTATCTCATAGTGTTTATCATGTATTTAATATGTTTATTTACAGTTAGTTATACAAATAAAAACATGGGACTTTAATAAGTTATAATTATGTTTCATTAACTTGTAATTTTGAATTTTAACTAATATATCTATACTATATTATAAAACATTTAAGTTAAACTCTTAAAAACTAATTTTTATGCATTAGGTACCACTTATCAATACATATTACTTAAAATCCAAAAGTACAATTTGATTAAACATAAGTACAACTTATAAAAGTTTAATGTTTGAATTCGTGTAACTAACTGCAGATAAGCATTTATTTTTATTTTCTAAAATATCTAAAAATTTTAACTATTGATATAACTAACCGATAAATATAAGAAAATTCGAGATAAATCATCTTATTTTTATTTTTTATTGAAGTATGTTATCTTTTTAATTTTAAATATAACATATCTTAAATATAGTTATCATTTAAATTAAACATTTTTTGACCCGTAACAAAATACTTTATTATTATTATTTATAAAAAACCATAATTAAACTAAACTAAAATATATTTTTGTTTTAAATCTAGGTTTCTCAAAATCGTAAAATCAAATCAAAAAAGACTAACAAAAAGTATGAATAATGATCGAGGGTTCGAGTTCTAGATTTCAAAAACTCGCTGCATTGCGAGGGTACATTTCTAGTATTATTATAAAGCACAGATAAAAAACTCACAGGATACCATCATTTTATGCAAAATTTTAAAAATCTTTTAATTTACAAGTATCTAAGCATAAGATACATATTATTACTGCAGACTTCTAACACCCACCAATTTAGTATGTGCATGGTCTTTCTTTTATGCAAACATTTTCATTTATCACTATTAATTAATATATTATATTACTATAAAAAAATTTATAATTATATTATTAAATATGTAATTGGTTATTTTTTCTAGATGTCATTAAAATATATAAGATAATCATTGAATTCTAACAAAATACTTAATTTTTTAATATATATAAAACATTATATTATTAAGTCTAAATTAAACAAGTTTATAAAAAAACATTATCACTTTCTTAAAATCATCCAAAATCGTACTGTAAATCGATAAAAAAATAAAATGAAACATTAAAATCGTGATGTATCTCGTTGCATTGTGCAAGTATTCTTCTAGTAATACATTATTATGATATAATTATGTACAAGAATTTCATTAAATTAAATAATAAAATAGAATGAAACTCAAAAAATGTAAGATTTTATAAGAATTATCATTAAAAAGTGTTCTTTATTAAAAAAAAATTGATTTTTACCTTCAAATTGTGTGTGAAATAACATTTAACTAGTTTTCTATAAAAAGGATTTGATTTTGATTTTGATTTTGATTTTTATATCCCATATAAATATTAGATATCGTGGTCCCTCGATATGTCTCTCTCCATAAAAAGACTTGATGTTGACTTTTCTATTTTCATTTAATTTAATTTAATTTAATTTCAAATTTTGGATTATTATATTTTAGTGGCCAGTAGCCATCGATAACGTGGTATCACATGATTTATCCTTATCCAATCATTTAGAATACTCCTTTCATTTTATTTTTATTATTATTATAAGGCGTGCGTTATCGAATACTTTGAAAATCAATAAATTCAATACACGAATCAAATTAAATATATTAGTCATGACGATAGTAAAACTGTTTCTGTAAAAGCCATCGGTTTATAAAATATTTTAGCCAAGGACGAACTCACAGTATTAAATACTAGTAGATATGGGATTGCTTCGTTCCTTCGTGGTGGTAATGTAAAAAGTTACAGGGTCGTGAAAAATGTCATCGTATCAATTTGTTGTGTGTCATTGTATATATTTTGAAACTACAACGAAGATACAAATTTCCCTTGGTAACCAACAAACCAATGTGATTTTATATATATATGTTTCTTATAGTCAAATGGTGTCACCACTTGAAAAAAATTCTAAGTTCGTCTCTGATAATCTATTTGTCGATTCTTTAAACCTCCCCCTTCCCACCCTGTGGCTCTACTTCTCAAATCTCTCCCCCATCCACGACAAGTCCTTGGCTCCTTGCACATCATTTGTTGTCATGGTATTACATATTCAACAGCTCCTATTTGACATCATGTTTTCTTAAATATCTTAAGTTGTTATGTCATGTCCCAGCTGCTCATCCTACATCCTCCTCGACCTGCCCCTCATCACCACCGCCTCGAAGGTTATGATCTCAACCCCTTTCACCAGTGTTGTTGTCTTCTTCACACGTATCTAAACCAACACAATCTTCCCTCTCTTGGTTGCTACTATCAGTTCTCAAAAGACTTTGTTTGGTATCCTATCCAATATGGTCCGACTAGAGGCCCATCTTAGCACCATCATTTATGCTTTCTTAAGTGACCAACGCTCTGTCTCATACAATAGTATTGGTCAGCTAGCTAACTTGTATAATTTTTCATTCGATTTTAATGAAACCTTCTTCAATCCATAAAAGTTGGATCTTGTCTTAGCAATGGATTTTGTAACTTAGTATTCTTCTTTCCTTTTTTTTAAAAAACATACAGTATCATTGAATATTGATTAATGGTTATCTTCAATCCGAGTCTTCTCAGGACCACTAAGGATTTTTCATGACTATTATCTTCAGGGTCCATATGAGATTAGACAAGAAGAATTTAACCCAAACACCCATAGTTACCAAAAAAAATCATCGTCTAATAATTATAAATGAATATTTTGAAAATAAAATATTGGTTTAGTCAACAAAGAAAATTAGTTGAACGAGTCCATTTAAAAATTAATATTGAATGGAGAAAAATAAGTAGCATACCTAGCATTATGTACATTAATGATTGTCTTTGTTGATAGATTTAAAAAGATTTTATGTCATGTCCTTATTATTTATAGGTTTAATATATTGTGGGTACTCCACAAATGTCTCCATCTATCATAAATGATTTAAACCAAAACTTTAATATTTGGACGATGGCTAACGTTTATCCTCTATCAATAAACAAGTTGAAGGTTAGATTATGCATAAATTAAAGGGTTTTTGGTTTGCGGAATTTGATGGAATTGAAATGACAAATTCTTTTGACCAAATTCCAATTCCTTTGTTTGGTTCACATATTGATCATGATGGAATCCTTTGAATTTCATTGAATTCCACAAATCAAGGAATTCATCATTCCTTGTCTAAGGTGAAACAATTGAATTTCATCCAATTCCTACCAACCAAACGGGTGGTCAAATTACATTAAATTTCATTCCAATTTCTTCAAAGTCAAATTCCTTCAATAGATTTCAATTCCATCAAATTCCATTCTGCGAACCAAACGTACCCTAAAGGTGTAGATGTGAATGTTTGATGAATCGGCTAATGTCTATCCATTTGAAGATTCACTTAGCCTTTTTTTCAAACTCTGTCTTTGTTTCATTGTTTGCATTTAGTATAAGTAGGTTCCTCTAAAATTCAAATTTCTGACATTTCAAACACGTATTCCAGTTTTAACACAACTTCATGATCTAAAGGGACCTCTCATTTTCAACCCTTCAAGCGCATAATCCTTAATTTACCAAGTTCGGTCTTAATTTAACTGTTGGGTCTTCCTCTAACAAGATGATTTTATCAGTTTCAAGACTTGTTAGTTGGTTGTAGTTGGGTGCCAAACTTCAATATCGACTTAGGTTTTCCGTTATTATCAATCATCCATTTCAATGGATGGCTCGTCCGATATTCAAGGTCCATTTTTAACCTCTTATAACCCTATTGATGGTTAACAATCATTAAAGTTAATTGTTATTCATCTGGTTTGTCTCTCATCGATTCTCTAACTAACATAACCCTTCATCCCTTTCAATAATGATCTACCTATTCAAGTCTTTCTTCGTATCCGACAAGTTCAAAATGAACCTATTACAATTCCATTTCAACCACTTTCCCCTCGTTGTTAGCAAATAATCATAACTCCACCGGTATTTGCCTCAGTTCACTATTGTAATTTCGTTGTATAATCGCAATTTCTTGGTTATGTTATACCATTTGTAGCCTTGCGTCACTTAGAAGAGAAAAAAAAAGTCACAAATCTGTTATGTATAATCACAACCAGCGTTCAAATTTTCAACGAGCCAATCAAGAGGAGTCACACCAGTTACCAGTAGTTGTTTTTGCCTGAGATCGTCTTATCAAGGTGTGAGCCGCTATATTCCCATCCCTCTTGACATATTGGACCTTGAACCACGGTCTAGACTGCAGCAGATGCTTGCAATGCTTCATATGATGGTTTCAAAATTCGGTATTATCCTCATCTCCTCTTCTTGTCGCAACTACAACCATCTAGGAGTTCGACTCAAAATTCACTTGTTCGTACCCCATGTCACGAACCCATGTTATAGCTTCCGCCAAGACCATCGAGTTCACACGCCATTGTGATTTATGTGATGTTATATTTTTTTTTATTTGTAAATAAAAGTTCTGATAATTTTATTAAAATACATACTAACTCGATGTATAATTGTATGAATAACTTTTTGTTATATACAGGATTGAACCGTCATCACAATATATATATATATATATATATATTAAAAACAATTGATATTGTTATATATAAATAAAGTCTTACATTAAATCATAGTCCAAACAAGGTTTTGGAATTTCTCAAACCGGTAGGGCGTAAATACAATTAACAAACCATCTAATTTGTTAAGAACTAATCAATTTATTCTATTTTGGGTCAAACCGTTTGAAATAATCAAACATATTTTAATTTATATTTGTCCATTTTAAAATAAAATGTAAGATCTTTGCTAAAATCCAAAAATGATGGGCGCTTGGCGAATCATATATATATACTAGAAACGTATTTGCGCAATACAACAAAATACATCACGATTTTAATGTTTCATTTTATTTTTTGTTTTTTTATCGATTTACAGTAGGATTTTGGATGGTTTTGAGAAAGTGATAATGTTCTTTTTTATAAATTTGTTTAATTTAGGCTTAATAATATAATATTTTTTATATAAAAAATTAAGTTTTGTGTTATAATTTAATAATTATTTTATATATTTTAATGACATCTAGAAAAAATAATCAAACAAATTTATAGTAATATAATATATTAATTAATAGTGATACATGGAAAGGTCTGCATAAAAGAAAAGACCCTACACATACCAAATTGGTGGGTGTTAGAAATCTGCAGTAGTAATATGTATTTTGTGATTTAATACTTGTAAATTAAGAGATTTTTAAAATCTTACGTAAAATTATGGTACATTGTGTCTAATAATTTGTATTTAAGAGTTTTTTATCCCTGCTTTATAATATAGTATATACATATATATATATATATATATAGATATATATATATATATATAGATAGATAGATAGATAGATAGATAGATAGATAGATAGATAGATAGATAGAAAAGTTCAAATAAAAACTCATTTTTCATTGTGCACGTGAGGACAAATTCCAACCACTCGATCTCTTTTGGTCCAACAACTCATATTAAATAGAGTTTTTTATTTTAAAATGTTTAGGGGTAAAAATGAAAGAAAATTTAAAGTCACGCCTACCATATTTGACCTTTTATTTTCTTTTTTAATTAAAAACTTTTTACCCAATTAAAGTTTAAAATAAATTATCTTAAAAATTATTAATATTTTAATCAAACAAATTACATCAAAAAAACGAGAATTTCGTGTTCTTCGATATGACATTCATCTCGATATAGTTTTTTTTGTCGTTTTAGCCGTTTTTTTACGTGAAATGTTATATATGTGTTATATTCATTATGAATATTTATGTACGTTCAAGTTTGTATAACGCCTCGACACCGTAAGTATGTAACTCGGCATCACCTTCTTCAACATTTTCTTCAATGTCGTAAGGCATCACGTTTCTTCAGCACCGTACCAACACCCATCAAGACGAATCGATAACCTATCGAGTAATTCTGTTGTGAATCGGGGAACAAAAGAGAGCGAGTCACGTCTCCACAACTTCACAGGTCATTCATGTGTTATTCATGATGAATAATACAACATTCAGGGTGAATAATTCACGATTCATGAATTCGTGTATTATTCATCATGAATGTTGTGTAATTCATCCTGAATACTATATTATTTATCATGAATAATGAATGAACGTTCACATTTGTTATTCATACTGAATGTGGGACATCCGGGGATGCGCATACATATTCATAATGAATTAAACCAAATTTCGGTTGTGAATTGGGAAACAAAAGAGAGTGTGCCATGTGTCTACACCTTCACGGGTCATTCATATATTATTTATCATGAATAATGTATCATTCAGAATGAATAATACACGATTCATGATAAATAATACATGAATCATGGATTCGTGTATTATTCATCATGAATAATGAATGAACGTTCACCTTTGTTATTTATACTGAATGTGGACAACCGAGGACGTGTATGAATATTCATAATGAATATAACACATATATAAAATTTCACGTAAAAAATGGTTAAAACGAAAAAATCCTGAATATTGTATTATTCATCCTGCATATTGTATTATTCATCATGAATAGTGAATGAATGTTCACATTTGTTATTCATACTGAATGTGGACACACGAAGACGTGCATGCATATTTATAATGAATATAACACGTATATAGAATTTCACGTAAAAAACGATTAAAACGAAGGAAAAAAAACTATATCGAAGAACACGAAATTCTCGTTTTTTTATGTAATTTGTTTGATTAAAATATTAGTAATTTTTAAAATAAATTATTTTAAAGTTTAAGGGGTAAATTTTTTTAATTAAAAATAAAAATAAAAAATTAAAGAAGGTAGAGGTTGATTCAAAATTACAATTTTGTTCTTAATCACTTCTCAATTAACCTTATTATGTATTAACCATTGATTAGTTTTCTATGTTTTGATCGATGGTTAAGATTTGTCCTCATGTGCACAATGAAATATGAGTTTTCATTTTAACCCACCTATATATATATGGGTGGTTTAATATGAAACCCTTGATAAAACTTGCAACCCTTGCAACCCAAATCATCACCATCAAATACTAAAACAATGGCCAAGATCAATTCATCCGATTTATATTTATTAAATTCATTTTGAATTATTTTAATTCCTGGAAAATAGCCCGTTAAAGGGCAACATAGTCATAAATTAAATTTCAAACTTTTTTCCTAATCATGGAAACAATTTCCTAATTTTGGAAAAACATAAATTTAAGAAACCCACTTATCATAAAAATGGCAACTTGGATCAACCCTCATCTTCATCATCATCTCTGCAACGTCTTCATCATCTCCGGCAAGATCTTCGACCAACCACCACCACGATGATTCTGCTTTCATGAAATAGGATTCAAGCATTCATGAAATATGTTTCATGATCTCTGATTCATCATCTCCGGCAAGATCTCCGGCCAACTTACCCCCATGAAACCTTCTTCAAACAATCTCTTCATGAAACCTTAATCATGAGACCTTCTTCAAAAAAATTCTTCATGAAATCTTCTCCAAAAAAATTACAACAAAATACAAAAGAGTAACAATTTAGACTTCTACACTTTCTCATAAACATACATGGGATTCCATAATCTCATGAATCAAAAAAAAAAAAAAAACAGCCTTCATCGTCAACATCTTCATCCGAAACAAAACAGTCTTCAACCCGAAGGCAATGATTATGGAATCGAATGCCAACACAACTTCGGCATCATCGGCTCCAGAAAGAGACATCGAAGAATCAAACTCATCACCAACATCACCCAAACTTTCCGATTCTGCAACAACATCTTCAAAACAACTTACATCTGAACTTTCAATCGACCGACTGCTATTAACAGCTTCTGCAACCTCAGTATTATGATCCATTACAGAATTAAAAAATCAGATAAATCAGTAAAACCTCAAGAACTACAAATCTGTAAAATAATAAAATTCTGCACGTAAACATGAATTAAAAAAATAAGAATAAAAGCAATCAAAATTGGAAAACAAATCATGATCAATTTGAAAGGATAACTACCAAAAAAAAAAACCTTCCCATTATCTCCTTCAAAATAGGAAACACATTAAATTATTGATGAATTAAAATATTAATTACCAAAACTAGATTTAACAAATGACTAAACAACCCTTAATCGTGAATTTTAAAAAAATAAAAAATAAAAGAAAATCATGGATAGATGAAAGGTTAAGATTAGGTTGCAACGTTTACAACCTTTAATGAGTTACAAAATAACCCTCCTCTCTCTCTCTATATATTTATTGTGGAGGGGGTAGTGGTCCCACTTTGGAAATTAGTGATTCTACGGAAAAGGGCGTGAACCAAGCATTTTTACTTTTTGGCCCATGTGATTCTCGTTTTTCTCCCGAATTGGATCACTCCTATTTTCAAGTCAGGGATTAAAACGGAACGGATAAGAGCATCTTCAACATCATTTTCAAAATTTCTTTAAAATTAAGAATTAAAAGTTAAAATCTACATAAAAATTTACATCAATTTTCAACAGATTCTCTATTTTGGAGATGAAATCATTACTTATAATATTAAAATATTGTATAAATCTAATAAAATATTATTTATCTCATACTCATCTCATTTGAAGAAATCTTATTGATATAATATAATAAAAAATAATTTCTCTCATTGTAATCATTTTTGGAGATTTTGGAGAGTTCTCCATATTTGAAAAAATTACACTTTCTCTCATACTTTCTCCATTTTGGAGAAAGATTTGGAGAATCTGTTGGAGCACAAAAATGGTTAAAATCTCCATTTTCTCCATTTTGGAGAAGCTGTTGGGGATGCTCTAATGCTTTTGATCTTGATTTAAACTCCTCATTTCTGACCCTAACTAATTTTCAACGGGTTATGGGGAAGGAATCTTCAACGGGTTTGGAAAACTCATAGATACTCGTTTGATAAAAAAAACAAAAAAAATATGTTAGATTTTAATATAAAAATTACAATCAATTATTACTAAATTAGTTATTAATGTTAGGAATCAAATATATTTCTTATATAATAATAAAGATATATATATATATATATATATATATATATATATATATATATTGGTTTATAAAACTAAAGTTTAATCGAAGCTGGATTGGGGACAGATTATGTTATCCCTGATCTCGACCCTGCCTAGGGTATAAAAATAAAGCTATGTCCTCGCCAAAGCGGGGAGTAGGGTCGTAAATTTTCCATCTCTACTTCTTGCTTCAAACAAATTCACCTTTTTTATACTTCTCATTTACATATTTTTAATTGAAGTTGTAATAAACAACGTATTTTCACTTTTTTTGGTTATTTTGTTACTGACTATAAAAACCAGACAACTTTGAAAATTTGTCATATAAGTCGTTCATTTTGTCTATCAATCATTAGTATTTATGAAAGAAGCATTCCATTGGAGCTACGGATCGAGGAACTTATCCTACCTCTCCCTCAACAAATGCTAGTATAGGATCATCATTCGTTAGCCCTAATCAATGTTTTGTCCTCTGACTTGAAAATTTGGTTGTTTGCACATTTTCTTATTTTAATTGAACCACTCTAGTTCGCTCATGTTTGTTACATCTCATAATATTTTTAAGGTTAATTTCTTTATACTCTTTTGTTTTTGTTTTTAATAACATATTGTCTTTCAAAAAAAATTTAAAAAATTATTATAAGTCTCCTTGTTGGACAAACATATTTTAGATATTTAATTAATAACTAAATAATAATTATATTAAACTAAATATTTTAAGTATCAAATAAGTATATTATATTTTTGTTACAATTGAAAAATAACATTATACATGTATCATGTGAAATCAACTTATATGTGATTTGAATATGTTATTCAAATTTGTGGATTAAACATCAACTAATTAATTAATTGAAATTATTAAATCATCCATACTTTCCAACTTCCACAAATTTGTACATATATATATATATATATATATATATATATATATATATATATATCGATTATGTTACCAAATTATTAAAAAACACAAATTTTTTACTTGTAGTATTGTTATTTGGTCATTTTTAATGATGATCGATTATGTTATCATGTCGAGGCCTTGAATTCCGCCAAAAGTGTAAACGGTCCTGATCCAGTCTGGTCGTGATACAGACTGGTTCGAACTTTGAATTCCGTCTAAAAGGGTAACCGGATCATAACGTGTTGTCATCCCTACTGGTTTCAGTCCTAGGCTAAGTTGGACTCATTTGGCCATTTTTAGCGAACACCCACAATTAATAATAATAATAATAATAGTAGTAGTAGTAATAATAATAATAATAATAATAATAATAATAATAAGAGCAGATAATTAATCTTATCTTAATTGATGTAAAATTGTTCACGTAATTACACTAAATAATTACTTATTAATTTCAATATCTATAAAATATTATATGATTTTGAAAATGTTACAAAATGACAAGACAATTTGGATATCTTCTTTACCTCCTGCCGACGACCAAACTGTGTAATAACCAATCACACCACTACACTTTTTTTGGTTCCCGTAGGGACTTTTTCAGACCAAAATGAGAATTATGGAGAAAATTTTTAGAGTTATCAAAGTTTAGGTCTCACTTTCAAAGATTTCACTAAACCACTAGAATAGAAAATTAGAGTTTACTCCACATAAAAATAATATATTTAAAATGACTAAAACACCCTTCACCTTTTTTCCGATCCTAATCCCCGCTTCCATTTTATAAATACCCCCATGAACTTATTCTCCTTTAAATCGTATCTTCAATGGGTTCTCTTCCTCAACTTGTGGAAGACTGTTACGGCTTGATTCAGATCTTTAGCGACGGCTCCATTCACCGTCGCGAAAAAGTAGATTTTTCCGCTTTTCCGGTCAAAGACGACAGCTCCGTTGTCTGGAAAGACTACTGTTATGACAACCTCCATGACCTCCACCTCCGTGTTTACAAACCCAATTCCGCCGCCGCCGCCAAGCTACCGGTCATCTTCTACCTCCGCGGCGGTGGCTTCTGTCTTGGGTCGTTTGCATGGCCAAATATCCATAACTGTTGCCTCCGTCTCTCTTCCGCCCTCCAAGCCATTGTGGTGGCGCCGGACTACCGCCTTGCACCGGAGCATAGGCTTCCGGCGGCTCTGGACGACTCGATTGTTGCTCTTAAGTGGCTCCGAGATTTGGGGAAAAACCCTAAAGGTGGTGGTGATGTGGTGGAGTTTTTTGATTTTGATCGGGTTTTTGTAATTGGTGATTCTTCCGGTGGGAATATAGCACATCATTTGGCGGTGCGGCTGGGACCTGGATCACCGGAGCTGACGCCGATCAAGGTACGAGGGTATGTGATGTTGGCGCCGTTTTTTGGCGGGAAGGAGAGGACGAAGTCGGAGGCGGAAGGGACGCCGGAAAAGTTTTTAAACGTTGACATTCTTGATATGTAAGTTTCATGCCAGTTTTCTCCAAGATTATATGATTATATTTTGAAATTTCTTTTTATATATTATATTATATTATATAAGACGATTTTTAAGAAGATCTAAACCCTTGATTAATTTTAATCTCAAGTCCACCATGAATCGTGCTTGACATGGGATTGATTCGTTTCATCTAGGTACACCTATCTTAATATACATCCAATGCTTGACAAGTTGACATGGGACTGATTCGTTGCATCTAGGTGTACCCTATCTTAATATACATCCAATGATTCTTTAGCTCAAACTTCTCATCAGAACTCAACTATATATATATATATATATATATCATGGAATGAGAATTGAGAATGGTAGCTAAGACGAGTACGATCATCTACGATGGCTGCTAAAACTCATCTAGAGTCATTTTTACGGACACGAAGTCAGTGATACGCTTGACTTTTCAATAGTCAAAAGGTTTTGTTTTTGGTATGATAAATTAAAAATACGACTAAATTACACTTTTGGCCCCATGGCTCACTATTTATTTATTGTTTTTATTTTGAACTAATTATATTTTATTATTATTGTGGTTATCACCTTATTTTGGATTTAGTCATTATGTTGCCACTATGTCTCTCTTTTGGTCAATTAGATTAATTTTGTTAAAAAAGTGTTATTAACTCACGGACATTTTAGTCTTTTTTTTTTTTTTTTTTTTTTTTTTTTTTTTTTTTTATCAGATTAATTTTATAAACTCCAGGCAAACCCCAACATAAACTGAAACTCTGAAACAAACCTAGAAAATGAAACAATTTTAGATTCCAAAATAAACACACATTCCATAAAAGTGATAAAACCTAAGATCCAAAATCTCAAATCCAAAAATAAGACCCTAATTCTAAAATCAAAAATAAACCAAAATTCCGAAATCAAACCAAATCGAAAATCAAAACCCTAGTCTAAAATTATATTCGGATACGAAGTGAAACTCAAATTAAAAGTGAAAACCCCAATTCCCAAATCATACTCAACTCCAAAATCATATCCAGATCCAAAACAAAACTCAAATCTAAAATCAAAACCCTAATTCCAAATTCATATTGTGATCCAAAATGAAACTCAAATCCAAAAGCAAAATCAAGTTCACAAATGGAGCTTCAATATGTGTCTATGGAACAAAGAAACTCACCGTCTTGGAAAGGTTTACAAGGACAACTATTACCATACAGTCGTGCACATTCAAGGCATCAGGTTATCAAAACCATCGAAACACCACCACTTTAATTACAATCGTGTATATCAAAATCATCGCCATGCATGTTGTGTTTCTGTTTTTTCAGTCACAATGGTGTACGCGTGGCGTATTGTCAGAGAGAGATAGGGTTATCAGGTTATCATAATCTGATGCATTACCATGGATTATCCTTATGAAATCATTTGTATTTCTTTAATTCATTTTGCTTCTAATAATGCATTATTTTGACTTTTATTTAATGAATTCACTTTTTATTAAGATATAATAGGTAAAATGGATTGTTGAATCAAAATATGGACATAAATAATAACATTAAAGCTCATAAAAAATGTATTTTTGACAAGTAGATTTAATATGTAATATTTTCTTAACGACCTCATAATAAAATAAACGAATTTAAGCCTTATTTATTTGACTAAGAATAACGAAAATGACAGGTTTTGGAGAATGTCATTACCAATTGGAAACACCCAAGATCACCCGTATGCAAATCCATTTGGACCTCAAAGTCCAAGTCTTGAGTCCATTAAGCTTGATCCGATACTTTTGATCGCCGGAGGGGATGAAATTATGAAGGATAGGGTGGAATTATATGCAAAGAAGTTAAAAGAGCTCGGAAAGATGGCACAATACGTTGAATTCAAAGGCAAACAACATGGGTTCTTCACAAACGAGCCCTATTCTGATGTTTCAGATTCGGTTTTGAATCTAATCAGGGATTTCATGTTCAAACATGCTAGTTAACCAACTCGAGTGATATAGATTCGGTTTTGAATCTAATCAGGGATTTCATGTTCAAACATGCTAGTTAACCAACTCGAGTGATATTAATATTCATGTATTGAGTTATATATATGTTTGTCTGGTGTGACAAAATCTTGTAAAAAATAGTCTTTTTGTACGAGCCGATATATATATATATATATATATATATATAGTATTTCACATGTTTGTTTGTATTTCTCTTTTTAATGACCGAGTTCTTGTATCAATTTTTATTATTATTATTATTTATAGACTTAATCAATTAAAATAAACATTATAATTACCAATCAATGTAGTTTGATTTTTCTTTTTTGGTGGTTGAATTTTTTTTATACTCCATGTTTCAATTTTCCCAACATTAATTCATAAATGAATTGCAAAAAATACTTTAACAAATGAAACCAAATATTTTTATGCAAGTGTATATTTCTGTTCATTATAATTCTTTTTTAATATTTATAATTGTATATTTTTATTTATACAATAAAACGTTGTAATATATCATATACATATATGCATTATCTTTGATATTAATTAATCAAAGATTAATTTCGTCAATAAAAATATTTTCATGACGACGGAGTTAATGGTTTCTTCAACCCCATAAAACAATAATTAAGTAATATTCATTCATAATATTTCAAATAAAAAATTCATTATCACTAGCCACCATTAACATGTGGTGTTGGTGATTTGTTAAGTATTTAAGATAATAATACTAAAAAAATAAAGATATGCTAGCTAGGTGCAACAAATGTCACTTTCCATCGAAAGCGTATTCATATATTCATTCAATTTACTTTAGAATATACCTAACATTTGATTTGATGTCCAAGAATGTTTTATATTAATTAAAAAAAAAACTATCTAATATTTTAATTAGCAAGATTTATATAAAATCGATTTATATGTTCCTTTGTTGAAAACAAATACGATGTTTCTCTTGGATAATCAAATGAGATGAAACGTAATTATAACTTAATTTAAAAGTAAGGTTTGAGAAAAATAAGATGTAGTTGATTAAATAAAGGCGGATTCAAAAATAAATTCAATATCGGCATCATAACGTAATAAAATTTTTATTATTAAAAATTAGTTAAAATTACAAAACGTAGAACAAAACATATCCAAATACAACAATTCACAAGGGAGTTTTTGTTCCACTATTATTAATCAACAAAAATATGGTGACAAACGTCTAATCACAATGATAACATCTTTACATGTCATATTTTTTTTCTCATTACGCCCAGACAAATAAGTAGTGGCACGGGACCCTATAGACTCTACATAGATGCACCCTAGGGGTGTGGACATTGTTTATGTTGGGTCTCAATTACACGATCCCGAACAATAAAATTACAACTTTAATAATATGAAAACAATGACAAAGATGTAACTTTTACCAACAAGGAATGCAGAACAAGCAAATTGAACAAATATGATGACTAACTGTTGAAAAACTTAAATCAGATAAGTTTTTTTGGTGTTGTGCAACTCACCAAACACAATGTATAAGTGTTTAAAGCTTGGATATGTAGATTAATTTAAGCCACATATTTTTGGAAGTTTACTTAATTTGGATTTTCTTTATGCATGGGAAATATGGAAGATATCTTGAATGCCAACTACATGTCAACCCATACCCATTTGTCTTCTTGCACCATTCTATCCCTATAAATACATGCATCATTCCATCCCAAAAATACACCAACAAAAATAAAAGTATTCTTTCTATTTTTCTTCTTCTTCCTTGTTCCTCTTTGTTGATATATATATATATATATATATATATATATCATTGATATATATTTATATATACATCTTGTTTTGGGGGAACATTTGGTTAGCTGATTTGTTGATCCAATGATCTCGTAAACACGTTGTAATTTCTCCCGGTTGGTAATATAAAGATCTCTCTCTCCTTGTGGATGTACACTATCACACTGATAGTGGAACCACGTTAAATATTGTTGTCTCGATTTATTTGTTGTTTCGTTATATTTTATCGTATATTCGATAACTGCTATATTTACGCTTGTGGATCGGTATGAATCAATAGACCAAAATATACAATATTTAGATCTCGTTATTCCGCATTTGTTGTAACGGGTCAGTTGCACGTGATTTATTGTTATCATTTTTGGGACCGTAAATCACTTGAAATGCGATATTGTAACTGTCACCGACCCTTACACTAACGTCTAACAAACAAATATATAATCAACGGATATGGAGATCACAATAAAGTAACTCATGGATTTAGCATGGTTTCACACTATCGGAAGGTAATCTACGTCTATACACAAATGGAGGATCTTTATTCACCATTGAGAAATCGAAACCAAATAAATGTTTCAATATATGAATCACAAATTTTAATGCATACCCTTAAGGCTGATGCTGACCTTTCCAAAGTGTTTCTCCCTTTAGAGCATCTCCAAGAGCTATGGTATAATTTTTCTATAATATATTGTTTCTCTCTCATACACATTAAATTTAAAATTCTTTTTTTGGTGGAAAAATATTAGTATATTATCTCTCTCTTCTATAAAGTTTTAGAGATTTCTCTAAATTCAGATATTTTTACAATCTATCTCCTTATTGAAAAGTATAACCCAACCCAACTCTTGCGGGTTTGTAACAGTGAGTTTCGCGACTAATGGCGCGGGTAAAACCCGCGAAATACACTGATTCAAAACAAAATTTTCGCAAAAACTAACCTGTGCGAGCACAAGATTTCGGAGCGACATTCGTGTCCGCAGGGCACGCCCATGCACAAGTTCGCCGAATTTAGCCTATGAAGGCCGCAATCGGCACCCCCCCTGCGCACGGGTAGGTGATGGAGTAAAACCAAACTAAGGACTTGAAAGTCCCTCCCATATTTTTAGTTATAAACCACTAAAACTTTGGTCCTCCTTCCTATGTGGGACACAATCCCATACCCACTTGGTTTTGCCAATTGAGCATCGATATCTCATTCACACATATTCCGTTTTGGACATATAATATATCGTTTTGAAGCTCTCATATAGGAGAACACAAACCCACGAAGAGTTAGATATATACTATACATATACATGTATTTATTTGTGTCCAAAGTTAGTAAAAAAATCACACATTTTTACTAAAAAAATTCCAACAAAAACGATTCAAATCCTCAATCAAGCACGACCGTCTTGGACCTCTCCGACCCCAATGTTGCATTCTCTTGAGTTTGTCTACAATTCGAAAATAAAAATTTAACAATTTATAAACATTTGAACTTCTACCACCCCTTTTTTTAGATGTATTTTGTTCATCGTTGTCTTCATTTTTTGGAGATTTAGGAGTATTTTCCATTGCTCCTATAAATATTGATGAAACATATATTTAGACAAGTAGTTGTAATTAACAATATAGTAGACAAGTAGTTGTAATTAACAGTAGACAAGTACTTATAATCAAAATGAAAATAAGAAGACTGTGAAAATAAAAGAGCTATGTAAACCAATATATGTGTAAATCAACGATAGACATGGGCCTTTTAGTTAGACTAATATGGGTTTAGAATTAGATAGTATAATATGGGCTCAGAATTAAATGACTAAAACGTTAAAATTCAGACTTGGTTATGAATTTTAAATGTGGGATGTGAATAAATTGTATATTATATATATATATATATATATATATATATAGAGAGAGAGAGAGAGAGAGAGAGAGAGGTTCAAGGGAAACCTCAAATAATCGAAAAACTAAAGAACAATCTAATAGGCGTAGGATGTGATAATCCAATGGTTGTTATCTCAATGGCAATTTTGTAAATGAAAACAATATAAGGGTACATCTTATAACACATTACGCTGCATTAGAGGGTAAAATTGGAAAAAAAATTCTCTTTTACCTTGTACCGATTGGATAGCCATAATTGAATCCCCTAAATTCTTTCCTTCTAAAGCGATGCTTATCTCTAATTCTACCATAGATTCTCTAAATCAAAGTTTCGATTCAGCTCATACACACCATCATTATCGATTTTGTTAACAGAACAATCATCGATTGAAAGAGAAATCATCATCGCTGTGGAAAATCAAGAATATAGTTCCATCGATTCATCTTCATCATCCTCCCTAGTAGGTTTGTTTTCAGTCTTTTCTTAAGTCAATACAGTTCATCATTATCGATTTGTTACCAGAATAATCATCGATTGAGAGCTCCAGTCATCATCGATGTTGAAAATCAAGACCAGAGCCCATCGATTTATCTTCATCATCTTCACTTGAAGGTTTTTTTTTCAGTCTTTTTCGTAAGCTAATACAGACCATCATTATTGATTTGTATCCAGAAACTTCATCGATTGAAAGCTCCAATCATCATATCTGTGGAAAAAGAAAACGCAATCCCCATCGATTCATCTTCATCAGATTCACTTGAAGGTTTTTTTTACAGTATTGTTATTAAGGTACTGTACTTCATCATCTCCATATATTTTGAACTCGGTTTCTGTCATACCGCAATCGTGGTTAGGGTTAGTGCAATATATTCGTTATTTCATATTCTTTGAATGGATTTGAGGATATTTTGATATTTGTCATTCCTTTTCCATTACTAGTACCTCTAATCCATTTGAATCTGTTTATGGGTCATATAACTTGCAGTTTTAGGGCACAAATCCGATTTTCAGACAGGTAGAGAGGCAACATTCTGTCAATGGCTGAACAAGGTATATTTTTATGTTACTTTCATTGATTGTCATATAATTCCTATGTTTGCTAAACCTTTAAACTCTAGTTTTCATCATATTTTATTCATTGATATCATAAAATCTTTTTTTTCCAGGTTTAACTAGGAAAAGTCCTAGGTTAATCAAGAACTCCGATAAGTCAGAGACCAGAGTTAGTAGAGGTTAGTATCTTTAAACAGTTATGTTCAAATAGGATTTAATGTATGTGTCAAATCCATAATCTTGTTTATGTTTGCTCCAGTATATTCAATTAGGGTCTCTGTTCAATTAATCAGTACAGTTGGTTGGTCCAGTATGCACTTGTGCATACAGTTATGCCACACATTAAAAAGAATATGTCTATGAGATATATACACAACAAAATCATTACTTATTATGTTCAATCAAGTAAGTAGAGGTTATTATCTTTAAACATTTATGTTCAAATAGGATTTAATGAATGTGTCAAATCCATAATTTTGTTTATGTTTGTTCCAGTATGTTCAAATAATCATTATAGTTGGTCCAGTATGCACTTGTGCATATAGTATGTCACACATAAAAAAATATGTATATGAGATAGATAAACACCAAAATCAATTAACTGATCATGTTCAATCAATTTTATAACAGGTTCACCAAGTACATCCTTGGTCGTTGTGAATCCCGACAAGGATATTATCATGGACAAACGAAGACATAGGCAAGGTGGGAAGGAAAAAGTCCAGTATGCACTTGTGCATATAGTATGTCACTCCAACGGTAGGACCCCAACCACTGTGTAATGAAGGTATAGAGACACCAACCCAATTTTTCAACCACCCGGAAGTTGTTGATTATCTTGTCGAAGTAGACAAATCTGTGGAAAAAAGGTTGAAGGAGAGTACTCATTCCTTTGATGGCCCTGATTTCTCCATGAACTTGACTCAACAAATGGACGATGTAGTACAAGCAGCCAAAGTGGCGAGGGGTGAAATTCAACCGGCGAAGAAGGATGGTAAAAGGGTTGTCAAAGTCGCTGCCGTTTTATGTTCGCCATATGTGATGAGGCATGTTAATGTTGATGCCAAACTCGCCGGCGTGAAGTTCAAGATTTCAAGATCATTGTTTGCGATGATGGGTGACATTTAGTAAGTTCAATTTTTTTGAATATTAATGCTTTTTAATGCCGTACACATGGTGTTACATGTTATGAACCAGTTATGGTCTAACATTTTTTGTAATATCCAAGAATTTACACATAACATGCACATGTGCATAAAAGTGTATTTTTTTTCATAACATGCATGCACTTGTGCATGCCAAGCGATTGTGCATAACATGCACCTGTGCATACATTTCATCTGTGCATGTATATATCCATATTACAAGGAATACAGTTCGTTGTCGGTTTTTGTATTCATATAATTATCCCTTAAGTATTATCTTTGTTCCAATGTTAGCGATCCTGTGTTTGAGACTGATTTTGGCGCCATGGCTTATCGTGTCACAATGGAAAGCCTAATACCTGGAGCTAAAGTGATTGCCAATGTTATTGACAGATGGAGTGTGTTGTTGAACGCCGAAGAAATGCACAAGGCCCCCGAATCTCCGTCACGATATTTTTTTCATACGTCAATGCTGGTTTGTGTCATTTCATATATATTTATATTTTAATAAATGTTTAGGATAATTTTTCCATTCAATTGTTATTAGATTTAACATGTATTTGTTGTCGTTTATTCAGACACGTGACATGATAAATTCTGACATGAGCCCTGTTGAGATGTACGGGAAATTTTTTGTTAACTTAACTGAAGCTATGGATAGACATCAAGATTCCACTTCTTTTAAGAAGATTGATCTTGTGAGTAGGTTCGGTCTAGTTATAGTCTTATTTATTTTTGTTATTTGGTTGTTACTAATGTGTTAATATTAATTGTATTTTAATAGGTTTTCTTTCCAATCGTTGAAGCTGAACATTGTTATTTATTAATCTTCAACCTTAAGAGGGTTGCGTTTGTTGTATTAGACAACATTTCTGTCGATGTTCCAGTTGAAAACAAGTATGGGAAGACCCCTTTATTATTGGTGAGCACATATACATTTTAGAATGCATATCTATAGTAGTATATGCACACGTGCATGTTTATTGATACACTTATTAATTTTAGTATATTATATTGTTTATTTGTCTAATTTTTTGTTATTTTTATTTTCAGCAAACCGTGTTTGTTGAATATCTCCATTTTGTGTCCCATAAAAAAGCCACGGCTATTGAAAAGTGCAACTTGGCTAGGCTTAAAATGAAGTGGCGCACAGAGCAAAATTATACAGATTGTGGCATATTTGTCATGCGTCACATGGAAACTTATATGGGTCAGTCAGTTAGCAGGTGGGACTGTGGGTTAGATAAAGAGTCTTCTAACCAACATGTTCAGTTGAGTCGGTTGAGGTACAAATACGCCGCCAAGATTCTACTTTCCGATATGAATATTCATCGAGCTAAAATGTGCACATTGGCGGATGAATTTGATGCCATTGATCGAGAAACTCAAAAGATTCTAATGGAAAGTGCTCTTGATACATTTAGCAAAAGGGAGAAGCGTTTTTTAATATAGTTGTGGAAAAGGAAAATGTTTCTTTAGGAGTATGGACATATTTTTGTTTATGACTATTTGGATTATGGTTTTTTGTATTTTTGTTGGTTGTGTGATAATTTGATTGATGTTTAGGGTTCTGAATCAGTTATAATTTTTCAATTTAATCATTGTTTTAATTTTTAAATTATTTATATTATGTATCGGTTTCATGGTAGAAATTATATACCTGTTATGCATATTTGCATCAACATGCACATGTGCATATACATGCAGTAATTCGATTATGGACACTTATACTCGTATCAAACACTAGCTTACTATGTCATATATCTCATACTCAATGTATGTCCAATATGAGTTGGAGCCCGGAGTTGGTATAATGGTCAATTGATTTTGTGTATAACATTCGTTTACATCATAGATAAATGTATGAAACAATTATAAATCTTGGTTTTCACTCTAAAAAATAATATGAAAATTCTCAAACAAATAATGAACCAAATGTAATATTATCATACTGTTCTTCAAACAAATAATTCTGGAAAACATACACCTGTGAATGTATATGCACCTGTGCATGTACATTCACATGTGCATGTACATTGACTAATTCGATTATGGGCAATTATACTGGTATCATACACTAGCCTACTATGTCATTTATCGCATAGTCAATGTATGTCCAATATGAGATGGAGTCCGGAGTTGGCATAATGGTCAATTGATTTGTGTATAACATCCGTTTACAGCACAGAGAAATGTATGAAACAATTAAAAATCTTTGTTTTCACTCCAAAAAATTATATGAAAATTCTCAAATAAATAATGAACCAAATGTAATAATACCCTACTGTTGTTCAAACAAATAATTCTGGAAAACAACTTGATACTAGACATTCAACTCACCCACATTATTTTTTAAAGGACAATTCCTAGAATCATGCCTAACTTTTTCGCCACATCTTCTACATAGTCTCTTTGGTTTGGTACTCTCAGATATAGCTTTCTCAACCCTGTTCTTCAATCTTTTTCCAGTTCCACATCCTTTGTTTCGTATTCCTGTTGGGTTATGTATATCAATCACATCAGGTTTGGAGATACCGACAATTGATTCCATCACGCTATCCTTGTTCTGAGTTGTTTGTGAAGGCATACTAGCTGTGATTTCCTTCTTTAACTGAATTAGTTGCTTCACATATTCTTCCAACTTATCATCGTCATTGCTTAACATACTAACGCAATGGTCAAATGCAGCTCACCCTTCATGCACAAGTTTTGTCCATCTCTCATTTGTTTCTCCCGGCCATATCCTTTTCATCAACATTTCTGTGGGTATTAGATCTCTTGTCCATCGCTTTAATATGTATTTATATGGTATTCTTTAAAATTTGTGACGCCTCAACACACAAAATATATGACGACATAAAATCCCGTGCAACACAAAATGTAAGCAAGTACATTCTATTGTCTCGTCACTCTTCTGCAGTACAACCTACAAAGTTTATTTTTTATGTCAATTTACCAGTCAATGGTTAGAACACTTTTGCAATATTCACAAATGCATTTCTATCAAACATGTGTGAATTTTGAAAAAAAAAATACAAATCTTGATTAGAACTAACAAAGAATACCTTATTTGTGAACTCTCTTGGGACGGGGGTGGCATTTGTATCACCTTCATTATCGTTCACTTCAATATCTGTAGTTTCTGTTACAGTAGACACCTCTGTACCGTCTTCTGAATGTTGATTTGTGATTGAACATGACCATATTGAATCTTGTATCTGCTTCTGAACCAAGATGAACATGTCACGAGTGTACACCATACTTGCATTCCGCTCAATTGCTAGCGGAGTTTTCAAGGTAGGTGATGTCGTTGCTGTCTTATGGTCAAGGATGGATTGATCGTGTCGTTGTTTATCCATTACAGCATCAAATGAATCACCAAAGGCAAGCAGTGTTGCACCGAAATGTGCAAATTATGAGAAGAAATAATTCTCACTTTCTGATCTTGATGTTGTCCTTATCAAACCTGAAAGGGGTAATTCTCTGAAATACGCCGGTATCCACATTTCCCTCATATCAAACATCATAGCCAACCATGTATTGCCTTGTAGATCAAATTCATCAATTAATGAGCACCATTTACTTTCAAACTCTTCTGGTGTCAACTTATTATTCCAAACCAATTTGTTGTATCTTGCCTTGAAGTCAGTGTAGTGGCAGACGTTGTAATTGACCTAAAAATAAGATATAATGTATTTTTTTAGTGCAATATAGAGAGAGTAGAAGTAAGTGTCTTGTATTAGGATCTACATGCCAAAAAACAAGTTCATGTGATGCACAAGTGTACGCAATGCACAAGTGCATGTGATGCACAAGTGCATGTGATGCACAAGTGCATTGATGCACAAGTGCATGCAAATCTAAAGTGTTTGTCGTGCACATGTGCATTATATGCACTACCAATCTCGTATCATAAATTGTGCAAAGGGCATGTTGTAACACTCTAAATTTTCAGAGTAAATTAAAACCTGGAAATAAGGCAACGAGACATCCGTGATGATATTAACTTCCCATAAAGGGGATCAGTCCTTAAGACTATACAAAACTCATACGGATATAGAATTTAACAACAATACTAATCTAAACATAACCGTCTAGACTACAACACTTGACAATCCAAATTCACTAAAAGATGGGACTTAAACAATGCCCAACACCAAAATACTAGACATCTCAAAATATGCCTCGAGTCCACGCTCGACTCTCAAAGACCCTGTGCAAACCCACCGCTAAGGGAAACCTGTTATACATGTCATTTGAGAAAAAGTGTCAGACTATAAAGCCTGGTGAGAACATACAGTTTATAAAACTCAAAAGATATAAACATCAGTTATCATAAAGAAATCTTTTCATAAAGGTTTAGTTCGTAAAGATAACATTTCGCTACAACCGGGCCTCTTCGGTCAAAAACTCATAAACGGTGATAAAAGGACCATTTTACCAAGGAGAGTGACGAAACACAAAGTTAGGCCAACAAACCGAGTTACGAGCTAAACCAATTGGAATCCGCGGATACGAATCACAAAGTCCGTGCTTCAACGTGAGATCAAGCCCCAAGCGCAAAACCAAGGTATACTCCTTCGCTAGGATCACCATGAACCATGGCTAGTATCCGGTCTCACATAACCGTACCAAGTTGCCCCCGAGGAACATGTGATCCATAGCTACAATTTGGGGAATATAGCCTCCCAACAAAACAGTCTACTCCAAAACCTAGGGATCCACTAGCAATGGTACGGACTCGTCACAACAACATATGTGACCAACCATAAATAAACATATGGTTACAAGTACATTTTATAAACAAAATGCTACTTCCAGTTCAACTTCTGGTAAGAATGAAAATCATTAAAATGAGTTCATAATCATCCTTTTCAAACGACCACATAATGCGCAAGTAAAACATCATTTTACTTCAATAAGGCGGAACCCGTCATTTTGGTCAAAACAGACCGGGAACCCCGAGATTCACCAAAAACTTCATTTATAACAAAATGTAGAGATCATAAAATCATACCGTAGAAATACTTCAGATTTCGCAAATAAGAGTTTTGACATGTATAAAGTTTGTAAAATGATAGTAGGAACTAGGAACTCACCGATAGGTTTTCAGAATAAAACCCGGAAAACCAGATAACGATCACGACGTAGAGGTGAAGCTTAAAACACCGACCCCTCGCTAGAAATACCGGAAACTAGCAACCAAAAGAACCCTTGAAGATCGAAAGAAGAAAATGAATAGAAAGAGAGAGAGAAACTGAGATATGAGAAATATTTGAGAATATCTCCTAAATGAGATATTTAGTGCAACCTCAAAAAGCAGACTGTCAGTCGTGCGCCCTCAAAGAAGGAAATGCGCACGACCCGTGCGCTAGCACTATGCCTCGGCCCTGGATCCTACGCACGACCCGTGCGTTTTCTCTGAAGGAGGACGCACGACCCGTGCGTCCTGTAGACAGCTTCATCAACTTTCTTTTTCCTCCAAACAACCTCGCATAACGGCTAAACGAAATTCGGGGTGTTACAATACTCCCAACCTTAGAATGATTTCGTCCTCGAAATCTACTCTCCTCAATGGAACACTGTCCGCAGAGAAGATTGACTCAAACCCAAAAGCCAGAATCAATAACGAGATCTTAATACCGACATCCACATTAGCTACCCTTCTTGGGCATAAACCACTCCTAACCGAGCGAACACCCAACACTTCAAAGTAACCTTTACTCCCAAGGTTATGGTTGCCTCCCAACCTTAGGTGACAATTACTACCTCCATGAAATTAGTGACCTTAACTTCCCACTTACAAATTTTCTTTCAAACTGCACGGTTCCGAACTCAAAGCCAACGGTCAACGCTAATCTTCCCAAAACTCTCAGATTTCATTGATCCATTCCTAATATTGATAAAGGTATTCTTACAAGGCGTACTAATGCGTCTTTTCAGTAAGCGGTTAACATAGATTCTGTTATCACTCAACTCCAATCCGACTCCAAATCTGGAAATAGCCCTTATTTGAATTTCTTAATACATCCCTAAATACTTCGTCTACAACTACTTTATCAAGATTTACCTCTAAACATACCACCAATCTACACATTCGGACTATAAGGGACGGGCGCTACAGAAACTTATGCGTAGCCACTGTCTCCAACCTGTGGAAGACTTCACCAACCACTTACTCTAGCTCAAGGCTAAGGCCCGACTCCTCAAATCACTACTAGAACCGCACCCCTAACAGGAAATGATGCGCATGCAAATAACATAAAAGGGTTTAAGCCTAATGCCTAGAGAACTCAAGAGTTTTACATAAGTAAAAGCATTTAGATTGATGAACTTCTCTTTAAATCAGAACCTTTCAAATAATGAATTTTAACACATGGAAACAACTCATTTTCAAAGTCATGCACTTTCAAAGACGGATACTTCATTACAATTACGTTTTATAAATTGACACAATTTGTATAACTCGAAGTATGAAATATTAGTAACACTATCCAAATCGTACGTCCGAAAACATGGACACTAGGCCCAACATTCACACGACCAAAAACAAAAGAAAACTAAATATCACCATGCAGGAATAACACATTTCATTCAAACCTTAATATACGTGGGGAGAACCCAATATTAAAGCCATCATTTACCGTCGACTCCACATAACCAAAGCAGGTAAAAATAGGACATTAGTTTTTAAAATACCCCGGGTCTACGACGGAGAGACCTGTACACAAAGAGAATAGAAGGACACGCAAGTAGACCGCCCATACAACTTCCTCGCATGACCTCTAAACGTTTCCATCTTGGGTGGCGAGAACAAATGAATGGGGCCACCCGTGATGTTATTGGATTTCACCACGTATCCCGATCTTAGTTCCCATGCCATACCAGACATCACAACTTCAAACCGTTTATTGCCTCTAGCCATACTCCGTCGAGTTCCACTCCAAGGGCTTACGGACACGGGTGCCTATCCAATCCAGACGAGTTCCAACTCAGCAGCTCGTGCCACCTATTGTCTACTCGCTAGCCAACTCGAGCGGTCACTAAGTGCAACCCAAAACCTCAGGCTTTACAAAACAGACAGACTGTCTAACATTACATGACTCCAACTGAAAACCAAAGCTCCCAAAACATGTGACTCCTAATGGCATAGAATAATCGCCATCATACTCCAAAATTCCACAAATGTTTTTAAACCGTACAAATGTCCTCAAGACTCCATTTAGTCAAAACTGAGCCAACGACCCAACAGTGTACGTAAATACCCAAATGAAAGTCGATATAAATATGAAAACACGTTTGACCAACTATTATGCAAACACGACCAAAAGTATGATTAACTCAAATCCCATCGTTGGTTGAAACAACCGTTTTCCAAATGAACTCATACCCTTATGTTTTCAAAAGGCCTCATAGCGCAATAATATGCATCTTCTGAAAAAGGTTTATAAGATCAGATACACCAAATGACACTTACGTCAACTGAATTCCAATTATATATGTAAAATCATCAAAGAAACACTTCAACATGATTTATTTACCAAAATAACCAAAGATTATCAGCAGTTAACAATTTATTGTAAAACACAAACACTTTAAAATAAACATTTTGGCATGTACACTATTTTCACAATTCAACTTTAACTTACCAACACACGAATAAACCCCATCATGCTAAAACCCTTCATTGTGGTTATAAATCCGGACAAATGTCCACACGTCTCATTTAGTCAAAACCCGAGCCAAAGGCCCGACACTTTACGTAAATTTCCAATGAAAGTCTCGTAAACCTTAAAACATATTTAACCGACATTTAACGTTTCCCCAATTAATGAAATGTCTTTAAACAATGTTTATGAAAATACACACCACTAGGACATGATTTTCCAAAACTCAACACGTATTGAGACAAAAGATTTTCCAAAAGTTTATGAATGTAATTATACTAAGATGCACAAAATCATCAAAGATGCATAAATCATAATGTAGATTTTACGTGTACAAAATCACCCAGAATATGTAAATCACATTATCTACTTGTTGAAATATTCAAGTTCGACATGAGCAATTTATGCTGTTAAAACAATCCAAGTTACCGAATACGAAAACTTAACAAAATACTCGCACCTTGAGAAATACCGAGTAAAACATACGCAACAATTTATACTATAAACGTGAAAATAGATTCTTGCACTTTATCATGTGCAACAATGGTTTGTACAACTCCAAAGGGAAAAATCACAGTTTTATCTTTAAAATTTCTCCTCTATAACCAAGAGGCGTTGCAGCAAAAGGATTTTCAACTCACCCCATATGCAACAATTTATTCCCCAAAGGGCGGTAAAATAACGGGGATGCAAATAAAATTTCAAATCGAGTTTAAAGCTTCACGTTGTAAAGATAAACACATTTGACAGAATAAAAACTACAACGACAAAAATACCGCTAAGTCGCTAAATGCTTTGCGGAAATTTTAACAGTAAGAGTTAATGATGGAATATGATCAGAACGAAAGTCCTGTTTTTTTTTTAAATAACATAAATCGTTTATGCAATCATTCACACCAACGTTATACTTAAATCCAATGCACATAGTACACGACATATGATACTTGATAATAAAATCCCGAGATTAACACACAAAATGATGCACACGCACATGCCCCTCAAAATTATTTACGCGACGCAAAAGTCGTAAGATGAGACATCATAATCCAACTGAATTTTATAAAACTCATTTACGCTAACAATCAAGTGGTGTCAAAATTTCTAAATTTTTTTTTTCAATATAAGGTAAGGCGACCATTCTGACAAGATTTTTAATGAGATACGACGCCCAAAGAACTCATAACTTGCACGCAATGAAATTAAACTTACGCATCACAAAATATACACATGCGACAAAAGAATTCGTAAAACAAAGCTTCAAGAATTCAACAAAACTCACACGACTAAAAATTCCCAAGAAACTCCTACTCAAAAGTATGGGAACAACTTTTCCTTTAAACCATTGACATACGTGGAAGAGCTCCAATGTCAAGGTCAAAATTCCACAGCTAATTGCCCATTAACTCAAAAAGCGTTAAAACACAATATTTCGACATCCAAAAATAGCATTTAAACACTAGACTTGAATAAAGAGAATTTTGATAAAAAATTGAAATCAGGTGCAACAAAACCATTTTAAGCATGCTTATGCTCATATGCTCATAGTTTAAAATATGATGAGTGCTAACTGTCTTGCCAAAACGTTATAATGTAATTTACTTCATGGTTGGCGCTCATGAAAAGCAATTTAGGCAACCTTATTTTAGAAATAAACTAAATGCATGAATTCGGTCGGCACTCACATCTTAATACTACGCTTCCCAATATTCCGACGTTCTATAATCAACCGGATGCCTCAGGCATCATAGGGCAACTATCCATTAGATTAACTTACAATTTTCCTCTAAACAGAATCGATCTAGCAAGATATAGTTCTAATTCCACCAACGAATCTGGCTCAAGATGATTAACTTAATGCGTTCTACGCACTTACTATTATCCCGAAGAGACATTGCTATAAACAACAATCATTCCTTAGCTTACTCGCTTAGAAACCTTCGCACTACTCTAACGGTCAACATACTAAGGTAGAGCAGACAAACACAAGCACGAGAAAGGGTAAGGAAGAGTTTAACTGAAACACGCACGAAAGAAACGTACCGCTACGCCTACCAATTGTCATAACATTAGCAAACCAATTACACTCATGTAAAATATCCTCATAATCACATTAGCTAAATGAGATTATGAACATATAACACATAAGGGTTATTGTTACCGTCATCATAACGCTTGATTAACATAACATCCGTCGATTTTAAGACTAACCCATCTTAGAAGTTCTACCCAAATCTCACAATCAATGCCTATCAAACTCAGTCTAAGTCTAGACATCTTACATTCATGCCTAGTTCGCTTAAACTAGAGCTCTGATACCAACTTGTAACACTCTAAATTTTCAGAGTAAATTAAAACCTGGAAATAAGGCAACGAGACATCCGTGATGATATTAACTTCCCATAAAGGGGATCAGTCCTTAAGACTATACAAAACTCATACGGATATAGAATTTAACAACAATACTAATCTAAACATAACCGTCTAGACTACAACACTTGACAATCCAAATTCACTAAAAGATGGGACTTAAACAATGCCCAACACCAAAATACTAGACATCTCAAAATATGCCTCGAGTCCACGCTCGACTCTCAAAGACCCTGTGCAAACCCACCGCTAAGGGAAACCTGTTATACATGTCATTTGAGAAAAAGTGTCAGACTATAAAGCCTGGTGAAAACATACAGTTTATAAAGCTCAAAAGATATAAACATCAGTTATCATAAAGAAATCTTTTCATAAAGGTTTAGTTCGTAAAGATAACATTTCGCTACAACCGGGCCTCTTCGGTCCAAAACTCATAAACGGTGATAAAAGGACCATTTTACCAAGGAGAGTGACGAAACACAAAGTTAGGCCAACAAACCGAGTTACGAGCTAAACCAATTGGAATCCGCAGATACGAATCACAAAGTCTGTGCTTCAACGTGAGATCAAGCCCCAAGCGCAAAACCAAGGTATACTCCTTCGCTAGGATCACCATGAACCATGGCTAGTATCCGGCCTCACATAACCGTACCAAGTTGCCCCCGAGGAACATGTGATCCATAGCTACAATTTGGGGAATATAGCCTCCCAACAAAACAGTCTACTCCAAAACCTAGGGATCCACTAGCAATGGTACGGACTCGTCACAACAACATATGTGACCAACCATAAATAAACATATGGTTACAAGTACATTTTATAAACAAAATGCTACTTCCAGTTCAACTTCTGGTAAGAATGAAAATCATTAAAATGAGTTCATAATCATCCTTTTCAAACGACCACATAATGCGCAAGTAAAACATCATTTTACTTCAATAAGGCGGAACCCGTCATTTTGGTCAAAACAGACCGGGAACCCCGAGATTCACCAAAAACTTCATTTATAACAAAATGTAGAGATCATAAAATCATACCGTAGAAATACTTCAGATTTCGCAAATAAGAGTTTTGACATGTATAAAGTTTGTAAAATGATAGTAGGAACTAGGAACTCACCGATAGGTTTTCAGAATAAAACCCGGAAAACCAGATAACGATCACGACGTAGAGGTGAAGCTTAAAACACCGACCCCTCGCTAGAAATACCGGAAACTAGCAACCAAAAGAACCCTTGAAGATCGAAAGAAGAAAATGAATAGAAAGAGAGAGAGAAACTGAGATATGAGAAATATTTGAGAATATCTCCTAAATGAGATATTTAGTGCAACCTCAAAAAGCAGACTGTCAGTCGTGCGCCCTCAAAGAAGGAAATGCGCACGACCCGTGCGCTAGCACTATGCCTCGGCCCTGGATCCTACGCACGACCCGTGCGTTTTCTCTGAAGGAGGACGCACGACCCGTGCGTCCTGTAGACAGCTTCATCAACTTTCTTTTTCCTCCAAACAACCTCGCATAACGGCTAAACGAAATTCGGGGTGTTACACATGTCATATTCAAGATCATATCTTTATACCTTTGATGTCAACTTGTTACCTATGTGCCACATGCACAACCTATGTCTTGCTGTTTGGAAAACAATATCTATTGCGATCTTCATAGCCGCACATTGATCTGTAACTACTAAGGTTGGTTCCTTTTTATGTGCTTTTAAGAAAGCTCTAAGCAGCCATTCAAATAAGTTCGTATTCTCATGCGCATCCACTCCTGCTCCGAATGTGACACATTTTTTATGGTTATCAATGCCGGTAAATGGTACAAATATCATTTGGTGCCTGAAAGAAATAAACATTGTTATTATTGTTAATGAGCATGCACATGTGATTATTGTTATGTTAAATTCCAGATAATTGATACCTATTTGTACGGTATGTACCATCAAACGAGACAATATCACCAAATGCCCCGTAATTACACTATGCAGTATCATCCGCCCAGAAAGCAACCACCATTTCACTGTCTTCACATTTGTATTCAAATACAAAATTTGGTACGTGTTCCTTCCGGTTATTCATTTTCTTAATCCACATTTTTGAATCCCCCTCTCCAATGTAGTTGTTATAGTCTCTTTGATGATTCTTGAAATCCACCTTTGTTCCACTCACAGCTTCATGCCCACCTTTTAGGCCACACAATAATGTATGGGTCTTTGAAGCACCAAGTTTTTGTGTCGCACATATCTTTATCAATTCCCTGTCACAATATAGTAATTGTCTTCTCTTCCGTGTAAGATGCATATGTTCGGGACGGATCAGTGGGTGGTTATGCTTATCTTCAAATCCATATACTCTGTATGATGATGTGCCGGGAACAAGTTTAAACTTTATGCACGCCTTACAGCTAGTTTTTTTGAAACTTCTGTTTCGCTTTTTCTTATCCGGTTTCCCGTTCAATGTGTCAACTTGTACATCTCTTGGGTACCCTGACCTACTGCATAAAACATATTTCAACTTGACTATGTCGTTTGTTTTTGTTTTTTGTGTTCCCCGTCTCACCTCGAACCCCGCTATATCTGCATAAGTTGTATAACATTCAATGGCTTTATCAATTGATTCATACACCAACCCAACTTTAGGTATAACACAAGGATCCACCCTTGGTATCCAGAACGTTGATCCTCTTGGAGTATTGATTTCAATTGCTTGTCCTGCATTTTTAGATTAGAAAATAATTAAATTAATTATTCATTAACAATTTCATACTTTCACTAGTATTCATACAAACGCATATTGCAAACAGTATAGTACTTGTGCATTTCTTTTATACACCTGTGCATAACATGCGATTGTGCACAAAATGCACTTGTGCATATTACTCACTTGTGCATAACATCACATGATACTCATTGAATAACATGCACTTGTGCATACACATGAACCTGTTACTTGTTATTCAGTTGTTAATATGCATTTGTGTATGTTTTCCAACTATTGTGCACTTGTATATGCATTTGTGTATGTTATTCAACTATAGGAACACATATTCTTTACAGACACTCGTATATGCATTTGTGCATATACGACCTGCAATCCTTAATTTCGACCAAAAGCAAACAACTAAGATTATAAATTCTTTACACACAATCGTATATGCATTTGTGCATATACGACCTGCAATCCTTAATTTCAACCAAAAGCAAACAACTAAGATTATAAATTCTTATTCTCACTCGTATATGCACTTGTGCATATACGAGTTGCAATCCTAAATTTCGACCATGGCTACTTTAGAACTCAAAAAACTAGTTCACTTCAATCATCATACTTAACGTAAATCATTAATTGTCATTTAAATAATGGTTTAGAATGCCTACCTGATTGTAAATCGTTACCCTCTAGATCACAATCAACGTCTTCATCATTATTGAATCCTTCTCTGCCCAGAATTCCTCCATTATTTGATTCTTCGTTTATGTTTTCCACCACTGGTTCCATATCGCCCATTTAATCAATTGGTTGAAGCCTAATCGATTTGTTGCAGGCTTAATCTTCTGAATTGTAGTCGATTTCACGATTTTGGTTGAAGAATGCTGGGTCGAATTGGAATGGTTGCTTAATACGTTCATTTTGATTACAATCAATCCACTAACAAATTTGCCTACATTTTAGGCAACGATTTATTGCATTTATTATTATCTTTTCCAATTATAAAAAAAGCTAATTTACTATAATAACCTTTTCATTTATTAAAAATCATTTAATTGTTGATTATTAATGTCATTTGGATTAGGTTTAATCTATGATTACTAAGTTGTTCTTTAGTTTTTCGATTATTTGAAGTTTTCCCTTGAACCAGACCCTATATATATATATATATATATATATATATAATTTTATAAAAAAAATAACGGCGGATTGGCGGTTTGGGTTGGGTTGAGTTTTCCTAACCCAATTTCAACCCTTCTAATTAGCGGTTTTGCGGTTTCGCGGGTTGGGTTTAATTGGGTTGGGAGCGGGTTGGGTTGGGCGGGTTTCGCGGGTTGAGTTTTTTTGTACACCCCTAGGGATGGTGGTCTGCCGGATGAAGGAATGGGCAAGGGAATGTCGTCTAAAAATTGCAAACTCATTTCAACCCAATATCACAAGTCTATTGAGTTCAATTACTATTTTTAATTGTTAGTGTGGTTACTCGATACATGGTTAAAATAATCCAAAACAAGAATAAAGAAAAGAACTGAAGAAGTCAATTGAATATGTAATGGGAAAGTAGAGAGAAAACTCAACAAACTATTTCATTTTGAATGATTAAGTCTAAACTAATTTTTTGAATAAAAAAACATTAAACTTTCTCATTTTGATTGATCAAGTCCTTGAACTATTTTTTTGAATGAAAAAACCATTAAACTTTCTTATTTTGAATAAAAAAACCATTAAATTTTCTCATTTTGAATTATTAAACCCCTGAACATTTTTTTTCAATAAATTAAATCATCGAACTTCTAAAAATTGGTTACTTACATCATTTTAACTCAAAAAATACCTATAACTAGTTATCTTTTGATTAATCCTCTTTTGATAGATAAAAAATAAGAGGGAGATCGATGGCGGGGGCAACGTGTTAGGCGATATGGTGAACGGACAACGTTCGGGCAACGGGGAGTGGCGAGGCGGAACAATACGATTGTCTGTGATGGGTCTTAATGGCGTATAGTTTGAGAACGGTAAAACTGATTTATATTTGTTTTTACCAAGGTTCTAAATGGCGTGAGGCGTGGCCACGCCTCAAGCCTTAGAAGCCACGGCGAAGTCATGGCGTTTTCAAGGCGTGACTTATGGCGTCAAGTTTATATTTCATATATAATATTATATATAAAAAAGTATGTTTTGTGGTGTTACTCAGTGAGTCAATAGTAATAGGGAAGTTAAGTTAGGTTGTATATATAAAAAATTTACAAATAAGACATTAAAAACGTAAAGAAAATCAAATATCTCATTACAGTAACCGCACATTAGGCCATGGCGTGCCATGGGCTTAACGTGGCGTGACACACAAGCCTTGGTGCCATGGCGTGTCATGGCGGCTCTGCGACGAGTTTTTTAGAACATTGGTTTTTACTTAAAAAACTTTTATAGTCAGTTCTAGATACCTTTAAAGAATGTAACCAATTTTTAGAAGTTCGGTGGTTTATTTATTCAAAAAAATGGTTAAGGACTTAATCATTCAAAATTAGAAAGTTTAATGGTTTTTTCATTCAAAAAAATAGTTCAGGGACTTAATCATTCAAAATAAGATTGTTTATTGGGTTTTAATTAACATTTTCATTTATGTATGTAATATATTGTTAAGAAACTTCAACTATGATTTATGGTATTTAGACCATCTCTAATGGGACAACAAATCTTATATCAATACTAAATTTGACACTAAATCATTCTAACAAGACACCAAATCTTACACCAAATATATTGAATGAATGGTAACACACCAAATTTAACATATCACTATTTATTCACACTAAATTTTACACCAATAAAAAAAGATATAAAAAAATGTACCT
Source organism: Arctium lappa (assembly GCA_023525745.1). Classification (NCBI taxonomy): domain Eukaryota; kingdom Viridiplantae; phylum Streptophyta; class Magnoliopsida; order Asterales; family Asteraceae; genus Arctium; species Arctium lappa. The sequence continues at coordinate 11,550,069 of CM042054.1, read as the reverse complement.
AAAATCTTACATTTTGATATAAAATGTTGTGTTATCCATTGAAATAGATTTATTATTTTCACTAAACTTACAACAATTTTAATGGATTTTTGTTACCAGTTATTTTACTTCAACTTTATATAAGAAAGAAACTTGAAAATATTAAATAAAGAGTAAATTACCTTTTTTGTCCCTGTGGTTTGTTGAAAATTATGGATTTCGTCCCTATGGTTTTTAAATTTCGGTTTTCATCCCTATAGTTTGTAATTCATTTCTATTTTTACCCCTGAAGCTTTTTAAGTATGAAGGACAAAAATAGAAATAAATTGTAAACCATAGAGATGAAAAAAGTAATAATATTTATATCACAAGAACGAAAAAACGAAAGGAAATGCAAAGCACAAGGACGAAAAAAGCAATTTTAAAGACTAGAGACGAAAATAGTTATAAACATCAAACCACAAGAACGAAAATCGTAGTTTACTCAAAAGTTAATGAATAAAAATCATAAGAATGAAAACTGTAATTTCAAAACCATAAGGATGAAAATAGAAAAGTTCAACAAATCATAGGGACTAAAAACGTAATTTACTCTTAAATATATTTTTTACATTTATCATACAAATTTATAGTGGTTTTCATTTTCAACATCATCTTTACGTGTGTTCTAAAATGGTGTTTTTTAAGGGTTAAAACGAAGGAAAAAAAGAGATGTTGTTCCTGTTTTCCCTCTGTTTCCACAATTCCATCGAAAAACTTGATCCACCCTTCATTTTTTTACATATTTGGTCTCATGGAAATCTCCATTTCTCTTGGGGAAATTCCACCTCCAATCTTCAACAGTCATGACCTGAACTCCCTTTGGGCCCTTGTTTCATTCGCTCAAAATCATTCAAGGTCCGTTTTCATTCGTACGAAGAGTTAAGATAAGAAGCGTAAGAATAATGAATCTGAACCCTTGATCACTTTTAATCTCAAACAATCATGCTTGATATGGGAATTGATTCGGTGTATCTCATCCTATCGTGCATCCAAGGATGGAGATCGCTTCTTACGCTTCTCACCTTAACTTCACTTCTCACCAGAACCCAACTCACATCCTAATTTTTGCTTCTTTTTTTTTTTTTTTTTGTTACAGGGTCCGATAATCGTTTTCTTTGATCCACAAGGATTAATGGTTTGCTGGGGAATTAGGAATAGGGAAAAACTAATACACTTTTTGATTTTGTTTTCAAGGGGCAGAGGGTTGGGGATTAGGGTTCATCCAGATTATCTTCATATATAAACTGGATTTGTTTATTTTGTTGTTTTGACCAACTTTGATGCCCCATTTGCTCCGATCATGGAGTCCGATAGTATGCTGCTTTCCGATCGTCTGATCAAAATATGCGAATGTGGTTGTAATTGTTGCGATTCGAGGTCGTGTACCGGGACGTGGATTCGTTCCGTGAAGCGAAAACTAGATGAGCTCGAAGTCGAGAGGGAAAAGTTCATGATCTCGGGGCTTTTGATCCCTCAAGTGGCTCATGTCGAGATCGAGAACGAGTGTGTCGCGCTTCGGGAGATGGTGAGCAACCAACAGCAGAACATTCGCGATCTCTCGATCGAGTTGGAGGAGGAACGGAAGGCGTCGTCGTCGGCTGCGAACGAGGCGATGTCGATGATCTTGAGGCTGCAGCGTGTCAAGGCCGAGATCGAGATGGAAGCCCGACAATTCAAGCGGTTTTCCGAGGAGAAAACCGCTCACGATCAACAAGAGATCGCGGCATTGGAAGATTTGTTGTACAAACGAGAGCAAACGATCCAATCGTTAACCTGCGAGGTGCAAGCGTATAAATACCGAATGATGAGTTACGGGTTCACGGAATCGGAGATCGAAGGGGAAAAAGGCATGTTCACGAGCAGTAACAGCATCGCCACAAGCTCGGAAAACCAATTCGACTACCTTCCATACGATTACCCCCCTCTCAAATGCCATCCAAACGAACACCAACACCACCACGACCACGCTAACTACCCCGAATCATCTGACAACGAAACAATCGATATCGATAAATACACATTCGAAGAAACCCCACGATCTCTAAAAGACATCGAACAAAGAATCAACGAATTGGAAAGAACCCCGAAACACAGTCAACCAATCCTCGATAAAGTAATCGTTGGTCATTCTCCAAGAAAGCCGAAATCGAGCAGGTTTTCCATGGATAGCACGGGTTCGTTCTTCGCAACAATCAAAGAAGAATCGACTGTATCGGATTCTCCAAGATTTGGTGTCAATATCAAACAAGATATTTACTCTAGTGGATTCAAGAAGGTTGATAATGGTTCAGAATTTGGGGATGAAATGAGTGATAGGATATATACTGTGGATTCTATTCATTATGAATCAGGGTATCATAGTAATGCAAAGGCTAACAACATGGCAATGTATGATGAATTTATGGGAACTCCGAAGGATTCGATGTGTCGAACCGATGTCGATCAAGATCCAGAAGTGATGAAGCTTTATGCAAGACTTCATGCTCTAGAAGCAGATAGGGAATCAATGAGGCAAGCGATCATAAACATGAGAACAGATAAGGCACAACTGATATTGCTCAAAGAAATTGCTCAACATTTGTGTAAAGAAGTCTCACCAACAAGCAGGTTGCCTGTTAAGAAGCAATCTGTTGTTGGGGGTTTTTTTATCGTCTCGGTATTCAAGGTAATTAATCAACGAGTAGAGGGGAAGATCAAACGAGAACATGATCAAAATAAGAAAACATGAAAACAGCTTTAATCACATGTGAATTCCCACTGAAATCATATGTGATTACGTGGGAATTCACATGTGATTTCGGAACATGGTCATCGCGCAACTTGAAGGTTGCACGAACCACATGTGATTTTAAACGTAGTTTTAGTGTAAATTCACAAGTGATTTCCCACTGAAATCACATGGGAATTCACATGTGGTTACGGAGCATGGTCAACGCAAGAGTGTTCGAACGACTTAAACATGGTTTTAGTGTAAATTTACATGTGATTGACTTTTTTTTATGATTTCATATTTAGTCACCGTTGTGGTTTAAATACAACTAATAATAATGAAGAATTATATATGCTGGTATTAGTTTTCTGTCCAATTGCCACTTACTATACCTTCATAATCTTGTGATTTTTGGTCAGTGGGTTGCATCAGTTGTCTTCTGGAGAAGGAAAGCATATGAAAGCAAGTGAGTTTACAGATTTATACAATTACCACTATAATATAATCATTTTTATAAGATATTAAAAATGTTTAAATGTTGTAACAACCTAATGAATAAGACATCTTATGTTCTATATAAAGGTGTTACAATAAGATGTTATGACGTATTTGGACATTTTGACAAAAAATTTATTAAACTTTTGAAATAAAGCATCCTTTTATATGACATTTTTTAGTAGTGTCTTGTGAACATATCTTTTTCCAAAACACTTGTACATATAATACCCTTAAATTCTATCAACCTATTGTAACACCTTTACTCAGATAAATTGTTTATGGTATTACTTTAGGTATATGTTCGGTATGACTTCAAGGAATCCAGGGATGATGGTGCTTTTAGACAAGGGACCTCAAGTTGGGCAATGGAGGTGTCTTTCAAGGACACAACTTTGAACATATTCATATCAAAAACACTGTATCCGTCTATATATGTTTTGATATCTGGTGGATTTCTAATCTTTCTCTCACACGCACACACTGTTTCTTGATTAGATTGAAAATTTTCTTTCTGGGATAACTTCTCGTTACATAAATTGGCTTGTGGTTTAGCTTGCGAATGGTATGTTTTTCCCTTGAACTGGTTTTCTGGTCGATTAGCGACAAAGAATGTGAATAAGGATGTAGGTCTGGTCGACTCGTAAGATCTGATGGAATTTAGCTCAAATGCACAAAATGTAACGTGACAATCTGATTACTGTATATTACATTTTACATATTTTAGTATGGATACCAATGCAATGCCGTCCTCAAATGTTCTATCCATCTTCGGGGATTTTGGTTTGTTGTTAAAACCGAAGGAAAAAAAAATATAACATTTTAGTAGTTTAATAAATAAATAAATAAAACTGTTAAATTGAAATTTTAAAATTAAAAATAGGTTTAAAGTTTGTAGCAACGTATCTATCAAGTCCTATAAAATTAAGTATAAGTATGCATTTTCGTTATGCAAGAAAAATACTACGTGAAATTATCATCGTAGTCTCACCCTAGCTTGTAAATATGTCATGGGACATGAACTTGAATAAAAAATACTTATTATCGTTATATTTATATGTTTGGTTTATTTTTGTTACTTTTGGAAAGGAAAATATTGAAATTGAAGTTGAAGAATGATACATTGATGCTTCATTCATCGTCGACTTTATTATACATATAGATTATTTTGTAAGTCTAAAATTCCATATTTAACTTTTTATTTGATGGGATTTGAAATTTAATTTCAATCCTGCGTATGATTTAAAATAAACTTCGAAATTGAAATCTAGGATTTATACAAACATTAGATTTAAAATCATACAAGGGTTGTTGGTATTTCATAGAATTTATTTGTAATAATGTTTTAAAATAATGTAGAAATATTAGATTTGTAATATCCAAGGTAATTTAATTATTTTTTTAATCATTTATAATTTGTCCTTAATTATCTCTCTCTTATCAAGAGTAAAAATTTCATTTTGTTATTTAAAAGTTTAATAATTACACATTTTTAAAAGTGTGCATTATGTGTATTTATTATTTGGGACGGGAGTATAAAAAATAAAAACAATTATTACGAAAACCAAATCCCATGAGGGTGGTAATAGACTAGGGTGACGTTTGGTTCGCATATTCTGAAGAAATGTGATAGAATTTGAAAATTGAATTTCATTGACCAAATTACATTCTTTTGTTTGGTTCGTTTTTCTTCACGAAATGAATCTCTAAATTCCATAAAATTTCATAAATGTGGAAATTTAACATTCCTTAACAAATATAAGGTATTTTGATGAAATTAATTTTTTTTTTCTTCATAATACTACATATACTTTTAATCCAATATAACATAATCACATAAAACTTATCTGATTAAACCACATATCCATCGATTCCTTCTTCAAACCACCACAGATCTGAACCATCGTCGACCACGGTCGATCTAAACCACCGTCGATCTGAATGATCGTCGACCATCGCCGATCTTAACCACCGTTCTAAGCTACCATCAATCTGAACCACCGTCGACCACCGCTGACACCATAGATCAGAACTACCACCGACCACCATCGTTCTAAACCACCAATATGAACCACAATGGATGGATTTTGGTTTCAATAAAAAATTCAAAAAAGGACATTTTGGTTATTTTCCAATATTTTATTCCAATTCTGACACATCATTATGTGAAACAAACATACGGATTAAATTTCAATGTTTGTCAACTAAACAAATCATCAAACCTATTTAAATTCAAAGTAAAATTTCCTTTGGTGCCGTTTGTTTTTTTAAAAGGTTTAAAGTCTGAAGTCTTAATTTAGTTATGATTAATAAGAGGTGGTGTATAAAACTGTCTAAACGATTCAGACTTAAGAGACACTAAGAGGTTTTTGTAAAAAAAACAAACAACCCCTTTGACAGATTTCATTAATCAAAACATTCTGCGGCGAGTTTAGGGTTTTTTCGCTGTAAAAGGGTATAAGCATTTCGTTCATAAACCCTACATCCCTTTCTCTCTATAAACACAACTACTCAGCAATCAGCAAATTCCGATCGTTACAATGCTTGGGTGCAGAAGCTTGTTAAAGCAAATCAAGAAAAGAAAGAGAAGAAAATCCCACAAATGCATCACCAAAAATCCCAAACAAAAAACACAACAACAACAACAACAAGAAATCGATTTCGCTACAGAGGACGGATTCAGCTTAAAGAATTCTTCACCATCACACAATTACGGAGTCCAACCATTGGGAAACTTCTACTTAACCTCATCTCCTCACAACTCAAGAAACACAGGCTTAGGTAACATTCAAACCCTAACCGACGAACTCGTTCTTGACATTCTAGGGTTTTTAACCGGTACCCATTTGGGGATTTTATCTACTGTGAGCAAATCATTTTACGTTTTCTGTAATCACGAACCCCTTTGGAGGAATCTTGTATTGGATAATTGTGATGATGGGTTTTTGTTCAAAGGTGGATCTTGGAAATCAACTTTTGTTGCTACTCATCACCCTTCTTTTGATGTTTCAAAGGTTGGATCTTTAGGGTTGAAAGTTAAAGATTTTTATTCTGATTATTTGTTTCAAAGTTGGCTTTGTGCTAATCTTGAAATGAAACATGAGTGGCTAGTTAGAGACAATATCATTAGAAGAAAAGGGATTTCTGTCGATGAATTCGTTTCGAGTTTCGAGGAACCGAATAAGCCGGTTTTGTTAGAAGGGTGTTTGGATAAATGGAGTGCATTGGAGAAGTGGGATAGGGGTTATCTAGTGAAGGTTTGTGGTGATGCTCGGTTTTCGGTTGGGCCCGTGAAGATGAAGCTAGACGAGTACTTTATGTACTCCGATCAAGCGCAAGAAGAGAGGCCGTTGTATCTTTTTGATCCGAAATTTGCGGATAAAGTTCCGAAATTGGATCAAGATTATGAAGTTCCGGTGTATTTCAATGAGGATTTGTTTAGTGTTTTGGGGGATGAGAGACCGGATTATAGATGGATCATTATTGGACCGGCAGGGTCAGGATCGTCATTTCACATTGATCCCAATTCGACCTCTGCTTGGAATGCAGTGGTGAAAGGGTCAAAGAAATGGGTATTGTTTCCCCCGGATGTGGTTCCACCAGGGGTGCACCCGAGCTCGGATGGTGCTGAAGTGGCGTGTCCTGTCTCGATAACCGAGTGGTTCATGAACTTCTACGAGTCTACCAAAACCTGGAAAAAGAAGCCCGTAGAGTGTGTGTGCAGAGCTGGTGAAGTGATCTTTGTTCCTAATGGATGGTGGCATTTGGTTATAAATCTCGAAGATTCGATTGCCATCACACAGAATTTCGTTAGCAGGTTCTTGTACCGCCATCTAGTTTCATGATTAATGATCTTTTAAGCACTCTTTATGCATGGAAAATTCTGACTTATATTTGATCTTGCAGGAGGAATTTGTTAAATGTGATGGGGTTTCTGAAGAGACCGAATGCCAGCAGCCTCGTTTCTGGAACAAGAGACCGGGTGAATCTACATGATAAGTTCAGGAATGCCATTGAAGCATCGTTCCCTGGAACGATCGATAAGTTGGTGTTGGAAGCCGAGAAGAAGAAGGCTGAGCAGGAGAAACCTTCTTTCTGGGATTCGGTAAAAGATTCCAACTCGGGTGCATTTAAGTTCTCTTTTTAGAGTTAACAATTGCGCTTAATTGAGGAATGCTCTTATTATTGTTGTTTCTTGTATTTGTTTAGTATACTGTATTGTTTTATTGATTCCTTTGATATTTTGACTTCAAGAACCTTGCCAGTATTGGTACATTTTTGGGTTTGTAAACATCATTGGAAATTTTGATACAAAGACTCCTCATTTGAAGATGATAGAATATAGATCGTTTGCCGTATTTAGTTTGATGATGATCGATTGCCATCCATCTATTCGAAGAGTGGGGAGTTTTATGCAGAAAGTCAAGTTTTTTTCCAAACCAGCCCCTTCAAATTAAAGAACACGCTCCTTCCACCTATGAAAAAAAAACTCTTTTTACCAATCTATATAGATAGATTAATCAATAAAGAGCTTTATCAGTACATAATTTAATAGAAAACCAACCAAACAGCCCCTAAATCAAACTAACCTAATAAATCCCACTTGAAGCAAAAAGGAGAACTAGCGTCTCAAAGAAGTAAAAGTAAAAGGTACACATATCTAATTTATACCCTAAAAAGGACGGTTATTTTCATGAAAACCCCTAATTCGTGGAAGAATGTGAGCAAACAAGTAGAAAGTATAACCAAAAAATAAGAAAAAAAAATGATATAAAATCTAAATATAATGACAATAGAAACCAAATAAGATTAACGTGCAACTTTTTCATTCAATTGTAATGTTGGTTAGAAGTTCAAGTTTAGGGGGATGAACACAACACTTCCACAACAAAAATAACTTTAAACTGGTGAGAGGGAAGCTGTGTAAGAATCGTCGGAGTATTTTAAGCTTTTCAGAAAGCCACGGCTCAGGTGACTAGAAACAACGGTGTTCCTGACACCAAATGGACAACTCTGTTCATGCAGTCCTCCATCTGATGTAGCTTTGGGATCAGACTTGTGGCTAACCACATCAAGCCCAACATTCAAACCAATCGACATGGGTTCCATCACAAAACTGCAAAAGATTCGCCAATTTTAGAAGGTTTTACATGTCATTTAGGGAATCAAAAGCAATCAAGAACGAGAAACTAAATCATACCTTGCCTCAAAGCCACCTCCATTGGACTTGATTATATCACATACACTGCTGATTATCCATGGAGGAAGATAAGCATCCTTGATTTCAATAGTGTAATAAGAAGGGGAAGCCGAACCCTGATTAGGTTCGCTTGTAGTTGGAACAGATATATGATCGATTCTCCTCACCTCCTTGCATTTAACCTACGTACCAAGTGGGAATCTAAGAGCTGAAAAACGCTAAGAAAACTTGTTTCACAACACCAAATGCTACAAAGTACAAACAAACCTCTGGTGCAGAAATAGCAGCGTTTTCAAATGCTACCGGTGAATAAAGTAAAGGAACATCCAAAGTATTTAGAGATGGTAAAAGAAACCTGGAAACAAAGAACAAATATGAAGATCATAAATCAGAACCAACTTTAAGTGGTAAGACACGGTTTAATTTTGTAATAAGTTTTAATCTTTTATGGTTAACATTGTTCTCACCTATAATTCAGCAGAAAGTCGTATAACCCCTGTACATTATTGTTGCCACTGAACACCAGCAAAGATTCCGGGCTATTATCCACATCAGATTGATAAACTGTACGCCTAGTCTGCATAAATGTGAAGAGTTGATGATTATAAGGGGTTCATTACACTCAAATATGACATGGTTTATGCTAGAAAGCAGTACACCGCAATGAACTCAGCATAGTGTGGAGTTGTACCTTTCCCAGATTGTACTTTTCAATCTCTGAGAGCTCAAAGAGGTCCTCTGTAGTCACTTGCTCCACTTTAGAATGGCAAAGAGGCATAGTAAAAGAGATGTCCTTCAATCGCATAGCAACAAATTAGCACAATAGTAGCAATACCTCCCAAATATCCAAAATTTTAAGATTTGCAACAAAGCAGCAAACTTCTAAGACTTTAGGTTTAGGGTTTCTGTAAAGTGTCAAGGGTATGGAGATTATGGTTTAGTTTTTGGGGTCTGGGGTTTAGGGTTTAAGATGGTTTAGGGTGTAGGGAGACATATAAAGGAAGGTAGCAACAGTATCATATAGAACTCGAACACAGAATGATGAGACTTACTTGTTCTTTTAACAGTGACCTTAAGCTTCTTGTTGATTGGGATACATAAGCATTGCACTCACCCCCACTTCCCATGGAACCATTGCCGCTAGTGAACATCGCCACAAACTGTCCAGTGCAGACTGTAAACTCGCAAGGAAATGCTTGTCATTAGAATGCAAGAGCAAGACAAGTGAACTTATGAATAACATAAAAAGACAAGGCTTCTTTCCAAATGTTCATATCTCAAGAAAACAATAAGTAATACTACCATAAAATAAGTTGCAAATGTTTTTCCGCAACATCACATAAAGGCTTCGGAAAGAGGCCTCCCATGACAATTGGCGTTTGCTCAAGAAATCCATTTGCCCTACATGTTTATAAAATACTTCATGTTAAAGAAAAGACAATAACGAATTGAGAAAATAACACAAGAAAAAGCCCCGGCTGGAATCAACTTATTGGCTATCATACCTTCCCCTTTTGCAGATAAAGTTAATGCTGATATGACTGAAGGAGGTAGAGAACTCTGTGGATACACCCAAGAATATAAAGCTTTTGTATTGGACATTTGGGCAGTTGAGCAGTTTGTCTTCTTGTCCACAGGCCACCCAACCTGAGAATTGAACTGCCCAAGATCATTGAAAGTGCCGCAGCTCATCAATCTATGAAACCTTGATTAGAAACAAGTTACACTCAGTCGACTTGGAACATAACATTAAGAAAGATGGAAAATACTAAAACAATCAACGGCATTGGCTCATGAACAAATCAGAAAATGTAAATAATTAAAACAGAGAACTACAACCATCAAACTAGAAACTGGGATACATATCAATAATAGTTTGTTCATCTCTCAAAGAGATCCCAAGTCATTTTAGACATGGTTATAATTTACAAACAGTACTCTGTGACTTCAAACTTATAGTGGATCTTTTTAATTTGTAAGCATTCCAAGAAAGCAACAAAGAAAGTTGTCCAAGTAATCTTACCAATTTACTGAAGATGAAGCAACCACACGCATGCTAGTTTTCAATGTGAAATCCAGTGGAGTCTTCTGGCCAGGAAAACGAAGTTCTGAGCAAAAATTTGCTGATGTAGAATTTGTTTTTCCATCAAAAGATTCAGTGGGAGAAACTGAGACGATAGGAGGTTCACGAGCTGCAAGCCCTCTGAAGGCTTCATCCTGCCAAAAAATATCCTTGACATTTTACATATGTACATCATTGGCTGAAAAGGGAAACATGTGTGTGGCAAAGAAAAATACCATATCAAGCGAAAAACCGGATGACTTTTCTTCCCCTGCTGATAGCTCCATAACACTACGAAATGTGCTTATGTTGCATTTTTTATTCGTGATGTGAGATTGTGTAGATCTAGAACCTGTGGTGCTCGTAGTTGAAGTTGAAGCATGTGTATCTTTTGGACTGCAAAAACAATAAAGCAGAATCAAATATGCAGATTATCAAAATTAAGCAGGAGTACGATGAGCTATACCCTGAACGATGTGGTTGCCTTTCAGCAGCAAACTTCAAAGAAACAGAAGAATTCATTAAGCCATCGGTATGATCAGCAGAAATGTTTTCCTGAAAGTGATATACAATAAGAGCAAATACAAATTTGAAGGTCATTTTAACAAGCCAGATTTTAGCAAATGGAAGCTTCAGTCTACATACTAGAATCAATATATGGTAGAGTACTCCATGATGCAAACCTTAACATTTTCCTTGCCAGATAGCATCTTAAGCCTCAGACTGTTTTTCCTACTAGGAAACAGTTCATCAACACGAGTGTCAATGTATCTTGGATTCTTTGATAGAGTAGGTTTCATATGCTCAGCATTCCTGTCAAAGAAAATAATTGTTATTTAAGTACACAAATAGACAACTATAAAACATAGAGGGTTTTGGGTTGTGGGGGTGTTACCGCATGGAACCAGGCTCTGGCGCTGGAGATTCATCCATGAGCTCAACAATGTTCTTGCGCTTCAACTGCTCGCCCTGCCATTTTTACGTAAGACAATGTTCTTGAATTCTTTATCTATATGGTTCAAATATGCTTGCTAGTTCTTACATTATACGAGTGTTGTTTTTGTTGAATTACACTAATAAGCAGTCATGTATTTTCATAGGCATATGGTCTTCAAGTGTTCAAAGTGTGGAGGCCAAGTAAGCATAGGACAACAATTGATTGTACATAATCATCACTCACCTAATTGGCATGAATTATATGGCATCAATGAAATAGAAAATATGTTGCATTTCTTCTGCTAAATAAAGAAATAGGTATTTCTTGGTCTCTAATGTTTTTTTCAAACTTTCATCATTGTACCAACACTTCCATAGTGATGCACTGATTTGGTTAGTATTTTATTATGTACTTTGCTAACATCACATGGTTCTCCAGTAGGAAATTCCTTTTTCTCCAAAACCCTCCACTCAGTAAATCTGTCAAGGCATGGTGAACATATATTTGCATTATCCTCTACCTGTCGTGGTCCACATTCTCCAAACAATTGTATTGAACAATGTATAACTTTGTTCAAATCTCAACATTCGTTTTTATACTTCTTTTCTCTGTGACAATGAAGTAACAGATAAAAATTGCAATTTTAATTGCATACAGAGAGTTGGCCATACATCATAAAAGCGAAGCACTTCAATATTCTGAGCATTGCTGACAAAATATCCAATATTGAGAAATCGAAACTGCCCTTGATTGTATATAAATCCATATAATTCAGCCTTTTTTCAATCGTGCATTAGCTTATTTGACCTAATTTATTCGTCCTTAACCTGCATCTAATCCCGATATCTCAAATTGCATAAACTAGAACAAAGACAAGCAAGATTTGTCTCATTTTACAGTATCGCGAATAGAAATTGTTTGAATCACTGCAAGATCTTTAATCCGTATCCAGAACAAACACATTATTTTCAAAATGTTCAGATGCACAGTAAGAAAAACCATAAAAGAAAACGTCGGGATAAAATACTGGTACTCACTCTCAACTCAGAAGGCGTCTTTCTTTTTATTGCGTTGGTGCCCTTCGAAGAACCACCACTCGATCCACCGTCGATACTGCACGGAAACTGAAGCGACTTCGATGCCGGTATCATCGGTCCCCGAGTTGCAACCTTGGCCATTTTTACAAATCACAAACTACAACCAGAATCAATCGTGAGTTACCGATCTATCTCCGGTTGTTCCTGATCGATTTTCGCCCTGAGAACGAGGTATTCTTAGGGCAAAATCTGACGGTTCTTGAGAGCAACAAAAACACAAGATTGGGAAGTAGAAAGTGATTGAAATTTTATAAAAGCGGGATTTTAGAGTGTGTTTGGGCCTTCGTTTTTGAACAGTTTTCGGTTCCCTCCCTCGGCCTGCTGTTACTGACGCCGTTACTAACTTCCGTTAGCTACTTCCAAAGTTTCACAAATTACCCTGATGTTTTTAACTACTTTCGAATAATTGTTAACTAGTGTTATACCCGTCCGTTGGTCGGGTATACAACATGACTTTAATTTAGATTCTATTATTTGATTGGTCAATCTTTTCATCATTGTCGAATGTTTTTTTCAGTCGAGGAATAAACTTAGTCAAACTATAACCGACTTTCCGTGCCTTTGACTGTTGGTTAGGTACTCTTCGGCTTGAAGTGTCGTTCCATATCTTTCATAATAGATCATAGGCAAATAAGCGATCGAATCTAATCATTTCGCGATCGGCATGGTCTAGCAAGTATATGTAACCAATTGTTTTTCAAGTTATGATTTTTGTTTCTAGGGTTCTATTTTAAACAACTTTTGCAACTTCAAAAGCTTCCATACAGACTCATTTTATCCCATTTGTTTGGTCCTCTACTTTCAGTTAAAGGCTCATTTTTTGCACTTCCCGATGCAGAGGTTGTCTTGCCTGTTGAATTTTGCGTAGAAAACGACTAACACCTTTAGTAAAGTATATGTAAAAAGAGAATCAAAATTTAAAATATCTAAAAAAAATTAACTCCAATAAATTCTATATTTTATAAATTGTAATACTAATTATATTAATAAAATATTTATATATTTAAAAAAAAACTCTCTTATGAGTTATGCTGATCACTTTTTATAAGTTCTACCAACTCTATTTTGGAGAATTTATTTTTATCCAAAACCTTTATTTTCTACATATTAGAAATTCTCTCTTAGCGTCGTTTACCAAACACGTGGATAAGCGTTGCGATAAGGAAAATAACGACAAGTGACTCTTTTAAGAGCATCAACCCTTATAATGGGGTTTAGAGTTTGTAAAAATGCACTTCTAAATATTAACAAATGAGTTGATAAAGATGACAAAATCACAAAATGTTGATAGAATGATAGTTAATCTACTACTTCTCTGCTTCGCTTTCATTTAATATTTGTAAAGTCACCGTTGATAATTGATATGCCCATCAAGATTTGAATCCAAGACATGTTTGAACGAATTAAAATTAAATCGACATGATGAATTCCCAAAGGCCTTTGGATCTAATGAATTTTATTCCTAATTACGATCTATGTTACAAACAAAGTCGAAAAGCTGGAGTGCTTTATGAGACATTAAGCTGCTCACTGTACATGTAACTCTAAAGGGAAATGTTTGCTAAAACAAAGAGACATAAAGTGGAAATCTAACTCGATCTGCTTCAAATTTGTGTATCACTCGATCTATCGTGGTTGATGAATCGGCCTCGGACTCGCTTTCACATTCACAATCTTCGGTGCCTTCTCGTAGAACCTCCGCGGCTCCACCGGACGTGCCTTACGCCAGTTCGAAATTCTCGACAAAATCAAATCCCGTCGAACTTCTTTCTCTTCGTCTGAAAAAATGGGAAAAAAACTTCAATAAAGCAAGAGTCGATTAACTAACCGATTAATCGAGGAATTGGCGATTTCGAATCATTTACCTTAAGATCCACGGATTTTTGGATAACATTTTATGCAGACCAAAGTTCAAATCCAACTTCCAAAATAACACAAATCAGACTGCAACCCAATTTCATAATCAACACTGGTCTCACCATCAGATCTCAAAGCAAGTAGATGGAAGAAACCAACCAAAGCACGCAGAGAAAACACCCCTGCCAGACTTGATAGTCGTTGAAAATCAACAGTAAGAGACAGAAAAAACGGTACTTTAAACCAAACCGAATCTCCCAATATCAAAACCCGAAATTCAATAAACACTCCCAAATCAGAGCGAACCCTAGTTTTCTTTCCAATCTTCAATCGAAAAACCAAAACATCTCTTCTCCCCATTTTACACCCACCACTAATCTTCTAGTTCCACCTTATTTCACCACTCTTGTTAACAATCCACCCCCATCGTTTCAATTTAAGATAATACCTTCTCACCCAATTACTAAACTCATACCAAGGCCAATGATCAAAAAAATTGTTGATTAAAGACCAAGGTATAACCTTTTGAAAACCCAGAAGCAATTTAGCCTCTGGTATTGCTAGATGCAACTCATATTTCACACCATAGGTCATCCAAATTTCAGACATATAAATCAAAGGGCCTTTGGCCTAGCGGTATCGGAGTCCTTTGCCTTCTAAGAGGTCAGGGGTTCAAACATCACCAAAGGTGAGGAGGGTGTGTGAGCATTGTTATTGTATTTTGTCGTATATAAATATTATATACTTCAAAAAGAAAAAAAAAACTCAGACTTGCGACCAAAGGCCACCCAGATTTCATATAAGCCATACACATTCTTGATTTAACTTTACTGCCATATAACTTTTAGTATCAACAATCCAGAAAATACATATAGTCATCCAAAAGCTCAATTTTATCCTTTACAGCATGTTTGCACCAACTATCAAACAATATGATAAGGTTATTCAGAATTTGAAATTCACCTCCCAGACATCAGAATTTCAAGATATAGTACCAGTTATGCAGGAAAAAAAGATGGACATCCAGACTCCAACAATCAAGTCTACCTTAGAACCCCATTTGGAGTATACATAAACAGAGATACAAGATCTGTCCATAGCAGATAACAACCATAAAAATAAAAATAAAAGCAATTTGGCCCAAGGCCAATGCTAAATACATGGAACCAACAGAATAAAAGAACCAACTGATTAGAGAGAGAAAGTTTTATATAGGATAACACAATGAGGGAGGACATAGGAGGGTCGTGCGATGAACCAAATAACCTCATATGGTTGATCAGAAAAAAGAAAAAAACTGGAAATTAAGAATAGAAGCGACAGAAGAGAGAAACTCACTTTGGCTTCATGTAAAAGGTTCATAATTCATATTCATCTGCTCCATCAAGTCCTACAACTTGGTGTCTTGCCAATTTGTCATCATATCACTTAGATATGTAAATCCTCACACACATGTATGTATATGTATATGTATGTTTGCTTGTATATTCAACAAAAACATACATTTACCTTTAAGAATTTCATCTTTGTGTACTAATATTACCATTTATTTTATCCACCATCTAGTGTGCTAAATCCTCATGTGTGAATCAAGAATGATCATGATATTTTAATGGTATTTATGAAGGCAATAAAACGTATAAGCATGCATAAAGTTAAAAGATGAATAAACCTCATAAATACCAGAGGTAGATAACTTGGAACATTGCAAATGAATTGAACTTGACCACTATTTGGTCTCACACTCACAACCGAAGGCCTGAAACACCTGAGTAGTTGCCTCTTGTTCTTGCCACATATGTTCTTATATTATTTGAGAACTATTTCACTAATGGATATTTACAGATGCAGAGACTTTTAAGTCTCATAAACAGATCCGTAGCACATTGCGTCAAATTATGTCCACACTGAACCAAGTTCTAACACCCTAGAAACTGCGGAAATAAAATTTCGAAGAAACAATTCGGCAATAGACTAACTTGCGGAATAAGGTGTGACAATTTCATTACACAAACAACCCAACGGGTATATAGTAGCCAATATTTAGGTAGATAACTGAAGTATAAAACGATATCCTATTAATCTACAAAATATCTAGATTAGGGACGGGTGTCGCTATACTTCCAAAATGAATCTTCAAAAGAATCTCTCACGACCCCAAGGTCGCTCCCTCAGACCCGACGAGCCCCACTGCTAAGATAACCTGCCAACATGACAACCAAGAGCAAGCGTTAGGCTAACGCCTAGTGAGAACAAGCTAAATAAAAGAGAGTACTAAACCCAATTGGTGCCACGCGGTAGTATAGCCATGAGCTAAGTCAAGAAATCCAATAAACCATTAGTGATTAAACATGGTATAAGTAATACCCACAAATCACATAACGAGCTCAACCCCTCTAGATTTGTTGCTCAAAACATTCAAGTCAACCCCTCTGGATCTATCCTTGAGAGTTCCCAAAACAGGGGGAACTCAAGTACATAATGGGATTACACCTTACTGCACCATGAGACGCTGCCCGACCGTATAGGCCCACACCTTACTTATCATGGCAACCCGATGCCTATCCCGTGCTAAAACGTGAACCAAATGCCCAAAACAGGGGACATAGGAACACAGTGCCTATGGATCCATTGCACTAAGACTCAATGCCAAAGCATGTCATTTCAGAGCATACTCACATTAAATCAGCTATACAGGCAATTCATATGAACAACAGTTCAATTCTATAAATCGCGATTCTTGAAAATGTGAGATCTTTAGAAGGCAATTTCCAACGATAATACGTCACTTTGAAACCAGGTTTTCCACATTTCAAATAATACATTTATCACATAGCATTCGTAATACATACCGATTTAGCTTAAAGGACTCACCTCAGATTTCTTCCTGATTATAGCCTGCTTCTGACGATTGCTACCTATGACAACACCGTTAAATCGGTAAGCCCAAAGATACAGACAACATGCTGACTTACAACTCTAGAATACGAATACAACAACTGCCAAACATAGCTACGGTCGAACAACCAACCCGGTCGAACAGGTCCGGTCAAACAGGGTCCGGTCGAACAGCCCCCGGTCGAACGACCCCACCGGTCGAACGACCCTTCGGTCTAATGATCCCACCGATCAAACGACCCTTCGGTCGAACAATCCCACCGATCAAACGACCCTTCGGTCGAACAACGATCGTCTTGTTCATCAAGAACATCAAGAACAGATCGAATACAGAACCCAGATCCAAAATGAGAAAATACTCAGATCTCACAATGGAACGGTTTAAAACCTTCACAACGAGATTCTACGCGGCTAAAAGCATTCAGATCAAAGTATTAAGCTAGATTTGTACCTTGATTTGGAGAAAACCGAACAACCACTTCACTGCTTCTTCTCTCTTTCTCTCTCTGATTCTCAAGATCTGATTTGTGATATTTTCAAAATATCTAAAATCTGATTTATATTTATATAACCTAAGTTACATTTTACCCCCTTGAACTTTGGGTAATAGTCAACTTTTCACCCAACCCCAAAATAGCGGGTGTTACAATCCTCCCCAACTTGGAGAAGATTTCGTCCTCGAAATCTCGGCTATGGGAAGAGGTGAGGGTATCTCTCCCTCAAATCCTCTTCCGCTTCCCAAGTTACATTAGCACCTCGATGGTGCTTCCACTGAACTTTGACCATTGTGACTTCCCGGTGACGAAGCTTCTTCGTCTTCCTTTCCAAAATCGCCTCAGGTTCTTCAACGCAACGATTCCCTTCATCCACTCTGATCTCGGAGAGTGGAATAACACTCTCCTCCTTTGCTAGACACTTCCGTAGATAGCACACGTGAAACGTGTTATGAATGCCCCTCATCTCCGGAGGAAGTTCCAGCTGATAAGCTTGAAGTCCTACCCGCTTAGTAACAGTGAACGGTCCAAGGAAACGGGGGCTTAACTTCCCACGCTTCCCAAATCTAATAATTCCCTTCCAAGGGGACACCTTCAAAATAACCCGGTCTCCTACTTGGAATTCCATTGGTCGTCTTTTCTTATCGACGTAACTTTTCTGTCGATCTTGGGCCGCCTTCAAACGTTCGCGGATGCCCTTGACCTTGTCCGCCGTTTCTTGTACAACTTCTGGTCCGGCGAACTGCTTTTCCCCCGCCTCGAGCCAACATACGGGAGTTCGACACTTGCGACCGTATAATGCTTCAAACGGTGCCATCCCTATACTTGAGTGGTAGCTACTATTGTACGCGAACTCTACCAAAGGCAGGTGCGTATCCCAACTACCCCCAAAGTCGATTACGCACGATCTTAACATATCTTCTAGCGTCTGGATTGTCCTCTCGCTTTGTCCGTCGGTTTGAGGATGGTAGGCTGTGCTCAACTTCACACGTGTACCCAATTCCTTTTGTAAGCCATCCCAAAAGTGCGACGTGAACCGACTATCCCGATCAGAGACTATAGATAGCGGCACGCCGTGCCGGGAAATTACTTCATCGATGTACAACTTCGCCAATTTATCCATTGGTAACATCTCTTGCATGGCCAAGAAGTGAACGCTTTTGGTCAAGCGGTCAACTATAACCCAAATGGCGTCGTGACCTTTCAAGGTCTTTGGTAGCTTTGTCACGAAATCCATCGTGATGTGTTCCCATTTCCATTCCGGAATTTCCAAGGATTGCAAACTTCCGTAGGGTCTTTGGTGCTCAGCCTTCACTTGCAAACAAGTCACACACTGCTCCACATAGCGCGCCACATCGAGCTTCATGACTGGCCACCAATAAAGCAATTTCAAATCTCTATACATTTTCGTGCTTCCCGGGTGAATGGAGTATTTTGACTTGTGGGCATCTTCGAGAAGAAGTTCTCTATTACCCCCAATCTTAGGCACCCAGACTCGCCCATTGAAAAGCTTCACCCCTCGACTATCTTCAGTCAACAAAAAATGTTGTTTCGCCATGACTTCTCCTTTGAGGTTTTCCTCTAGCAGGGCTTCGACTTGCGATTCCTTGATTCTATCAATAAGCGTTGCAGTTACTTCAATCCGTGCAAAGGTAGCACGATAATTTCCTCCGCAGACTTTCCGACTCAAGGCGTCGGCAACCACGTTTGCCTTACCCGGATGGTAGAGCAACTCGCAGTCATAATCCTTCAACAACTCCAACCATCTTCGCTGCCTCATGTTTATCTCTTTCTGATTAAATATATGCTTCAGACTCTTGTGATCCGTATAAAGAGTGCACTTCGTACCGTAAAGGTAGTGCCGCCACAACTTCAGTGCAAACACCACAGCTGCCAATTCCAAGTCATGAGTAGGGTAGTTGACTTCATGCACTTTAAGTTGCCTTGATGCGTAAGCGATCACCTTCCCTCTTTGCATCAGGACGCAACCCAAACCCATCTTCGACGCATCGCTGTAAACCACAAAATCTTTCGTCCCGTCTGGTAAGGATAGGATAGGAGCTTCACAAAGCTTCTTCTGTAAGGTGCAGAACGCCTCTTCTTGCCTCTCAGTCCACACAAATTTCACGTTCTTCCGGGTCAAGATTGTCAATGACGAGGCTATCTTTGAGAAATCTTGAATGAATCTCCGATAGTACCCTGCCAAACCTAGGAAACTTCGGATTTCAGACGGGTTCTTGGGAGGTTCCCAATTCGTCATTGCCTCTATCTTCGCGGAATCCACTTTTACTCCTTCCTTTGAAACTATATGCCCCAAAAATTGAACCTCTGGAAGCCAAAAGTCGCACTTTGAAAACTTTGCGTAGAGTCTTTCTCGCCTTAATACATCCAACACTTCACGGAGATGTTGCTCGTGCCCTTCTTCATCCTTGGAGTAAACTAGGATGTCGTCGATAAACACGATTACCGATTTGTCGAGGAACGGTCGGCACAATCGATTCATCAAGTCCATAAATATTGCCGGTGCGTTGGTTAGGCCGAATGGCATTACCAGAAACTCGTAGTATCCATAGCGAGTTCTAAATGTCGTCTTTGGGATGTCGCTCTTAGCTACCTTTACTTGATGATACCCCGATCGAAGATCGATCTTTGAAAAACAACCTACTCCTTGAAGTTGATCGAACAGGTCGTCGATTCGTGGAAGTGGATACCTGTTCTTCACCGTCACTTTGTTCAGTTTTATGTAGTCGATACACATTCTCAATGCACCGTCCTTTTTCTTGACAAATAGTACCGGGGCTCCCCAGGGTGACGAGCTCGGTCGGATGAAACCTTTCTCGAGAAGGTCTTGAAGTTGAACCACCATCTCTTGCATTTCGGTAGGAGCCAAACGATAAGGAGCTCGAGCAATCGGAGCCGCTCCAGGAATGAGGTCAATACGAAAGTCCACAACACGATCGGGCGGCAACCCGGGCAAGTCTTCCGGAAACACATCGGGAAACTCGCGCACCACCCTAACATCTTCCAATTTCCGTTGGTCGAGTTTGGTATCGATGGCATACGCTAAGAAAGATACGTATCCTTTCGCCAAACACTTCCTAGCTTTGATTACTGAAATAATCACCACATCGCTTTTCCTTCCTTCGCCGTAGATTATAGTCGCTTCTCCGTTTGCCACAGGTAAACGGATCATTTTCTTGGAACATACAATTTCGGCCTGGTTCTTAGACCACCACGTCGAATCCGCCGATTTGCATTGGTAATAGGTTAATGGGAAATTTCTTCCCCTTAAGCTCTAAGATGCAATCCTTAAGGATATTATGAATTAGAACTTGACCTCCATTTGCTATTTCTACCACAACAGCAATCTCTAGCATACTTTTAGACATAGCAAGCCTTTGACATAACAAATCAGATATGAACGAGTAGCTAGCACCAGAATCAAATAGCACACGCGTAGGTACGGAATTTAGAAGAAACGTACCCGACACCACATCGGTCGATGCTTTAGCTTCCTCTGACGACATCTGGAAAGCCCTTCCAGTCAACCGCGGCGGTTCCATCTTCTTCCCGCTAAATCCCCCAGTCTTGAGCTTCGGGCATTCCACCCTTACGTGCCCCGGTTCCCTACACTCAAAACATACCTGTCCCTTGAGAGGGCAATCTCGGAACGTGTGACCCGTCTTCCCACATTTGTAGCACGTCCCGGGAACAAAGTTGCAAGGACCGAAATGCTTACTTCGGCACTTGGAGCACCACTTGGCATCGCGTCTAGGATCAGCTCCTCGCTGAGCGTTGTTGTTGGTATAAAAGGGTTTCTTTGAGGGCATTGAACTTCCCTCCCACTTCCTCTTCTCGACTTGGCGACCACCATGATCCCTGCCGAGACTGTAAGCATCCTCCATGAGTTGAGCTTCTTCCATTGCCTCCCGAAGGGTGGAGGTATTCGTCACACGAACCATCGACATCATGTCCGATGGAAGACCCTTGATGTAAGCCTTGATCTTATCTTTCTCTGTCGGGACCAGATGTCCCACAAAGCCTAGCTTGTCCATAAAGAGACGGTTGTATTCCCTCACAGACATACCTCCCTTCTTCAAATTCTGGAATTCATCCTTGATTCGGTCCAACGACCGCTCGTTACAGTACTCCTCTAGCAGTTTCTCCTTGAAGGTAGACCAAGACAATTGGTCTAGAACAGTCGGCTCCAGCGAAGCAGAGTACACATCCCACCAGGTAAGAGCTATTCCCCGCAGCATTCGGGAACCAAATATCACCCTCTGTTCCTCCCCACATTCGCTTGAGCGAAAAGCTTGCTCCATCTCTCGGACCCAGGCCATACAATCTAAGGGATTGTCCGAGCCTTTAAATTCTGGTGGTCGGCAACCCAGAAAAGCCTTGAACGTGCAAGTCCGTGTCTTTCGATTGACGCCTAGGGTTGCAGTTACCACAGGGGAAATTACAGGTCCGGTACCCCCGGATCCAACAACAATCACATTCTCGCCAACCGTTTCGGGCCTACGGTTGTTAGTGTCTCGGTCCTCGAGGAGTTTCAAGAACACTTCCTGTTGTTGCGCCATGGCCCTATTCATGGCCAACATCATACGATCCATCATTCTCGTTTCGGCCGTCACTTCTTCTATAATAGGCTCATTAGCCTCCAAATTTCGTCGAGGAATATGCCCGGGTCCTCCACCCAGCACATTACTCACACGTACAGTTTCCCCCACTACGGTCGCCAGCGGATGGTCGGCCGTAGGTATGTCGGCCTCCTGGCCTTCCGGATGACTCCTGGTATTAACCATGGTTCTGCTGAACGCAATCATGCAAAAGAACGGGATAAGGATTACGGAAAACACAGAGAACGTACTTCTACACTTATCAATCGTTATAACAACAGTAATTTAAGTATGCTCACGTAAGACATTTTCATAATAACGTTAGCTAAGTGAAATTATGAACGTATAATACGCAAGAGTGCTTATTACCATCGTTACAACTTTCAACTTGTGCAATTTTTCGTTGACCCTAAGACCATCCTATCTTACAAGATCTACCCCATCTCACGAGTCGTAACTTAATAGTCTCAGCTTAAGTCTAGGCATCTTACAGTCATACCTAGTTCACTTAAACCAAGGCTCTGATACCAACTTGTAACACCCTAGAAACTGCGGAAATAAAATTTCGAAGAAACAATTCGGCAATAGACTAACTTGCGGAATAAGGTGTGACAATTTCATTACACAAACAACCCAACGGGTATATAGTAGCCAATATTTAGGTAGATAACTGAAGTATAAAACGATATCCTATTAATCTACAAAATATCTAGATTAGGGACGGGTGTCGCTATACTTCCAAAATGAATCTTCAAAAGAATCTCTCACGACCCCAAGGTCGCTCCCTCAGACCCGACGAGCCCCACTGCTAAGATAACCTGCCAACATGACAACCAAGAGCAAGCGTTAGGCTAACGCCTAGTGAGAACAAGCTAAATAAAAGAGAGTACAAAACCCAATTGGTGCCACGCGGTAGTATAGCCATGAGCTAAGTCAAGAAATCCAATAAACCATTAGTGATTAAACATGGTATAAGTAATACCCACAAATCACATAACGAGCTCAACCCCTCTAGATTTGTTGCTCAAAACATTCAAGTCAACCCCTCTGGATCTATCCTTGAGAGTTCCCAAAACAGGGGGAACTCAAGTACATAATGGGATTACACCTTACTGCACCATGAGACGCTGCCCGACCGTATAGGCCCACACCTTACTTATCATGGCAACCCGATGCCTATCCCGTGCTAAAACGTGAACCAAATGCCCAAAACAGGGGACATAGGAACACAGTGCCTATGGATCCATTGCACTAAGACTCAAAGCCAAAGCATGTCATTTCAGAGCATACTCACATTAAATCAGCTATACAGGCAATTCATATGAACAACAGTTCAATTCTATAAATCGTGATTCTTGAAAATGTGAGATCTTTAGAAGGCAATTTCCAACGATAATACGTCACTTTGAAACCAGGTTTTCCACATTTCAAATAATACATTTATCACATAGCATTCGTAATACAGACCGATTTAGCTTAAAGGACTCACCTCAGATTTCTTCTTGATTATAGCCTGCTTCTGACGATTGCTACCTATGACAACACCGTTAAATCGGTAAGCCCAAAGATACAGACAACATGCTGACTTACAACTCTAGAATACGAATACAACAACTGCCAAACATAGCTACGGTCGAACAACCAACCCGGTCGAACAGGGTCCGGTCGAACGACCATTCGGTCGAACGATCCCACCGATCAAACGACCCTTCGGTCGAATAACGATCGTCTTGTTCATCAAGAACATCAAGAACAGATCGAATACAGAACCCAGATCCAAAATGAGAAAATACTCAGATCTCACAATGGAACGGTTTAAAACCTTCACAACGAGATTCTACGCGGCTAAAAACATTCAGATCAAAGCATTAAGCTAGATTCGTACCTTGATTTGGAGAAAACCGAACAACCACTTCACTGCTTCTTCTCTCTTTCTCTCTCTCATTCTCAAGATCTGATTTGTGATATTTTCAAAATATCTAAAATCTGATTTATATTTATATAACCTAAGTTACATTTTACCCCCTTGAACTTTGGGTAATAGTCAACTTTTCACCCAACCCCAAAATAGCGGGTGTTACACAAGTAACGAAATATAATTGATAATGACAACAGGTTCTTCTTATTTCAATTTAGTTTTTTGACAAAAATAAAATAAAATAAAATAGTTTCTTTTTATTAAACTTTAACCCAACCACCTATTTATTTTCCCAACCCATCCACTCCCTCCATTCTAATTTCCAGACAACCCTTCTCCCCATCAACCAAACTTTTTTCCAGTTTACTGCCACCATCCTAATTATTCAAATTAACATGGTGAACGATGTGGAGATAGACTATTAACTTTTGTGAAGTACGAACGGTTGATAAAGGTGAATAACAAAATGATTTTGGTAATTTTTGGGCAGAATGCTTCAACCATTAACATTCTCCATTGTTACCAATAACAATGTTTCAAAAATTAAATTCAGAAAACGATTAATGTAGAAGTTGAAGGGAATGAAAGGAATTGATAAAGGAGAAACCAGTAGTTGGGGTCGAGGTATGCCAAAACGGAAGGGGAGCCGACGGTGGTTCTCTTGACTTCTGACATTTCATCCGTTTTGTTCGTAAAAGTGAAATGAAAACCCTAAAAAGGTCCTTCCACTTTCAGGTTTTAAACCTCGTAGCTTTCCTTCCATTTACACCTTGCTGAGAGGAGCACCGTATCAGATTCAGCAGTACCCCGCCCAATATGATCCAAGACTTAGGTTTCAATCTTTGGCCCAACATTTATAGTTGCCATCATATGGATCGTGGGGGAGTTGGGGACACTAGGAACGTGGAGAAGGAGAGGAGTACGCTGGACAGGGGAGGGAGGAGAAGTTATCGGTACGTGAAGCGATGGAGAAGGAATTAAGTGGGCTAAAATATAGGAATGTTGAGGAGTGGGGCTGGATAGAAGCCACAGAGAGTTCGTGGGATAGAGGAGAGGAGAGGAGAGGAGAGGGTTTCAGGGTTGTGAGATCGTGGAGGAGACGACTCGTTTCCTAGTGAGGGGGAGAGAAATCAGGCGGCGTGGGGAGAAGACGGAGATGATTAAGGGACGTGTTTGGGGGTGGGGATTAAGAGGAGTGAATCTGCCGTGAATCAAGGAATTTAAACGGACCGGATTAAAAACCAGATGATTTTAAACGGTCCAGATTAAACCAAAATCGGTTAGACTCGGCTCTATCCATATATATATATATATATATATATATATATTTTTTTTTTTGATTTGTTACGATCAAGTCCGGGTCTCCATGAAAACAACCTGTGTACCTCTTGTGGTAGAGAAAATATTTGCATACATCTTAAAGCATCTTCAATAGTTTCTACAAAATAGAGATTTTAAGCAACTTTTTGCTCCAACAGCTTCTTCAAAATTGAGAAAATATGATAGAGAGAGAGAGAGAGAGTGTAATTTTCTCTAAATCTATAGATATTCCTAAAAATGATTACCAAAAGAGATAAATACCAATGAGGAACTTTGAAATGAAATGTTTATGTGAGATAAATAATAGTTTATTAAATATGTAGAATGTTTTAATAATATAATCAATTATTTATCTTCAAAATGGGGGATCTCTTGGAGATTGATGTAAAAAAAATTAAAAATTTGACTATCATTTGTCCATTTTGGAGAAATTTTAGAAAATCTATTAGAGATGTTCTGAGGGGCTGTTTGGTTCTCGAAATTCAAAAGAGTTTGATGACATTGGAGTGAAAATTTCTTTTAACCAAATTCTTTGATGATGTTTGGTTTGCGGATTGAATTGATGTACTCCACCGAATTCCAAGTTTGAGTTATTTGATTATTCCTTTATATAATTGATGGATTTGAATTCCATTACATTGCAAATGTAACATGTTTTATAATTTGGTTTTAAAAAGACAAAAGTTAATATTTCTAGAAGTTACAAGCTAGATGTAATTATACTTTTTCACCGAAACATATGGTAGGAAACTGAATTGATAACTATAAATGAAAAGACAAGGTTAAGACATAGAACCTTATATGTTCACCGGTAATTATGATCATTGTCGGTAGAACGGGCCAACCATCGGTGTATAATCGATGTGCTTTCCCTAGACTAATGTGGTTGCATCTTCGTCAAAGCGCTCCCTAATGCAAAGGTGCCAAATGATCCAGATTTCTGATAAGAATCATAATCATATCCCCTGATTACCTCCATTTTACATATTCACCTCCTTGATTTGAGGTATTAGATTAGGCAAATGTATATTGTATTATTATTGTTTCCCTCTTTAGCTCCTTGTAATTCTCCCCTGTACATGTATATATAGCCCATGGCTACTCATCAATGAATTAAGCTTTTCCTTTATCTCTTCTCATGGTATCAGAGCAAGCGTTCTTGGCCTAGTTTTCTTCTCTCTCTTTTTTTTCCTCCAACATTTTTTTCCCACCAGCAGCTCCCTGTCCTCTTCACTTAACCCACGACATTCCCCTTCTCTCATAATGTCGGAACCGAACACCATTCCCAATCAAAATGAACCCACCAAACCCCTAATCATGATCAATGTCAGTTCTGTCATTAAACTTACAACCTCAAACTACCTACTCTGGAAGGCCCAACTTGAAGCTCTTCTGGTTGGTTACGACCTTCATCACTTTATTGATGGCACAAGCACCAAACCTCCCCCTACTCTCACCGAAACAGCAGGGAAAACTACTCCCACCCCACCCCATAGTACTTGGCTTCGACAAGACAAACTCTTGTTCGGTGCACTAGCTGGCACTCTCTCTCCCACCCTCGGTCCCCTCATCACTCGAGCCTCCACATCTAAAGAGGCGTGGGACATTTTGGCGAACACCTACGCTCTCCCATCTTGGGGACATGTCAAACAACTAAAATTTAAACTCAAACATCTCACCAAAGGTTCCACCCCTATCTCTGAATATATGCAACAAATCAAGAGTATCACTGATGAACTAGCCATGTTAGGCACCATCGTTCCACATGAAGATGTCACCGACAAGATCATCGATGGTCTTGACAATCGCTTCCAATCTGTTGTGGATGCGGTCCATGCAAGGGACACACCAATAACTTTTGAATAACTTCATGAAAAGCTGATCAATAAGGAATTAGCCATACAAACAGCCGAGGCCACTCTCTCCTCCAACTTTCCGGCCACCGCCAACCCGACCTATGCTCGAAACTCTAACCACCATTCCTATCCATCCAGATCTCCTACCCAAGATCACAATCAGAACCCAATAAATCCTTTCAAAGGCCGATGCCAATGGTGCAATATCGTCGGTCATACTCTTACCTATTGTCCTACCTTTAAGGACTCACATCCAGCAATACATATCCCACGTCATCCTCGCCCCACTACCCAACCACCACAAGTAAATGTAGTTGCTGCCACCACCCCCACTCACGTCAATACCGCACCTACTTGGCTCTTGGACAGCGGAGCCTCCCACCATGTCACCACAGACCTTACCAATCTGTCCCTTCACTCTCCTTACGATGGCACTGATGAAATCGTCATAGGCGATGGTTCGGATCTTGCCATTTCTCACACCGGTTCCACTCATCTCTCATCTTATACTAAAAATTTTACTCTCTCTAATGTTCTTTGTGTCCCATCCATGCATAAAGATATCATTTCAATCTCTAAATTTTGTCTAGATAATAATGTTGTCATTGAATTCTCACCGACCTCTTTTTGTATCAAGGATCTTCGAACGGGGGCACCACTTCTAACCGGACCTACTAAAGACGGTGTATATCAATGGCCCGTATCCACTTCAACACCTCATGCCTATGTCACTACCAATAAAACTCCGGATTTGCATCATCGTTTTGGTCATCCCTCATTTCCAGTCTTAAATAAGTTATTATCTAGTCTTGATATTTCGTCTATTAAGGATTTACCTTGTAACTCTTGTCTTATCAATAAAAGTCATAAACTTCCCTTTGGTGAATCGTCTCTAACAACCACTGCACCCCTTGAAGTCATCTACAGTGATGTGTGGTCTTCCCCCATTTACTCCCTCGATGGCTATAAGTATTACATTGTCTTTGTTGATCACTTCACTAAGTACATATGGCTCTATCCAATAAAGCGTAAATCTGACACCACCAATATCTTTATTCGCTTTAAAGCACTAGTTGAGAAAAAATTTAACAAGCCCATCATCACTCTTTATTCTGACAATGGTGGCGAATTCCAAAACCTAACCCAATTCTTAGCTACCAATGGCATATCTCACCTCACTTCACCCCCACATACACCCGAGCATAACGGATATGCGGAACGTAGGCACTTGCATATTGTCGAAAC
This sequence comes from Arctium lappa, assembly GCA_023525745.1. Classification (NCBI taxonomy): domain Eukaryota; kingdom Viridiplantae; phylum Streptophyta; class Magnoliopsida; order Asterales; family Asteraceae; genus Arctium; species Arctium lappa. Next base: position 11,521,340 of record CM042054.1, on the reverse strand, counting down.
CAGCCTTGCCCTCCTATCACATGCCTCTATACCTCTCTCTTTTTGGCCTCACGCTTTTCAAACTGCGGTCTATCTTATTAACCGCATGCCCACTCCCACTCTTCACAATAAGTCCCCCTACTTTCTACTATTTGGAGCCGATCCCAAGTATACACATCTCCACAACTTTGGTTGTTTATGTTATCCTTGGCTTCGTCCCTACACGTCCCATAAACTTGAACCATGTTCCATCGCATGTGTATTCCTAGGATACTCTCCTACCCAATATTCTTACCTATGCCTTGATCCTACCTCCAATCGAATATACTCTTCTCGACACGTAAGATTTATCGAAAACGTGTATCCCTTCTCAAAACTCAACCCCTCAACCTCCCCACCTGTTCCCACCACCAGTGATTCATGGTGTGCCTTTTCCCTCACAATACTTGCTGCTGTCCCCCCCATCGGACACCCCACTTCAGCCCCCAACAACAAGTTTACCCACTCACAACTCACCATCATCACCTCACCCCATCCCTACCTCATCCCCATCATCCTCCCACTTACCGGTGCCCCCACCACCTTCCAACCATACTCACCGCACTCGTGCCTCCAACAACATCTTTAAGCCTATCCAAAAACTCAACTTGTCCGCGCATCTCCACTCCACCGAACCCACCTCGCTTAAACAAGCCTTAGCCGACCCTAAATGGAAACAAGCCATGGCCCTGCAACACCAAGCTCTTCTTACCAATGGCACGTGGGAACTTGTTCCCCCTTCACCCACTCAAAATGTTGTTGGGTGTAAGTAGGTATTTCGCACTAAATATAATTCTGACGGCACAATTCAAAAACACAAAGCTCGCCTTGTCGCCTTGGGATTTCACCAACGACCTGGTTTTGATTACACTGAAACCTTCAGCCCCGTTATCAAACCTGCCACTGTGCGCCTCATACTCAGCCTAGCCGTCGTGAATGGGTGGCCCTTACGCCAACTTGATATTAACGATGCTTTTTTGCAGGAAACTTTAACTGAAGATGTGTACATGGCTCAACCTCCGGGTTTTGTTAATCAAGAGAATCCCAAATATGTGTGTCGTCTTCGTAAGGCTATCTACGGCCTCAAACAGGCACCACGTGCCTGGTACACTGAACTTCGGACGTACCTCCTAAGTATCGACTTTAGCAATTCAGTGTCCGATACATCTCTATTCCTCCGCAAGGGTGCCAACCCTATTTATGTTCTTGTATATGTTGACGACATCCTTGTTACAGGATCCTGCTCAACCATGATTTCCGACTTCATATCAGCTCTCTCTAACCGGTTCTCTCTAAAGGATCTTGGTCATCTTTCGTACTTTCTAGGAGTTGAAGTCCAAACATGTGAACATGGCTTATTCCTAAGTCAACGCAAATACATCATTGATCTCCTTGCACGGGCAAAAATGTTGGATGCCAAACCAGTCACCACTCCTATGGAGGCTAATGTGAGAGTCACTCTTGGCTCAGGAACTCAACTTGACAACCCTACCGAATATCGAACTCTAGTTGGAAGCCTCCAATACCTAGCTCTCACTCGGCCTGACATTGCATTTGCCGTCAACAAACTGTCCCAGTTCATGCATCAACCTACAACCACCCATTGGCAAGCCTTAAAACGGGTATTGCGCTATTTAAATGGTACCCTTGAGCATGGCCTAAACATACATCGCAACTCCCCTCTTCACCTCCATGCCTTATCCGACTCTGATTGGGGAGGTGATAAGGATGATTTTATTTCAACAGGCGCATATATTGTCTACCTCGGTCGCAATGCAATCTCATGAAGCTAAAAGAAACAACGCTCAGTGGCTCGGTCCTTCACTGAAGCTGAATACCGGTCCATTGCACAAGCTGCCGGCGAGCTTACGTGGCTTGAAAATGTCTTGCTTGAGCTTGGTGTCACATGCAAAACCACCCCTACCATATATTGTGACAATGTTGGCGCTGTAAACTTAAGTGCCAACACTATCTTTCACTCCCGCATGAAACATCTGGCTATTGACTATCACTTCATTCGGGAAAAAGTCCAAACTGGTGTGCTTCGCGTTACTCGCGTTGTTAACGATGATCAACTCGCTGATACGTTGACTAAACCACTCGCTCGTTCCCGACTTCAAATGTTACTCTCCAAGATCGGACTATCATCCCGGTCGGCCGTCTTACGGGGGCATGATAAGAATCATAATCATATCCCCTGATTACCTCCATTTTACATATTCACCTCCTTGATTTGAGGTATTAGATTAGGCAAATGTATATTGTATTATTATTGTTTCCCTCTTTAGCTCCTTGTAATTCTCCCCTGTACATGTATATGTAGCCCATGGCTACTCATCAATGAATTAAGCTTTTCCTTTATCTCTTCTCAATTTCAAGGATAAAAATCTAATAATGTTGTTTATTAGACCCAAAACATTTTAAATTGTAATGTTTCATCCCTTCAAGTTTGAAAATATCCACTTCAAGACCTTCTAGTAACTATGTAGATATGTAATACAACTAGTGCCTTGGAGTTGGATAGTTGGTTAATCTTTTTATCATTGATACTCGTTTGCACCTTTCGTGGACTCTCCACCAATAATTTATTCAAGTAATTCGGTTCTAATGATTTATTATATTCGATTCGGTCTCAGGTGGTTTAATCTTCTGCCAATATCCAAATAATCAAATTAAAACTTGTTTGAATAAACACCTTTATTATATAATTTCGCTATGAGTATTTTAACACCCAAATCTGTAATGATTGTAATATGAAGGACTATATATGCCAAAGAATTAAAAATAATTATGGTAAAGGTTTAAGCTGTGAAATGATTGGAATATGGGAGAAATAAATTAAGATATTTTATTATACAATCTTTTAAATTTTAAAATTCATATACATTATGGTGGGAAAATATTTGTATGAGTAGGTAAAGAAATTTGATTCTCAACAATGGGAAGTGGTGGATCGAAAAGTAATGTTATTAAATAAAAAGAGAGAACTATTCTATGACGTGTAAGATCATCTCCAACAGCTATGCTAAAGTTTTTATAAAATAGAATAAAAAATTCCATTCAACTCCAACAACTATGTTATTTTAGCAAACCTAGTATTAATTATCTTATTAAAATATTTTATTTATTTAATTATATTATTAAAATATTCAATATATGAAAAGTTGGAAGAAAAAAAGTTTGTTATTTTGTGGTAATGATTAGTTTTGAGGGAAACTTTATTTTGAGAGATTTCTCTAAATTTAGAAATTTTTAACAATCTCTCTCATCTTTTCTATATTTTAGCATAGAGGATAATATAGTTGTTAAAGCAACAAAAATGTTAAAATCCCTATTTTTTTTTTCTATTTTAGCATGGTTGTTGGAGATGCTCTAACTTGGTTGGATTTAATTAAAATGGCTCAACTTCAGCGATGACTTACTTAAATGCCCAAAACCTCCCCACTTTTACCCAAATACCCCATAACCCCGCGATTTTCACCCTCGATTGCGGGTTCAATTATTTTTTTTTTTTCAAATTCAAGCTTAAGTTTGCGATGGCACCCTTTTGTATATATTAAAAAAAATAATTAAATTGATGTTATCGAGGGGTATATACATAATTAAATTGATTCAACCCCGCGATTCAACCCCACTTTTGCCCAAATAATTAAGGGTTTTAATTATATATATATATATATATATATTAATTTAATTGTAATAATTACTTTTAAAAACAAATTGATCACGGGGTATATCTTAAATAGAGGGGTTATCGAGGGGTATATCCATAAATTGATCGCGGACTCATTGATCGATCGCGGGGTTAGGGCTCGGTCGCGGACCATCTTCGCGGACATATGACGGATTTTGAAAAAAAATTAATTGACCCCGCTATCGATGGTCAAAATTGTGGGGTTATGGGGTATTTCAGCAAAAATGAGGAGGTTTTGAGCATTTAGGTAGGTCATTAGTGAACTTTGGGCATTTTAATTAAATTTTACTATTTTTTAAAATTAAATATATTACATCATTTTTCAAGCTATATAATGCTAGTAGTTTTATTCTACCACAATAGGGTTATGAACATATGATTTTAAACACTATGGTTATGTTTGGCAAATTAGTTTATTACTGATAGGTTAGTTGATTGCTAATAAGTTAGTTAAAAACTAACAAACATGTAAGATGACCAAAAATAATATCTTGAAAAAATAGTTAATTATGAGTATTTCATAATATAATTAGAATAAATTTATAATAATATAATATATTAATTAATACAAACAAAATAGTAAATAAAAAATAAATAATATAATATGTTCTTTTAAATAATTTTAAATTGATTATATATATATATATATATATATATATATATATATATATTATAAATTTTGAATATGTTAAACCAAATTTTAGAAAAAAAAATCTACATTAATCTATTGTTTTAAATAATCATTACATGCAATAGAATAAAAATAAAATTAATAGTTAAATTAAATAGTTTATTAAAATTATAGCATATTTTAATTATTTATGAAATAAAATAATTATTTTAGTTTTATGTAACTTACATAAACATTTATATACTTTCTTGATTTTCTTTTTAATAACTAAATAAATTAAAAATTAATTGATATAATTTATAACATTTATAAATAATTGATAATTATTATTAATATATAATGTCTAATTAAAATTAATTAATTTACAACATTTATTAATGTAATTTATAACATTTGTTAATGTATAATTAAAATTACTAAGGTCAAGTTAGCTTATAAGTTAACATTTATAACGGCTGGATTATATGGGTTTATGTACAATCAAGGGCATTTTCCGATTTGGTATTGGACCTTTTGTTAGCAACGCTCAAAATATTGAAGTGTTAAGCTTTCATGATGTATGTGCAAATAAGATTGCAATTTTTATTGTTACTTCATCTTCACAAAAGAGAAGTATAAAAATGAATTTTCAGATTTGAATACAATTAACAAAACAACTCTTGATATTTTGAAAGGGGAATTTTGTTTGGAGAATGTGGTCCACGACAGCTAGATAATAATGCAAATATATGTTCACTATGGAAGTGTTGGCATAGACATAGTGATGAAAAAATATTAGGCGGCGTTTGGTTCGCATAATGGAACTTGATGGAATTGAAATCTATTGAAGAAATTTGACTTTGAAATAATTGAAATGGAATTTGACCATGCGTTTGGTTGGTAGGAAATTGGATAGAATTCAATTATTTCTCTTTAGGCAAGGAATGATGAATTCCTTGGTTTGTGGAATTCAATGGAATTCAAATGATTTCATCATGATCAATATGTGAACCAAACAAATAATTGGAATTCGGTCAGAGGAATTATCTATTCCAATTCTTTTCAACTCCTTCAAAATTCATGAACCAAACACCCCTTAGAGACCAAGAAATACCTCTTTCCTTTCTTTAGCATAAGAAATGCAACAACATATTTTCTATTTCATGGATACATACAATTCATGCCAATTTGGTGAGTGATAATCATGTATAATCAATGTGGTTGAAGCGCAAAAATGGCATGGCAAACACTTGAACAAGAATGTTGTTGAGCTCATGGATAAATCTCCGACGCGAGAGCCTGGTTCCATGTGGTAACACCCCCATCACACAAAACCCTTAGGGGGTGTTTGGTTCATGGATATTAAATAAATTGGAATGGGTAATTCCTTTAACCAAATTCCAAATCTTGTGTTAGGTTCACATAATGAAAATGATGGAATCATTTGAATTCCATTTAATTCCACAAATTAAGGAATTCATCATTCTTGGCTTAAGTGGGAGAATCGAATTCCATCAAATTTCTACAAACCAAACGTGTGGTCAAGTTCCATTCGAATTCCTTCAAAATCAATTTTCTTTGATGAATTCTAATTGCATCAAATTCCATTATGCAAACCAAACACACCCTTAGTAGGTGTTTGGTTCATGGATTTTGTATGAATTGAAATGTATATTTCATTTGACCAAATTCCAAATCACATGTTTGGTTCACATAATAAAAATGATGGAATCATTTGAATTCTATTGAATTCCACAATTTAAGAAATTCATCATTCATTGGCTTAAGTGAAAACTTAGAATTCCATCCAATTTTACCAACCAAATGCGTGGTCAAATTCCATCAAATTTCTTTCAATTCATTCAAAGTCAAATTCATACAATGGATTTAAATTCTATCAAATTCCATTTTGTGAACCAAACGCCCATTTGGTTTGTAGGAATGGAAAGGATTTAGGGGGATTTGGAATTCAAATCCATTCCACTTTTGTGTTTGGTTTGTAGGATTGCTCGGATTTAAAATCTTAGGAAACCTTTGAAATCCCTCAAACACAGTATTTCGAAATCCCACTGGGGTGGTTGGGATTTCACGAGATTTCATATGATTTGTTCTTATTCTTTATTGCTTTCACGAAAAAATTTATGTTGATCATATGGAGGGCTTAGTGAATTCTTCTGTTTATTTGAAGCTTGTTGCTGAAAAGCAACCACGGTGTTCAGGGTACAACTCGTCGTATATTTACTTATGGAGGGACCTTGTTTTTTTTATATACATCGAGCCTATAAAATGTCACGAACGACCCCTTTATGTAAGTAACACTTGTTTCATTACATATGTACATCGTTTCTTATTATTTTTTTTTTTGTCTAAAACTAATTGAAACCATAATTTACAAACCATATACAGTTATACATTTTCTGTCGATACAGAGGGAGCATGTGGTAGGAAACTGGATTGATCACTAAAGTGACTTACGGATTTGGTCCCTATGGTCTAAAAGATCAAAATGCCCATTGCTTTAACGAGGTTAACAGATTTTTTAAAATTTTGTTAGTCAGAGGCACCATTCTATAAAAAAATGACAACCACCAACTAAATCCATACTTTTTTTAGTTCAACCACGATAGCCATAATTTTCAACATACCAAAGGTCCAAATCTTAATAATAATAAAACCAGTAACTAAAATTTACAATCCTCAATATTATATTGATTTGGTGGCTAAATTTTGTAATCCCTGAAATTTGTTCATATTCCCCTCCAAAAACCTTTTCTACTTCATCTCCTCTCAGTCTTCGTCTCCAAAAATGATGAACGCTTATGACGACGACGATTCAACAATGAATTTGTCTCCGTCTATAAATACGCTTCATATGAGGATGTGGATATAAATCAAAACCTCCAGTTCAGTGCCACCTGCTATGTTTGAATCTTCTCAAAACCCTAGTTAGGTTGTCGTGTTTTATAAGCTTAGAATCTTAAACTATGTTTCTATTTATTCTAAACTCTTACTTTTGGTTTCTCACGATTTTAGGTGGTTTGTTAACGTTTTTGTTCTTGCTTATATGTTCACATATACGGTTAAATTACCTGATAAAAATTTAACGACTTAAAGCAACATTGGGTTGATTGTGGCCCATTTATAGGAAATGTCGCATGATGGGGAAATAGGGAAGGGGGAAGAGGGGGGGGCATGATGTGGAGGTTTTTTTTTTCTTAAGTATCGTTTAAAAAGACTAAAATGCCTTTGATTTAACAGGAAAAAATAGAAGCTAGACAGAAGGACTCTATCTATAATTTTTTAGTTTGGGGACAATATCATAATTTTCACGATACCATAGGGACCAATACAACAAGAACAAATTGACGATGTAAATATGATATGGTTATATAAGGACTTAATCATTTGGGAACCTCATATTTTGTGATAAATGTAAGAACTATTGTCGTAAAATATTGGTTTACATAGTTTTTTTCTTCATCTAAGGCTAGAACTTAATATATTAATTAACATAAATGTGTTTCATAATGTGTTTGTTTCATATGTATTTGGTTCACAAAATGAATTTTTTGGTTGTATTTTTTGTTTTACAAAAAAAAAATGCTCACATTGTGAAACAACTATACGTGAAAAAATACTTTGTGAAACATTTATATGCTATATGTAAAAAACACTTTGTGAACAAATATATTATAATCAATACACTAAATTCAAACCATAGATGAAAAAAATCATGTGAAATAACAAATGATGCATCGGTTTTCAAGGTTATCACAATTGTATAGGCTCTCAAATGAAGGTCCCCCATGGTAGATAATATTTATTTAGAAACAATTATTTATTGATTTTGCATTTATAAATACTTTAAAAAACGGTTTTATATGGCTTAATAACATTATTCAAATTTAATGTAATTTCCCACAAAAAATATATTTAAGATTATTTTGTATTTATCTAGTGTTTTTTTTACATTTCGTTCAAAACCTATATAGTATGAGGAACGGTTCTCTCAACCACTATAACTTATTTTCATTTCATCTTCAACTAAGAGGCTGTTTGACAGTTACTGAATGGTTTAGTGCAAAATGATTAAGTGGTCTGAATGATTAAGAGGTTTTTATGATATAGTGTAAAATGAAATATGGTTGTTTACTAATTGTTCATAATGAAATCATGGCTCTTAATGGTTAAGGGAGGGTTAGGATACAAAATCATTAAGAGGATTTTGGAACCATTAAGAGGCAACCCTTTTTTTTGCCAAACAAGATTTACCTCTTAGCGATTCAGAGGTTGCCTCTTAATGGAACCATTAAGAGGTAAACAAACAACCCCTAAGTCGATGTTTGGATTCCTGTTTTTAAATTAATTATTTCAATATAAAAAATAACTATATTTTTTAACAATTTTATGTAATTTTAAGTTTATTTAAAAAAAAAAACCAATTTCATTAGAAAATCTTATTTGTCTTTCTTTAAAATATCATCATCTGGTATTTCTTCAAATTTATCTTAAAAAATATTACTTTCTTAAATATTTTATTCGGTTACCATATGTAACCGGCTTCTCACCTTTTTTTTTTCCAACCGTTTTACTTCTTACATGAAATCAAACAAATTATTACGTCTCATATGAAACAATAAAATTTGATGTTACCCTGGTATCATACCAATATTGTTTCACTTATTAAACAACACATTTCATAATAAGACTTCATAATATCATTTCAATATAAAATACATAATTTTTTTCTCCAATACATAATTTGATTTTCAAGAAAAAAAACATTGGTTATTTTATCCCATCTCGATGTATCCTTACCCAGACATCAAAACCTCTAATAATAGCAACCCTAATTTCACCGTTGTAGCGTTATCCTCTTCATCTAGTTCATCGTCGACAACCACCACCACCACCACACTTCTAGACGTTATGAGAACTAGAAACGCCGTGACTGGAACACGTTTTTGTCAGTATCTAAAAAACCATCGGCCACCACTCGTGAAATGTCGGAGATGAACCCTTTTGTGCTCATGCTATAAGACTTTACCTCCAAGAGGTTCGAGTCTACGATCAAAATAGAGAGGTCGTGGGATAAGAGAAAGAGAGTGATGGAGATAATTGTGGAGAGATAACTAAGAGCATCTCCAACAACTTCTCCATTTTGGATAAAATGAATAAAATGTAGATTTTGGGTGTAAAATGAGCTCCAATAGCTTCCCCAAAACTTTATCCAAAATGGAGAAAATAGGAGAGATAATATATTTTTCTCCAAATTTTGAGATATCCCTAAAAATGATTACCAAAAGAGTTAAATTATTTTTTATTACATTTCACCAATGAGAAACTTTGAAATTAATTGTTTAGGTGAGAAAAATAATATTTTATTAAATATACAGAATATTTTAATAAGGGTGTTGTTATACCTACCCCCTCCTCACTCACATACCCATTACCCCTCATATCTCAATCACACCCCCCTATAGGAGGGGGTATGGATATAATTCACCTTTAATAATATTAGTTGGCTACCCGCGTAATGCGGCGGGATGTAAAATGTTCATTAAGATTTATTCAATTTTGAAATATCAATTCCTTTCAAGATGTAATAAAAAACCTACTACATTTGTACCATGTACCTAGGGGCCGAAACTTGCCAAGCAGGTCTTTAGACCCTTTCCTTCTTTTACTTTAAGGTTCATGTCCTTGGGCATTCTTTTGTCAAAGAAAAGAGTCAAGTCCCTCCTTTCGATCAGAAATGTAGGGTTGTTTTAGCTGCAATAGATGTTAGCAATGATTTCGGTCCTCTCTATTGAGCGTCGTCTTTTAGCCGCCAAAACTGCGCCATCACCGACTTGTACTTTAGGGCTTAAGCCTCATTGAAATCCAATAGATTTAGGTGTGGATCCGATCCAATCATCCAATGGACGCCGGATTTTGTCTTCAAGTCCAATCCAATAAACATTGGATATCTGATCCAGTCAAATCCAATAAACATTGGATATCTGATCCAATCAAATCCAATGGATGGTTAGATTAGATCGGTTCCATCCATACAATTATTTATACATTTTTTTTAAATTTATTATAAAAAACACATGTAAATATCAACTTAAAACAATATCGTAAGATGTTAATAATTATATATAGATATTAATTTGATGGTAGTTGGATGATAAATAGATGACCATTGGATCGGATCGATTCGATCTTAATGGACTCTAAAGTGCAATCCAAGAAGTGACTGGTCCAAATTAGATGTTGAAATTTTTTATATGATACTATCCAATTACAATTAGATATTCGATTATGGTCATCAATAATAATTTGATCAGGCGATTGAAATTAGATTGGTTGACTTTCTGCACATTGGATCAATTGGTTTAAATTGGATCGAATTGGATCAGTTGGTTTAAATTGGATTGAATGACTTTTTTCACATCTAATTATGCCCATGTTAGATTCTGTTGGTCCCAAGTAAGCAAAACAAGTATTGTAGAAGGGGGGGTTGAATACAATACACACAAAATTACTTAATTTTAATTCTTTTATTGATAATGAATATCAAGAATTACACATAGAAAACTTTTAAGATTGTTGCGGAAAAGAACAGATAAATCTATTCTAACAATCTTTCACTTAGAAACTAGAAAACTAAACACAACTTGAAAATACAAATATCAAAGCTATGAAGTTCTTGAGAGAGAGAGAGAGAGAAAGAGAGGTTGCCAACTTTTCTTGAGCACTTAGAAATCTCTTCAAAAAATTGTTAGCTTGAATGGAGACGTTCTTCACCCTTAAATACCATCATGTGCAATAATCCAAATGACACTTGTCATCTTGGTATTGGATACCAAATATCTTCTTGCAAAAGCAATAAGATCTTAATGTGACTTATTATAAAGCAAAGTAGACTTTTGTACCTTGATAAGACAACACCTCAATAAAGTATATTAGGTACATGTCCTTTTTCTGATCTTTTGGAGAAAGTCTCCATCATTTCAGAACTTGTGAGAATATCTTCTAAGAGAAGGAAGCTTCCATTTCCATTGTCAGAAGAACATTGGGAATGATGAAGTATGTCAAATCGAGAGGCTTTGACATATAGGGTGTTGCCGACACAAAGAGGATCGGCAAGAAAGAGATTTGCCGAAAGGTGGCAAGGGGTATGCCGAACATGTGAAGGTTCGGCAGAAGAGAGTTCTGCCGAACATGAGAGGATTCGGCACAGGGGTAAGCTGCCGAAGAGGGTTCGACTGATAAGACTTAGTTCCTTGAAGTTCACCTCAATCCGCAAAGTAGACTTCTTTCATGTTGATTTCGGTAGGTCTTCGACTCACCGATATTTTCATGCGTAACTAAGCTATTACAAAGAACCATACTAATTCTAAGATGTACCATCATTTACAGAAGAGTAAACACAAACTAAAGGAGAGGTCATCTTCAAATCTTATAGATGACCCAACAATCTCCCCCTATTTGATGATGACATCTCATACTTAGAAATAAAGAGATAAAACATGAATAATGCATTTTGACCCTTGTTCATACTCTTTTGGGTTCTTTTTCACATAGACCATTCTTTTTGTATTTTTTTTAAGTATAAAAGACATTTACAAAAGAATAAAAGAATGAGTATATCTATACAAACGAATAAATAAATACAAAGAATAAAGAATGAGAAGAAAAAATATATGCGTATATTCAAAAGACAATATCGGGAATTGTTTGAACTTGAGTGGGTGGTTGTTCCCCCTTAACTCATACTCCCCCTCAACTAATGTCTGGTGGCTTCGATCACACAGTCAATCGAAAATTAAGTTTCAACAGAGTTTAAGCTTGAGTGATCAGTTGCTCCCCCTCAACTCATACTCCCCCTCAACTAATTCTCGGTGTAAGAATTAAGAAGTCAGAAAGTTTTCGGGATCCTCCGAACCTACTCCAGGAAAAACAGATTCATCCTTGGATCGTGCAGAAACATCGGGACTGAAATCCCGGGTGATAGGTTGTGAAGTGGAGAAAAGGCACCTTGGATTGGGGAGGAGTCCAAGTCATCCTTATCAACCAAAGAAAAGGTTGATGAGGGAATAATAGGGGTCCCTGATTTTACAATTGTATGCTTTTGAGAGGATACAAAGGAGGTGGCTTTAGGTTTAACAGAGTTCCCGGGCCCAGATGGAAAATTTTCAACACCTGCCGATTGTGGATAATCGGTGGATGAAATAAGTGGCTTGGCCCTTGAAACCTTCCTCAACCTCTTGAGAGGAGAGGGAGGAGAAGAAAAGTGCCTCCGCTTTTGAGAGTGGTGGGAGACGAGGGCAGCTACCGAAGGCTTTTTCGGTGGCATAGTCTCAGAAGAGGTTGCGGAGGTATCAGTGGCTTTTGATTTATTCTTTTTGGCCACCAATTTCACTTAGGTAAGGGAACCAGGGGTCACTGAAGTGAGTGATACAGAGAGAGCCACCGATTCTGAGAAGGATGGTTCCTCAATATCTTCTTACTTCAAATTAGGAGAATGAAAGAAATCATACCTGGGGTTGAGAGCTCGATTGAAGAGAGAGAGTCCTTGTTCAAAGTGGTCTTCATGACTTTCTAAATGTTGGTAGGATAGTCATCACCAAATCAATTAGTGACCCAATAATTTATCTCCCCCTATTTGATGATGACACCAACACTTAGAAAAAAATAGTATTGACACTTAGAAAAAATAGTACTGACACTCAGAAAAGGGAGAAGAACTATAACTCATAAATTCAGTGGGCCATTTTTTTTTTAGAGGTCTTTTCTTTATTTTCTTTATTATTATTTTTTTTTTAACGGGAAGAAAAAAAAAACGGGAATAGAGAATTAGGGGGAAAAGGAAGAAATTTCGGGTAAAAAATTCAGATATAAATCGGGGTGAAATGTTGGGGATTTATAGTGGGAGGTATAAGAGAAAATGTGAAAAGGTAAGAGTGAGGGGCGCTGAAGTCATTCGGGTAGTGGAAAATAATGGGGGATTGTAGGGATATGGAAGAAAATATAGAATGTGATGGGATAGTTGGGGAAATTATTGGGAAATGAGAAGAATAGAAGATTGGAAAAGAATATGGAAGGATTTGGAGGGAAGATGAGAGAGGGTAGGAGATTTAGTTTTCGGTGGATATGGAGCCGAAGAGAGAGAATTTGAAAAGTGAAAAAAAAAACTTTTTTTTTAATTTTCGGCAGTTATGAACAGTAGTTTGGCCCCGCCGATTTTTTTTTTAATTTCGGCAGCTTTGAACAGTAGTTCGGTCCCGCCGAATTTTTTTTTTAAATAAGAAACAATATTTAAATATCGATTTTTAACGTACCGAGTTCCCCAATTAGAAACTTGAACCGAGCTTCGTCAAGAGGCATGGTGAAGAGATTCGCCAGTTGGAGGTCGGTAGGGATGAAGTGAAGTTCGACGTCACCTTTGGAGATGTGATCCCGAATGAAGTGATACCGGATGTCGATGTGCTTGGAACGAGAGTGCAGCACCGGATTGTTTGCGATTGCGATCGCACTTGAGTTGTCACACATAATCGGGATATGAGAGTACAGTTGATTGTAATCTCTCAGTTTGTTCTTCATCCAAAGGATTTGAGCACAACAACTTCCAGCAGCTACATACTCAGCCTCAGCAGTAGAGGTGGAGACTGAGTTCTGCTTCTTGCTGGACCAGCTGACAAGCTTGCCACCAAGGAGTTGGCAGCTGCCAGGGGTGCTCTTCCTATCGATCTTAGATCCTGCAAAGTCATAATCTGAATACCCCATTAGATCAAAACCTGAGTCTTTGGGATACCAAGGACCCAGATTCATGGTACCTTTCAGATACCGAAAAAATGCGTTTAACCGCAGCCAAATGAGATTCTTTCGGATTGGCTTGGTAACGAGCACACAGGCAAGTAGCAAACATAATGTTTGGTCTACTGGCAGTAAGATAGAGAAGGGAGCCGATCATGCCTCGGTAGCTGGTGATATCCACAGATACATCATCCGGATCAGCATGGAGTTTCAAAGGTGGTGCCATAGGAGTTTTCATGAGGGAGGAGTTTTCAAAATTGAACTTTTTCAGAAGGTCACGAATGTATTTACTTTGATTTATAAAAATTCTTCCGAAGATTGTTTAACTTGAAGTCCTAAGAAAAATGTGAGCTCCCCCATCATACTCTTCTCATATTGACTTTTCATGAGATAGGCAAACTCATCACACAGTGACTCATTGGTGGCACCAAAAATGATATCATCCACATAAATTTGAACAAGAATAAGATTACCCGAGGTTTGCTTGATGAACAGAGTGTTGTCAATTTTACCTCTTGAATACTTGTTCTTCAGGAGAAAGTCAGCCAGAGTGCCATACCAGGCACGAGGAGTCTGCTTTAGACCATAGAGAGCTTTGTCTAAACTGTACACATAGTCAGGATGGACTAGATCTTCAAAGCCAGGGGCTGTTTCACATAGACTTCTTCAGCTAGCTCCCCATTCAGAAAGGCACTCTTGACATCCATCGAAAGGTCGAGGCACAAGTCACCAGATGTGTTTGAAGGTGAAGGATCGGTGGGTATAGGATGCGTGTGATGAATGGGTGAAGTATGTAAGGTAGGTTCGGTGGGAGATGTGGGTTCGATAGGAGCAATGGGTTCGGTAGCCGGAGAGGGATCTGTCGAACTATGATGTAGGGAAGAAGAAAATACCGAAAAATAGAACATAAGGAGGTCCTGAAGATAGAATATTTGGAGATTCTTCTCCAACACATGAAATAATCCATTCATGAAGTTCAGTATCATCACAAGATAATGAAGATGTCTTGTGATCGTCAAACTTCACATGTATTGACTCATCAATACATTTTCTTCTTAGATTGTATACTCGGTAGGCTTTAGAGGAGAGAGAATAACCCACAAATATACCTTCATCAGCCTTGGATCAAATTTCCCAAGATGCTCTTGATCATTCAAGATAAAGCACAAGCAGCCGAACACATGAAGAAAACCAATGTTTGGTTTTCGGCCATAGAAGACTTCATAGGAAGTCTTGTTGTGTCTTTTCACAATGATAGATCGATTTTGAGTGAAACACGCTGTATTGACAGCCTCAGCCCAAAAATAGGTTGGAAGATTAGATTCACTTAGCATGGATCTTGCAGCTTCACATAGCGTACGATTCTTTCTTTCTACAACACCATTTTGTTGTGGGGATCTTACTGCTGCAAAGTTTTGAGAAATACCTTTGTCACATAGAAAGGCATCCAAGGTAGCATTTCTGAATTTGGTCCCATTGTCACTTCTGATAGATCTGACTAATTGACCGTTGAGAACTTCAGATTTCTTGATAAAGTTGATGATTTCTTCAGGTGTATCACTTTTGTACCTGAGAAAGAATACCCAAGTGTAACGTGTGTATTCATCAATAATTACAAGAATGTACCTTTTTCCACCTAGGCTAGGTGTGCTGACAGGCCCACAAAGATCCATATGCATCATCTGTAGAGGAGTAGAAATAGAGAAACACTGTTTTGATTTGAAAGAAGATTTTGTCAGTTTGCCTTTCTCACAAGCTGCACAAAGCTTCCTTTTTGAGAAAGAGATTTTCGGCAAGCCGACAACAAGCTCTTTGTTGGAGAGAGCATTTAACGTCTTGAAGTTGAGATGTGAAAGACGTTTATGTCAGAGCCAGTTCTTCTTGTCTGAGTCTTCAGAAATGAAGCAGATGCTTTCATTTTCAGATGATTTGACACTCATATTGATGACGTACACATTGTCCTGTCTAACGCCAGATAGGACAGTGTGAAAGCTTTTATCGGTAATGAGACAATCATTTTCTCTGAAAATCACATAGTTGACTAACGCTTAATAGATTATGCATCAGTCCTTCCACATAAGCAACTTTGTTGAAAGTAATGGAACTATTAGAAAAAGTCTCATAACCTTTAGTGGAACCACGAGAGTTGTCACCAAAAGTTACGGTTGGTCCTTTTTCTTTCACAAAGTCTAGAAGAAGAGATTTGTTTCCAGTCATATGTCGTGAGTATCCACTATCAAGATACCATGTTTGATGATGCCCATAGACCTTTTGAAGAAAGTGTAATCTTTCTTTTGTTGGGAAAGTCAACAATAACGGATTTTCCTTTAGAAAGGATAGGAGCCTTTTTAGGAGAAAGAGAAGAAAGGTAGGTCACAATTTTGAGGAAAGATGTCTTTGAAGAGAGAGAATATCCTACGAAAAATTTCTTCATAAGATTTGTTGATTCTCAAACACCTGCAATCACAGAGAAATCATTTCTTTGGTACCCATTTTGAAGTGGGTCCTTTAGGGTTAGAGGAAGAAGAAGAGTTATCAAGATTCTTTCTTTCAATGCGATATTTTGGATAAACCTTTGCTAGATGAAAGGTGTCACCACAATTATAGCATTTTTTATAAATAAAAGTTTTCTTTGATTTCTGACCCAGATCTTTGTCTTTGACCTTAACATTGACTTTGAAAGATTTAGAGGTGGAAGGTGAAAGGCAAGGCTTTGGTCCAAGGATTCCTTTTTCAGAGGAAGAGAGAGGAAAGGTAGAGATACCTTGGATTTGGACTTCTTCAAGTGCACAGATCAGGAAATGAACTTTGTAGGAAGAACAAGAGGTTCATTTTTGGAAGAAGAAGGTAGTTTTCTTTTTAAAGGTAGGTTAGTAATTACTGATTTTCCTTTATCAAAAGTTAGAAAACTTCTTTGAGGCAAGTTGAAAATTTTTCTTAGGAAAATTTGAAGGTTTAGGAGAAGAAGAGGTAGCCTCATCAAGATTCAAAGATTTAAAAGGTTATGAATAGGCTTAACAAGATCATTTGATCATTGATCCTCCTCATTTTTAATATGAGGAGTAGAATCTTTTGGCCTTGATGAACATACCAAATTTTTAGAGCTTTGGAGAAATCAGAAGAGTCCAAGAATGAAAGTCACTAGAGTTAGGATCGGTAGACTCATAGAAAGAAATATGTTTTGAAAAAGAAGAAGAAACTTGAACAACACTTAGAACAAAAGAGGGATCAATATCCATTTTTCAAATCCAAGACCAGAAAATTGATGATTTTCAAATCTTCAAGTTCAGCTTTGATTTATCAAAATGTTTCAGTTAAGAAAGACACATTTGAAGTTGAGAGGAGAAAGATTTTAAACCTTTTTCTTAACATCATTTTCATTATAAAAGACAATGGTTAAGGAGTCAAAGGCCTTAAAATTTTTAGAAACAATAAGAGAATGAAAGGAATGTACCTGAGAGGAAAAAGAGGAGCACTCAGCAGAGACTAAAGCGGTGGAGGATGCATGTCCTTCAGGATCTTTCATATTATTTATTTTTGCCATAAGGCAAATGTTGGAGATGTCCTTCTCGCTTTATGAAGTTGATTCATCTACCCAGTCAAGGGTTTCAATCATTTGACCTTTTCCCTTTATGAGCAAAGATTCATTTCTCTTCTTCTCTCTCTTGTATTTGGCCTTGTATTTTTCAACACGGTCGGTGCTCTCTTTGAAAGAAGATGAGGAAAAATATCGAGAGTGAGACCTGTTGGCAAAGTCAGGTCTCATTCTTCTTAACTTAGAGGAATTTTGGTTGGAAAAGGTAGTTTTAGATCTTCCTGAAGAATTACTCCTACACTCAGAGGCAAAGTGGCCTTTCTTGCCACAAGCATAACATTCCTCATTTGCTTTATCGGAGGGAGAGAGTTTTGAGATAGAAGAAGATTTTCGGCCAAACTTAGATTTTCTAGAAGAAAAATGAAGGTCACTGGAAGTTTCCTCACCTTCATCACCAGCCTCACTAAGATAGGCTTCTGAAGGATCATTAGGTTCCTCTTGACTATTATGGTCAGAATCGGAGGGATAGGTTATTCTAGGAATACACACAGATTTCTTGAAAGAGTCACTGATAAGAGCCATAGATAAGCTTCTTATCTCTTTTATGACAATCTTCCTTTGGATCATAGTTTGTTCATAGTTAAAGAGAGATCCATAGAGAACAGTAAGAGATATATGATCAAGATCCTTGGTTGTCTTGATGCAGGTACAGATGTTTTCCCAAAAGTCAGAAAGACCATCCATAAACTTGCATAAAACTTCCTCATTGTCATACACTCTACCCAAAAGCTTAAGGTCATTAAGAAGGTTGTTAAAACGGTTGTAGTAATCAGAAAGATACTCTCCCTTTTCATGAGAATAGAGCTCGTACTTTCTGACAAGAGCAATCTTTTTGCTCTTTTTAACCTCATCTGTTTCCTCATACAAAATGCATAAGGTAGACCACATTTCCTTGGCAGTAGAAAGATTCACCAAGGAGTGATACACCTCATCAGGGAGGGAGAGAGCAATGATGGCTCTGACTCTAGAGTCAAGAGCAAAGAGACGCTTGTCATCATCATTGTATTTTATGGGATTTTTGAGGATGTACCTCCCAGTAGCAGAAGTTCGTTCTTCATCCGAAGAATCAATAGAATCACCAAAAACAACATCTTTATCTCTTAAGTCAGAACGAGGTTTTTGGGTCTCAAAGCGAGTCCAGACTTTAGGAACAATAGGTCCCTCACGAAGAACAGTCTGATAATGGCTGTCAGCTCCTTCTAGGAAAAGCATCATTCTACTTTTCCAAAGAGAAAAGTTGTTAGCATTAAACCAAGGAGGTTTGACCATAAGCCATTATCAGTTTGAGAAGAAAAAAGAAGAAGGATCAACTTTTGACGAAGATGCCATCACGGATCTGATTTATCAAGTTAAATCAACCGCTTTGATACCACTTGTTGGTCCCAAGTAAACAAAACAAGTATTGTAGAAGGGGGGGGGGTTGAATACAATACACACAAAATTACTTAATTTTAATTCTTTTATTGATAATGAATATCAAGAATTACACATAGAAAACTTTTAAGATTGTTGCGGAAAAGAACAGATAAATCTATTCTAACAATCTTTCACTTAGAAACTAGAAAACTAAACACAACTTGAAAATACAAATATCAAAGCTATGAAGTTCTTGAGAGATAGAGAGAGAAAGAGAGGTTGCCAACTTTTCTTGAGCACTTATAAATCTCTTCAAAATATTGTTAGCTTGAATGGAGACGTTCTTCACCCTTAAATACCATCATGTGCAATAATGCAAATGACACTTGTCATCTTGGTATTGGATACCAAATATCTTCTTGCAAAAGCAATAAGATCTTGATGTGACTTATTATAAAGCAAAGTAGACTTTTGTACCTTGATAAGACAACACCTCAATAAAGTATATTAGATACATGTCCTTTTTCTGATCTTTTGGAGAAAGTCTCCATCATTTCAGAACTTGTGAGAATATCTTCTAAGAGAAGGAAGCTTCCATTTCCATTGTCAGAAGAACATTGGGAATGATGAAGTATGTCAAATCGAGAGGCTTTGACATATAGGGTGTTGCCGACACAAAGAGGATCGGCAAGAAAGAGATTTGCTTAAAGGTGGCAAGGGGTATGCCGAACATGTGAAGGTTCGGCAGAAGAGAGTTCTGCCGAACATGAGAGGATTCGGCACAGGGGTAAGTTGCCGAAGAGGGTTCGACTGATAAGACTTAGTTCCTTGAAGTTCATCTCAATCCGCAAAGTAGACTTCTTTCATGTTGATTTCGGTAGGTCTTCGACTCACCGATATTTTCATGCGTAACTAAGCTATTACAAAGAACCATACTAATTCTAAGATGTACCATCATTTACAGAAGAGTAAACACAAACTAAATGAGAGGTCATCTTCAAATCTTATAGATGACCCAACAGATTCAAATACCCATCAATCTGAAATGTTAGGTGTTAGTTGTTGATTGAAAAAGTTTCAAAAAAGTTGGATACAAGAAATATTACTTGTGCCTAAATGAAACCAAGCCACATTGTCAAACTTGTTTTCAAGACTTATCAAAATCAACAACAAAAACCCACAATCAAATTTTGGAACTCATTTTGTAAAATCCAATCTAACAGAAAATGATTTTGTAAAAAAGGAAAGTACAATTAAAATACTATGTTACAACCTAACAAAAAAATGTCTGATGAAGCCTTTAAGAACAAATTAAAAAAAAAATCAATCTCACTCATCCAAATACAAGAAATATTATTATCTTGATTGCATATTAAGCTGCAAACTTAGATCCTTATTATTGGAAACAAATCAATGTTCCAATACTTGCATCATTACCACAACATGATGAAATCACCTAGAATAAACCTCTCAACTACAAGACAGAAAAAACATGTGAACAAATTATTAGACATGCCAAAAAGTACTCGTGCTCTAACTATTGCAATGAAGAAACCTATCAAACAAATGCAATCAACATAAATAATAAGCTATTGCAAGAAACCTATGTTACAGACTAACTTCATGACAACAATCTATGATACATAAATATACCAAATGGGTCGATGGTCTAGGAGCAGATCCCGACCTCATTAGAAGCCATATGTTCAATTCTCAACAAAGGTGAAGAGGGAGTGTGAGTTTTGCCATATATGAATATTATATACTTCAAAAAGAACTCTGTTTTCCAACTAAAGTTGATTCATTGGTTGATGCATATTGAATGCAAATTTCAAGAACATTTATGCAAATATTCCTGCAATTATACAAATGCATGAGCTAAAATGTGGAAGGAACAACAAGAAGAAGAGAAGAAGGCCAAGCATTGATAGTTACAATGAAAACAACAAAACGAACCAAAAACAATAGCATTTGATTATTGTATTTTTTTGTTTCAATAAGAGGTTTGAAATTAGATGCATCATCTAATGGCCAACATTTTATATACCGCACTTGGAAGGGATATAACCCAATAAACAAAACCAGACCAACCCTTAAGAACTTACAGATTATTTGGAACAAAACAAAGTTTCTCTAATAGTTGAGAAGCAGAATATGAAATTAGTACTAAGGGGGAACAATACCAAAGAAAATATAAGCTTCACTTGCTTCTTTGTTTCCCACTTATGTGCTTTAATACACCTCCTCTTGCCAATCTCCACCTTTTGATACACCTAAAGAAGAATAAAAACTCTTTAAAAACCTTCCAACAACAAATTCAAAGAAATAGAGAGATGGTGGGAGCGTGAATCGTTTCTTGAGGAGGGAACGATCACCTTGGGAAACGGAAGCGTGCCTGGCAAATCATTAAAAAAAGTTGTACATCACGCTTATTATAGCTTAATAAGGGTTGTACATGTTGCATAAAGACTTGTAAAATTGAAATTTAAGTAATCTAACTTTAAATAGTAGTACATATAGCTTAAAAACTTGTTTTTAAGAGAAAGGGTACTAAATGTATTATAAAGTAGTATAGATAATCAATGATTTATATCTAAAATGGGAAACTGTTGGAGATATTTGTAAATTTTTTGGGAGATTTAACTTTTGGTTTTCCATTTTGGAGAAATTTTATAGAAAAGCTATTGAAGACGCCCTAACAAAAATAGGTAATTCTAATTATCTATATCTATACTATATTATAAAAACGACATAAAAAACTTTTAATTACAACATTTTAAGCACAAGTTACAACTAATTAAAGCCAATTACTTAATTTACAATTTCTTAATGCTTTGGTACAACATTTTCAAGCACAATATCTCACATAATCATTTATTAATATAAATATTTGTTTTTTTGGTGGATGATTTTATAAAATAGATTTTATATTAGCATAATCTATTTTAAATGTAGATTTTACATTTAAATCTATATTAATGAGATGTAATATAAAATATGTTTCTTCCATATTTTTTTATATACATCTCATAATGATTTTTCCATATTTTATTTTATAAAATCTTTTTCCATATTTTATTTTATAAAATATTTTTACATAATAAGATTTAATATAAACTCTTTTTTCTTTCGTATTTTTTTTGCTAATATAAAATCTACACGTATTTTATATTAGCATAATATAAAATCTACACGTATTTTTTTTTATAATATAAAATCTACACGTATTTTTTTTCACGAGCATTAAAAGAAGAAAAAAGAAAGTTGATATGAATCAAAAATAAAAAAATAACGAGGTACACTAATAAATTATCGTATTATTTAAAATAAAAATATTCTCCAATACTTTCCAAATTAACCAAGTGCAAAGAAAATAAAATAGAAACGATGTAGATATAAAAATATTTTTCCATATTTTTAATATATTTACATTTAAATGTAAAATCGAAAATGAAAATAAAAGATTTTAAAATATTCTCTACATTCACTATAAATATATATAGTTTCTCTATGTATCATCCGAGTACAAGAAAAAGACGAACGGTCGGGTGTCAATGGCGGAACCTGCAACTGAACAAAAGGTATTCCACTATATTTTTGTTTCTTTGAAAAACTACTTTCTTATATTTTATTTTATTTACTGAGGATTTGTTTATATTTTTCAAAAACCACAATCATATTTTTCAAAGTAGGGGAATAAGATATATATACATATCTTTATTTTTATCGATTAATACTATGAAGTTTTGAAGTTAATAGTCAGATAAATTTTCAAGTGGTACTGAGTGAATTTGAACTATACCAGTTGACTTGCCGGTTACAAAAGATAGAAATTATTTATTTTCTTTGTCATATTTGATGTGGGTTGAATGTTGTTAATTAATCTACAGATTTATACGTTCAAAGTGATTGTCAAGTGTTGTTGAGGAGGTTTCAGAAAAATTGCAAAATCTGTAAAAACGTATGTTCATATTTATAATTATTTCAATAATAGTGATATGTTGTGAGATATGTCGTTTGAGTTTTAAATAATATAATACAAAACTATTACCAATATTATTGCACAAACTCATAACAGCAAACGATTAAGAATATATGCAAGTTAACCACTTATGAAAATACATTCGTTTTTCACATTGTATTTCATTAACTGTTAACAGAGAAATTACGTTTCATTTTAACTCGGTTCAATATTCTAACAAAAAATTTATCCTCCCGTGCAATACACGGGCTCAACACTAGTTTATTATAACTAAAATTTAAAATATACTTCAGAACTATCATTTCCTTAACTTTTAAATTGATTTAAATCCAAAAAGTCCTCGGCCGTTGATCATAATAACAATGGATGGTCTAGATTATCTTACACGTTTTCACTCTTTGGAAACCCTATATATAGAGACACACACATATGTGATTGTGTATACCGCCGACCCCTATCCCTTTTCACCGCTAAAACCCCACCCCCTACCTATCTCGGTCTCGATGAACGCCTCCGCTGAATCACACGCATACAAAAACTATCTTGATGAACACTTGAAACCCACATGTGATGAACAATTAAAACACCCACATAACCCACCGTCCGACAAACCCTTCACCCATTTCCTGATCGTTAACCAAGTTCGGTGAGACGATGATTTACCGGAGAAGGCAGAGACGCTGGTGAAACACGTGACGAATGTGGATGTAACCCAAACCGCCAGGTTTGAATCTTGTTAAAACCCTAGTTAGGTTTCTTGCTCTGTGATTCTTGAAATGGATGGCTGGATTTTGTTCACACTGTAGGCTTCAAACTTTTCCCCCTTTTTCATCATCATTTTCTACTCTTATTTGTTTTGTTATTTTCGGTTTTGATAGAAGCAAGTTGATGATGGTGGCAATTGTTTATCCAAAAATGCACATAATGTAGGTTTTTCTAAGAGAACCGTGGGAGATGTCAGGTTCAGATCTATGGTATTTATGTCCAAAAATTATTTTATGCTCGTAAAACTATTTCTAGTACCTGAAGTCTTTTTGTTGGGCTTCTATATGAAATATATATATATATACATATATATTATACATCGAGCCTTAAGAAGTTAAAATCCTTAAGATTTCATTTGGATTTGGAGATTTCTCCCTTGATTTGGTTCCTCTTCCATTGAGATTTGAGAACTGCTGCTCTGTTGGCGAGAGTGAGAGATCAGAGAGGGTTAGAGGCAGATTGGCATAAGCTTACCGAGAGAGAGAGTGTTAGAGGCAGATTGGCATAAGCTTACCGAGAGAGAGAGTGTTAGAGGCAGAAGCTAACCGAGAGAGCAGGGGCGGAGAGTACTCCGTCACTGGTGAGTCGCCAGACTGCTGAGTGCATGAGTCGCCGGCCGCGAGCAGCACCTTAGTAGCCTTCACTTTTGATTTTTGAAGGTCGGATGAAGAAGTAGAACTCGATGGGGATCCCAATTCCCGTTATCAATTCAGCAGACTCAAAATTAATTTTGGACTTCCAAGTGGAGTGACTTAACTGAAGTGGGGGGCCCAAAAGATTTTTTATTTTATTTTTACGTATCAAATTTTTTTGCTGCTGCTTGGAACATTTAAAAGCCCAGGCGTCCCTTCTTGGTTATGTGTGTTAGAAACCACATCAAGGATGAAACATATCTTGAGGCTAGAGGACAAGAAACCATTAGTTTTCGATACTTGTCATATGTTGTTCAAGATAGACAAATCAATGGTGGGTATTTCTATTCTGGCCTCTAAACTTGTGGAGATTCAGTCGAAGATCATAGCAAAGTGCTTGCCAAATTTATCAAAAAAATCATTGACACGCCAGATGATTGATTTGGTGTCGCAGTTCGTCAAATTACCACAGAAGCTTGCGTCTATTCCGGACGGATGCAATGGCTGTATTAATGCAGATTGTTGGGTCTATAAAGGATACTCTACAAAAGATCATCATTAGAGGCGAATATGCCGAGTACAAGGAGGATTGGCAAATGCACTGTGACGCTCGTCTGTTTGAAATGTCGAGTAAGATTTCTAATGAACTCCATTTCAGTGTTAGATTTTTGGAAAGACTTCTTGTTGAAGAGAAAGATTTTAGAGGAGCCAAAGGGAATCCGACTATCTCTGTTCTTTCATCATTCCGCTTTTCTTTTATTGCTTCAGAAGACTGTAAACATCTCCCAACTGTTCCTTAGCTTAATTAATAATATGGATTATCTTGGGATAATCTGTATTAGGGTTTTTGTTGATCATTGTAAGAATTATCTACAATTGTTTTCTTCATTAAAGACAACAACTTATAATGTGTTGGCAAAAATAAAGACCAAGTTTAAGGAAAGAGTGAAATGATAGGTATGTGTTACGACCTATGATTTCTAGGCCTGTAAACGAACCTAACGAACACGAAGGAGGCTTATTCATGTTCGTTCGTTTAACCTTAACCGGACAAGCGAACACGAACATAAATGTGAAAAAATTTGTGTTCATGTTCGTTCGTTTAAAAAATGTGTGTTCGTGTTCGTTTATGTACTTAACGAACATAATCGAACGTAAATGAACAAACTTAATCGTAAACAAACGAACATAATCGAACGTAAACGAACAAACTTAATCGTAAACAAACATACTTAATCAAACTTAAGGTGCACCCAGTTTAAAAGGGTGCTCCAATCGAACCCATAGAATGGGCTCAAGACACTGGCTCGGTTCCAATCGAACCCATAGAATGGGCTCAAGACACTGGCTCGGTATTAAAAATCAACCGGTTTAATGGATTGGTAAAGGCTTTAGAAGCCTCTATATATAGATGAGTAAGGCTTTCGGATGGGAAGATGGGCGATGTGGGATAAGAATAGAAGAAAGTTGTCTGTGAGGTGCTAAATGCTCCGTCCTTGGAGCTTATCCCACATCGAAGCAATTATAGAAAGAAAATGAAAGCACCTATTATAAAGCAAGCTAGTGGGATTGACTTAATTCGTTAATTTTTTAATAATATTTTTTAACAGGTTGATTTGTTATTGTTATTATTAATTGTAATCAAATGTAAACTTATTTCATTTAGTTCTTAACAATTAAGTTATTATCATCAGTAAATGAACATAAATGAACGAACAACGCATTTGTTCATGTTTGTTCGTTTAACTAAACGAACGAAAAAACTTGTTCATGTTCATTCGTTTATTAAATACACGAACATAAACGAACTTCCCGCCGAACGGTTCGCTGAACGTTCGGTTCGTTTACAACCCTAACGATTTCAATCATTTCAATCACTCTTTTCTTAAACTTGTCCTTCATTTTTGCGAACACATTATGATATGTTATCTTCAATAAAGGAAGCAACTGTGGATAATTCCTACAGTGATCAACAAAACCCTAATACAAATTATCTCAAGATAAGTCCATACTTTATTTATAAATCCAAGGTGCAATTGGGAAATGTTGTTTACTATCTTTTAGAGCAATAAAAGAAAAGCGGAATGACGAAGGAACTGAGGCAGTCAGATTCCATTTCCCTTCTCTAAAATCTTTATCTCTTCAACATGAAATCTTTCTGAAAATCTAACACTGGAATGGAGTTCATTAGAAAACTTAATCAACATTTCAAAGAGACGGGCGTCGCAGTGCATTTGCCGATCCCCCTTGTACTCGTCATATTCGTTTCTAATGATGACATTTTGTAGAGTATCTTTTATAGACCAAACAATCTACATTAATACAACCATAGCATTCGAAATAGACGCAAACTTCCATGGTGATTTGATGAACTCCGGAACCAAATCATCCAACCTCTCGATGTTTTTTCTTATAATGTTCGACAAACACTTGGCTATAATCTTCACAAGTCTAGTGGCCAGGACATAGTACCCACCATTGATTTGTCTATTTTAGACAACAAATGATGGGTATCGAAAAGTATGGTTTCTTGCTCTCTAGCTTCTGGATAGGTTTCATTGTTGATGCGGTTTCTATTACAAGACATAGCAGAGGTATGACTATTCAAAAAACTAACCAAGTAAAATATAATGTGAAGAAACTGTTGATGTTGATCTTTCTGGTTCCTACTTTGTTTATATATTTATAACAGACTGAGAAGACAGTGATTACCGCGATTTACCAACCATCTAGCGGACTTTTCCACAAGTTTGACAAATTAATCCTCCGTGGGAAAGGGAGCTTGTTGTACTTCGGGAAAGCATCATAAGCTATGGTGTATTTTTCATCGACAGGATGTTCTCCCTTGATTTCCATGACCCCAACAGTTTTTTTGCTAGATCTTGCAAATGGAAACATGAATGATATTTCTCTTCCATTTGAATTAGAGGACAAAGTACACCTAGGAAATTCTGGAAGTGAAACAAGGAATGCAATACTTTCTCCATCAGTTGTGCATGAGGTAATTAAAAGAAAACAATTCAAAACGGTTTATGAATTATTTGTTTCTTTTGTGACTCTTTTATCTTTCACTTAAAGTATTTAGTCGAGGCCTACATAGCAAACGTCGCCAAAGAAACAAAAAAGAGGTTCACAATTCTTACCTCACTTGATCAACGTAATAAGTCAAGTGTATAGCCTATGAAACGAGAATAAATCTGGGAGGAACAATATTCCATACTGTTGAGAGGGATTAAAGAAAGGCAACATGATTATTTCACTTGGTTGAGATTAACACAGTTATTGCAACCGCCGTCATTTTGGAAGTTCTTTGGTGGCAATCAGATGTTCATAGCCCCAATGACTTGCAAGATCAGGTATGAAATGTTTCCATCTCAAAATTGAATTACAAAACAACAAATACAATTCAAATTTGATACCAAAGGATAAGTGCATAAAACTACAAGAGGGCTTGAAAATTTCATGTCAACTTAGGTATAGAAGGTCCCATTTAGAAAAAAATTGATGATTCTAAGCTATATAAATGTGCAATTTCTTGTGATTACCATTACTGTTTCGTAAAAAATGTTGTTTTGTGGGTGCGATCATACCAACACTAATGCATCGGATCTCATCAGAACTCGAAATGGTAGGGATGTTGTTTTGTGCTTGTACCTAATCATGAATGTTAATTTAATTTGCAGACAGGGGGGTTGTTCTTTATTGCTGTGTTTTGGGCATTTTTCCCGGTTTTCATAGCGATTTTCACATTTGCTCAAGAAAGAGCAATTCTGAAAAAGGAGAGAGCACGAGACATGTACAAGCTGAGTGCATATTTCATGGCAAGGACAAGTGACCTTCCACTTGATATTCTTCTTCCATTACTCTTCCTCCTATTTGTTTACTTCATGGTGGGGTGGAGACCAACTGGCAAGTCATTTTTTCTAACCATGCTTCTAACCATGCTTATAGTCTTCTTGTGCATTGTTGCAGCTCAGGTATGACCTTTTTTCCATATATCAATCGATGTCATACTGAATATTTTTTTGAAAGCATATCACATAATAGGCATGCATACAATTACAATTACAACGGCAAGAACTTGGACCGGCTATTGGTGATGCATTGATGGACTTGAAAAAGGCAACAACCTTGGCTTCTGTAACTGTAATGGCTTTCATGTTGGCAGGTGGTTATTTCATGAAGGTAAAACACTTGTATAATCAAATCTTATAATTTCATCTGAAATTATTTTGTGGAATGTTCCAATACTTGTATCGTGGTTAAGGTACTTGTCTTTCAACTATCACACATATAGACTTCTTCTAAAGGTGCAGTATGAAACCATAAGCTCCATAATTGATGGGATATAATTAGACAGTGGGTTGAAGGAAGTTAGTGCCCTGGTAGCCATGGCTCTCGGATAGTATCTTGGCATACCTGTCTTTATGACATGCGGCGTAGATGAATGTTTTGATGATCAACAATTACTTTAGAGAGTTCTTTTTGCTTTTTTTTTTGGTAACCGTGGGTTTTCGGCCCAGCTTACGTGCACCGACTAATCCCCGGGCGACCATGAATAGCCTGGAGTCATGGAGTCATTGCAGGTGAACCTCCATGGCCAAAAGGGCTTTGGCGGCGCCTGGATTTGAACCCTGGGTGAATGATCTTTTTGCTTTATACTGATGCATTGAGGTATGCTTGTTGAACAGGAAAAAAAAACAAGTATTCATTCTCATGTACAAAGTTGTGAAATCACTTCTGCTATGATTGTAACTAAATATGTGGATGGATATTATTGATATGACATTACCACAAGTTACCTATGATGTATAAAACTGCAGATAATTAATTGCACCAACTTTAAATGTGGATCTTCCTCGGTCTAATTTTATAGGATAAAAAAAGTACTTCAAAGTTCAAACCGAGTCATCTCCGTTTTTAAGTGTCTACCGATATCTTTTTTTCTAATACCAATTGAGTGCGAGATGAATCAAAAATCTTATCCGGTAAGAGGCATAGCAAGTATCGAGAGTCTTACCCGGTAAGTGAGGAATTACCAGGTTTAATGCGTTTATCAACAGTCTAATTTGATGGTCAAGAAAGTTATACATGATAAGGTAGTGAAGGTATTTTCTCTTGTGGGTAAGCGTTTGGTAAATGGCCCGTTAGAGCCGGTTTGGTTTGATGAAATGTCTGAGGGCTTCGGATTTCGTGGAAGGACCGAGAGTCTTACCGAGTAAGTGAGGGTGGAGACTCTTATCACGATTAGTGTTTACCAGGAAAATTGTTGCATAAGTAATAGTGTTAAATTTTACCAACAAGTGCTTATCCATCTAGGTAAGCGTTTGGTAAATGATCCCTTAGTGTCAATGTATCATCAGTACAATAAGCACACATTCTTTTTCGTTCATCTTCTTGATCGCCTCAATTGCATTTTTAAATTTTCTCGTCAGCTATTGCGTCCAGAGCTCTACCCAAAAAAGCCTTGCATATGTATGCCATTATAAACACCCTCTCACCCTTGACAACTTTAAGGTTTAGTTCGGTGTGAAGGTTTGCTTCGATTTGAAATCCCATAAACATGGAATTTAGTTATTCCATGAAGGTTGTAGGTATTTTACGAGATTTTGTAGGATTTGTATATAATAGTGTTTTAAAATTTGTTAAAAACATTTGTTTTATAATAATCAATTAATAAAAAGGTAATTTGATTTTTGTTAATCATTTATAATTTGTTTTTGTAGATTATTTATAAAAAATAAAATTCAATTTCATTCCAAATCCTATACAACAAACCAAAGATTACAAATCCTTTCAAGAAATCAAAATTCTTCAACGTACTTTTAAGAGTTTCAACAAGAGGGACAGGAAGAACCTTGAACTAGCTTTGTCCGTTATTTCATAGAAAATGGAGAGGCGAATTGATGTACTTATTTTGATCCGTCGGGATTGACGGGGCTCGAACCCATAACATCCGTCTTAATAGCGCGCCGGCAGTGCTCTTGCCTATAAAATTATAATTGCCCCATTTCTTATTGAATTAACTGACCAACTTGCCTATAAAATTACAATCAGAAGGTTGTTTCATTACATATGTACATCATTTATTAATTTCTTCTTGTCAATTTGATCTGCATTTTTTATACTTATTTATATTTATATAATTTCATGAAACGTGATGACATATATGCTTCTTGTTTAAAGGTTATTTGTATTACATAAACTTTTTCTTTTGAAAATATATTACATAAACTTTTCAAAAACCGGAATCTACAAAGTCAAATATCATATGCACTTACCATCCATTATAATTTAGTAACCGTGATTTGATAAACATACATATATTATCCATACTAATTAAAATGTAGAATATCATATAATATTTGAAAAGTTAAGCTATGATTGCGACTTCACTCCAAAATAAATATGTATGCATTTTTTCTTTAAAGTATAAAATAATAATACACTTCCTTTGACCTGTCAAAACCATTCCCCTTTAATTAAACATTCTATAATCATCTGCTCTTTCAATAATTTGTTGTTAACCATATGAAAATGTATCTATACAACTTAACAAATAAACAAAATATGTTAAAAATCGAGTCTCCAACTTGCATTGCAATTTGGAACCATATAGACCATGCAAAAGAGCAATGATAACATACAATATATATATATATATATATATATATATATATATATATATATATATATATATATAGCCTTAGGTTCATTTGAGAAATGATAAATATATGAGAAATAGAGAAGTAATCCTAGCCATTCATATGGTCAAGATCGGATTTGACCAAGGTTCTAAATGGCGTGGCGGCGAGGCCAAACCTCAAGCCATAGGAGCCACGGCGTTTTCAAGACGTGACTTATGGCGTCATTTTTCTAATTCATATATATCATTATATATAAAAACATATGTTTTGTAGTGTTACCCATTAAGTCAATAGTAATAAGCAAATTAAATTATGATATATATTAAAAAATTTGCAAATAAGACATTAAAAACGTAAAGAAAAATCAAATATTGCACTACGAAATTGTGCATTAGGTCATGGCGTGCCACGGGCTTAACGCGGCGTGAGACACAAGCCTTGGTGCCATGGCACGCCATGACGGCTGTGCGGCGAGTTTTTTAGAACATTGGATTTGACTGGTCAAAAGTTGCGGCTTCGACTGGTCAAAAGTTACGACTATTCCAAAAATAGAAGGACACTTTCGTAATTTTTACAAAATACACAGGCTATGTTCATATATGAACATGTATAATTCACATATGAACTATATGTTCATATATGAATCAATGTGATTCACATCTGAACTCTTTTAACTGACTCATATATGAATTAATTAACTGATTCACATATGAACTAATTAACTGTAAGTTCATATATGAATCAGTTGAACTAATTAACAGATTCATATATGAATATTTGTGATTCATATATGAACTAATTAACTAATTCTCATATGAACTAATTAACTGATTCATATATGAACGTATAGTTCATATGTGAATATATGAACTCATCCCGCGTATTTTACGAAACTATCCCTCTACCTTCTATAGACCATGCAAGGAATTATCCGGTGCTTCGCGGTCAAAGCCGCAAATGTTGACCAGATGAATGACTAAGATTACTTCTCATGATTAAGCTTGTGTATCATATATGATTAAACACTTTTCGCCTTCTCACAAAATATTTAGCTTCTCGTTTGAACCTGCCCATATATATATATATATATAGGGTTGAGTTCTTTTGTTAACCATAGTTTTGTTGTTAACTTTGTGAACTAATCTAAACCCTTCATCTTAACATTAAATGGTTGAGATTAAAAGTAAATTTCTAATTAATAAAAGTGGTTTTATTTCTTAAATGGACAAGTGAACAAAAGTGTTTAAGGGTAATTTGGAGAATTAAAAATTCCATTGTTTTAAATGCTATTAAACACCTCATTAATGTTCCATTGAAAACAATTGTAACCGAAGTGAACAATGGGGAACTAAATCTACCATTATTTGAAATGCACATAATGAGCATTCATGAATACCTACAAATATGTTCATTATTGAACACACCTTTAAATACACATCTAAATTAAAAACAGTTAATCTCTCATTGTTTCAAATGGTGAATTAAATCTCCCATTGTTTCAAATGCACATGATGAACATTCATAAACACCTATAAATATGTTCATTGTTGAACACACATTCAAAACAGTTATGTTACATTTAAATCAAAACAGTTACATTTCTTCTTTTACTTAGTTGAACATACATATGTGTTCATCTGTTCAAGAACAAGGACATTTGCTAGGTGTGTTAATCCAGATAAAGACAAAAGCATATGTGTTCATCAATGTTCACATCCAGATAAAGAACAAGGACATCTGTGTTCATCAATGTTCACATCCAGATAAACAACAAGGACATCTGCTAGGTGTGTTCATCCAGATAAAGAACAAGGACATATGAAATCGAAGTGAAAATATTCATATGATATTAAAAGTTTATGGAAAAATGAAAATTTTATGAAATTGTAACCTACGCTATAATCATGGATGTTTTTTTTTCTTGTAACCCCCAAGAAAATAAATGAATTATTGGTTAATCACGAAATGACCTTTCTACCCTTTTGTATTAAATATATAAACAATGAAAACAACAACCAAATATGCATTTCTATTGGTTGAGCAAGGTTCATAAAGTTAACAACAATTGGTTGGTTAACAAATGATCCTTGCTCTCTCTCTCTCTTTATATATATATGTTATCATTGCTCTTTTGAACCCAAATCCTTTATTACACATCTTACCTTAACTCTTATTTTTATTCTTGCACGATCCTTCGTCTATATATATACATGTAGTATAGTAGATGATGAAATCTTAATATATATTATGTGGTACAAATTTGAAGGAATTGAAATTAAAATTACGAATGCTTTTAATGTGAAAATGAAGCCATCGGTTTTCCGGTGAGTCGTTGGACAGTGGCCATGAACTCATGGGGGAGTACATGAACGACCTTGGGCGACCGCAGGTAAACTATGACCGGAGATTTGTAGGCTCGACCACCTTCGACTACGTGCTTATGAAGTTGATGACTCATGATGTTATAATTCTTCTTGTGGAATTTGGAGGAGTTGTACTTGTTTATCATCAGAGGCGTGGGCTTTGGACCATGCAGATGCCTCCTGGTGTTCATGTTGGATGATATATATATATATATATATATATATATATATATGTATGTATATATGTGTGTGTGTATATATTGATCTTTAATTATTTTGTTGAATTTGCAAAGTGAGTGATGAACATATATATACTGGCGGTGGGTTACATTGAAGAGGCCGAAATTAACCTGGTCAAATATTGAATAAGTCTTTTATTTTATATAATAATAATAATAATAATAATATATATTGCATGATAAATTGCCGGCTATGTTACTCAGTTAGCTCACCCATACCACATATATGTTATTTTTTTCTTCCAGAAAAATGTTACGAGTTTGACTTCATCAACATCGATCGTCATCCTATCATGCAGTAAAAACAATGGATTGATTATCACTTTCATCTTAATACGTAATTACGTGTGTATATATATATATATATTCAAATGAGAACGGTACTATTTCATCTGATCATGGGCCAAAGTCGTCACCCACACACTATTTCATCTCTTTACAGTATTATATATGTCTCAAGTGTTCACGCAATTTACACTATTTTGTATCAGAGTCAAATGACCTTGGCCGCGACCTAGGAGGTAGTAGGCCAAGTCATGCGAACATTGACCGATCTAGAAACTTAGGTAGGGGGCCTAGGGTATAAAAGAAATCAGATTAGAATAACTCACCAAAACCAAAACAGTTTTAGCCTTTCAATTTATTCGGTTTGTGGGTTTAATGGTCGGTTAATTAACCGAATAGCAAATTATACTATTATTTTATATAATTTTCTTTTAGATGAATTGATTTAAGCATATAAAAAATTAACAATAGGTGAATTGATTTATCTTTAAACTAAGAGAATATGAAATTTTGATATAGTTAACAAAATATGTAGACCTCGAACAATAGGCACAAGAGATCGATGTGCAGGGGGTTTACGACTATCAAGCAAGAGCCTGGGGGTTTCGTCAAAACGAACTAGGCCATTGAGAGAACCATCGTAAACGACTGGGGGAACTAAGGACATAAAAGTAAAAAAACAAATTCTTTTACCCTTCTCATGATAACTAGTATTCTTATCGGAAATCAACTTTTAAGTTGTACGTATATAAATAATATTATTGAAGAATAATTAGCATCACTTTATATATAGTTTGTCTTGGTCAAATTACGTAGGAGGTTGTGTTTGTGTATTAATTCGAACCCAAATGAAACCATCCTGATCAAGGAAGAGTCATGTTGACTCGGCACATGTACAAAACGGGTCCAAAACAACTTTAATTTTACATGGTTTCAAATATTGACATGTTCGAACTATTCGTTGATGGAGATTTTTATTCTCAACCACTAGAACTCGATCTTTTCATTTCGTCTTCAACTAAGTTGGTGTTTAGATGCCCGTTTTTAAAGTAATTATTGTAATATAGAAAATCAAATACTTTTTTTATCGAAGTTTGTAATTTTAAGTTTATTTTTGAAAAAAACCAGGTTCGTTGCAAAAATCTATTTGTTTTTCTTCAAAATATCATCATCCGGTATTTGATTTTGCACATGATTTTGCATATGCGGGATCGTATATGCAAGGATTTGGGTAGAGCTCTAAAAGCCATAGTTGAGTCTATTGTTGATGAGGAAAATTTAAATATGTATTCGAGGCGATCAAGATGATGAATGAAAAAGGTGTGTGTGTGTGTATTGTGCTTATGGTGGTGATGATGCATTGACAACAAAACTATTAGTTATTTGATGATTTTTTGTCCTATAAAATTAGGCTAAGGAAGATCTACATTTAAAGTTGGCACAGCTTATTATCTATAGTTTTATACGTCCATAGGTAACTTATGGTAATGTCAGATCAATATTAGCCATCCACATATTTAGTTAGAACTCTCATAGCAGAAGTGATTTCACAACTTTGTAGATGAGGATGAATTCTTCTTTTCTTTCCTATTCTCCATGCTTACCTCTTGCATCACTATGAAGCAAAAAAAAAAAAAAAATAACTCTTCAAAGTAACTGTTGATCATCAAAACATTCATCTACGCCACATGTCGCAAAGACAGGTATGCCAAGAGACGGTAGCCGAGAGCCATGGCTGCCAGGGCACTAACTTCCTTCAACCCACTGTCTAATTCTATCCCATCGATTATGGAGCTTATGGTTTCATACTGCACCTTTAGAAGAAGTCTGTATGTGTGATAGTTGAAAGACAAGTACCTTAACCATGATATGAATATTGGAACATTCTGCAAAAATAGTGCATAAACAATTGTTACCATTTCCTCTTCTTTTAGCATTTCAGATGAAGTTCTAAGATTTGAGTATATTCGTGTTTTACCTTCACGAAATAACCACCAGCCAACATGAAAGCCATTACAGTTACAGAAGCCAAAGTTGTTGCCTTGTTCAAGTCCATCAGTGCAGCACCAATAGCCAGTCCAAGTCCCTGCCATTTTAATTGTATGTATGCCTATTATGTGATATGCTTCAGAAAAATTATTTAGTATCAACATTGATTGATATGTGGAAAAAGGCAATACCTGAGCTGCAACAATGCACAAGAAGACTATAAGCATAGTTAGAAAAAATGACTCAGCAGTTGGTCTGAGCCCCACCATGAAATAAACAATGAGGAGGAAGAGTAATGGAAGAAGAAGATCAAGTGGAAGGTCACTTGTTGTCCTTGCCATGAAATATGCACTCAGCTTGTACATGTCTGCCGCTCTCTCCTTTTTCAGCATTGCTCTTTCTTGAGGAAATGTGAAAATTGCTGTGAAAACTGGGAAAAATGCCCAAAACACAGCAATGAAGAACAACAACCCTGCCTGCAAATTAAATTAACATTTAGGCTTAGGTACAAGCACAAAACAAGATTCTTAACTGCTTAACTGCGGAGTTCTGATGGGATCCTGTGCATTAGTGCTGGCATGATCGCACCCAAAACAACATTGTTTATGAAACAGTAATGGTAATCATAAGAAATTGCACATGTATATGGCTTAGAATCATCGGTTTCTTCTAAAATGGAACCTTTAATACCCAAATTGACATGAAATTTTCAAGCCCTCTTATACTTTTATGCACTTATCCTTTGGTATCAAATTTGAATTGTATTTGTTGTTCTTGTCATTCCAGTTTTGAGATGGAAACATTTCATACCTGATCTTGCAAGTCTTTGGGGCTATGAACATCTGATTGCCACCAAAGAAGTCCCAAAATGACTGCGGTTGCAATAACTTGTGTTATTCTTAACCAGCTGAAATAATCATGTTGCCTTTCTTTAATCCCTCTCCTGAAAAGTATGGAATACTGTTCTCCCCAGCTTGCTCCCCATTCTCGTTTCATAGGCTGTACATTTGACTTATTATCTTGATCGAGTGACGTAGGAGTCGTGAGCCTCTTTTTTGTTTCTTTGCCGACATTTGCTATGCAGGCCTCGACTAAATACTGTAAGTGAAAGATAAAAGAGTTTCAAAAGAAACTCAATATTCATAAACGGTTTTGAATTATGTTTTTTTAGTTACCTCATGCACAACTGCTGGAGAAGGTTTCACATTCCTTGTTTCTCTTCCAGAATTTCCAAGGTGTACCTTGTCCTCTAATTCAAATGGAACAGAAATATCATTCATGTTCCCATTTGCAAGATCTAGCAAAAATTCCGCTGGGTTCATGGAAATCAAGGGAGAACATCCTATCGATGAAAAATACGCCATAGCTTCTGATGCTTTCCCGAAGTACAACAAGCTCCCTTTCCCAAGGAGGATTAATTTGTCAAACTTGTGGAAAAGTCTGCTAGATGGTTGGTGAATCGTGGTAATCACCGTCTTCTCGGTCTGTTATAAATATATAAACAAAGTAGGAAATGAAATGATCAACAGTTTCTTCACATTATATTTTACTTGGTTAGTTTTTTTGAAGAATCATACCTCTGCTATGTCTTGTAATAGTTCGATGATTCTCAAAGCGGTTGTAGAATCCAAGCCAGAGGTGGGTTCGTCAAGAAACAGGAGGGAAGGATTGATTATGATTTCGTTTCCAATGGAAACGCGCTTTCTTTCCCCACCTGAGACTCCCCGAACAAACGAGTTGCCAATCATACTATCTTGGCACCTGTTTTAAGCATCAATATCATTTTAGTATTTTCCGTGGTTTCAAGAATCGGTAGTATCTAGAAAATAAAACTTAATTACCTCTCCAACCCAAGTTCACCGATGACATCTCCTGCTCGTTTTTCTTTCTCTTGTTTTGTCAATGTCTTAGGTAGTCGTAAAAGAGCCGCATATGTTATAGTTTCTTTCACTGTTAGATGCGGAAAAAGAACATCATCTTGTGTCACGAACCCGATCCTGCCAGATCATAAAATTGTATGTCCAGTTTAGTATAAATCCATCAGAATCTTTCTATCTAGAATCTAGTAAACTTTGTGTTAGTAAACCGATATGTATTTTAATAATACATATAATATTACAATGTATATAATAAACTACAAAATCAACAAAGTTATTAGTAATAACTTGAATCCAAAAGAAATAAGAAGAAATCAACAAATGATTAATATAAACGAATAAACCGTATAAGAATCTATCGAAGCTGAGGCTCGTGTGTAACACGATTCTCTTAAACAGACTCGCCGTCTGTTGCCAAGGTACAAGAGTGTAAGCAGATGTACTGCCGGAGATGATCACTTGTCTGAAAAATTGCCGGAACAAGAACGTATGCAGTAGATATATCAGAGAGATGTGTAGTTCTATCGATGTATCGGAATTGCAACTCGAGTCTCCCTTTTATATTGAAAAACGAAACCTACACTTAATATTTTAATTAATTGATAATTAAAATATTAATTTCTGTATTCAATATTTCGGGAGTTACAAATCGGTTTGAAACAGATCTCCGCGCGGGACACTGTTTTCGAAACCATTCCAGTGCTCCGCGCGATGACACCGTTTCACTTCCAGTTAGCACAAGATTTCGGAGCGGCATTCGTGTCCGCAGGTCGCGCTCACGCACAAGTTCGCTGATTTTAGCCTACGAAAGTCTCAATCGGCACCCCCTGCGCGCGGGTAGGTGTTGGAGTAAAACCAAACAAAGAGCTTGTAAGCTCCTCCCACATCCAAGGTTATAAACCACAAGGATTTTAATTCTCCTTCTTATTTGGGACAAAGATTCCACCACACCTTTTTGATTTTGCCAATTTTCATCCAAAACACTCAACTTTGAGTATCGATATCTCATTCACACATATTTCGTTTTGGACACATAATATATCGTTTCGAAGCTCTCATATAGGAGAACACAAAGCCACGAAGAGTTAGATATATACAATAAATATGCATGTATTTAATTGTGTCCAAAGTTAGTAAAAACCCATATTTTTACTAAAATTTTCCAACACTTTGTGAAGACAACAACATACCGGCTCTTTAGGAACTTCGAGTACGGCTGGTCATTATAAGTGATTGATCCTCCGGGTGTAGGATCCGTCAGTCGGCCTCCAAGCAAACTTAGGAGCGTAGTTTTTCCACTCCCCGATGGCCCCATGAGCGCCAAAACTTCTCCTGGATTGACTGCACCAGTTATTCCATTTAAAATATCCTTCTCTTCAGTGGATGTCACTCCTTTGGTTATTATCTTGTATGTCACTTCTGTAAACTGCACATTTTAAGAAAAATAAAAAATTCTACCTCTTTTGGATCGTAAAATTAGCTATGTACCAGCAAAGACGACATCCTATGTGTTGATGGATAGAATGAGACCATTACGGATCCCATCAGAACTCCGCAATTAAGAGTACAGGTTATTTAGACTGAGATTAGTTCATGATAAAGGCTTGTTTTTGGTTTCTGGTTGAAAACAAATTAGTCTTGTACATAAATACCATAGAACATGAGATTCTGTACAAGACTGAAACCTGAAATCTCCCATGGTTCTCTTAGAAAAAACCTCCATCCTTGCCTGTCCAAATAGACATAGGGGAAGTTAATCTATTTGCATTTTTGGATAAACTATTGCCACCACCAACTTGTTAATTTCTATAAAGAGTAGAAAATGAAATGATGAAAAGGCGAAAAAGTTTGAAGCTTGCAGTGTGAATACTTGTGTATACCTTTAGATAGATTTTCAATGTAGGTTCCGTCTGGAACTTTTTACGGGTGCCTGCTTCGATGTCTTCCGCTGTAACAACAGACATGTTTAGTATGGCAAAAGAAAGTTCAAGTA
Organism: Arctium lappa; assembly: GCA_023525745.1. NCBI lineage: Eukaryota > Viridiplantae > Streptophyta > Magnoliopsida > Asterales > Asteraceae > Arctium > Arctium lappa. The sequence goes on along the minus strand of CM042054.1, from coordinate 11,481,491 downwards.
GTAGATATGTTGAGGATTTTGTTACCTAATTTTGATTATTTTCTTGACTTAGAGTAAACCATTTTGGGACTTAAATTCTAGCCATATGACTTATGAGCAATGGGTCTTGCTGTGTCAGTGTCACATCAAGGTCTAATGATTATTTGTCATCTATTATCATTTCAATGCCAGTGGATAATTAATTACTTATGGGTCCTATTGTTTGAATTAATTTCAATCAAATAACGTAGATGGTTGATCCAATAACTTCGAATCCAACTTAAAACCATGGTAAAGGTTATTGCTAGCCCACAACTTGTGGCTTATAAGGACTCAATGTGGGACGAGTTGTTACATACAATACAGGTACTCTGATTCTTGATTTCTTTCTCCCATTTAATATCCGAGTAGAACGTATCATTTTGTTTTTCAAGTTCTCTCACCATGTTTAGTTCTTCAAAATGTAAAGTTCGTTCACTTCCGCACCGCTACCATCAAACCCGTTAGTTTATTTCATGATATGGTAGATAAATAGAGGATTGTGAAGTGGGTATGAGAACTCCTACTCCAAAGACTTTTTAGCAGGAAAAATGGGACATTAGTAAAGTGTGTACTTACTTGTGTCTAAAATTCAAGGATGGGACCAGGAAGAAGAAAAGACCCCTTGGACTTTAAGTTTTAGAGGATTTGACTAGATAGGTGGGACCAGGATGTATGCCTGTGCAGTCCTTTTTCTGGTCCAGTTTGTGTACAATGCAATCGACATCTCTTATTCTCACTAATCTATCTAGATAGACCATAACTTAAACCCTTCTACTAAACCGGTTATCGTATAGACAATAGGGTTCGGATGTTTTTTTGTTAACAGTTGGTGTCCGAGACAACTTGCACGCACCTCGACTAATCTCAGGGGTCCAAGAGAACAACCGGGGAAATCTCCGATGGTCTTGCAGGACTCGAACCGGTGACCTCTGAAGAGAATCCCCAAAGGCAAAAGCCTTGAGTCAATCCCACAAGGCTCAAATCTAAAGAGTTCATATTAGGTTCCATTGAATCTTGTTTTTAGTCATGTTAATTTTTCGAAAGTTCTTACTGATTCAATTATATCTAATGATAAATTCATCATGTTATTTAAGAGGTTAAAGATCCGAGTAATGGCAATACACTCGAACCGGGAGGACCATGAACCATGCCATTTAGTTATAAGTTTATGTCAATTCCATTGTTTTTATTCAGTTTTTCGGTATCTTTTTCTTCTAAAACCTGCAAATTCTTTGTATCATCATAAAAATATAGTATATTTCAAACAAAAGGTTAAATACAATGATATAAAACGCGAAGCAGTCAAAAAACGCATTCCATCTAGTTTGGAAAATAATGAAATTATACTTTTAACCTTTTCTTATGATCATCGATGGATAGCGACGGGTTGAAATAGGAACGATTCATATGTGAAACCATTGAAAAATCTATTTGAAGATGCATATGTGAACCAACATCAACGATCATTCATTTGGGTTCATATAAGCATCGTCACATGGATTTTTTCAATGATTTACATATAAATCTTCTCTTCTTACCTTCTCATGGTATTTAGCTTGTTTTTTTTTTTTTGCTTATTTGAACCTTCGACACGAAAATGGCAACTTTGAAATATGTGAGAGGAAGTAGAGACAATTGTCCCTTTTCTTTTTGGTAACCGTGGGTTTTCGCGCACCAACTAATCCTCGGGCGAACACGAATGCCTTGGAGTCATCGCAGGTGAACCTCCATGGCCACAAGAGCTTTGGCAGCACCTGGATTTGAACCCTGAGTAGATGAGATCTTCCACTACATCCCTCAAAGGCTTTACCAGTACGCCACAACCCAAGTGGTTGACAATTGTCCCTTTATTCCTACTTTTCAGCTGCTTCCCGTTATCCACCTTTGGGGGTGTCATTTGCCTTTTTGTTACTTAAAAAGTTTCATCATGTCACTTTATGAGATTACTTTAACTTAACTTTCATGGCTCTACCTGAAATGACCTTTCTACCCCCATAGTTTTTGAAATGTTTGTTTCTTAAAAATATCAAACAAGTTAATTTTGAACTTTGGAATACTTACGAATATCGTCGTCGCTGAAAGGTCTTGAATCTGCTATTTCATCTTGGGGTATTGTGAATCCGGCAAGTGAGAACGAGATCCCTAAGCTAGCGCTCGAGGCTCGGCTCAAGGCGGCCCCGCTACCAACGTCATCGAAATCAAACTTCATTTGAGCACTCTTCCCTTTCTTAATGTGTGCGCTTCTTCCGGGAGATGCAAGCACTTGATTTCTGCTCGATTTTCTTGAAAGCGTGTGACTTTCTGCCTCTTTGGTAGCATCGTTTGACACCGGGGATTTCATTGTTTCCACCCATTTCTTTAACTGATCGGACTGTGTCCTCCATAACCCTGAACTCGGACTCGCTTTCTCCATGTCTTTTTGCTACACACACCCAAAATCATTACAATTTTTCTTGGTAACATGACATATAAGAAACATGACAACATAAAGCATAAAAATTGCTGATTAGACGAGTTGAAAGAAATGTTTGAGTGTATCCTTTTCACCGATCACAAAAGAAATGTTGCTATTTTCATAAATTATAGAAAGAACTCCTTACCCTTTTGTCGATCAGATAAAAAAGATTCAAATTTGATCATAAGAAACAATCGGGTGTGGCTCGTTTTGTGAATTTGTTAGTAAGAATAAGAGAGTTGAGGCAAGTAGCCAAAGTTTCGTATGAAGTTCGAGAAATTAAACATTCTTTAACAAACATAAGGCATAGTATTGTAGCAGGATTCTATATGTATCTATGAGATTGAGTATGTCTCTACTCACCTTTGCAAAAGAAAGAAGTGAAGAACTGCTTTGATATGCTAAGAAGCTCCTCGTATCTCTTTTTATATAAACCTTTTGATGAAAAGACAAAAATACCCTTAATCTTTACAGGTTGTTGTATGATTGTGAAAATCACCAAACAAGAAAACATACATATATATTCTCGTTACTTAACATTTATTATAAAACCTAACCCATCAAACTCAATGCCTTCTTATCATAATTGCCGTATACGTGTAAGGGGTACAAAAATTATTTAACTTTCTTAACGTTTTCAATGCATTTTTGTGATTAGTATCGATCGATAAGTCGTTTTTCTTGAACTTTTAACATTAATGGAGGGTTTTGTTGTGAAGCATGGTTAACCACAAATGTGGATGTCTTCAACATTGTGAGGTCTTGCTTCCTTCTCATGTTTCCCTTTTCTTAGGGCATCCAATTTTTTGGATTTTTCCTCATATTATTGGCACATATTTTTCTATGGAATTTACTCAATTTAGGGTATGAATTATGGAACAATGAAATACCACTCATCTATCTTTTAACTCCATTTAAAATTTGAAATAAGCACATATGTTTATCTTAATATGGTAATAGAAGTGAAAACCATTTTTATATATGTTGATACTTAAGACTTTAAAAATTAGAAATATAGGTTAAACGTATTATTTCAGCTATTAGTCCAAGAAAGTCAAAGGGGTTGTTTGTTTAAAAAAAAAAACCTCTTAATGACTCTTAAGTCTGAATCGTTCAGACTTTTTTTACACACCACCTCTTATTAATCATAACAAAAATAAGACTTCAGACTTTACATCTCTTCAAAAACAAACGACACCAAAGAATGAGGCTCTGAATTGAAGCCTAGTACTCCATGTACGTTGTATGATATGAACTCCACGTCAGGATGACATTTCTCGAAGAAACAAAATAATGTTCGCGGGGACTTTCATAAATGATAAAAGTTGCACTTGATGTCGATTTGTTAATAAATGTAATAGAACAAGAGTTATTGAATGTAGAGGTTTGTCTTGATAGAATAGAGTTTATGACGATAAACTCGAACTTTGTGGACTTGGTCAGTCAAGCGGTGGAAACTAGAATGTGCTCTTTGATTGATAACGAAGAAATTGATAACTTTTAAGAGACGAAAGGAATTGCCAAGAAACGGCTGGGGTTTTCACTAGAATTGAATAATAATTACAAAGGGTTACAACAACTATATATAAGGAGACAAGAAACCCTAAAGGAAACATAAAATATACAAAAGTACAAAAACAACCCCTATACTATCTAACATCCCCCCTCAAACTCATGATGCTGGTGCAAGAAGCATCGAGAGTTTTCTAACCAGGAAGCGAAAACGAGAGATCGGGTGAGACTTCGTGAAGAAGTCTGCAAGTTGTAAAGTAGAACTGACAAACGGTAAGGAAAGAGTGCCACGTTTTAGATGATGACGTGTAAAGTGGCAATCAACCTCGATATGCTTCGTGTGTTCATGAAAAACTGAGTTGTGAGCAATCTGAATGGCGCTGCGATTGTCACAATACGTAGGAGTGGGATGAGGAAGGAAGACACCCATATCAGCGAGTAGCCAACACAACCAAATAATCTCCTTGGAAGTAGATGCCATAGCGCGGTATTCAGCTTCAGTGGAAGAAAGAGAAACCACATATTGTTTCTTACTTTTCCATAAAATAAGAGAGTCTCCCAAGAAAACACAGAAACCTGTGACAGATCGACGGTCCGTAGGATTACGTGCATAAGCAGCATCAGAGTATGCCCGTAGTTCGAGAGAAGATATGGATGATAGCAGGAGACTTCGAAACATGGTACCTCGAAGATAACGTAAAATACGCACAACAACAGTCCAATGAGTAGAGGTCGGAGCTGCAACAAACTGGCTGATAATGTGAACAGCATATGCAATGTCTGGTCGAGTAATAGTGAGATAAACCAGGCTACAAACTATAGTACGGTACAAGGTAGGGTCTGTGAGAGGAGAACCATCAGTAGGAGAATACTCGACATTCAGTTCAGAAGGAGAGTCCACAACACTAATATCAGTAAGACGAACTCGTTCAATAATTTCAGCTGTATATTTAGATTGAGAAAGCAAGTAACCTCTAGGAGATGAAACGACTTCAATACCCAAGAAATATCGAAGAGGACCCAGATCCTTCATCTCAAATTGTGCAGCTAATTCTGACTTTAAGGCATTAATTCCTTGAAGGTCATCACCAGTGATGATCATATCATCAACATACAAAGAAAGCAATATACGACCTGCAGAAGTATGCTTGACAAAGAGAGCAGAATCGTGTTCACTTGCAGAAAATCCAAGAGACAGAATAACATTAGAAAATTTTTCAAACCAAGCTCGTGGGGCTTGTTTAAGCCCATATAATGCTTTTTTAAGCTTGCAAACTTCACCAGTTTTATGAGGAACACCGGGAGGAGGAACCATATATACCTCCTCATTTAAGTCACCATTCAAGAAGGCATTCTTAACATCCATTTGTGAAATATTCCACTTACGAACAACAACAACAGCTATAAGGGTGCGAATTGTAGTCATTTTGGCTACAGGAGCAAAAGTTTCCTCAAAATCCAAGCCATATTCCTGAGTAAAGCCCTTAGATACAAGACAGGCTTTGTAACGTTCAACGGATCCATCAGATTTGGTCTTGATTTTATAGACCCACCGGGAACCAATAGCACGCTTACCGTTGGGAAGCGGAACCAAATCCCAAGTATGGGTCTTTTGCAAAGCAGAGAGTTCCTCACTCATAGCATGATGCCAAAGAGGGTTAGTAGCTGCTTCTTTATAAGAGGAAGGTTCAGAAAGAGAGTGTATAGAAGCTAAGAACGAAGTAAAATAGGGAGAATAAGTAGAATAAACAAATTCTGGTAGACGAGTGGACTTACGAGGGCGTTGGGATTGTCGAGGAGGATCCACAGTCTCAGGTGCATCTTGAGTGATAGTAGTAGGAGGAGGGGCAACTGTGTCAGGTATTGGAGTACCAGTAGCATTTTCTTCGGTTGGAGAACTATCTGGAGTTTGAGTAGAGTCTACTTGCTCAGAGAATGGATCAATATTAAATACATCTAACTTTGTCAAGTTGTGTGCATTTATGGGAATGGAATAGAAAGGAATATGCTCAAGAAACACAACATGACGAAATACATATAATTTCTGAGAGGTAGGGTCAAAACAACGATAACCTTTTTGTCCGTCACCATAACCAAGAAAAATACAGACAACAGATCTAGAAGATAACTTATCACGCTCTACATGTGGACGAAGAACAAAGCAAGTGCAACCAAAGACACGTAAAGATGTATAATCAGGACAACAACCATAAAGTTTTTCAAAGGGAGATAAACCTGAAGTGATTGAGGATGGAATTTTGTTGATCAGATTGACAACAGTAAGAATAGCTTCTCCCCAGAATTGATTAGGAACCGAAGAAGACAACAAGAGAGAGCGAGCGGTTTCAAGGATATGTCTATGTTTTCTTTCAGCAACACCATTCTGCTCAGGAGTGTCTGTACAAGAGGTCTGGTAAATAGTTCCATCTAAAGCAAGTAATTCACAGAATTTATTGGAAGTATATTCACCTCCCAAATCACATCGGAAACATTTAATCACAGAATTATGTTGGGTTTTAACATATGCTCGAAAACGACAATAAATATCAAAGAATTCAGACCGATGTTTCATGAGAAAAATCAAACAAAATCGAGTATAATCATCAATAAAAGAGACATAATATCGAGACCCTCCTTTTGTAGGAGCAGGAGATGGTCCCCATACATCAGAATGAATCAAATCAAAAGGTGCAACAGAAAGAGATTTGCTTAATTTAAAAGGTAAAGCTGGAAATTTTGCAAGTTTACAACCACTGCAATTAGAAATATCATGAACTTGCAAATTTCCCAAATTGCCAGAAGAAACTAAGTATTTTAGACGAGAAGCTGAAACATGTCCAAGGCGTGAATGCCATAAATAAAAACTAGATGACTTAGACGACAAACGGAAAGAAGATAGATCTGCACTATGAGCAACTGCTACTGGTAACCGCAACTCATCCAACACATATAAGCCCGCAGCTTCTGAGTACGTGGATCCTGCACACAACAAGAATCAGGAGAAAATGATACCTTACAACCGGAATCAAATAATTGACCAACAGAAACAAGATTCAATGAGAGTTTAGGAATATAATATACATTAGGAAGGGAAAAATTCGAACTCACAATAGAACCAATACCTGCTAATGGCATAGGAGTACCATCAGCAGTCATGACAGACACAGATGGCATAGGATTTAAAGAAGCAAATAATTTAGAATTCGGAGACATATGAAAAGAAGCACCACAATCTAGAATCCAAGTAGTTGAGTGCATACCTGATTCGTTACTAATCGACTGACCTATGAGCGAAGAGACAGACATGGCATGAGACTGAACATCAAGGAACTTCTGGAGTTGTTCAGTGATAGATGCAAGAGTAGGATTAGTAGTTGACCCAGATGGAGAAACAACGACAACAATGCTAAATTGAGGAGGAAAACGATGAGATTGTCTCGGAATACCAGACTGTTGTGATTGATTTCGACCCATAAGTTCTGGACATTGAGACTTCCAATGGCCCTTTTTCTTACAAAAGCTGCATTCATCAAACCCAACTCTTGGACGACTCTTGTTCTGATTTGAAGTAAAAGGTTTGTGAGGAACAACCAAAACAGAAGGACTTGGAGTTGGAAGAATACCCTTTCCTGCTTGTGTCTTTAAACGAGTTTCATCTAGGGGTGAGCATGGGACCAGTACCGTATCGAACCGGTATCGTACCAAAAATTCCCGATACCGAAAATGTGGAAAACTCGATACCGAATACCGTACCGATTGGATCGGTATGGTACCGGTTCGGTATCGGTACCGGTAATAATAACGATATTTCGGTACTAGTACCCCATCAGTACCGAACCAATTACCGATTATAGGAAAAACATGGAACCGATTACCGTACCGAAATACATGGGACGGTCCGGTATCGGTACGGTACCGGTACGGTACCGGTTCGGTATCGGGATTTGGGACTCCTTGCTCACCCCTTGTTTCATCAGCTAACAATTCACTTACTACTGAATCAACTGAAGGGAGTGGGGTTCGATGCAAGATGTTACTACGAAGCCCTTCAAAATCACTTCTCAGGGCCATAAGAAATTGAACCAATCTCTGAGCAATGTAGGGTCCAAAAGCACGTAACTCAGCAGGTTCAGTAAGAGCTAACTGATCCCACAAATCAGTCATTGTTGAGTAGAACTCCTGAATAGACATATCCCTCTGTTCAAGTGTTCGGATATCAGCTTCTAACTGATACTGTTTTGCAAAATTAGACTGTGTATACAGTCTCTCAAGATGATCCCATACTTCCTCGCCTGTTTCATATTTTGCCAATTGAACACCAATCGAATGTTCAACAGAGTTGTTTATCCAAGTGATAATTTTCGAATTATCCACTTCCCAAGAGTCCAAGTCTTTTGCTTCTTTCGGTTTCACAATAGTGCCAGAAACATAACCCCACATCTTTTTACCCTTTAGAAAATTTTTCAAGACATAACTCCAATAGGAGTAATTTTTTCCATCCAAACGAACACTAATGGCTTGAAGAGAATCATCTTTCCTAGCCATTGCAAACGAGAAATAGAGAACGGAAAAGATAACAGAGAGTATAGAGATACCGTATGCCAGAGAGAAGCGTCGAACGAATAAAAAAAACTCACCACAAACCGTCGAACAGAAAACCGCCGAACAAAGGAAACCCTAGCGCCGCCGATCAGGAAAGGCGTCGTCGAACAGAAACCCAAAACGAAAAGATGTCGTCAAAGAAAAAGATGCCGCAGAAAAAAAGTGCTTGAGATGAACAGTACTTGAGAGAAGAAAAGGGTTTAATCCTGCTCTGATACCATGATAACTTTTAAGAGACGAAAGGAATTGCCAAGAAACGGCTAGGGTTTTCACTAGAATTGAATAATAATTACAAAGGGTTACAACAACTATATATAAGGAGACAAGAAACCCTAAAGGAAACATAAAATATACAAAAGTACAAAACAACCCCTATACTATCTAACAGAAATATCTCGGTTGGTCGACTCATACATGAAACAATGGGAATGTGAGAAAGTCGGTTAACTTCAAACGAACGTAGCTTTTGATCCGTGTGAAGTTACAAACCTTCAAATAGCCCATGGAATGCCTAAGCTTGGCACACACGCAAATTATCTTCAGGATTGATTCAATAGCCGAGTCCAAAATCCTTCATTTTATGCTCCAATTATTTAAGATTATTCGATTTATTTTATTTTGTTTTACTGTAAATTGAATGATATTTAAGAATTTCCATTGATCATGAGACACCTTAGACAGAGATGCACAAAAAATTCAAGTCGAATCCCGACCCGACCCGAATAACCGGGTCTAGGGAGCTCGAAGCCCAAGCCAGGTCTCAAAGCCCAACCAGGCCAAAATATTCGCGGGTCCAAGCCTAACCCTAGCCTGAATAAGTCTTAAAAACTCAATCAAGCCCGACTGAAAAAGCCCGATTGGTCCCTTTTCAATCTCAAAGCCCGACACGGGCCTTAAAAAACCTGAATCTTTTTTATTACTCACTGAAAACGGGTTTCGAAGGCCTGACCCAAACCCGAAAAAGCTCGGATCTTATGCGTCTTTAATCTTAGGTAATGATTTTCATTTATTTAGCTTTTAATTTCAAGTTCTTTGTGAATTTACAAATAACATAATTTGTCTGTTATAAAGTATCCCCTTTGTAAGTTCAAAATTATTCCTTAATTATTCAATTTTCTATTAAAGAGTGTGTTTATCTAATCGTGTTTATATTACCTTTGCATAACTATATTAAATTAAATATAATTGTTTTTTAGGATATATGTTTCAAAATAAACATGAAATATTTTAAATAGAAAAATCAGTTACCTATATAACAATTATTACAAAATATTTATAACACCGACGTTGAATATGGAATTTCTCCATTTTAAAATTATTGATGTGTGTTTTAAACAATGTTCTAAAAAACTCGTCGCACAGCTGTCATGGCGCGCCATGACACTAAGGCTTGTGTCTCACGCCACGACGTTAAGCTCGTGGCACGCCATGACCTAATGCACAATTTTGTAATGCAATATTTGATTTTTATTTACGTTTTTAATGTCTTATTTGCAAGTTTTTTTTAATATATACCATAATTTAACTTGTTTATTACTATTGACTCATTGAGTAACACTACAAAACATATGTTTTTATATATAATGATATATATGAATTAGAAAAATGACGTCATAAGTCACGCCTTGAAAACGCCATGGCTTCGCCGTGGCTCCTAAGGCTTGAGGCTTGGCCTCGCCGCCACGCCACGCCTCACGCCATTTAGAACCTTGGTTTTAAATATCGCGTACATTTTTACGGATGAATATGTATATAGGGAGACGGGGAAGACCAAACGAGAACATGGTGAAAATAAGAGAACAAGAAAACGGCCAACGTAATGGTGTGCAGATGACGTGGCAGCCTCGATTTCAAATCGCGACCAAAATCGGGTGAATCAAATGTGCTTTTACACGTGATCTTAGTATAATATCACATGTGATTCGACTGTTTTTGTGTCATCTTATTTAGTTATTGTTCTTATGAATCTGACTCTCTATACAATATTATATATATATATATATATATATATATATATATATATATATATATATGTGGTTGGGTTCTTGTGAGAATGAAAGTTATTATGAGAAATAGTAAGGGATCTCCACACTTAAATGCACATTAGGATGAGATGCAACGGATCAAAGGCGATTGAGTGAGTTTGAGATTAAAAGTGATCAAGAGTTCAGATTCCTTCTTTTCTTCTTACCTTAATTCTTCTTCTCACGTGATCCTTCGTCTACTACACACACACACACACACACACACACACACATATATATATATATATATATATATACACACACACTAGTGGTGTACCCGCGCTAAATCACAATTCCGAAACATTAGTGTAGCCCTAAATCATGTTTCTTTTATCACTTTCGATTTTATTTTATGAGTTTACGTGGTTAATTTGCATGTCAACTAATACATAAAGTTGAAGGTTAATATGGTGTATTAACAAAATGTATTAGAAAAATAATTGCATAAGTATTGAGCTTCTAATAATATATTCAATGTCCATCCAATAATATATTCTTAAGCAACTGACTTCAATGCATAAACAAACAATAAGCATAGTTAGTTGGCTAGCGATTTAACTGTAAAATGAGTAACATACTCTTGAGCACAAAACCAAAGTTGTTCAGTGCAAAATAAAACAAATCAAAAGAAGAAAATAAGCAATATTAAAACATATTTATATATCCCCAAAAATTAATATAGAGTATTATGATTATCCTGAATGAACCGTTGCCATATGCAAATCACTTGTTTCAGACAATTATGCAACATTTTGTGAACTTTTCCATCATTGAGGAATGCTAAATGGGTTGTAAAATTAAATTGATCTAGCAATACATAGGATGTAAAATTTTTGATGTAACTGAAGATAAAAAATCAATTCAATTCTTCATTAGAAATACATAAATATATTAAGTATTTTATGTTGTTAAGTAGGATTAATCGTCCATCTTTTAGTTGAACGTGTTTCAATTAGTTTTCATCGAGTTCAAATATAAATTCTTAAATTTTTTATGTATGTAATAAGTTGTATGCTTAAATTTTAAGAAATCTTATTGTAAACCGAGAACGGAGAATTAATAAAATTTCTCATTTTATGTTTGACTGGAATAGAAATCACAAGTGGTGTATGTATGAATGTTTTATTAGTGCTTGTATTTGAGAAGTTATAAGTGAGAATGACAAAAAAACAAAACAAAGAGTACAATAATATGAATGTTAATTTAGTACGATCCATTTGTAGACACTTTATATAATATTATGTTGGACCTCTCTCTTGCAACTATCTTCCCAAATACTGCCACCATTCAAATTGAGGCCAAACTTAAATCTTGGTTTTGTGGTGTATTAATGAATTTTTATTTGATTTTTCGTTGTTATTTCCATGTTTCATGATCTTTAAGATAAACATTTGCACGGACATATACATCTAAATTATAATTACACAATACCAAGATGCATTCTTAACGAAAGTGATGAATCAAGCTTTTCATAAAGGGGATATGGGGTTGGTTCATAATTTAAATAGTACATCTATCTAATTCCACCCAACAAGGACATAAGAAAGCTACCTTTAGCAAACCATATCAAAACTTTTGCCGCTACAATGCTTTGGAAGCAAAGATTTCTTAGTCTAATGAAATAGAACTAAATGATCAATATTTGAGAAGCATGAATAATTAAGTACCAAACTATTTCATATATTTGAAGCATTTGATTAATGCTTAAAACATTTGATTATACAAAAATCATATTATGATGTACAAATGTCATGAAGCAAAATGACCTTTTATACAAAATGACCTTTTATTACAAAGGCATAATTGTTGGGGCACAACAAACCTATTAAAATAAAAACAAAACTCCTCGATGCACTTGGATGTTGCACCAAAGAGAAGAAAATTGAGAGACCTATCAAAACATTTGTTTACACAAATCAAGAACTCAAAAGTAATATAGGAGAAGTGGTTGATTAATAATAGAAGTGAAGAACAGACAAATTATGCTACTGTCTCGAACCTACTAATGTTGTGATTTTCTGATCATTCACAGGCTGATTGGTGCTAGATCGTGATTTTATATTTCAATTTCAATCCAACAATTCTCCCACTTCACATAATCTGTATATTTAACAAAACAAGGAAGAGTTCAACAAATAACAAAACTTTTGTTGACAATTATATACCAACTTCTGGTTTTGGAAGGCCCCTTGACACTTCATACACCAATATAATCTTTTTTAGCAAATAAGGAAAAAAAAATCTCAAACATGAAATATATCACTCACATTAAAAAATGAGTCGATGACCATACTTAGAGTATACACAAGTAGGTAGGTGACACCTGATATAAGAAAACATCAAGATTTAAGGGTCATTTACTAAACATTTACTCGGTAAGTGCTACCAGGTAATTTTCCTCGAGCATGACAAGGGCCAAGAATCTTACCTGGTAAGAAAATGATAAGGATGGAGAGTCTTACTCTATAAGTGAGGGAGACGACTCTTAGGGGTCGTTTACATAACGCTTACTCGGGCAAGCCTACGATGTCATTTTTAATGGTCTAAAATATCACCCGGTAAGGTAAGTGATAGTGTTAGAATTTAACCGGTAAGCACTTACCGATTTTTAATGGACTAAAATATCACCCGGTAAGGTAAGTTATAGTGTTGAATTTAACCGGTAAGCACTTACCGGGTAAGTGTTTGGGTAAACGACCCCTTAGGTGGCGTTTGGTTCGTGGAATGGAATTCGATGGAATTGGAATTCATCAAGGAATTTGACTTTGAATGAATTGGAATTGGAATTTGATGGAATTTGACCACGCATTTTGGTCGCGTTTGGTTGGATGGAATTGGAATTGGAATTGGAATTGGAATTGGAATCTGTTGGAAAGAAAATGAATTCCATAGGATACCCCGTGGAATTGTGAAATCCGTGTTTGAAGGAATTTGATGGAATCCGCAGGATTCCTTAGTTTTAACTATGTGAACCAAACAAGACTTTGGAATTTGGTCAATGGATTTGGACATTCCAATTCCATTGAATTCCATCCAATTCCGCGAACCAAACACCCCCTTAGTGTTGACTCCTTCCGGTAATCGCTTACCGAGTAAGCATTTGGGTAAACGGTCCCTTAGTGTTGACTCCTGCCGGTAAGCGCTTACCGGGTAAACGGCCCCCTAGTCTTTAATTTACATAAGTTGTGTAAATTAACAGAAAATACATATATACATATGTTATGTCATGACATCTTTTGGAAGAGAAAATACGTATTCCCTAGTTTTTGGCTTATTTGGATCTGCAAGACGGACAACCAGCGCACGATCACAACCCTAAATACAATGAAAAAACAAGTCTCACTCATTATTTTACCTCTGCAGTCTCAGGTTTACCACCTCTGCACCTCCATCTACATTTAGGCTAAGAAGAACAAAACTGGAAGGGCTGTATATAGAACATTTTATTATGACAATGGAAAACTTGATGATACTATTTACCTATAAAGGAAACAACAAAAAAACAAGATACTATTCAGATGTTCATTACTGATCCAAAAGGTCGACTAAAAATTGAAAACTTGATCATGAATTTACTAAACAATTTTTTTAAAATTAGATCAATACTTCCAATATTTCGTTATAAAACAAAGGGATGTGTGAATATTGTAGTTAGCACCTGCACCACTCAAAAGTCCAGTTACTTTTAGAAGCTAACGAAAATGAAAAGGTCATTATGGATTAATATGTGATTATAACATGCAAACTCTACCATATGTGAGTTCCCCTTCTTATCCACTCTACTACCAAAAGCAAACTCAGGTGCATTCATAATTTCATCATGAATAAAAGCAAACTCAGGTGCAGAAAAAAGTGAAGCTTGAAGAGCAACTTAAATGGCAGAGTGAACATTTTCAAGCTCTTGGAAGAAGCATATTAAAAGGTTATAGATAATTTACGCAAAATGAAAAAAGAATAGGATATGAGAAATCTACTTATTTTGATGAAATATCTACGATGGAAACAAAATGAGATTCTTAGATTAGACTTTCAGAAGATTGTTAGAGATGTGTAATCAATCTCTGACTCATGAAAATGATAAAAAAAAGTGTTTAGTTATGAAACTTCAATTGGCGACCAATGAGAAAGATGAAGGTATTGGGGTTTTGTGGAACTTGTTTAGTGAGAAAAAAATGTGTTTATAAAGATAAGGAATATAAGATTGGCCATTTGGAGGAATAAAATCAAGAACTCGGAAAATCCAGTAATTCTTCTTCTCTTAAAACTTTGTAGAAGATTCATAGTGAATATTCTCATCACAGTAAACTCCGAGAATCTACATGGAGTTCCCAATTTGAAAAAGTGGTGGGAGATCTGAATTCTTGGAGATTCGAGTTATAAAATAAAGTGGCCCGTTTGAAAGAGATTATATGTAACACCCGTACTTTCGTTCAGGACTTGCCTATATATATATATATGTATGTATGTATGTATGTCAATGCGTAGATGTGTGGTTAGTCTCTTAACTTTCAAAGTCATGGCTAACAGTCTGAAACAGTGAGTTGCACGACTTAGAGAGCGGGTTCCAAGCCGCGGAACTCTCTGGAGTGCAAGCCTTAGGGCACACACGCGACTTATGGCGCAACCTCCTAGCCGCGGCCAAAGTCGCGGGGCTACCTGCAGGTCCCCAAAACCCCTCTTTGCCCAACTTTTATCCATATTTTCATCCCCACTCGTTTTCTTCACAATTTTTGAGTAACTCAACACCCTCCTCACTTATTGCAAGAGTTTTGGTTGGTAAGCTCATTGATTTGTCATCAAATCATCATTCAAGACCATTTATTGAAGTGTTCATCAAGATCTCCACTCCTTGTCATCAAATCAACCACTATCTACATCTAGGGTTTTCTATTTTCTATGTTTTAACCAAAACCTAGATTGTGAGTTTCTAAACCCTTGTCAAAACTAGATACACATCATATTTCATCATCTATTATTGTCATTCATCCTTATTGAACTATTCATTCATAATACTTGGTTCTTGTGGATTTCTTTATGTGTAAGTCTAAGTCCTCATTATCGATGTGGGTGAGCTTTTCTAAACTGGCATTGAGACTATTTGACCTCAAATAAATGGGAAATATACTTGTATGGGTTGATTTCGGGTAATGGTCTATATGAGTGGTTTGACCTAATATTTGGGTTGTTGGATTATTAGATATTTGCACCATAATAAGTTGCTTATCATTGCTTGGCGAAGTTTACACTATGGGATTTGGAAGGAAATATTATTTGAACTACTCTGAAGTGGAGTTACGATTATGTTGATGCTAATTCATTCATATTAGCCTTGTAATAGACTATATGTAATGTGAGGAATGTACGTTCTAATATTTTACCCATGGTTGGTATTGTGAATATTCATGTGCATTATGTGCCTTGAGACCTACTAATGATACTGTTGGACAAACCAAGTCGGTAGACACTAGGAGGATACAGTCTTGGGTGCCACCATAAGGTATGTACCTAGACCTCCACCATTCGAGGTAATGCCATGGTTGTAGTCCTCGGGTGTGCCGGGCCTTTTGGATGCCACTCATGGTAGTTGGCATCAAGGTGTATTGACTCTTTGGGTGGAACTTGATTGATGCTATGGGTCTCCCCCGTTGACTCCACATTTAATGAACTTTGGTTAATCGCTGATAAGAATTGTGTTTGGATTTATATGTTATTTCTTGTACAAACTAACTAGGCTCTTTTGACCTAACACTTGTTTGGTGTCGATGTGTATATCAGGTTTTAGTGACACCGCTTCTAAGCTGGCTTAGTCGGTCCTTGGTGAGAGCTCGAGGAAGGTACTTGGGGCGCACTTTTGTGATGGCATTGATTGGATTATAGGCGACACCCTTTTTGTAATCTATTTTCTACTTTAGGAATTAGATTAGTTGGTTGTCGTTTATTTTCGTTAAATTATAACTGTAATTTAACAGGTTTATATTTCCCCATTTTTGGGAGGCTCTTGCTATGGCAATTTTCGTATATCACCTGTCCGTTTTTCGGATTTTTGTTATCCCTATTTTTAGGGTGTTACATTATAAAGAATTGAACGATTTTAACCCTCTTGATTTAAAGTTAAAATGGAGAAAGAGGAGTCTTGCAATCATGATGGTGGCAATGAAACCTACACTTTTGGAAGCCAAAAGGGTTAAGAAACACTGATTCTTAAAAATAATTTTTTTTGAAAAATCATTGAGTTCAAAGATATCGCATTGATTTAAACTATTGAACAGACATAAATCAAATTTGAAAACACTGATCACAAGTACAATCATAAACACTAATCTTTTGAACAAAACCCTAATAACATATACCCTCACCTTTTGATTTGCTATTGGATTAGGTTCAGAAGTGGGTGCTTCTTTACCTTCTCATCCTGATGTTGATAAAGGTGTGTTTGGTATTACTTTTTTACTCTAGGTGAATGTTTTAATATGTTCACAGATTATTAGATCTGATATTACTATTTTGTTCAAAAGATTAGTGTTTGATTTGCTTGAAATTTGATTTCTGTTTGTATCTGTAATTGCTAATAGATTTGTTAAAATTATTTTAACAAACCTGTTAGCAATTACAGAGACAAACATAAATCAAATTTCAAGCAAATCAAACACTAATCTTTTGAACAAAACAGTAATATCAGATCAAATAATCTTCGAACATATTAAAACATTCACCTAGAGTAAAAAAGCAATACCAAACACACCTTTATCAACATCAGGATGAGAAAGTAAAGGAGCACCCGCTTCTGAACCAAATCCAATAGCAAATGAAAATTATAATGGCCACAAGAAGCAGGAATGCAGCGACACTAAAAATTCATTTTCAACAAAAATAGTAAAAACAACCATTGCCTACAAATTTGAAGCCAAATTGAGAGCCTACCCATTTGTACATGTGAACATTGATAGAACCTACGTGTTTGAAGGACATTGAAGCAGGAAAACTAAAAAATCAAGTGAAATTTAAAAAACCCTAAAAGTTGAACCTACCTGGGCTGCTGATGGAGATCGTGAATAGCAAAGAGAATGGGAGCCGAATATTTGATATTTGAATCATCTGTCGAAGGTCGAATGATGAAATTGGGTATGAAGAAACTGAGCAGGAAGAAAGCAAAGTCTGAGCCATCGTTCTTTGAACTGGGTCTGAAGCCATGTCGTTTAAATTTTGAATATTTGAATTTGAATTTACAAGTGGGAGAGTGAAACACGTATGGTATAAAACCTCTGCAAAGGTGAAACCTGCTTCAATCGAAAAGTCAGAACTTCTCATAATAAAGTCATGCATTCTTCACTTGTACATCTCGCATTACAACTTGTAATCCATAGTTTTTTAAAAATCATGCATAAAAAGGTGGTACCTCATGCTTTGTGACTTGTATTTAAGAGTTTGATGTGAATGCATTATAAGGTAACACCTGTAAATTCCGGCCAGTAAAATTGAATCTTTGGGATAATAGCTATTCGATATCGTGGAATTTTACCTCTAACGCCTCACCTATCGAATCCTTTAATCACATCAAGAGAATTTCACGTAAAAGTCGAGATTTCAGGCTCTGGGTAGGTGGAGCGACTATGCCCGACGACTGTGACAGTGTCACTGTCGCCGAGGGCACCGTCGCAAGGGAGAGAGGTGTCTCGATACAAGTCTGGCTATAGTGCCAACGATTGTGCCCTCGACACTATCGCGTGGCACAGTCGCATGCGGTCACCAGGGCTCTTAAATGCCCAATTTTCCAGCCCCCTCTCCTCATCTCCTCACTTCTACCTCTTCACCTTTCTCTCCCAAATCATTTCCCCACTTCCAATTGCAAAACCTAACTTATTTTGAGGCCATTTCCTTGGGTTTTAAAGTATTTCTTCATCATCAAACTTGTGACTTCAACCTCAAGTGATAGATCAAGTGTTCTTCCTCATCTCTCGAGATTTCTAGATTTTGGGGTTTTGCTCAAAATCTAAGTGGTGAGTTATACTTCTCTTTTCTAGATCTTTTTTATAAGTTATAAACGTTCCATAGATGACTCCCTAATGTTTATATTTCTCAAATTTTGGTGTGGATGATTTTGGAGAAATTGGGTCAAAATTAGGGTTTTGACCAAAATGGAGATTTTGATACACAATGTTTGGGGAATGATTCTAAATGGTTGTGTAACACCCCGTTTCTTCAAAGACCTTTCTTAAAACCTTGGTATTGTATGATTACTTTTCTAGGTCAAGTGTGTTCGTACATGTGTCTATATTCGTGTATAGTTATACACTTACGTGGTTTTATGCTTTTATGCTCTTAGAATATCTTTGTGCACTCTCGTATCTAGTTGCATGCATACGTGTTTTGTGTCGATTTAGAGAATCCTACACCTTAGATTACCATCCTTGACTTTTAAACTTTCATCCCGAAACTTTGGTAATGAATAGAATTCGATAAGGGAGCGAGCTTGAGATTTTTGGCGATGGCATCGAGCGAACAATGGGGAGAGGGCTGAGGGCAACATTGACCAACGACAATGCCCTGGGCAAAGTCGCCTGGGTCAATGTTGCGGGTAGGGTCCAGGATTTTTCCTTGGTTTGACCATTTCGGCAGAGAGGTGACAGCGGGGTGCGACTTTGCCCCGACGACAATGCCAGGGGCAATGTCACACGGTCAATGTCGAAGACGGGATCGAAGGGGCAATGCATTAAAGTCCATTTTAGAAGCAAACAACCGCATTTATCACACTCAAAACTTTCTGAATCATTCCTCCCTCACTTTGGGCGATTTTTCACTCTTTCTTCCCTTCTCCCTTCTCATTTAATACCCTCCACAAGATCTACCATCAAGTGCTTGGTAGTTGATCATTAGAGATTAACCCTTAGTGCCATTATAGCTCCAAGTGAAGTCAAATCATCACTGATTCATCCATTTTAGGGTTTTCTCCTTACAAACCCTAGATTGTGAGTTTCTACTCCTTAAATGTTTATTAACTCAACACTACTTGCAATATTCCCACATTAAATACATATATGTCATTTATTTGGATTTTAACCCAACTTCTAGGGTTTCACCTGGCAAACCCTAAATGAGGCGTATTATTCATAGACTATGATTATTCACTTTTATGTCTACTATATGTATCTGGATCTTGGATTTCCTACTTGTATAATTGAAATATGAGGAAACCCTTGTTTCTTTGAGTCTGATCTAACTGCTGATAAGTTTGTGGTAACATGGTGTAAGTAATTATAACCACTTACGACTTTGTGTATGGGAACTTGAGAAATGTGATACCTTGAGAAGTAAAGGTGAATTGTTATTCTGACAAAAGAGGTTATGTTCATGTGGTAGTGATTATGGCATTTGCATGTAGAAAAGAGGGATATATGTGGCTATAACTATTTACCTAAATGTGATCACCTGATAGGAATGTAAACACTACTCCTTGTGCACGAGGAGGTAGTCATACGCTTTATTGGACCCTTTTGTGTTGGTCCTTGCGGTTTACTAGAGAGTAGGCAATAGGGGGTCGTGATCCCTTGAGGTGTAACTCGTCTAGAATTGGATAGGCAATAATGTCCCGTAAGACCTTGAGGTGTAACTCGACGGAGTAGGCAATAAAGGTAACGGATATGGTTTGAGGTTGTGATGTCTCGATGGCATGGGAACTAGGACTGGGACATGAGGTGTAATCCAATAACATCATGGGTGACTCCACTCCCGTGTACATGTCACCCCGATGGGAACGGGTCTCCCCCGGGTTATCTCTTATATGTTTATGTTCAGGTTCGAGAACCTGGTTGCGGTGAAATTAGTTGCTTGTGAGGCAAAGGAGTTCAGTAACACGATTATTGTTTTATAATATCTTGTTGTGATTTATATAACTTATGAAATCTCACTAGGCTTCGTCCTAACACTTGTTGTGGTTGTTGTTTCCTCACAGATCCTACTCGTGGTGGAAATTAGGTTGTCGGGCTTGTCAACCGGGCACGTAGGAGTTCTCGAAGTGCCTGTCTTTTGAGGATTTTTGTGAAGAGAGATTTTAGCGAAATCGCAGCACCCCTTTTAATCTAGTTTAGAATTGATTCTAGATTAAGGAGGATGTTGTAATATGTAACACCCTAAAAATAGGGATAACAAAAATCCGGAAAACGGACAGGTGGTATACTAACATTGCCATAGCAAGAGCCTCCAAAAAATGGGGAATATATAAATATAACCTGTTTAATCACAACTGTAATTTAACGGACAAATAACAACAACCAACTAATCTAATTTCTACTTCTAGAAAAGAGATTACAAAAAGGGTTGTCATCTATAGACCCAAACGGACTATATCCAAAAGTATAACGCGTCCATGTGCAATTCCCCAAGCTCTCACCCCAAAGCTACTAAACCTGCTTAAGACCGCCACCACCAGAACCTGAGATACACATCGACACCAAACAAGTGTTTGGCCAAAAATCCTAGTGAGTTGAACAATAATAAGCATGCATGATCAGTTACAATTCTTATCAGCAGTTAACCAGAGTTCAACTAATGTGGAGTCAATAGGGGAGACCCATAGCACCAATCAAGTCCCACCCAAGAGTCGATATACCTTAATGCCCTTAACAAGGAACACCCTAAAGGCCCGACCCACCCGAAGACTATCGCTCAGAAAATTCCCCGAGTGGCGGAGGTCTAGGCACATACCATCACAGTGGCGCCCGAGACTATATCCTCCTAGTGTACTGACTTGGTTCGTCCACATAACATTTATAAGGGGTCTTTTAGATATATTGCAATCTGCATATTTCAATACCAACTACGAGTATGACATCACCACCTTATCCTCATAATGTCCAACAAAAGACCCAATGTAAATCATGCTCATTATGCATATAATCATAACACCAAATTAGTGTTCCAACTAGAATTATCACCATGCCCATATATGCATACATTTTAACATAACAAGGTACCCACATTATGTATCCATGAAACAAATCCCAAGTAATGATACATATAACAATAATCATGGCACCTCACCAATATACATATTTCCAACTATTTTCACCAAGAAAACCCAAATACTTGAACACCTAAAGATAAGATAACAAATAGAAGATCATGATGTGTATCTAGTTTTAACAAAGGTTTAGTAAACTCACAATCTAGGTTTTGAACCCAAAACCTAGAAAATATGGAAACCCTAGAAGTTGGAGAAGATGAGGAGTGAGATTCTTGAAGAACACTTCAATGAGAACACTTGGATGAAGCTTGATGACGACTTAATGCTCCCAACCACCCAAAAGCTTAGAAGTAAATGTGGTAGATGAAGAAACCCTAAAAATCGCCTCTAAGAAAAGCTCTCCCGTTTTTGTAAAGAGTTCCAGTGTGAAATAAGACTGCCCAAGGTGTTTTAAAAATGACCAGACCACGCGGGCGATAGTGCCCGACGATAGTGCCAAGGGCACTATCGCGGGTCACAATCGCGAACACCCACCCACTCACGGTACACTTTGGGCGATAGTGCCCCTGGCGATAGTGCCAGGGCACTATCGCATGGCACAATCGCTGGAAACCCCAGCCCGCGGTACCATGTGGGCGATAGTGCCCTCCGCGATGGTGCCAAGGCACAATCGCGGGGCACAATCGCCGGCCTCCCAACTCGGCCCAAAAACTTAACCGAAAACGATCATGAGCACAAGATTTGAATGATTAAAGGTGGTAAATCAATATATGCCATTTTATCATAACCTATGATCATAAAATGCACATAGAGACACATATGCACACATAACAAAAATTAATGCATTAAAGGAGACAAAATACTTACCTTAAAATTTTACGGGTGTTACAATCCTCCCCACCTAACCGGGATTTCGTCCCCGAAATCTTACTCTAAGTAAACAAGTGAGGATAACGCTTTTTCATATCATCTTCCGACTCCCAAGTAATGTTAGCACCACGATGGTGCTTCCATTGCACTTTCACCATAACCACGTCTTTATGCCTCAACTTTTTCACTTTTGATTCCAAAATCGATTCCGGTTCTTCCACACAACGATTCCCATTGTCCACCCGAATCTCCGACAACGGAATCACGCTTTCCTCTTCGGCTAGACACTTCCGCAGATAACACACGTGAAATGTGGGATGTATACCATCCATTTCCGGCGGTAAATCCAACCGATAGGCTTGCAACCCAATCTTCTCCAAAATAACAAACGGTCTAAGGAAACGAGGACTAAGCTTCCCACGCTTCCCGAAACGTATGATCCCCTTCCACGGAGACACCTTCAACATAACCCGATCACCCACTTGAAACTCCACCGGCCTTCTCTTCTTGTCCGCATAACTCTTTTGTCGGTCTTGCGCCGCCTTTAGTCGTTCTCGAATCTCCTTCACCTTGTCCGCCGTCTCTTGCACTATTTCTGGCCCGACGAATTGCTTTTCGCCCGCTTCTAACCAACAAACCGGGGTTCTGCACTTCCGTCCATACAAAGCCTCGAACGGTGCCATTCCGATACTAGAATGGTAACTGTTGTTGTACGCGAACTCCACCAACGGTAGATGTGAATCCCAACTTCCCCCGAAGTCTATCACACACGACCTCAACATATCTTCTAAGGTCTGGATTGTCCTCTCACTTTGGCCATCTGTTTGAGGATGGTATGCCGTACTCAGATTCAATCTAGTACCCAACTCATTTTGCAAGCTAGCCCAAAAGTTCGAAGTGAAGCGACTATCCCGATCCGATACTATAGACTGCGGAACTCCGTGCCTTGACACCACCTCGTCGATATACAGTTTAGCCAATTTCTCCATTGGCAAAGTCTCTCGCATCGCAAGAAAATGCACACTCTTGGTTAACCGATCCACGATCACCCAAATGGTATCGTGACCGCGCAAGGTCTTCGGTAGTTTGGTTACAAAATCCATAGTGATGTTGTCCTATTTCCACTCGGGAATAGACAACGGTTGCAAACTCCCATACGACCTTTGATGTTCCGCCTTGACTTGGAGACAAGTGACACATTTCTCCACATAACTAGCCACATCTAACTTCATCACCGACCACCAATACATTAGCTTCAAATCTCTATACATCTTGGTGCTACCGGGATGTATAGAATATTTCAACTTATGCGCTTCTTCGAGAAGCAACTTCCGATTTCCTCCCAACTTCGGTACCCAAATCCGTCCTTGAAAAAGCTTGAGTCCACGCCCGTCTTCCGTTAAGAGCTCCCTTTGTTTCACCATGACCTCATCTTTGAGGTTCTCTTCCTTGAGAGCTTCCTCTTGGCTTGCTTTAACACTTTCCAACAAACTTGACACCACATCGATCCTTGTAAGAGACATTTTGACGCCATCACCATGACTCCTTCGGCTCAATGCATCCGCCACCACATTGGCCTTACCGGGGTGATAGAGTAGGTCACAATCGTAATCTTTCAAAAGCTCTAGCCATCTCCTTTGTCGCATGTTGAGTTCCTTTTGGTCGAAGATATACTTGAGACTTTTGTGATCCGTGAAAAGAGTACACTTGGTCCCGTACAAGTAGTGTCGCCACAACTTTAACGCAAAAACTACCGCCGCTAATTCCAAATCATGAGTCAGATAGTTCTTCTCATGATGCTTTAATTGTCGCGACGCGTAGGCTATTACTTTCCCCCTTTGCATTAATACGCACCCAAGCCCCATCATGGAAGCGTCACTATACACCACAAAGTCTTCCGATCCCTCGGGTAGGGACAAGATCGGAGCTTCACACAACTTCCTCTTGAGCGTCTAAAACGCTCGCTCTTGAGCATCGGTCCAAAGAAACTTGACGTTCTTCCTTGTAAGAGAAGTGAGCGGTGTAGCCGTCTTTGAGAAGTCTTGAATGAAACGCCTGTAGTAACCCGCTAAACCCAAGAAGCTTCGGATCTCCGTCGGACTTGTTGGGGGTTCCCAACTCATCATTGCCTCGATCTTTGCCGGATCCACCTTTACCCCGTCCTTTGATACCACATGCCCCAAGAATTGTACCTCTTGGAGCCAAATTTCGCACTTTGAGAACTTCGCGAATAGCTTCTCCCTCCTTAGAACTTCCAATACTTCCCGTAAGTGTTATCCATGTTCGGACTCATCCTTTGATTATATCAGAATATCGTCGATGAAGACGATCACGGATTTATCCAAGAATGGGCGACACACACGGTTCATCAGATCCATGAATACGACCGGAGCGTTGGTTAAGCCAAACGACATCACCAAGAACTCATAATGACCGTATCTCGTCCGGAAAGCCGTCTTCAGAATATCTTCGTTCTTCACTCTCACTTGATGATAACCGGACCGAAGATCAATCTTTGAGAAGCATCCCGCTCCTTGGAGTTGATCGAAGAGGTCGTCGATGCGAGGTAGCGGGTACTTGTTCTTCACCGTGACTTTGTTTAGCTCCCGATAATCTATGCACATCCGCATGGATCCATCCTTCTTCTTCACGAACAGAACCGGTGCTCCCCAAGGTGACGAACTTGGTCGAATGAAACCCTTCTCCAACAACTCTTGAAGTTGCGCCATCTTTTCCTTCATCTCTGTCGGTGCCAAACGATAAGGAGCACGAGCTATCGGAGCCGCTCCCGGTGTGAGATCAATCTGAAACTCCACTTGCCGTTCCGGCGGTAATCCGGGTAAGTCTTCCGAAAAGACGTCCGGATAATCTTGAACCACATCCACATCTGCTACCGACTTCTTTTCTTTCTTTACGTCCACTACATAGGCCAAGTACGAAGGGTAGCCCTTCGTTAAAAGCTTGCGAGCCTTAAGAGACGAAATAATAGGATTATTCCCTTTTCCTTTCTCCCCATAAATGGTAGCCACCCCATTTTCCGGTAATGGTACTTGGATCATCTTTTTGGAGCAAAAGATGTCCGCTTTATGCCTTACTAACCAATCCATGCCTATGACTACATCAAACCCTCCTATAGTCATAGGTAGTAAATATACTCCGAAAGAATTTCCATCGATCTCTAGAGTGCAATCACGAAAACGGTCACGAATGATCACTTGATCCCCATTAGCTATTTCTACAACTAACGCGTCAGAAAGGACACTTATAGGGGTGGAGAATTGTTTACAGAAAGTATCAGACACAAAGGAACATGTAGCACCCGAATCAAACAAGATGCGAGCAGGCATGGAGTTTACTAGAAACGTACCCGAAACGACATCTGCGGTCTCCTTCGCCTCCTCGGTAGTCATCCGGAAAGCTCGACTCGGTGCTCTTGGTGGTTGCTCGACCCTAGCCGTCGAACCCACAGAATTTCCACCACTTCCTCCAACTAGTCTCGGGCACTCTCGCTTCATATGCCCCGGCTCTCCGCATTCATAACATACTGACCCACGTAGGGAACACTCTCGAGTCGTGTGGTTTTTCTTACCACACTTGGTACACCCGGCTGGACCGGAAAGAGTTCTTGTAGCGCACGACCCCGAGTGCTTTGACCTGTACTTGTGGCACCACCGATCTTCACGGCGTTGATCACGCGGCCTCCCGCTTACAAAGGGTCTTGATTGACGAACGGACCCAGATGGCCCTTCCCACTTCCGCTTCTCACCAACGAACCTCTTCTCATCCCTTTCCGAAATGATGTCGTCCTCAATGAGTAAGGACTCCTCGATGATCTCTTGTAGGGTCGAACACTTAGCATTTCTTATATCCGTCCGCATTCCGGCCGGTAAACCCTGTTGATAAGCCTTAATCTTTGACTTTTCATCGGGGACCAGATGTCCCACCAAGTTTAGTTTCTCCAAAAAGAGCTTGGAGTAGCCGGCAACAGTCATATTCCCCTTCTTCAGATTTCGGAACTCTCGTTCCAACTTGTCCACCGAGCGCTTACTACAGTACTTGTCCATAATATTTTCCTTGAACACTGACCAAGTTAACTTAGCCAGAACTTCCGGGATGAGGGCGGATCGAGTGAGATTCCACCAAATCAACGCCTCCCCCCGAAGTAGTTGGGAAGCAAACTTGACCCGTTGAGAAGGGTCACACTCACTTGCCTCGAAGGCCATCTCCATTTCTTTGAGCCAATACATACAAGCAACTGGGCTATCGGAACCCGCAAACTCCTTAGGATGACACCCTAGAAACGTCTTGTAGGTGCACCATTTTGTCTTTGTTCTGATTCCCTCGGCGGATGGTTCTTCGACCGTCACTACAATCGGTCCACCTGACCCCACAACAACATTTTCAGCCATAGTCTCGGGTTGACGATTACTGACGTCTCGATCCTCTAGAAGTTTCATGAAAAACTCCTGTTGCTGGGTCATGGCCGAAGTCATGGCCAACTGTTGTTGAGCCAAAGCCGCATTCATGGCCAACATCATGCTATCCCGAAGCCGGGTCTCCATGGTAACTTCCTCCAAGATGGCGTTACCTGCGTTGAGGTTCCGGCGCGAAATATGCTCAGGCCCTGCTCCCAATATTCTGGGTATGGGGATGTCATCGGAGGTTATCCCCACCGGGGGTCGTACCACTGTAGATTCCACTTCTGGTTGACCTTCAGGCATGTTCGGTAATCTACTTCGAGTGCTTACCATAACAATCTGCCATACATGTACGAGAAGTAGGTTGAGAAATGACTAAGCGAGTTGAACTCATTGTACGTACTACTACTTTCATCAATTATCATAATAACAGTAAACCAAGTATGCTCACGTAACAATGCATTCATAATAGCAGTAGCTAAGTGAAATTATGAACGAACCATACACAAGAATTCTTGTCACCATCATCACAACTTTCAATTAAAGTAATTCCGTAATCCTAACGCTCTCCCCACCTAGGATTTCTACCCCAAGTGGACAGTGAGGTCATAAAGTCTAAAGCTTAAGTCTAGATATGCTAACCAATACCTAGTTCACTTAAACTAAAACTCTGATACCAACTTGTAACACCCTAAAAATAGGGATAACAAAAATCCGGAAAACGGACAGGTGGTATACTAACATTTTCATAGCAAGAGCCTCCCAAAAATGGGGAATATATAAATATAACCTGTTTAATCACAATTGTAATTTAACGGACAAATAACAACAACCAACTAATCTAATTTCTACTTCTAGAAAAGAGATTACAAAAAGGGTTGTCATCTATAGACCCAAACAGACTATATCCAAAAGTATAACGCGTCCATATGCAATTCCCCAAGCTCTCACCCCAAAGCTACTAAACCTGCTTAAGACCGCCGCCGCTAGAACCTGAGATACACATCGACACCAAACAAGTGTTAGGCCAAAAAGCCTAGTGAGTTGAACAATAATAAGCATGCATGATCAGTTACAATTCTTATCAGCAGTTAACCAGAGTTCAACTAATGTGGAGTCAATAGGGGAGACCCATAGCACCAATCAAGTCCCACCCAAGAGTCGATATACCTTGATGCCCTTAACAAGGAACACCCCAAAGGCCCGGCCCACCCGAAGACTATCGCTCAGAAAATTCCCCGAGTGGCGGAGGTCTAGGCACATACCATCACAGTGGCGCCCGAGACTATATCCTCCTAGTGTACTGACTTGGTTCGTCCACATAACATTTATAAGGGGTCCTTTAGATATATTGCAATCTGCATATTTCAATACCAACTACGGGTATGACATCACCACCTTATCCTCATAATGTCCAACAAAAGACCCAATGTAAATCATACTCATTATGCATATAATCATAACACCAAATTAGTGTTCCAACTAGAATTATCACCATGCCCATATATGCATACATTTTAACATAACAAGGTACCTACATTATGTATCCATGAAACAAATCCCAAGTAATGATACATATAACAATAATCATGGCACCTCACCAATATACATATTTCCAACTATTTTCACCAAGAAAACCCAAATACTTGAACACCTAAAGATAAGATAACAAATAGAAGATCATGATGTGTATCTAGTTTTAACAAAGGTTTAGTAAACTCACAATCTAGGTTTTGAACCCAAAACCTAGAAAATATGGAAACCCTAGAAGTTGGAGAAGATGAGGAGTGAGATTCTTGAAGAACACTTCAATGAGAACACTTGGATGAAGCTTGATGACCACTTAATGCTCCCAACTACCCAAAAGCTTAGAAGTAAATGTGGTAGATGAAGAAACCCTAAAAATCGCCTCTAAGAAAAGCTCTCCCGTTTTTGTAAAGAGTTCCAGTGTGAAATAAGACTGCCCAAGGTGTTTTAAAAATGACCAGACCACGCAGGCGATAGTGCCCGGCGATGTGCCAAGGGCACTATCGCGGGTCACAATCGCGAACACACACCCACTCACGGTACACTTTGGGCGATAGTGCCCCTGGCGATAGTGCCAAGGCACTATCGCGTGGCACAATCACTGGAAACCCCAGCCCGCGGTACCATGTGGGTGATAGTGCCCTCCGCGATGGTGCCAAGGCACAATCGCGGGGCACAATCGTCGGCCTCCCAACTCGGCCCAAAAACTTAACCGAAAACGATCATGAGCACAAGGTTTGAATGATTAAAGGTGGTAAATCAATATATGCCTTTTTATCATAACCTATGATCATAAAATGCACATAGAGACACATATGCACACATAACTAAAATTAATGCATTAAAGGAGACAAAATACTTACCTTAAAATTTTACGGGTGTTACATAATATTATTGTCCCATTATTTTGCAAACTTTATGTTGCAAACCAACCCATCTTTATGTGGGTCTTTAGTTGTCTATATTTTGGGTTTGTCTTGTTGAAAGTTTTTATCTACAGGATATTTGGACCTTTGTGTTTTTAGACGCTATATTGCCGAAATTTCGAGTTTTTATTTCACCTAATTTTTAGGGTGTTACAGGTTGAATATGGATATTTATGGTTGGACACTTGTGGATTTAGGTTTTTGGAAAATTTGGCTTGTGGATTCGAGTTCTTTCAAGGAAGCTCAAGTTGGGGTAAAATCTAGATTTAGCCTAAATCTAGCAAGGTGAGTTCAAGTTGATTTGTGAAAACTATGTACATGCCAAAATGCTTATTTTGATATACTGAAATGTTTTCCTTGCCATCTATCAAATGTGGTTATTATTCAATGAGTTTTGCATCGTAGTATCATGAGTTTGTAAATCTTGAGAAATGCTCTTATTTGGGATGTTTAGACACTAAATCATAATTGTGGGTCTTTTGTTGAATTTTCCTATAAATGGAGGTTATTCCAATATAAATATACTTTAGTGTATTTGGATCGAAAAAAGCATATTGTTATGATTTGGGACATTTTGGAAATGTAAATGACATGGTTTCTATTGGAAAATAGTCAGTCTCAATCAATGAAGAGTTTTGGGATTTTGGGCATTTTGATAAATAAAACATAAGTGTTGGTGTTTTAATGATTTATCTTATGGAAGTAAACCTTTGAGTATAAATGTATTTCAGTGTGAGTTTTGGGAAAAATGTTTGATTTTGTGTTATGAGACGTTTGCTTGAAAGAATAAATAGTATAAACTCATATGGAAAATGATTTGTTCCAATTTAAACTGTGTCAAAGTTTATTTATGTATTTTGGAAACGCGTGTTGTGTAAACATGGGTCGATTGCGTTTTATGACTTCTGTCAAAGTGGCTAATTGATTTGTGGAGCTCTAGCTAGTTTGTGACTCAAATGAGTCTTGGGGGCATTTGCCCAGTTTTATTGGCTCGATGAGGAGTTTTGACCTTATGACACATCTAATCGCGAGTTGATGGGAATTACGTGTTTTGAGTGCATTATCATTTATTTGAGTTATGTAATATTTTAGACTGTAATGCATTGGATCCATAGGCATATGTGTCGGTTTGTAGGGGATGAACATCCCCGTTTGACACGTGGAATAAGCATGAGGGCTTAATGGGTAATAGTTGTGGACTTTAAAGTCGGGCAATGACCAACGACCAATGTACCAAGAAATAGGCATGGGGTCAAGATGGGTAATAGTTGTGGACTTTAAAGTCGGGCAACGGCCAACGACCATTAATTGTAATTTCTTGTGAATGAGTGAAATCTATAGTTAATGGGATGACCATTGATTCGTAGTAGAGCTCTTAAACATGTATATGTAACTTACTTTTGTGTTCTGTCACATCCAATGGAATCAGGTCTCCCCCGTCACCGAGAGGTGTTGTTTTGGGTATTGTATTTTAGTATCCGTGTTTTCAGTGAGGTTTATCCATGATTTATGGGTTGAGTATTGTGTCTCATCCGTGTTTTGGGTGTTTCGGGGAATAATTTTAGCCGCATTTTTTTTTATAAATTTGAAGTTCAATTTCTATTCACGTTTTGAGTGAGTTTTGGGTTGGATTTACGTTATGAAGGAATGCTCTATGTTGGGGTATTTGTGTTTAAAAATATGTGTTATTGAAAAACGAGTCGTTTAATAGATAAGGTAAATGTATTTTGGAAACTTTATGATTTAAACAACATTTTTTTTCCTTTTGACAATATATTTATTCATATTGAAAACTCTTGAACTCACTAGGCATTAGCCTAACTTTTTATTTGTCGGCATGTGCATCAGGTTCCGTTTTGGGATTAGTTCTAGCGACACTGTGAAGTGATGAGTGCTAGTTGTGTGCTCGAAGAAGTGAATAGCTTGGTGAAGTCTTCCGCATTTACTTTGGATATAACGATTGTCATTGGGTTTTAGTAACACCCGTTCCAATTATATACCATATATGAGAGTTAAATTGTGTTTATTGGAGTCAAAACTTAAAATGTTGTTTTAGGAGATTCGTTTGTTGATGTATTTAGAAAATTTTAAATTAGTTGTTATATTTATATTTGAGGGTGTTACAAGTTGGTACCAAAGTTTAAGTTTGAGAGAATTAGGTATTGATTTTGGATGCCTAGACTCAAAATATCGTTCTTATAAGTGACTGAAAGTGAAATTGCACCATTAGGTACCTTAAGATATGATATTTTGGGGTTGATTGAGTCATTAGAAACGGGAAACTTGTCGAGGATAGTGAGGATGATCATGTAAGGTACGTTCATATAGGCACCTGACCAGTGTTATGGTGAACCAACATGTTACATGTGTATGCTTGAACTACCTTGGTATGATGACCGTTGGGGTAGTGAGAAAGTTTCTAAGTGAGTAACCGATGGAATAGTTGATGTTTATAGTTTTGTCATTTTGGAGTGATGGTTAAGCACGATGAATACACTAAGTTGACCATTTTTGGGCCGGAGTTATTGGTTTAATTAGAACCATAGGCTTATTGAATTGACTTCATTTCAAGAAGAAATTGGAAAGTTAACCAATCTAGTGTGATTATTTAAGATGTTAGAGCATCCGGACGACGATAGTATGGCTATGAGATTGAGGAGCGTGGTTCTAAGACATTGAAATGCCGACCAAAATATATGTACGGAATTTATTTCTGAAATAAGTTTGCACCAATTAATTCTCATGTTTCTCAAATCATAAAGTGAAATACATTATGAGGTTTTGGAAAAATGTGTAGCACGCACCAGATTTTAAACCGTGAGTTTAAACTATAAACATGCATGAAATTGTTTTATTGCACGCGGTTGCAAGTTTTTATTGAAAATCCCTTCATCCCCGTTTTTGCGTCTAACGCTATTTTCGGATATTGTAACATCCGTGTTTTAATGTTATTTAGGGTGATGGGCAAGTAACTGTGAAATTTTAACCTTGACATTGGATTTCCTTCACGTATGTTAAGGTTCTAAAGGAAAGGTTATTCCCATGTTCTTGCGTCTGAGTTTTCTTGGAAATTTTAGTCTGTACGAGTTGTGTTGAGTTTTATAGGGTATTATTTCACGACGTTTCTCGACGCGTGAGTGAACTTTGAAATGCGTAAGTTTTAATTATGTAGCGTGTAAATTTACGTGTTTATTAAGCGTCGTGTCTTATGCAAGTTTTGTTGCAAGGTGTTAATTTACTTTACATTGCGATAAAAGGGAAACTCTTAGAATTATGACATTTTAGTCATAACTTCATTTTATGCCTTGGTGTTAGAATTATGGCACCGCTTGATTTTCTTTTGTGTCATTGGATTTTATGAAAATTTAGTTGGGTCTTGTGGATTTTTATTTTACGATATTTTGCGTCGCATAAGTGAATTTTGAAACACGTATACTTGCATTATTGTGTGTGTTAACTTATGAGTCTTT
This sequence comes from Arctium lappa, assembly GCA_023525745.1. NCBI lineage: Eukaryota > Viridiplantae > Streptophyta > Magnoliopsida > Asterales > Asteraceae > Arctium > Arctium lappa. The sequence continues at coordinate 11,448,706 of CM042054.1, read as the reverse complement.
GTTTAATATTTCGTCTCATATGGGTTTGCACATGTCCTTTCGTAACCGTAAAAGACGTTTTGAGAGTTTTATTGATGAATGTTATCTCACATGTTATTTTGGGAAGTTTCAATGTCGTGTGGTTTCCCTTTTGGGTTTTATGCAAGATTATTTCGTTGTATGCTATTTAACCTTTAAATTGATTTACGCTTTTGTGCGAGTAAGCATGTGAAAGATCTTTAAAGGTTCGATTGAACTTCTGCTTTATACCTTCTTCAGTTGTTGATTCTATTGTTATCGTCTCACGCAATGCATTATATTGATTTACTGGTATACATGATTTTATAGCCACCATTTTTTTGGACAAGTGCATTTTATTCGTGTGGTCCAAGGTTTGAAAACGGATTAAGAATTTATTTACTTTTGACCAAGTCGCATGCACCTATCGTTTTACTAAGCTTGGGGAAATGAACTGATATATGTGGGTCTTGTTGGAAATTTTACTCCATGACATTTCGTGGTTTAAAGGAAATAATTTTTAACTAGAAATTGTGAAGTTCTTCTTTTGGAGTTTGTACGAACATTGTTGCACATGTTTTAGTGTAGGAAATTATTTTCACGTACACGGTATAAATTAATGCATGCTAGGACCATAGTGGTCCGTTTGAAAATTTTGTTACACATCTTTTGTTATCGCCAGTTTTAACATGGGTGGTAATCAAATAGTTTTGAAATGGTTTTATATGTGTGACGTTTGCGACAACTTTGCACACCTACCAAGTAAACGGTAGTGGATTTTCATACGTGCGACTAATTATTATAAAGCTATTGCATTCGAAGGTTTTATAAAATTTCGACTTGGCATATTAATTTGAAAAACCTTGAACTCATTAGGGTTATAGATTTAAACCCCTATCATGAAAGGAGTTGTAATTAGGGGCTAGAGGAGTCATTGAGAATTGAAGCGTCGGATGATCTGACTTGTGGTCAGTTTGAATTTTGGGTTTTAGTTTATGAATCGTTGCACGCATGAAAATCGAGGCATTAGAATTATGCATTCCCCAGTTATGTAAGCGATAAATCTTTCCCTTTCGGTAAAATTTCGAGTTAAAACCTTATGCGGCTGTCTAAGTGTGGTTGGATTTGAACTGGTGGGCTAACTAAGCGGCGACATGTTATGTGTCGATGGTGTACCATTTTTATGGGCATTCAGGAATATTGAGGATGTTATGGTGTGTTTGTAAAGTTGTATGTTCGGAATTTTCAGTTCCATATTAGGTGTCAACTTTAAATCTTTTTGGGGATCAGCTCAGTGCAAGCCGACTTGTTTTTCGTTTGAGGTTAGTGACCTTTGGAATGTTTGGAAGTATTCCCGTTGGATTATGAGAAATGTTAGCCTCACGGTGGTGGAACTTAAAGGAAATTAGATGTGGGTAATTAAGTGTTGATCCGTATGATTTTCTTGATATGGTAAATTTCGGAAGTTCTTTGGGATGATGTTGGTCATTGGAATACGGATTCAGAATCGTGTTGAGCTGTACTGAGTGAGTCAATGAGAAGTGGAGGTCAAGAGCGGCCCTTGAGGTAGTACGTGTCACCTAAGGTTGGGAGGCAACCGAGATCGAATTGTTAGAAATTGCTCCAGTACGGTCGATGTTCATTCTAGTATGAGAGTAATGTATAAATACAAATATTGGATGGCAGAGTCTACACGAAAATCGGTATGGCAGCTCGTCAGGAGGTTGACAGGGTTTTAGCCCAAGGATGAAATGGGCTAGAGACAACCCTTGGAAAGGGAGGCGGTCGTTGTAGGAGAATGACATCTTTGAGGTCTATGGATAGTTGTCACCTTTTGGGGACCGAGGGAACCTAATAAGTGTTGAGAGTGGTAATGAAATATCTAGGGTGAGAAATAGATTTCGAGGACGAAATCATTCTAAGGTTGGGAGGATTGTAACACCTGTAAATTCTGGTCAGTAAAAGTGAATCTTTGGGATAATAGATATTCGATATCGTGGAATTTTACCTCTAACGCCTCACCTATCGACTCCTTTAATCACATCAAGAGAATTTCACGTAAAAGTCGAGATTTCAGGCTTTAGGCAGGTGGAGCGACTATGCCCGACGACTGTGACAGTGACACTGTCGCCGAGGGCACAGTCGCAAGGGAGAGAGGGGTCTCGATACAAGTCTGGCGATAGTGCCAGCAATTGTACCCTCGGCACTATCGCGTGGCACAGTCGCATGGAGTCACCAGGGCTCTTAAATGCCCGATTTTCCAGCCCTCTCCTCATCTCCTCACTTCTACCTCTTCACCTTTCTCTCCCAAATCGTTTCCCCACTTCTCATTGCAAACCCTAACTTATTTGGAGGCCATTTCCTTGGGTTTTAAAGTATTTCTTTATCATCAAACTTGTGACTTCAACCTCAAGTGCTAGATCAAGTGTTCTTCCTCATCTCTCGAGATTTCTAGATTTTGGGGTTTTGCTCAAAATCTAAGTGGTAAGTTATCCTCCTCTCTTCTAGATATTTTTTATAAGTTATAAACATTCCATAGATGACTCCCTAGTGTTTATATTTCTCAAATTTTGGTGTGGATGATTTTGGAGAAATTATGTCAAAATTAGGGTTTTGACCAAAATGGAGATTTTGATACACAATGTTTGGGGAATGATTCTAAATGGTTGAATATGAATATGGAAGATTAGGCTTGTGGATTCGAGTTCCTTCAAGGAAGCTTAAGTTGGGGTAAAATCTACATTTAGCCTAAATCTAGCAAGGTGAGTTCAAGTTGATTTGTGAAAACTATGTACATGCCAAAATGCTTATTTTGATATACTGAAATGTTTTCCTTGCCATCTATCAAATGTGGTTATTATTTAATGACTTTTGCATCGTAGTATCATGAGTTTGTAAATCTTGAGAAATGCTCATATTTGGGATCTTTAGACACTAATCATAATTGTGGGTCTTTTGTTGAATTTTCCTATAAATGGAGGTTATTCCAATATAAATGTACTTTAGTGTATTTGGATTGAAAAAAAGCATATTGTTATGATTTGGGACATTTTGGAAATGTAAATGACATGGTTTCTATTGGAAAATAGTTAGTCTCAATCAATGAAGAGTGTTGGGATTTTGGGCATTTTGACAAATAAAATATAAGTGTTGGTGTTTTGATGATTTATCTTATGGAAGTAAACCTTTGAGTATAAATGTATCTCAGTGTGTGTTTTGGGAAAAATGTTTGATTCTGTGTTATGGGACGTTTGCTTGAAAGAATAAATAGTATAAACTCATATGGAAAATGATTTGTTCCAATTTAAACTGTGTCGGAGTTTATTTATGTATTTTGGGAGCGCGTGTTGTGTAAACATGGGTCGATTGCGTTTTATAACTTTTGTCAAAGTAGCTAATTAATTTGTGGAGCTCTGACTCGTTTGTGACTGACATGAGTCTTGGGGGCATTTGTCCAGTTTTATTGGCTCGATGAGGAGCTTTGACCTTATGACACATTTAATCGTGAGTTGATGGGAATTACGTGTTTTGAGTGTGTTGTCATTTATTTGAGTTATGTAATTTTTTAGACTGTAATGCATTGGATCCATAGGCATATGAGTCTGTTTGTGTGGAATGAACATCCCCGTTTGACACGTGGAATAAGCATGGGGTCTTAATGGGTAATAGTTGTGGACTTTAATGTCGGGCAACGGTCAACGACCATTAATTGTAATTTCTTGTGAATGAGTGAAATCTGTTTGTATATTGTATTTAGTTGGGTTAGTGTGTATCTTGTTAGCCCACTTAGGTATAGTATTTTACGGACCAAAGCCTTCTTGTATTGTATATATATTTGTAATCTTTTGTTGATTGTGGCAAGGAAATCTATTCCCACTAATATGGTATCAGCCTCCTGATCCTAAACTCTCTCTTTCTATCCTCAATATTCTACCCTCCAATTTCTCCTAATTATTCTCTCTTTCTATTCTCGTTTTTTTTCTGCCCTATCTCCTCCCCTACGGCTGAATCCTAACAGCCTCCTCCACCATCCAATCTTTCCGATCAAGACTCTTTAATGGCTGCCAACGCTCCTCCTCACAAAGCCTTTGGCATCACCAACATCAAGACTTACGTACCACTCGTTCTTGACCTCGATCGACTTAACTACGATGCATGGAGAGAAATTTTCACCACTCATTGTGTTGGGTTCGATGTGATCGATGACATCGATGCTTCTACACCGAAACCGACGGATGCGAAATGGAAGAAAGTGGACTCGATTGTGAAACTTTGGATTTACGGTTCCATTTCACAATCACTTCTTCACATGGTGCTAAAGAAAGACTCCACTACCCTTCAAGTTTGAAACAACCTTGAAAATCTTTTTCACGACAACAAGGACGCCAAAAGCATGCAAATTGATAATGAGCTCCAGAACATCGTCATGGGTGACCTCACCGTCACCACCTATTGCACCAAAATCAAAGCCTTGGCGGACCTTCTTGCCAACCTTGATCCGGATTCTGCAATTCCCGACAAGCACTTGGTTATCTACACGATCAACAGATTGTCGTCTAAATTCGATTCCGTCTCTAACATCATACGGTACCGCTCTCCGCTTTCGACCTTCATTGAAACCCGTTCGATGCTTCTCATGGAAGAACAACGTATGTCAATGATAAGTACTCAATTTTGAGTACTTAAGCACATTTCTCATAGTCTTTTTGATAGGATTTTTCACTTCCAAATCCCACTTTGAGTCATTTTCTACCTTGTTTTCCATTTATTTGATATTAGAGTTGAATTTGTGTGATTTACTTGTTCTATTAAGATTATAGGCTAACTTAGTTATCTTTTAAAAATCCTATTTGGAAACAGGGCATGCTGCAACATTGGCACAACATGGAGCTGATGGTTTTTTGGGAAGAAAGGAAGGTGATGAAGATCAAACCGGATTTTTGGCTTGAAAATAGACTTTTGTAACCTCTGAAAAATTAGTTAATCTGGTTGTAATAGTTTAGTTATGTTTGGACAAGCTTTGGTAACTCTAGTTAGTTTTAGACTAGGCAAGTACAATTTGGTTCCCCTTAATTACATCTTTGCCACTCCTCTTGTCTATAAAAGGAAGGCTTAGTTGCTCATAAGGGGACATCATCAACATCTCTCTACACATCCAAGCTTATGTTTTCTAATGTCTTTTGATTATGCATCTGATCTGTAGCTAGTTTAGGGACTGGTCTTAAATCATCCCTTTAGTTCCTTAATTTCAAGAAGTAATCTTTAAGTTATTTCCTCTTGCTCTTCATATTTTCTTTAAGTTCTTTTGTTATACATAGTGTAATCATCTTAATTTCTGTTTAACTCACGAACTGGTCATTCTCCAGTTCTGTGTTATCTTTAATTTCCAGAAATTAGCTTATGTTCTTATGGTGTTCATCATCTTCACATGATCTTCATCTTTGAACATGCATTCTTGTAGCATTGAAACAACACACACCTGCACATCTTATTTTCTTATATTTTCTCTCTTCATCTTGCATGTCTAGCCTTTCCTTTACCCTTTTAATTTAGATTTCAGTAGTTAAAGTTCATTGTATTTACCTTCAATTTTACTTTCTTGTCATTTCCATTTCCTTGTCATTTCCATTTCTTTGTCTTTACATTTCAAGCAACATATACATATATTTATATACTTTCAAGTCTTTTACATTTCAAGAGCAATTTACATTATGTTCATCTTTGTAATTCTTAGTAGTTATTTTTCTTTCCTTATGGTAATGAGTAGCTAATCATATTAGCTTGGGTGTGAGGCAAAGGGTGGTTATGTGGATCTAAAAGAAAGTAGGTTTTTGTGACTTTAACCAAGTTTTATTGTTCCAACTCAAGTTTTATCAAGATAACACAACTCCTTGACAAACTGATCACTTTGATAGTGTTAAAGTGTGATGGTCCTAGAGATAGGCCATTAAATAGCACGCCAATTTGAATGACATGGGAGGTAATATCGAAAGAGTTACTTGCAACAAGAGTTGTTACTTGTGTCTTTTAAAATGATTCATTCTTGATAAATGGTCACTTTTTCAAAGGGTTAAAATGGAGTAGACCTAGAGATAAGCTACTTGGAATACATCAACTTGAGAGGTACGGGGGTTATTTCGAAAGAGTAAATTTTAACGAAGAGAATTTGTTTTGCCGTATATTTTGAGAACTCCACTCCCATCATTCCTTTATCTTGAACTTTGCTCAGAGATGAGATGGTTCGTAGCTACTGGAATTATGGGATGGTGAGATTCCGAGAGGAACGTGTCTTAAAATAGATAATAAAACTGGTTATAGTCAGAAGCATGCTGCAACATTCCTATAGCATCATGCTATGTCAGTGTTGTAGCATTGACCTGCTGGAATTTGGATTCATATACCACCAAAAGTCTTACACTCTTGCTTCTCGTTTATTCTTGTTTTTTTAAATCTGTGATAACCAACCTTCCAAAATATTGCTTCAAATTCGTCATCTGAAATCTCATCTTTCATTATACTTTTAACACACTTTTTAATCCAATCTCTGTGGGACGATATCTGGTATCTTTACCATTTTATTACTTGCAAGGCGACATAGTACCAATTTGTATACTTGCTTTTTGGTATTATTTCACTTCCCTAAGGAACACAAAAGGTCCTGTCAGTCAAACCCTCGATTGGTGAGCACCGAAAATGTCACCGACAATTCCTCCTCGCTGACTATATTGCACACCGGAAACGGCTCGTCAAACCGGCCTAACAACTGCCGTCCAGACCGCCGCCAACAGCAACAACTTCGCCGCCAGCCTTACGGTTGGGTCTTCATTCCGCCATCGGAGATGCGGCAGCAGCCCCGCGCTCCTTTTTCAGCTCCGCAATGGCAGCAACAAACCAACGGCCTGTTGGGTCCTTTCACCCGTCAGAATTAGCAGCAGCCAAGGTACACGGCCCAACAACATGGCAACCGACCACAGGCCCATTTAGCAAATTCAGATGCTTCGGGCACAAAGTCTGTTATTGACCCATCTGGCTCTTGGACTTGGACCGGACCAAGTCAGCCCACCAGCCTACCAGAATTTTTTAACACCATGTCGTTAAATGATCCGGGTGCAAACGACTGGTTTATGGACACCGGGGCGACGGACCACGTGCACGCAAACGCAGGTATTCTCAACATTGACCTTCAAATTCGTAATTCTCATTTGGTTTTAGTCGGTGATGGATCTTGCATACCTGTAACTACGACCGGACACACCTCTTTTCCGCTTAAAAATCCCTAACGTCCATTACATCTTAATAATGTCCTTATCACCCCTACTATTATCAAAAACCTCATTTATGTCCGTCAATTCACTAAACAAAATAAATGTTCTATCGAATTTGATGAGTTTGGGTTTACTGTCCATGATTTCAGGACATGACGCCCCCTAATCCGATGTGACAACGACGGTCCCCTTTATCCGGTCATTCCTTCCACTTCACAAGTGCACGTTTCCTTGAGTCCATCCACATGGCACCAATGCTTAGGACATCCTGGCGACCAAGTGTTAAAGTCTTTAGCATCAAATAAATTTATTTCTTGTAATAGTAATAAATTTCATAAACTTTGTCAATCATGTCAACTTGGCAAACATACAAAGCTTCCATTTGTTCATTCTGATTCTAATGTTCCGCATGCATTTGAAATAATTCATTCTTTTATATGGACTTCTCCGGTTATTAGTGTTAGTGGGTTTCGCTATTATGTACTCCCTCCGTCCCAAAATAAGTGTCCACAATTGACTTGCCACACAGTTTTAGACATGCATAATTATTACACATTTTTGTCACCAAATGACATCTTTACCCTTATTTAATGTTTCTCTTTCTTCACAACTCTTATACATTTGTGCATTAATTAAGGGTAAACGTGATAATTTATTTATCTACTTTTTGAGAGTGGACTCTTATTTTGGGACAAACATAAATAGAAATGTGGACACTTATTTTGGGACGGAGGGAGTAATATTTTTAGACCACTACACTCACTATCTTTGGGTATTTCCTTTAAAACAAAAATCTGACGTGTTTGTTAAATTTCTTGAATTATTCCAATTCGTCAAAACTCAATTCCACACAACCATCAAATCTCTTCAATGTGATAACGGGGGTGAATATAATAATAACAAATTCCACAATTTTTTTACTACCAACGGAATTCAATTCCGCTTCTCATGCCCCCACACTTCCCAACAAAACGGGAAATCCGAACGCATGCTTCGCACCGTTAGTAACATAGTGCGTACCCTTCTCGTTCACTCTCATATTCCACCAACATATTGGGTGGAAGCACTCAATATGACCACTCATCTTCTTAACATCTTACCCTCCACCTCCATTCAAAATGAAACTCCTCACTTTCGCCTCTTTCAAAAACATCCGACTTACAGTCATCTCCGCGTCTTTGGATGTCTCTGCTTTCCCCACATCACTACATCTCACAAACTAGAACCACGCACCACCCCCTACATCTTTTTAGGATACCCTTCTCAACATCGGGGATACCGTTGCCTAGACTTATCTTCTCGTCGCATCATCATATCTCGTCACGTTGTCTTCGACGAGTCGATTTTCCCTTTCGGCTCAGTCACACCGACTGAACCTCCCTCGTACTCCTTCCTTGACGACTACTCTGAACCATCTCCCATGTTTCGGTCTATTCTTGAGATACCTACTACTCCACCCTCAACTACTCACCCCATTGAACCCCACCCTCTACTGCCCACACCGATCCCTCACCCTCGGTCACCTCCCACACCACAGCCCCTTCCACCTCTACACCTCCCCCGCCTACTCACCCCATGACCACCCGTGCTCGTAGAGGGATTGTCAAACCTATTGATTGCCTAAATCTTCATACCTCCTCCGTTTCTCCTGTCCCACGGTCACACTTACAGGCTATGCAGGACCCTCACTGGCGAAAAGCCATGAATGAGGAATATGAGGCTCTCATGTCCAACGGAACAAGGGATCTTGTTCTGAGACCCCCGGGGGTCAACGTGGTCCGATCTATGTGGTTTTTCCGTCACAAACATCATGCAGATGGTTCTCTTGCTCGCTATAAGGCTCGTCTTGTGGCCAACGGTCGCAGTCAGCAGCAAGGTATCGATTGTGATGAGACATTTAGTCCGGTTGTTAAACCGGTTACTATACACACTATTCTCATTTTATCAGTCTCCCGACACTGGCCCATTCACCAGCTGGACGTGAAAAATGCATTTCTTCATGGGCATCTTCAAGAGACTGTGTATATGCACCAGCCACCGGGGTTTCGAGACTCTCAGTTTCTCGACCATGTCTGTCACCTACAGCGATCTTTATACGGCCTTAAGCAGGCCCCTAGGGCTTGGTACCACAGATTCGCCAGGTATGCTATTCAGATTGGGTTTCAAAACAGTCGCTCAGACTCATCACTGTTCATATACCACTCGCAGCATGCCACCGCATACCTTCTTCTATATGTTGATGACATCATCCTCACGGCTTCCTCTTTTGAGTTCCTTCAGCAGACCATTTCTCAGCTTAGCCATGAGTTTGCCATGACGGATCTAGGTGCCCTGAACTACTTTCTAGGCATTTCTGTTGTTCGATCTTCCAATGATCTGTTTCTTTCACAGCAGAAATATGCAGTTGAGATACTTGAGCGTGCAAATATGCTCAACTGTAATCCCTCTCGGACTCCAGCAGAACCGATTCAGAAACTAGACGCCACCGGTCCACCTGTAGCCGATCCTTCATTATACCGCAGTCTAGCCGGAGCACTCCAGTACCTGACATTCACCAGACTCGACATTGTTTTTGTTGTCCAGCAATTGTGTCTGTACATGCACGACCCCAGAGAGCCACACCTCCATACTCTAAAACGGGTTCTTCGGTACATTCGAGGTACTATCAGCCATGGTCTTCACCTTCATGTATCTCCCTCGTCCGACCTCATTGCTTACTCAGACTCCGACTGGGGGGGGATGTCCAGCCACCAGGAGATCCACATCAGGTTATTGTGTATTTATGGGGGACAATCTTGTTTCATGGTCCTCAAAACGTCAGGGTATTATATCGCGTTCCAGCACGGAAGCCGAGTATCGTGGAGTTGCGAATGATGTAGCAGAAACCAGTTGGCTTCAAAACCTCCTTCGCGAGCTTCAGTGTCCGATGACCAAGGCCACTATAGTATATTGTGACAACGTCAGTGCAGTTTATATGTCTACCAATCCGGTACAACACCAGCGTACCAAACACATAGAGATCGACATTCACTTTGTCCGAGACAAAGTTGTCGTGGGTCTTGTTCGAGTTCTCCATGTCCCTTCCAGTTCTCAGTATGCAGACATATTTACGAAGGGCCTTCCCACATCTCTATTCCACGACTTTAGAGACAGTTTGCACGTCCGAAAACCTCCCGATTAAACTGCGGGGGGATGTTAGTATATTGTATTTATTTGGGTTAGTGTGTATCTTGTTAGCCCACTTAGGTATAGTGTTTTACGGCCCAAAGCCTTCTTGTATTGTATATATATTTGTAATCTTTTGTTGATTGTGGCAAGGAAATCAATTCCCACTAATAAAATCTAGAGTTAATGGGATGACCATTGATTCTTAGTGGAGCTCTTAAACATGTATATGTGACTTACTTTTGTGTTCCGTCACATCCAATGGAATCGGGTCTCCCCCGTCACCGAGAGGTGTTGTTTTGGGTATTGTATTTTAGTATCCGTGTTTTCGGTGAGGTTTATATGTATGGATTTTATCCATGATTTAGGGGTTGAGTATTGTGTCTCACCCGTGTTTAAGGTGTTTCGGGGAATAAGTTTATCCGCATTTTTTTATATAAATTTGAAGTTCAATTTCTATTCACGTTTTGAGTGAGTTTTGGGTTGGATTTACGTTATGAAGGAATGCTCTATGTTGGGGTAATTGTGTTTAAAAATATGTGTTATTGAAAAACGAGTCGTTAAATAAATAAGGTAAATGTATTTTGGAAAGTTTATGATTTAAACAACATTCTTTCCTTTTGACAATATATTTATTCATATTGAAAACTCTTGAATTCACTAGGCGTTAGCCTAACCTTTTATTTGTCGGCATGTGCATCAGGTTTCGTTTCGGGATTAGTTCTAGCGACACTGTGAAGTGGATGAGTGCTAGTTGTGTGCTCGAAGAAGTGAATAGCTTGGTGAAGTCTTCCGCATTTACTTTGGATATAGCGATTGTCATTGGGTTTTAGTAAGACCCGTTCTAATTATAGACCATATATGAGGGTTGAATAAAGTTTATTGGAGTCAAAACTTAAATTGTTGTTTTAGGAAATTCGTTTGTTGATGTATTTAGAAAATTTTAAATTAGTTGCTATTTTTAGATTTGAGGGTGTTACATTATGCATTTGTAATAAAAGGTCATTTTAACCACAAGGCTTGTGGTGTAGTGGTAATCACCTGGGGAGTTCATAGCGCTCAACCCGGATTCGATTCCCTGCATTCGCAACTTTGTGGCCACTGGGTATAACCTCATGGCTGCATGCTTTAGCAGTCGGTTTCATTGCCAAGGGATTAGTCTCGGCCAAAGGCCCAGGACACCCTTTTAAAAAAAAGGTCATTTTGTATAAAAGGTCATTTTGCTTCATTACATTTGTACATCATAATATGATTTTTGTATAATCAAATGTTTTAAGCATTAATCAAATGCTTCAAATATATGAAATAGTTTGGTACTTAATTATTCATGCTTCTCAAATACTGATCGTTTAGTTCTATTTCATTAGACTAAGAAATCTTTGCTTCCAAAGCATTGTAGCGGCAAAAGTTTTGATATGGTTTGCTAAAGGTAGCTTTCTTATGTCCTTGTTGGGTGAAATGAGGTAGATGTACTATTTGAATTATGAACCAACCCCATGTCCCCTTTATGAAAAGCTTGATTCATCACTTTCGTTAAGAATGCATGTTGGTATTGTGTAATTATAATTTAGATGTACATGTCCCTGCAAATGTTTATCTTAAAGATCGTGAAACATGGAAATAACAACGAAAAATCAAATAAAAAATCATTAATACACCACAAAACCAAGATTTAAGTTGGCCTCAATTTGAATGGTGGCAGTATTTGGGAAGATAGTTGCAAGAGAGAGGTCCAACGTAGTATTATATAAAGTGTCTACAAATGGATCTTACTTAATTAACATTCATATTATTGTACTCTTTGAGTTGTTTTTTTTGTCATTCTCACTTATAACTTCTCAAATACAAGCACTAATAAAACATTCATACATACACCACTTAGGGGTGTCAAAAATAACCGAAACTGAATAACCCACCCGAACCGAATGAAATTTGGGTTAAACGGTTTCGGGTTATTCGGTTTTCGGGTTAAACGGTTCGGTTAACCGAATAAGGATCCTTATTCGGTTCGGTTTTCGGTTAATTTTTTCCTAATTCGGTAAAACCGAATAACCCGAATAACACATTCTACTAATATTTTATATATTGCATATTTATAAAAAATAAACCTAAGACATGTTATACTATTATTATTTTACATATTTTATTGATATATAATGTTTTTTTATTGAGAGAAGATAATGTTTTATTATTAGATTATATTTTATGCTTGAATTACATCGTCGCATGAAGAAAAATAATGTCATATGGTAGAAATAAGTTTTGTCAGATGGTGTATTTTACTTAATATAAGTCAGTTGTTGAGTATGAATGTATGATACAATTATATATTATAAGCAACGAACACTTGATTTGAAAACATTATTTGAGCAAATGTTCAACGAAAAAATATAAATCTTTATTCGGTTTAACCGGTTACCGAACCGAATAACCCGAAACCGAATAAACCGAAACCGATTAAACCGAACCTTATTTGGTTTGGTTATCGGTTAGTTTTTAAAAAGCTTGAAAACCGATTAAACCGAACCGAATAAACCGAAAATCGATTTAACCGACCGAATAACACCCCTAACACCACTTGTGATTTCTATTCCAGTCAAACATAAAATGAGAAATTTTATTAATTATCCGTTCTCGGTTTACAATAAGATTTCTTAAAATTTAAGCATACAACTTATTACATACATAAAAATTTTAAGAATTTATATTTGAACTCGATGAAAACTGATTGAAACATGTTCAACTAAAAGATGGACGATTAATCCTACTTAACAACATAAAATACTTAATATATTTATGTATTTCTTATGAATAATTGAATAGATTTTTTATCTTCAGTTACATCAAAAATTTTACATCCTATGTATTGCAACTAAACCCTAAACCCTATTTATAAGCTAGATCAATTTAATTTTACAACCCATTTAACATTCCTCCATGACGGAAAAGTTCACAAAATGTTGCATAATTGTTTGAAACGGTTCATTCGGGATAATCAGAATACTCTATATTAATTTTTGGGGATATATAAATATGTTTTAATTAATGTTGTTTATTTTCTTCTTTTGATTTGTTTCATTTTGCACTGAACAACTTCTGTTTTGTGCTCAAGAGTATGTTACTCATTTTACACTTAAATCACTAGCCAACTAAGTTTGCTTATTGTTTGTATATGCATTGAAGTCGGTTGCTTAAGAATATATTATTGGATGGACATTGAATATATTATTAGAAGCTCAAAACTTATGCAATTATTTTTCTAATACATTTTGCTAGTACACCATATTAACCTTCAACTTTATGTATTAGTTGACATGCAAATTAACCCCGTAAACTCATAAAATAAAATCGAAAGTGATAAAAGAAACATGATTTAGGGCTAAATTAATGTTTCAGAATTGTGATTCACCCGTGCTGCATCGTGCGGGTACACCACTAGTGTATATATATATATATATATATATATATATATATATATATATATATATATATATATATATATATATATATATGTATATATATATATATATGATATGTATTGAGATTTCAATACATATTACGTATTTTTCTTATCTTTTAGGATTAAAATTTTTCTTTATCCCAAATAATTGAGTCATTTTCTTATCTTATTTTCTATTTTTCTCATTCATGGAGCTAAGTTTATTATTTAACTAATTGTTGCTATTTTGCGTAAAACAACCTAAAATCTTTTGTTTATTGTAATGTCAGGTTAATGCTGGAGCATTGGGGACTGTTTTGGATATGAAGCTTGAAGGACACTTTTTGAAGACAAAGGAAATCTTGACTTTTGTTCCTTCCAAATCTTTGTGATATATTAAGAAATCGATTTGTTTTGGCTGGAAGTAGATGAAATTGGTTGGACAAAAACTTGGTCATAACTTTAGTTGTTTGTCCTTTATAATATTTTAAGTTTCCTTATTTTACCATTTTGCCATCATGGTTTGGTATAAATAGGATGTGTGTTCTCTTGTTTAGATAGATCATCTTTTGGTATTCCATCAGTGGAAGAACTGAAATTGTGAATCTCTCCTTAGAAAGTTTTAATATCAAGTTTTAAATATTTTATAATTCTTGTTCTTCATTATTAGTTGCTGCAGCATCGCTTAAGCATTGCTTGTCTTTATATTTCGTTATTACTTATTGTCTTTACTTTATGCTTTTTACATTTCCGTCATTTAATTTCTGTCATTTATATACCGTCATTTAGATTATGTCTTTAATTTATGTCATTTACTTTTATTGCAATTTATATTACGTAATGAGTAGCTAATTTTATAGTTTGGGTGTGAGACAAAAAGGGAGGTTGTAAACCAAAAACTAGTGGACTTTGTTCTTCAATAACATTGTTCCACTATGTCATTTTAAGTTTTATAAATCCAAAAGCACTTCTTGACAAATTGATCACTTTTTAAAGTGTGAAAGTGTCATGGACTTAGGAATAAGCCATGAAAAAGCACGTCGGTTTGAATGATACGGGAAGTATACTTGGAAGAGTTACAAGCAAGGGAACTTGTTATCTTTGTTTTTCAAACTGATTGATTCTTGATGGGTTGATCACTAGTCAAAGTGTTAAAGCGTAGTGGACTCAGGAATGAGCCACTAAGAACACGTCAACTTGAATGATATGGGAATCAACTCGGAAGGGTGATTCCTAAACAAAGACATTTGTTTTTCCATATACTTTAAAGAAACCATTTGACACTCACATTGGTCCGGACATTTGCATAGGCATATGTTGATTGAAGGCTAAACAAAAGTGTAATGGTAGATATCCGGAAGGACACTCTTTAAAGTACATGGTGGAACTTGTTGTTGATGAACTATTGCTATAGCATTCCTATAGCATTGGCCTCCAGAATTTGTGTTTACTCCTCACTTTAAGTCTTGCACCCATTCTATCTTTATATATCCTGTTAATCATACCACTGTTAACCAACTCAAACAAAGTCTTCAAATTCGCCATCTGAAATCTCTTCTTTTACTACACTTTTATTACGCTTTTACACCAATCTCTGTGGGACGATATTCGGTATTTTACCATTGTATTACTTGAGAAGACGATATTGGATCCCATTGTATACTTGCTTTGAGGTTCTATTATCACATGTCTAGAGGTGTGCAAACATCTGTATCAAGTTTTTGGCGCTGTTGCCGGGGATAGGCGTAAATCTATTGTTGTTTAGAGGTTGAGTTTTGTTAAGCTAATTTTTCTACCATCTTTGTTGCTCGTCATACGTCTCCATGTATGTCCGAGTAACAAATCTTTGAGTTTTTCTTTCTGTGAATATGGATTCCATGGGACATTTGTTTGGTCCGTATGAAACTGTTTTCTGTGACTATTGTGGCGGAAATCATTTCTCGTATAATTGTCCTTCGAACCCCGAATCTCATTATTTCCTAAGAGATAGTAATTGGGATACCTCACACTTCAATGGTTACAATCAATCATGGGAGGACCATCCTAATTTATTTTTAAATGGTCAAGATCATGGCACTTTCACATCACCATTACCTCCCTACCAAGATTGGAGTAACACTTACTCGAATACTTTTGACCAATCTTGGGAGAAACAAGTTGATTTTTCTGGAAGTTTTCAAGGGGATGATTTTAACAACTCATTTTTATCCCCTACACCTTCTTTAGAACAAACTGAAAACTTTGAATCTCTTGAAACTTTGATGAATGATTTCTTACAGAACATAAATGGAGTTGTTATTAACATAACGACATGTGTTGGAAAGATCATTAGTGAGCGTAATAGACAAATCCAAAATCCTATACCAAGTGAGATTGAAAATTTTGAGAGTATTGGTAAGGATAAGGATGATGTCAATACTTTGGAAAATAGTCAAGAGATAGAGAGTTTCGAAGAAGCATCTAAGCATTTGAGCAACCCCTCTTCACTTCAAAATAGTGAAGAGGTGCAACAAAATGCCAAGATTATCATTAACCCATGCTTTGAATCTGTGCAGAATAACCATATTATTGCAGATGCTGCAGTACCCTTGCAGCAAAGTTGTATAGAAGGTCTTCAAGTTGTTTTGAAAAGGGGACGTGGCGATCAATTCAAGGGATCGGGAAGCTTCATAAAATCAAGTTCTATTGTTGGTGAGGTGGTGTGGAAAATCATGATGGGATGAAATATTCCCCCATATATGCCATCGAAGTCTTGTGTTGTGATCAAGGAGTGAAGGAAGTGATAAGGGAAGTATATAAGCATAAGTGGAAAGAGAAACACCAAAATGAGTTGGTGAGGATCGTTCAGGCTGAGGAGCATACTGATGTGGTCCAACAAATTCCACCATTCCTCAAGAAGTTGTCAAAAAGTGATCCATCAGCTGAAGAAGGACAGAACCTTACTAAAAAAATGCAGAGCTTGGTACCGCAACATGCAACATCATCCGCAGATGGCACCACGAACCCTACTCCTCATGAGTAGGCCAGGTTTACTCGTTTTCCTTAGTCTCCATGTTTTACATTTCAGTTTGTGAGTCTGGGATAAATCTTTCGTTTTTAGGTTTCTTTTATTTGCAAGATTGCATGTGTAGAGTGTTAATATCTTTTGAGTACATAGCCCTAATAATTCCATAGTTGTATGACATTCGTCTAGTATTGGGTTCTTGCTAGAACTAGAATTACTCTTTTTGGGACACAATTTGACTTACACATACTTCACATATTTAGGGGATGATCTAGGCTTTCTTTTCATACACCATTTTAGCCACTTGTAACCTTTTTAAACACAATCCTATGCTTTCATTCTCAGACAATGAGGACATTGTCAACTTCTAAGTTTGAAGTTGAGGGGGTTACAAGTTACCCAAAATGGGAAATGCATGTCAATGCAAAAGAGCAAAGCTCTCATATGACAAGAACACCACAAATACCCCATAGGGGTAAAGGTGCACAAAAATTGAAAAAAATACCCCATAGGGGTAAAAGAGCACAAGTGCCAAAAATTGAACATTTTGGTGAATATTGGTGTGAGAAAAGGCTTGGTGAGAAAAGATATGACATAAAAAGAGTGACCCTACAAGCCCTAGTGATCCTAAATGAAGTTTGTGTAATGGTTGACAAAGAAAAGAGTCTTGCTAGCATATGGTCCATACGCATAACTTGGTTATGAATGTCTCATTTTGGATTTATGAAAGGCTATGAATTGTATGTGATATACTCTACACATTGTGCGCACTTATTGCTATTATCTTGCAATCGTTTCAACTTTGAGTCATTTTCTTAGTTTATTTTTATTGCTTGAGGACAAGCAAAACTTTAAGTTTGAGGTTGTGATATGTATTGAGATTTCAATACATATTACGTATTTTTCTTATCTTTTAGGATTAAAATTTTACTTTATCCCAAATAATTGAGTCATTTTCTTATCTTATTTTCTATTTTTATCATTCATGGAGCTAAGTTTATTATTTAACTAATTGTTGCTATTTTGCGTAAAACAACCTAAAATCTTTTGTTTATTGTAATGCCAGGTTAATGCTGGAGCATTGGGGACTGTTTTGGATATGAAGCTTGAAGGACACTTTTTGAAGACAAAGGAAATCTTGACTTTTGTTCCTTCCAAATCTTTGTGATATATTAAGAAATCGATTTGTTTTGGCTGGAAGTAGATGAAATTGGTTGGACAAAAACTTGGTCATAACTTTAGTTGTTTGTCCTTTATAATATTTTAAGTTTCCTTATTTTACCATTTTGCCATCATGGTTTGGTATAAATAGGAGGTGTGTTCTCTTGTTTAGATAGATCATCTTTTGGTATTCCATCAGTGGAAGAACTGGAATTGTGAATCTCTCCTTAGAAAGTTTTAATATCAAGTTTTAAATATTTTATAATTCTTGTTATTCATTATTAGTTGTTGCAGCATTGCTTGTCTTTATATTTCGTTATTACTTATTGTCTTTATTTTATGCTTTTTACATTTCCGTCATTTAATTTCTGTCATTTACATACCGTCATTTACATTATGTCTTTAATTTATGTCATTTACTTTTATTGCAATTTATATTACGTAATGAGTAGCTAATTTTATAGTTTGGGTGTGAGACAAAAAGGGAGGTTGTAAACCAAAAACTAGTGGACTTTGTTCTTCAATAACATTGTTCCACTATGTCATTTTAAGTTTTATAAATCCAAAAGCACTTCTTGACAAATTGATCACTTTTTAAAGTGTGAAAGTGTCATGGACTTAGGAATAAGCCATGAAAAAGCACGTCAGTTTGAATGATATGGGAAGTATACTTGGAAGAGTTACTAGCAAGGGAACTTGCTATCTTTGTTTTTCAAACTGGTTGATTCTTGACGGGTTGATCACTAATCAAAGTGTTAAAGCGTAGTGGACTCAGGAATGAGCCACTAAGAACACATCAACTTGAATGATATAGGAATCAACTCGGAAGGGTGATTCTTAAACAAAGACATTTGTTTTTCCATATACTTTAAAGAAACCATTTGACACTCACACTGGTCCGGACATTTGCATAGGCATATGTTGATTGAAGGCTAAACAAAAGTGTAATGGTAGATATCCGGAAGGATACCCTTTAAAGTACATGGTAGAACTTGTTGTTGATGAACTAATGCTATAGCATTCCTATAGCATTGGCCTCCAGAATTTGTGTTTACTCCTCACTTTAAGTCTTGCACCCATTCTATCTTTATATATCCTGTTAATTATACCACTATTAACCAACTCAAACAAAGTCTTCAAATTCACCATTTGAAATCTCTTCTTTTACTACACTTTTATTACGCTTTTACACCAATCTCTGTGGGACGATATTCGGTATTTTACCATTGTATTACTTGAGAAGACGATATTGGATCCCATTGTATATTTGCTTGGAGGTTCAATTATCACATGTCTGGAGGTGTGCAAACATCCGTATCTACGAGCCCAATATTGAATATTTTTTAATTTAACCGTACTATTAATTATCATGAATATCTACGAACTAATTTGTTTTCTATCCATACGTTTTATTTTTTTTCCATCGTTAGCACATTAAAAATACATAATTGTTAAATATGTTTCATTCTTATTATAAATTATATCATTATAATTTTTTTTGTCAATAATTGTAATATAAACTAATTATTGAATATCTTTATGGGTTTAGAGTTTCATAAATTGTGATTTTTAGGTCATGGTTGATTGTTGATGAAATGTCTATAAAGAAGTAACATTAATTGTTCGTTATTTACTTACATTCCGCTGCATCGCACAGTTATATGCCTAGTATCTACTATATATTAAAAGGCTTAAACGGTTTTTGAAAAAAGTAGTTCTTGAAAAACGGTTTTTGGAAAGCAATATTAAAATTAAATTTACATTTAACACCCTTACAATTAATTATATTATTTACTTTATATCCCTTGTTTTTCATTTTTCATTTTACACCCTTATCATTTTAACACAAATAATCGTATATAAACAAAAATGCAATGAAAAAATACGTTTCTTTTTTTACAAATTATACCATTATAATCGTCTCGTCAATACCTTCAAAACGAGCACAATATTGAATATTTTTTAATTTAACCGTACTATTAAGGCTATGTTCGGCAAACTAACTTATAAGTTAGCTTGTAACTTATAAGCTAGCTTTTCAAAACGCTACTTTGAGTAGCGTTTCAATAAGCTAGGTTATGGTCATCCGAACGTATACTTGGAAAAAAAGCTAACTTATAAGCTAGCTTTTTTTGCCGAACATAGCCTAAATATCTACGAATTAAATTGTTTTATATAAAAATTCTAAAACGGTTATGGTACAATCTTTTGTACAATAACATTTACCACCATTAAATGTTACATTTATCACCTTTACAATTACTTATTTAATTTACTTTATATCCCTAAAAATTCTAAAACGGTTATTGTACAATCTTTTGTACAATAACATTTATCACCCTTATAATGTTACATTTACTTATTTAATTTACTTTATATCCCTTATTTTTTTCATTTTTCATTTTACATCATTATCATATTAACACAAATAATCGTATATGAACAAAAATGCAATGAAAATATACGTTTCTTTTTTTACAAATTATACCATTATAATCGTCTCGTCAATACCTTCAAAACGAGCCCAATATTGAATATTTTTTATTTTAACCGTACTATTAAATATTATGAATATCTACGAATTAATTGTTTTCTATCCATACGTTTTATTTTTTTTCATAACATATTAAAAATACATAATCGTAGATCAACTGAATTATATTAAAAATACGTTTCATTCTTAATATAAATTATATGATTATTAATCAATAATTTTAATATAACTTAAATATTGAATTTTTTTGGGTTTTATCTCTACTATATTATTAAAATTCTAATATGGTTAATTAGTTTTTTGGAAAGTTTTGAAAACCAAAATTTTAGCTTCACTTTTTTTCTTCGAAGTTATATTTATCACTCTTATAATTAGTTATTTAATTTACTTTATATCTCTTTGTTTTTCATTTTTCATTTTACACTTTTGTCTTGTTAACATAAGTAATCATATATGAACAAAAATGCAATGAAAAGATATATTTTTTTTTACAAATTATACCATTATAATCGTCTCGTCAATACTTTTAAAACGAGTCCAATATTGAATATTTTTTAATTTAACCGTACTATTAAATATCATGAATATCTACGAATTAATTTGTTTTATATCCCTACGCTTTATTTTATTTTTTTCATTTTTAGCATATTAAAAACACATGATAATAGACCAATTAAAATATTTAAAAAAAACGCGCTTCATTTTTTTTATAAAGTACACCACTATTATTTGTTCGTCAATATTTTCAAATTAAGTTTATTTTTGAATATTTATTGATTTAGTATTATTATAAAATAGAATAAAGATGTATCAATTTATATATATATATATATATATATATATATATATATTAGATTTTTTTATTGAATTAATTAAAAATTTATAATCAGATAAATTATAAAGGTATACAACTTACATCAATAGGAACAAAAATAAAACAAAAATGAAATATGATTGAAAATACATAACAAATTAATTAAGAGTCAATGCATGATTCACATATAAGTGTATCAAATGACTCAAACACCGTGTTTTCATTACTAAAGTATCGATAAGGACGAAGAATACAAAATTAAAATAAAACGTTGTTGTCATTTTTATTTCGAGATGTTTCGCGAGCGGATACATACCTTTGTCAATTGTTCCTTCGATTTCACGATTTTTCGCGCCACATCGTGCGCGGGTATATGCCTAGTATAATTAACAAAAATATCAACAAAAAAAACCGCTATGTATTTTAAATCATGTAAATCGGCGGAAACAATAGACACAATATGCAATCATATCCGCCTCACCTTAAATCAAATTTCTAAGATCGACGACGAAAGCTTGATGGGGTAAAAATTATATTTTGTATGTTATTTTTCAAAGGATTAGAATATCTTTTAATCAGAGAGTTTTGAAGTGGTATTATCAGAGTTTAGAAGTGGTGGTTGGTTAACCTCATCTCCAACAACTTCTTCAAAATAGAGAAAATAAGGATTTTGGATCATTTTTTGGCTCCAACGAATTCTCTAAAATAGAGAAAGTAAGAGAGAGAACTCCCCAAAATGATTACAAACAGAGATAAATATTTTTTAATATATTTTCATCAAGGACGGACCTACAGTTGTGCCTACGGTGGCACGTGGCACCGTATTGTTTCTCCGTCGTAAGATAAAAAAAAATTAGGTTTGTGAAATGTGCAACCGTATCGTTTTAAAAGTTGCAACCGTATTGTTTTAAAAGTGCAATCGTCCCTCGTAATCAACCAAAAAACCGGAAAAAAAAACTTTTGAAATCAACCGAAAATACCGAAAAAGTCTCTCGAAATCGATAAAAAAACTTAAAAATTCCTCAAAATCAAGCAAAAAACTTTAAAAATTATTCGAAACAGCAGAATAAGGCTAAAAACACATCGGACGATACTGAAAGTCGGTAAAAAAATGAAGATATATCGATAAAAACCTATTAAAAAATATGGAGCCACTGTATGAAAATTTTCCAGAGTCCCTCCCTGATTTTCATCAATAGTAAACTTTGAAATTAGATTTTTAGAGAGAGAAATTATATTTTATTAAATGAATGAAATATTTTAAATATAAATAATGTTGTAATTTCCGAAATAATAAAATTGTTGGAGTTGAATTTGTTTTTGTTTTATAGATTTTAAAGTTTCATTATTTATTTTAAAGAAATTTTGAATAATACTATAACTATGGTTGAGTCTTATTACTTATATATTAGTATTAAAATGCAATTAAATATTGATTTTGAATTATTTATATACATACATATTAAAAGAGGTGATAAATTGAAACTAATGGACGACACTCAATTATCCCGTGTGCAATTTGATTAAAGAAAATAAAAAATCAAGTATTTAATGAGCTGTTAGAAAACTGATCAAATATTACATTATATGAAAGAACATTTTAGTAACCAAGAAAGCCGAGATGATTATCCATTTAATTCATGAGATGGAATTTATGATGTTATCGTGTTGTGATAAGAATTAAATGTAGGTCGTCTAAGGCCCCATGGTTCATAGCATAGGTCCACTTTATTCGTTGATTTCCTAGTGTTTCAGTTGAAATATAGCTCAATTGTATTTTGTTGTATGATATATATGTGTGTGTGTTTGTTGACGATTCGTTGTCCTTTTCCAAGTCATGAAGTTCTTGGAATATTCGATATCATGAATATTTATTGGCATGTATTGGTTAATCCCAACGTTTGAAAGGTTCAAAGAGACACTTACGTGGAGGTTCATGGCATGTTCCTCTTACGAGATTGTGAAATATAATTTTTGCACTAATATATGTTTCTTTCCGATTGATATTCATTATGTGATGAAAGAACTTATTTGGATTCGAAACTTACTCAGTTTTTTGCTTTATATTAGCATTATACAGTAGTGATCGTGTTATTAAAACCCGATATTTGAAGTGGGGAAAACCCAACATATACGGTAATAGTTGAACTTAACAACCAATATCATGTATTAATCCAGTTAGCTTCTGCCTCAAATGTATTAATTTTGATGTTTAGAAGAAATGATGTTATGGGGATTATGAGTTTGTAATTTGAATTTTGATCAAAAAACATGTAGCACTCGTATGTTATAAAATTGGTCCATTGTATTATTTTATACTACTTCAATTCTAAAATAAATGTCTACAATAAAAGACACTTGTTGTAGGATAAGTGTGTCATCGTCTAAAGGATATGACGATAGAGATAAAGATATAAATAAATATATCAGAGTTAGATTAGAACTAAAATATCTCGTGGTTATCTACTTGTATCTCATCCCTATTTAAAGGGCTTTTGATTAATTAGAATCACAGATTCATTCTCTCCGTATATTGTTGTTCTATTATGTTTTTCCTTTAACACGTTATCAGCACGTAAACTCAGATATATCCGGTTTCCGCTGTTGGACAACTCGCATCCTCCTACCAAATACAAGTACACATTCTTCAACTCTTTATACATATGAACAATTAAATAATTGTGTTAATGATGTGGATGAATTTGTTTTAATGATTTATTTTGCTTTGTTGCCCTTCATATGGATTTGGTCACCTAGTTTCGCTATTTTTTATTTATTTAAAAGGAAAATACACACTTTTTGTTTTTTTTTGTTTTAACCTTTCATGTGGATTTAGAATCGTATTTTATATATTTTAAACAATTAATTATTAACTGAATATTTGTTATAGTTATTAATTTAGGTATTCTTATATAAGTTTATAATATTACATATATTTAGTTAGTTAACTTAATCATGTTATTATTATTTACTTATTTAAATAAATTAATTTGTTACAACTCATTATTATAACGATTAATATGTTAGTAATCTTCGATGTTGTAAATTTCAATTTCAAATCAATCTTATAGTTGAAATTAATATTTGTAGATTTAGTTCTTAACCCTAAAAAAAAGTTATTATTGGATTTGTTAGAATTATCTCTTATCTAATTTTTTCTTGGACTTATAAACATTTAATTTTGTTATTTGTTTAATTTGCATTTGAACCTAAAATTTGTCATT
Organism: Arctium lappa; assembly: GCA_023525745.1. NCBI lineage: Eukaryota > Viridiplantae > Streptophyta > Magnoliopsida > Asterales > Asteraceae > Arctium > Arctium lappa. The sequence goes on along the minus strand of CM042054.1, from coordinate 11,424,143 downwards.
ATCTATCGGATCATTATTATTTTAATTGTTTTATATATGATTCTATTTTATCCTATTGTTATTGATAATGTACATTGAAGTGGACAACTTAATTTGTATTTATTTATCTAAATCAATTGTTTTAATTTGGTATTAAAATGTTTAGTAATTCTTTTATAGATTTTTATGCCTTATCCACATAATATTCAAATGTTTATCTTGTTTATGAGTTCCTACTCATTAATCTCAATCTTATAAATTATATTTAGAATTTACACTTTCAACCCCCCATAACTTTTGTTATTTTGCTAAAAGCTCCAAAAATAACATTAAAATGTTAAAAAAAAATATATATATATATATATATATATATATATATATATATATATATCCAAATACTTATCTTGATTATGGGTTCCTACTCATTATTTTTAAACTATATAATTAATCTTTGGAAGTTACACTTCCAACCTCATATATTTTGGTTTTTACCAAAAGCTCCAAAAATACTATTGAGGTATTAAAATATTAAAATTGGCTTCTATGCCAAACTCATAGTCATTTTGGCATCTTTCCAAATGCTCTATAATAAATGTTATATTTAAATTAACTAAATCAGAAGATATTGATTGGATTTTGTCAAACGGGTGTAAACAGCCTTAAGGTTTGTAAGGATTTAAGAAATCCATGTGATTCCCCTACTACTTGGAAATCCAATAGATTGAGTTATTTCTTTTTTGCAAATTGAAATATTGATGAATTATTATCAATAAAATTAAAGCATACAAAATCCAATATTGTTATGATAATGAAATTTCGTAACCATAATCCATTTTCTTATCAAAAAGAAAATATATATTATCCTTTATATATGTAAATGGTTGAAACAACTCATCCAAAAATCAACATCGTAAACTCAAAAGAATCTGAATGAGTATATAAACCTCCTTTTGAAAAGATACAAGAAAATATCTAAAATCCAACTTCCTATTGACTCTAAAACCAATCTCTTGAAAAGGTACAAGCAAATACCTTCATGTTTTGAGACGACATATAAATCCTAAATTTCATAGGAATACCTTTACTAGAAACCCCCAAAGAAACGTGGGATGTCCCGAAAGGGATAATCGGGAGTACTCATGAATATGTACTTACCGAACTAATCGTACATTGGAATGAAACCCACTTACTCGATTACAAAAAAGGTAACTGGTGTCAACAAAGAAATATATCCAAAACGCATCTCAATCTCTGTGGCAAGGAACTCACAGAAGATGACATGATTTTTAACATTATTTCCACCTTTCATATATAAGTAAATATAAATATAAGTTGGAATGCAACCTTTAGACAAACTCATCAACCTAATGAAAGTGGTTGAGAGACATAACAAGGTTCTTTCGAATAACACCACATATGTCGGGATAAAGAAAATTCTCGATATCGATAGTGAAAGTGTTAGAGGTGGAAACAACTCCAAAGGATTGTGAGTTAAAAACAATTTCACACATGTGACATTTCTGTACTATGTGGACGAGACCCTATAAAGGGTCAGGGTATTGGTAAGAGTCATGAATGATTTTTCAACACCTGAAGTAGGATACAACTACTACCCAGGTGATAATGGACAATCAAATAAGATATGCACTAAAAAGTGCTTCTATCAAAAAGGGAACACGTTGAAAATGAAATATAACATATTTGTTTTAATATTTAATATTGATTATGCATATGTTTCTTTGAAATTAATTTTAAGTACCAAAATTAATTTCTTTGCTAAAGTAAAATCGAATATGTAACCATTATAGATGTAAAGAAATACATCAAAACAAATACAAAAAAAATCAATATTCTCCGTTCCGCTTAGGAATGTATCGAGGAGAATTGATTTTTTTTTACCTATCACACAATCGGAAAAAAAAAATAGACTAATACTTGTTTTATAATACATCCAACCAAATTACTTAGACGATGGACTGTCACTTTCTTGGTGGAACAACTTTAATAGGAACCTTGTAAAGATATTTGTATCAAATGGAAATGAAAATGAGCATATATATATAAATTCCAATGAATATGAAAGGAAACATATATCATGGAAACTAATGTGTCAAACTAGTAGATTATTGGGTCATCGGAACATATTTTGTCACCAATAAAGAAACTTTGGGGGCAATAACACATATATGTTTCGACATAACCATGTGGGACACCGTGGTTATGACATAGTGATCCGTGTATTGCAAAATACACATAGACACATTCTCTTTCGAGTGAAAGGCAAAACAAGGCAAATTGCAACTGTTGACTTCTGTAACATAAGAAACAACATTGCTATCATAATATGCCCTCTCGAATACATAAAACTTTTGTATATACCCTAATCCTTAGTCAATACAGGAATGAGATCGTACTAAAGCTAAGGACATTATACAAAAATATTCCATTGTTACAATGAATAAAAGGTGATATTTATGGATATAAACATCCAGAATGCGGACCATTAAAGTACTTTATGGTTCTGGTTTCGACACGATAAACGCGTGTCGTATTATTGTCCACATAAAATATTGCACTCCTAGCACTAGTTATACATTTAAGGGCTCACCACCCTTATTATTTCATCAAGTCTACATGACTTGGAATGTTGGAGAATTTACATCATAAGGATTTGATGTTAATTGCATATGTATTAGGATCAATGTAGAGTTTCCTATACCCCATGTGTATATATAAAATTGTCTCATAGAAGTTGTTATCAAAAGAATATGATGACATCTAGGGTATTAGTAATGCGCACCAATTTACCCACATCTACCTGGGATTATGCAATTATTATATGCAGTTTTTTTTTCGTTTTTAGACCCACTGCTTGCTAACCAGTCTCATGCGTACCAGTTGGTAACTGGATATAAGTCTGATACTTTACATTTACGCATGTTTGATTATATATGCCAATTGCGCCCCCACAACGCATCGAAATGGGTCCTTAAAGACGATTTGGTAAATGTTGGATATGACCCCCAACAATTATCCGCTAATTAGAATATTTGACTAGTGATCTCTTTACCGCTAGATTTGCGGGTTGTCACTTTCATGAGACAGTCTTCCCGTCGTTAGGGGGAGATAGGAAAAAGGATTTTTCATGGGAACGACAGGAAGTGTCATTGAATATTCTCACTTTGTCTCATTTTGATCCCCAAAACTTCACAACGTAATGTTGAAGTCAAACGAATCAGAATCGATACCTGATACGTTTAATATTCCAAAAGTGACAAGATCACATATACGAGCTGCAAATATACTCGCAAGGTTAAAAAGTCCCCAACAGGAGCACAACGCCACTGGAAAGTGCGTTGCAATCACACATAGTGGAGGTGTGGTTGAGGTCGTAGCTACCAAATGGAAGTGGTGGAAGCTACTTGGTTCGATGGATACTATTCTAAAGGAAGAGAATAGTTAGGCACATCCATTTATCATCAATACATAAAACTCTCATGAGACTGTCTCTAATTATAATTATGTCCATGAATCATCACTGGAGGACGCTCCGAAGTTAATATTGATTCGAGAGATGAATATTAATCTCAAATGAACTATGAGAGTACATATGAGTCGATGGACAGATCATATATAATCATTGATGATTTATTCGCATATACAATGACTCATAAAATGATCGAGCACGACGATATCGAACCAGGCTCAGTTGAATAATATCAACAAAGAGCATATTGGCCTAAATGTAAAGAAACAATACAGAAAGAATTCTATTATTTGACAAAGGATCGGGTATTTGGTCAGGTAGTGCTAACCTACCAAGTGTAAATCCAGTAGGACATAACTGAGTCTTTATCAGAAAGTGTAACGAGAATAATGAAGTCCTAATATGTAAGGCTCTCCTTTGGCGCAAGGTTTCTCACAACGCCCTGTATTGACCATGAGAAGACTTACTCTCTCGTGATGGACGTTATAACGTTCTGCTAAATAATTAACCTAATAGTTTCCGAAGAACTGGAAATGTAGCTCATGAATGTGGTTACCACATATCTCTACGGGGATCTAGATTTAGAGATATATAAAAGAACTTGATGATATTACATTACCAAAATCAAGTAACTCTAAACCACGAAATGCGTTTGCAATAAAATTGAAACGCCCACTTTATAGATTAAAGCAATCTAAGCGGATGTGGTATACCCGCCTAATGGAATACTTGATTGGGAAATGATATATAAGAACGATGAACTGTTCTCTTGCGTATTTATTATGGAAAACAAGTTCCAGATTTTCAAAGTAGCTCTATATGTCAATGTTATGAATATAATAGGCACTCTTGATGAAATGAGAGGAACCACAAGCTACTTAAAATCTGATTTTGAGAGGAAATATATTGGGAAGACTTGGTTTTGTCTAGATATTTGAGCTAGGACACCGAGTTTGTGAAATATTAATTCACCGATCGCATATGTCCAGAAAATAATCAGGCAATTTAATATGGACAAAGCGCATTCGGTTAGCACTCCCATGATCGGTTGAAGTGTCGGATATAAGGAAAAATCCATTTCGTCTAAAGGATGATGACGAAAAATGTTGGGAGTTGGAATTCCCTATCTAAGTACAATATGCGCATTATCGTACTTAGCATAATACACTTGACCATACATTATATTTCTCAATGAACTTGTTAGCTAGATTTAGCTCAGCACCAATGCAAAGTCATTGGAATGATATCAAATTAATATTTTGGAACCATTGACATGGGCTTATACTTTCCCTATAGAAAGAAAAATTGGATTGATAATGGAATTTCAATACCTACTTAGAATGTAAGCAGCAAAAGTACTAGCTCTTATAGAAAAACACCAAACAATGTCTTAGTATGTGTTTGCTGATATTAGGTATCTGTCTGACCCATACAAAGGTTGTTCCCAAACTGGATAAAGAATTACCACAAGGAACACGTCGATTGCTTGGAAGTAAACTAAGCAATCATTTGTAACTATCTCCTTGAACTAATCCAAGAATATTACTCTCCATGAGATAATAAAATAATGTATATGATTAAGGATTATCATTACATATATTAGAGGAGTTAGTAATTTTGGGTTCAACCAGTATCCTACTTGCATATATGGAAATGATGCATCATATATTGAAGAAATGAACATAAGATACATCAAGGTAATAACACAAACCATATTCTGCTTAAGTTTATATACAATCAGCAATAAAATACTCTCTTTTAGATTCAAGTGAATCAAGTAAGGTGTCAAAAGAATGTGACATATTTTACCAATTCATTACCATAAAACCATATATTGGAAAACGTGTAGAAAGTAAATGGAAATGTTTTCCAAACTCCTTTGATTAATGCACGAATCAGGGGGAGTAGTAGACAAAAGGGGGAGTCTACTATATTTGTGATATTGGTATGTTGTGTTCTTTCCTTCAACCAAGGTTTTATTTTTCCCATTGGGTTTTGTTCCTTGGTGTAAGGTTTTAGTGAGACAACTGTTTATATACCATCATGCTTTCCTAACTGATAGGCGGGTTTACACCCCCCTACTCTAACCGCAAGTGTACGGGTCGAATAAAGTAATATGTACTTGGAAGTACGAGTATCGAACCAAGGGAACTAGGAACTGAGTATCACAATGACTATAATCACTATTTACTGGAATATCCAATTGATGAATTGATGATGATTAAATAATAACTAAATTAATAAAAATAAACTCGAGAGTAAAAGCAAGAACAAAGTTGGAAACTTTTTCGGGAAGAAAGCAGTTGAGGGTTGGAATTCCAATGGTTTTCACAAAGAACACTCCACTTATGACTGTTATCAGACTAATCCAATTAAGTGAATACACAATCACCAAAATAACTGTTATTCTCTCTCGAGCAACAACAGAGTTATCTCTAAAAAGATAAGTTTCATCTCTCGATCTCAACCTATGAGTTTAGAAATTTATTACGAACAAGATTGTAAAATAGGTACTAAGGTTTAATTGGTATATCTCTATCCAATTTCTCACCTTAGGCATACAAATCCAATTCAAGTTATAAGCTAGTTCTCTCGAATCTAATCCATAACAAATAAATCAATTTGTAGGTTGATCAGGCTCACAAAAGCATTAAGACCAAATTCATATGCTTCATTAATTAGAAAAACTGATAAAAGTCACAAGATTTCGTGTTCATATGCTTAAAACCAAAGTTCATCCAACCCCCAACATCTAAAGATTAGTTCATGTTGGGGGTGTTAAAACTCAAAGCAATAGGAAGAAAAATCATAGAAAACATGGTCTCTTGAACAAAAGATCTAAATATGAACAAACTCCCTTTTGTTGAATCGTAATACCCACGAACAATTCTTTGATCTTCGTTAATCTTGTGTTCTCGGATGATTTCCCCGCGTTAATTTGGTGTTTTCTTCGTGTGAAAATCACCCCTAGGTCTCCCTCTTGCTTCCTCCCATCGCCAATTTCAGATTAGAATCAAGAATATCTCAAAACCCTAAGAGATAGAGCTTAAAAACGATTTCAGCATGTCATTGCTACTTTCACTGAGACTTAACTCTCGGTGAAAGTCTCAGTGAACTCTGATTCTTAAAAGATATGCACTGGTGCTAGTTGTACCGAGACTAAAGTCTCGGTCAAAGTCTTGGCAGACACTTTTTCCAAAATCAGATTTTAATGCTAGTTACACCGAGACTTAACTATCAGCAAAAGTCTCGGTGAACACTTTTTCTCCAAAATTTCACTTTGATGCCTTTTCCGAGCCTTGACCCAAGATTTGACTTGCACGAACTTTGCTTTGCCATTAAACTCATCGGGTGTGCCATTCTCGTCTATAATTAGCTTCTTTTGGACTCATTTTCTCAATTTACTCCCGAAAGATAGATACCTAAAAAACTTGCGAATAAATGTGAAAAGACGCTTCGTTTGTTTGGAGAAACAAACATAATTACTCGAAAAATGGCTCTAAAATAACGCCGAAATTGGCGTTATCACTAACTCTCAAGATTAAAGTATGAATCTAAGAGAAAACTAGACTGAATGATAAGTCTATGTATTGCAAAGAAGTTGGTGCGTTGTACTCTTTCCTTCGCCATATTTTTATTTTTTCCCACTAGGTTTTATTTTGGCGTAAGGTTTTAACGAGGCAACAACTGTGCACCATCACTCCTTTAACTCGGCACAAAGGGGGGTGTTGTAGGATAAGTGTGTCATCGTCTAAAGGATATGACGATAGAAATAAAGATAGAGATAGAGATAGAAATAAATATATCAGAGTTAGATTAGAACTAAAATATCTCGTGGTTATCTACTTGTATCTCATCCCTATTTAAAGGGCTTTTGATTAATGAGAATTACAGATTCATTCTCTCCGTATATTGTTGTTCTATTATGTTTTTCCTTTAACAACACTAATTTAAAATAGGCAATTATTATACTTTATAATTAACTGAAAACAATCTTAGACTTAATAATAAAGAGAAAATTTCTCCATCTCAGAAATCATAATAAAAGATAAACCCTAATCCCTTTCTGCTTTGGTTTTGTAGTTTCAATTGTTCTAGAGCCTGCTTCCGCGGACTAGTTGGGGCTTCTTGGGATTTTGCCTGCGGCCGAAGTAGTTGGTTTTGGCAATTCATCGGTTGTTCGCGGTGGTTTGCTGCGCAAACCACCGTTGTCACTCTCTTTCTGCTTTGGTTTTGTTGTTTATTTTGGCTTTGGCGTTCTTTTTGTTCGGTTATTCATGTTGTACATTACGGGCCGAAAGTATGTTGCTTGTTCGGTCGCTTCTTTTGGTCCTTGGTGGGTTATCACCCGAATATGTTGTAAGTTGGTTACCCCTTTGTGGGTTGTGGTAATACAAGTTTCTTGTCGTTCAAAAAAAATAAAAGATAAAATGAAAAAGTAGCCACTTAATTTTGATAGTGAATTGCAAATTTGGTCCCTGTGGTTTGTTGTTTTTCTCACATTTGGTCCCTACAAAATTTTTATTTGAAGAAAATCCCTGTATTATGCAAAAGTGCTCAGATTTGGTCCCTGAGGACTAACACCGTTAGGTTACTTCCGTTAAACCCCCCATGTGCCTTGCACATGAGGGTATATTAGTCATTTTGCCCTTTCTTCATTTTTCACTAAAAACATAAATCACATGGACTAAACTTGCAATTTACTCTATATTATATTATATTATATCTATATATATTTATATAGCGTGTGTGTGTGTGTATATATATATGCATCGTCTTCAACATCTCGTTCCAACCCTCACCACTCCTCCCTCTTCTCACCGGCGTCAACCCCCACCAGTTCCAACCCCCTACCACCCCACCCATGGCCACAACGACGAAAATGACGTTTATATAATCCACGACAAAAATGGGTTTCGATCTGCTATGAGTTTTGATCTCGGATCTGCTGCAAAAATGGATAAGGGAGATTGAAATAAAGAAGATGGATGGAGATGGGTATCGATGGTATTCATCCTACTAGAGCCAACCGTGCTTCTTTAATCATCTGAAAATAAATTCTCATCGGGGTTGTAGGTTAGGAGAAGTGAGGTCGTGAGAGGGTTGGGTATATACATACATCCCTCTTCTCCGCCCATCCATTCTTCGCTGACCATCCCCTCTGCAATTTCAAACCAAACCCACTTCACATAACAACACCAATTTTGATTATGGTTTATCCCACAAATACCCTTCTGTAACCCCCAAAAAATATGGTCTTTTTGGGGTTTTCTATTTGGTCAGATTTTCATCACAAACAACATAGAAAACATAAAATAAGCAAGAAGAACCTTCTCATCACCACCACCACCACATCGATTCATCTTTCTTTATATAAGTCTTTTGTTCCCCACATACCCTTCTCTCATCTTGTTATAATTAACCCCTTTTTCTTTTTGTGAAAATGATTTCTTTTTTCCCAATTGGGATCTTTCAAGAAAATTGAGATCTAGGTTAGGGTTTGTTTGTAGAGGTTTAACTCCGGCAGGGGAAGCATGGGGCGAGGTGAAAAGAAAATCGAGAGGGACTAGTAAAGGTTTAACTCCGACGAATCACAGTTTCCGGCGATGGAGGAGGTGTCGGCAATCTCCCCCTTCACTCTTTCCTTCTCGATTTCTTGGTGTGGTTCTATGCACAATGGGGTGGGAGAGATGGCCGAAAGGTTTTCAGGGGAGGGAAGGGAGCGGGATAGGTGGCTGACAGTTTTCAGGGGGGGTGGGATAGGTGGTCGGCGGTAGTTCCCCGGAGACGATGTATGTATATTATATATATATATATATATATATATATATATATATATATATTATAGATATAATATTAGATATAGTAAATTGCAAATTCGGTCCCTATGGTCAATTATTTTAATGAAAAACAAAAAAAATAAGTCAAATGACTAAAATACCCTCATGTGCAAGGCACATGTAGGGATTTAACGGAAGAGAGTCTGACAGCGTTAGACACATGGACCAAATCCGAGCACTTTTGCATACCACAAGGATTTTCTTGCAATAAAAATTTTGTAGGGAGCAAATGTGAGAAAAACAACAAACCACAGGGACCAAATTTGCAATTCACTCTAATTTTGAAGGTTCATACTTATTTTAATACACTCTGAAATAAAAATATAAACACTTATTTTAAAATAGATAAAATATATATATAAATGTTACCATTTTTTGTAATAATTTTAGTTAAATAAATTTTAGAGTTAATTACACTCTGGGTCCCTGTGGTTAGCTCAAAATTTGGATATGGTCTCTATATTGAAACAAGTACACCAGAGATCATGTGGTTTGCATATCGTTGCACTTTGGGTCTCTGTGGTTTGCATTTCGTTGCACTCTAGGTCCCTAACCACAGGTACCAACAGTGTAATTACATGGTTAGGGACCTAGAGTGCAACGAAATGCAAACCACAGAGACCTAAAGTGCAACGATATGCAAACCACATGATCTCTGGTGTACTTGTTTCAATATAGAGATCATATCCAAATTTTGAGCTAACCACAGGGACCCAGAGTGTAATTAACTCTAAATTTTAAAAAAGGTTATTAAACATAGAGTAAATTACACTGTGGGTCCCTATGGTTTACTCAAAATCTGGATATGATCCTTATTTTGAAATAAATACACTAGGGATCCCTGTGGTTTGCATTTTGTTGCACTCTGGATCCCTGTGATTTGCATTTTGTTGCACTCTATGTCCCTAACCACAAGGACCCTGAGTGCAATGTGTTAGTATTTTTCTACTTTATGTTTTTAATAATACATATAAATACAATGAAATAACTAAAATAATCAACAAATGATTAGTATAATTCAAGTACAAAAGGGAATTGACAGAAAATGTAAACGAATAAACTGTATATTCAAACGATGCTGAGGCTCGTGTTGAACACGATTCCCTTAAACAGATTTGCCGTCTGTTTCCAGGGTACAACAGCATAAGCAGTGTGTACTGTCGGATATTACCACTTTGCTTGAAAATGTTGCCGGAGAAACTGCATGCAGAGATAATATAGAGCTATGTGTTTTCAGTATATCAGAGAGCTTTGGAATGAATCCGGACTCCTCTATTTATACTTGAAAATGAAACCGATAGATTAATTTGATATTAATCAGTATTTAACGAATAATTAACTGACCATTAATCATATTTATCTTCATTGAGTATCAGTTGGGAGTTACAGAAAAACAAAACAGTGTGTTTCGCGACTTGCCACGCGTGTCCGCAGGTCGCGTCCATGCACAAGTTCGCCGATTTTAGCCTACGACAGTCACAATCGGCACCCCCCCCTGCGCGTGGGTAGGTGATGAAGTAAAACCAAACAAAGAGCTTGTAAGCTCCTTCCACATCTAGGGTTATAAACCTTATAAATTTTGGTCCTCCTTCCTATGTGGGACAAGTTCCCACACCCACTTGGTTTTGCCAATTTTCTTCCCAAACATTCAACTTTGAGCATTGATATCTCATTCACACATATTCCGTTTTGGACACATAATATATCGTTTCGAAGCTCTTATATAGGAGAACATAAATCCACGAAGAGTTAGATATATACAATACATATACATGTATTTATTTGTGTCCAAAGTTAGTAAAAAATCACATTTTTACTAAAATTTTCCAACACAATGAAATGCAAACCACAGGGATCCTGATGTAATTATTTCAAATCATATGACCTAGAGTACAAAGAAATGATAGGAATCCCTACTATAATTATTTTAAAATATTATCATATTCAAATTCTGAGCAAATCATACAGTGTAATTTATTCTTAAACATATAATAAAAAATGGATGGCTATTATATACAAAAAGTCGATATTTGTAATTTAGTGAATATAGAATTGAAGAAAAGCAATACCATGAATTTCTGTGAGAAAATAACAGACGGTGAATGATGGGACGGTGCCGACCAATTAAAGCCACATGCCACATGACCCCACCCCAGAAATATGATGTCATTAATTTTCAAATCAAATATTCTTAAAATAATATTTTCAAATACTAAATAAATATACTTGTATATTCATAATTGTTTTATTAGTTTACTTTATGAAATGTCAACCAAGGACCTCTAAAAATATTCTATAAATTTTTAAAACGTATCAAAATTTAGAATATGTAAAATGTTAGAGCATCTCTAATAGCTTATATAAAATAGAGATTTTGAGTTTTAGTTTTGCTCCAACAACTTTCCTAAAACTATCTATACAAGTATGAGAGAGAATGAGAGCATCTTCAACAGCTTCTCCAAAATATAGAAAATAAAGATTTTTTTTTCTCCAACAGATCCTCCAAATCTTTCTCCAGGAGAAAGAGTATAAGTTAAATGTAAAATCTACATTTAAAATAGATTATGTTAATATAAAATCTATTTTATAAAATCTTCCACCAAAAAAACAAATATTTATATTAATAAATGAGTATCAATTCCACAAATAGATGATTATGTGAGATATTGTGCTTGGAAAGATTGCACCAAAGCATTAAAAAATTGTAAATTAAGTAATTGGCTTTAATTAGTTGTACATTATGCTAAAAATGTTGTAATGAAGAGTTTTTTATGTCGTTTTTATAATATAGTATAGATAGATAATATAAGTAATTATGTCATCTCCAAAATGGAGAATCTGTTAAAGTTAAATGCAATTTTTGTTAGAGATTTTGGACTTTGGTTATCCATTTTTAAATTTTTTTGGAGAATATGTGGGAGATGTTCTGAGTTTTTCTCCAAATATGGAGATAACTCCAAAAATGATTACTAAATAAGAGCACCAATAGAAAACTTTGAAAATAAATATTTAGAGAGAGAAATAATATTTTAATACATGAATGAAATTTTTTAATATTATATTCAATGTCGGATTTTCCAAAATGGAAAATCTGTTGGAGATTAATGTAATTTTTTTGAGGGGATTTTAATTTTTGGTTCTCTATTTTGAAGAAATTTTAAAGAATATGTTGAAGATGTCATATCCAACTTTGAGAGCATCCAGAGGGAGATTTTTTTGGGGAGGTTTGAAGGAGGTTTTCAAAAGTGAAAGTGTGAGGTTTTTTAACATAGCGATAACTTTTTGTTAGAGATTTTTTGTGAGGTGTTGCTCAAAGGTTGCAATTTTTCAAATGGTTTTTAGTGGTTTTTTATATCTAATTAGTTTTAATTTTATAAAAAATTTACAAAAGTTTTTAATTTTATTTATTATGTAAGATCACATATTAGTTGGGGAGGGGAACGAATGTTGCTTTATAAGGGACTTGATACCTCCTCTATTTGACGCGTTTTAAAACCGTGAGTCCAGGTGTGTGGACAAAACAGACAATATCTGGTACGGTTGGTCCAGGATGTTACAGATAGTATCAGAGTCGGAAACCAGACTAGTGTGCCGACGAGAACGTTGGGCTCCCAAGGGGGGTGGATTGTAAGATCCCACATTGGTTGGGGAGGGGAACGAAGGTTGCTTATAAGGAACTTGATACCTCCTCTATCAGACGCGTTTTAAAACCGTGAGTCCAGGTGTGTGGATAAAACGGACAATATCTTGTACGATGTAACACCCGAAAATTCATAAGGTAAGTATTTATTCCTTCAATACGTTAACTACGATTATTTGAAAATATGAGACTTTATATATATGCATATGGTCATTTTTATAATGCTATGATGTTACTTGGTTAAGTATAAACTTTATACATGCTTAAACCTCGCACTCGTTATCGATTTTGGTTAAGTTTTCGGGCAGTCTGGAGTATGGCGCGATAGTGCCACGCGACAGTGACAATGTCATTGTCGCCGGGCAGTGGGCACTATCGCGAGCGGGTGTTGGGACTTAAATGAGTGTCTTGGCCGATTTTCATTTCATTTCCCTCATTACATCTTCTTTCTTTGGCGATTTTGGGAGCTCCAAATCACACCCAATCCTCTCCAAACCCTAGCCCTCATTAATACCAATCAATTTTGGTTGTTGGGTGTTGGTCTTGCATTTATTAACATCAAGGAAGCATTCCCTAGGGTTTTTCAAGTTCACCTTCTCATCTCCAAGTCTCATCCTCATTTTCTAGGGTTTCCATCTTTTCTAGGTTTTGGTCCAAAAACCTAGATTGTGAGTTTACTAACCCTTTGTTAAAACTAGATACACATCATAATCTTCTATTTGTTATCATTTATCTCTATATGTTCAAGTACTTGGGATTTCCTTATGAAGATATGTTGGGAATGTGGTTATATGTGAAATGCCATGATTTACTCTAAATGTACAAGTATTTAGGGCTTTTCTCTTGGATACATAACATGTGTACTTTGATATGATAAATATATACATGTTTCGGTATAAAGATGGTTTCTAGTTGGATTACCTTCTTGGTGATATATGTATATGCATGAGGAGCATGATTGTCATTTGGGTTACTAGTTGGACTTCATGTGTTAGGATGGTAACATTGTACCCATGGTTGGTATCGAAATGTGTTGGTTGAAATATACCTCAAGACCTCCTATAAATTATGTTGGACGAACCAAGTCAGTAGACACTAGGAGGATGTAGTCTTGAGTGCCACCGTGATGGTATGTGCCTAGACCTCTGCCATTCGGGAAATTTCCTTAGTTGTAGTCCTCGAATGTGTCGGGCCTTTCGGATGTCTCTTGGTAGATGGCATCAAGGTATATCGACTCTTTGGGTGGAACTTGATTGGTGCTATGGGTCTCCCCTATTGACTCCATATTTGTTGAACTTTGGTTAACCGCTGATAAGAATTGTAACTGTTCATGCATGCTTATTATTGTTCAACTCACTAGGCTTTTTGGCCGATGTGTATCTCAGGTTCTAGCGGCGCCGGTTCTAAGCTGGCATAGTTGCTTGGGTGAGAGCTTGGGGATTACTTGCATTTGGACATATTTTTGGTAGAAGAACATTTGGGTTATGAATGACACCCCTTTTGTAATCTCATTTCTAGTTTATAGAAATTAGATTAGTTGGTTGTTATTTATTGTCCGTTAAATTACAACTGTAATTAAACAGGTTTGTATATTTCCCTATTTTTTGGAGGCTTTTGCTATGGCAATTTTATGTACCACATGTCCGTTTTTCGGATTTTTGTTATCCCTATTTTTAGGGTGTTACATACGATTGGCCCGCGATGTTACATATTAATAAAAGTAAAGTAATTAGATTTAAATATAAATTAATAAACAAATAATGTAAAACAAATACACAATTAAAGTAATTATATTTTTGATATATTTAAATTAATAAAAAAAATTGTACATATTTTTATACAATTTTTTCGGATTTCTTGATAACCCAATTTTATTTTTAATTATGCATACTTTTAACTTTTTTTTAGTTTTTATTGTACATATTTTTATACAATTTTTGTTGTATTAATATATTTAAATAAAAAATTTATGTAAAATAAATACATAATTGGAGTAATAATATTTTCTTGGTATAACTAAGTATGTATTTGTATAAATTTTAATATATTGATTTTTATAAATAAGAAAATAAATGATATAAAGTTAAAATATTGACACTGAAAAGTTTGAAAGAGCTATGAAAAAGTTTGAGCGAAGTTTTTTTTATCATATTGAAGATATGTTGAAGTTTTTGAGTTGTGGAGTTTGCGATGATAAGGAATGAAAAAATTGTAAAAAAAAAATTATAGTAAAAACTCAACATTTAAGATTTTCTAACAACCACTATATTTTTAGAGATTTCAATATTAATTATGTTTTTAAAATATTCTCTCCATTTAATAAATTAAATATTTTTAATTTCAATGTCTCTTATTGATGATAAAAAATTAACATATTATTTTCTTTCATAAATATTGAGTTTTAGAGATATGATTAAATTTGGAGGTTTCTAGATTTTTTTTCTTCTTTTCTCTATTTTATACAACATTTCAGCATAGTTGTTGGAACAAAAATATATCTTAAATACTTATCTTATCACAGTTGTTGAATATATTATAAATCTTATTGATATATCATGTATTTGTGTGTATAGTTGTCTGATATATATATATATATATATATATATATATATATATATATATATATATATATATATATATATATATATATATATATATATATATATATATATATATATATATAAGGGTGGGTTCAAACGAGAACATAGTGTGTTTAAAAGAATAAAGGGACAATTTTCAGCCAATCATTTTTTAAATTAATTCCAAAAATAATAGTTCCTAAAATTAAGAGTAAAAGGGCAATAAAGTCATATTATGTTATAGATAATTTAGGAAAGTATTAACTTCCAAAAAAAAGGATTATAATATTTAATTCAAATAAAAAAAAATCTCTTCCTAATTTATCTCAACACGTCTCAATCTCTCCCCATTTTTTCTGAAAATAAATTCATAATTCGTTTATCATGGTAATCATAAGTGATTCGCTGCTATAATGAATTCAAATTTGGTTTATCATGTTAATCACAAGTAATCTGCTGCTATAAAATTCAAAATTCGTTTATCATGGTAATCATAAGTGATTCGCTGCTATAATGAATTCAAAATTGGTTTTATCATGTTAATCACAAGTGATTTCGTACTAAATAACTTGGATATAATACTTGACACCAAAATCACATATGATTTTGTTCTAAATACTTAACACCAACTTCATACTTAACACCGAAATCATATATGATTTTATACTAAATAATTTGGCTATAATACTTAACACCAAAATCATATGTGACGTTGTTCTAAATACTTAACACCAAATTCATACTTAACACCAAAATCATATGTGATTTTGTACTAAAATAACTTGACTATAATACTTAACACCAAAATCATATGTGATTTTGTTCTAAATATTAGACAAAATGTTTCCATATAAATTGGATATGGAAAAACAGAATATTACCATTTATACAACAATCATGGATTCCAATAATCGTACCATTTATACATCTATCACACTGATCTCTCGATAAATCCGGCGAATATTGCGTAACGCCGTAGATCGTTAGCAAATCTGGTCCCCAAGTCACATTTCCGGACGCAAACTTCCGAACCGAATCACCGCCGGCGGCCTCCGCCTTTAACCTAGTGGTCAGATCACTCAACGCCTTGTTGAACTCCGAAACGTCGACAACAATCGCCGTGTTGGATAAGTTACCGGAGGTCCAGTTGTCGAGCACTCCGAGGATCTTCCGATCGGAGTAACGGACCATACAATCGGCGTACCAGACAGCCGCCTCCGTTTGGTTGTGGCAGGTGCGACGGAGTGACGGAATCGAGTTTTTGACGCAGTCTTCGCAGAGTGTCGGTGAGATGTTGTCGCGACAGAGAGTGGTGGCGGTGGTATTGCCGGCGGAGGAGTGGTGGAAGCCACCGTGGATTGCAACATTGCCATGGACGATAGGATGGAACGACCGGTGAATCTAGATCCAACCCTTTAGTTAATCCTTCCTCATTCAAAACCAGTGACATCTTGTGGTTTAAATCTCGTGAGAGAGAGAGAGAAAGAAAGAAAGAGAGAGAGAGATATAGAGATAGAAAGCTAATAATTAGAAAGTAATTATATTTAGTAGTGATTATCCTAAAATAAATAGGAGTAAAAAAGACCAAAATAACCTTTTATAAATTTCTTTATTTAAAAAATTAATTATTTGTTTAATAATTATGATTGGTCCAGAATTGTCCCTTTATTCCTTTAAATCGTTATCATTCTCGTATGAACCTACCTCTCTCTCTCTCTCTCTCTCTCTCTCTCTCTATATATATATATATATATATATATATATATATATATATATATACACGAGAACATAGTGTGTTTAAAAAAATAAAGGGACAATTCTCAGCCAATCATTTTTTAAATTAATTCCAAAAATAATAGCTTCTAAAATTAAGAGTAAAAGGGCAATAAAGTCATATTATGTTATAGATAATTTAGGAAAGTATTAACTTCCAAAAAAAAGGATTATAATATTTAATTCAAATAAAAAAAATCCCTTCCTAATTTATCTCAACACGTCTCAATCTCTCCCCATTTTTTCTGAAAATAAATTCAAAATTCGTTTATCATGGTAATCACAAGTGATTCGCTGCTATAATGAATTCAAATTTGGTTTATCATGTTAATCACAAGTAATCTGCTGCTATAAAATTCAAAATTCGTTTATCATGGTAATCATAAGTGATTCGCTGCTATAATGAATTCAAAATTGGTTTTATCATGTTAATCACAAGTGATTTCGTACTAAATAACTTGGATATAATACTTGACACCAAAATCACATATGATTTTGTTCTAAATACTTAACACCAACTTCATACTTAACACCGAAATCATATATGATTTTGTACTAAATAATTTGGCTATAATACTTAACACCAAAATCATATATGATTTTGTACTAAACAATTTGGCTATAATACTTAACACCAAAATCATATGTGACGTTGTTCTAAATACTTAACACCAAATTCATACTTAACACCAAAATCATATGTGATTTTGTACTAAAATAACTTGACTATAATACTTAACACCAAAATCATATGTGATTTTGTTCTAAATATTAGACAAAATGTTTCCATATAAATTGGATATGGAAAAACAGAATATTACCATTTATACAACAATCATGGATTCCAATAATCGTACCATTTATACATCTATCACACTGATCTCTCGATAAATCCGGCGAATATTGCGTAACGCCGTAGATCGTTAGCAAATCCGGTCCCCAAGTCACATTTCCGGACGCAAACTTCCGAACCGAATCACCGCCGGCGGCCTCCGCCTTTAACCTAGTGGTCAGATCACTCAACGCCTTGTTGAACTCCGAAACGTCGACAACAATCGCCGTGTTGGATAAGTTACCGGAGGTCCAGTTGTCGAGCACTCCGAGGATCTTCCGATCGGAGTAACGGACCATACAATCGGCGTACCAGACAGCCGCCTCCGTTTGGTTGTGGCAGGTGCGACGGAGTGACGGAATCGAGTTTTTGACGCAGTCTTCGCAGAGTGTCGGTGAGATGTTGTCGCGACAGAGAGTGGTGGCGGTGGTATTGCCGGCGGAGGAGTGGTGGAAGCCACCGTGGATTGCGACATTGCCATGGACGATAGGATGGAACGACCAGTGAATCTAGATCCAACCCTTTAGTTAATCCTTCCTCATTCAAAACCAGTGACATCTTGTGGTTTAAATCTCGTGAGAGAGAGAGAGAGAGAAAGAAAGAAAGAGAGAGAGAGATATAGAGATAGAAAGCTAATAATTAGGAAATAATTATATTTAGTAGTGATTATCCTAAAATAAATAGGAGTAAAAAAGACCAAAATACCCTTTTATAAATTTCTTTATTTAAAAAATTAATTATTTGTTTAATAATTATGAGTGGTCCAGAATTGTCCCTTTATTCCTTTAAATCGTTATCATTCTCGTATGAACCTACCTCTATATATATATATAAGTGCATGCTTAAAAAAATGAAAAACATGTTATAATTTGATCAATTTTTTGGATCCAATATTGTAATGTCCTGTGAAGAATTTGCTATGATTTTTTACTTTTATATTTAATAACGAATCATCTATGTTTATAACATATGTTACATTTATAAGGTGTTGTTTGTTTTTTAAGAGGTCTAAAGTTTGAAGTCTTATTTTATTTATGATTAATAAGAGATGATATGTAAAAAGATCTGAATGTTTCAGACTTAAGAGTTATTAAAAGGTTTTTAAAAAAAAAACCATTAAGTGTAAAGAAATAACAATATTACCACGTTTATTATCATGATAACACATGTCTTGATTAGAATAACTTAAAAACAGTATCATATATATTATTTCAATCATGCATAATAATATTTCACTTATATATGTATGGAAATAATGACATACCACACTTACAATTAAGTATATAAAAAGCATGTCCAATCCTAACGTTATATAATCCGAAACGTTCTAGAAAAAGGTCTCCAACAAACATATTTTTTTTCAAATGATGCGTTTGGTATATTGAACATGATAGAACTGAACAGAACAGGGATCACTGTATCATGTTTGACAAAACTTTTATGTGGAACAGAATGGAACAAGATGGAATAGATATGTTCCACCCCCAACTCCATGGAACAGAGTGGAACAAGGTATAACAGAACTATATTATACTATTATAACCTCAAAATAAGAAAATATTTCTTTCCTAAAACAATAAATACACCCCGTGGCGGATCCAGGAAATTTATAGAGTGTGGACACTTAAGCAATTAAACTAACAAGTACTAATGTACCATATATGATTATACTTAATAATAAGTGATTACATAAGTTGATTTCTATGAGTTTTCATCATCTGAAAACAAGTCATTACATCTTGATTTGTAACTTTAGCAAATACTTCTTTTTCTACAACACAAATTACACAAGAATTCCAAAAGTTGTCACAGATTCGATTGCGCAAAGCTGACTTCACAAGCTTCATTGCAGAAAAGCATCTCTTAATTGTTGCGGTTGCAACAGGCAAAACCAAAGGAAACACAAGATGTTTCCTTGTTTCGATCATCACTCTACCAAGCTCGAATATACGTTTCAAGTTAGCAAATAATTCATTGTGTTGGACGTTGTCAATGTAGAGTTCAAGTTGGTGCTCAAAAGTCGTTCTTTCATCATTCTTAAAATCATCAGGATAAAATTTTGTAAACCTTAGTAACTTTGATGGGTCAAAGTCACAAAATGAGTAATGAGGATTCAAAACGGCCATACACCTCAACAATTCGAAACTTACCTCATCAAATATGTCACTAAACTTTTGAATTTGCATGTCCATAACCGTGTTAAAACATTTGTACCCGTAATAATGTCGGTATGTGATATTTGTCTTGTGCCTTCAATTTTTTCGATTGACATAAATTTCCTCCATGTTTACCATATCGATATCATGTTTTTTGTAAAAAGAAGAGATCTTCTCAAGAAGCCTACAAAATCCATCAACTCTAAATTGTTGTAATTGTCGCTTGGTTGATTTCACCAATGAAACGACATTCAAGATGTCTTTATCTTTTTTCTAAAGAGCATGTGACAATGATCCTGTGACCCCCAAAATATGCAACATCAAATGCAAATAAAACACACCATCAAATGATTGGAAATATATTTAAAGACCATTTGCTTGAATATCACTTTGTTTATGAAAAGCGACGACAATTGATTGATTTTGTCTCATTAGGTCATCGCATTTCTTAACAGCTTGATTGTGGAAACTATTAATATGGCCAACATGAGTTGTCAGTCTCTCAGTGAAAACCAAAGCTACTGTGTCTGTGAAAGTGAAAAGTGAAAACCAAAGCCTCATTATCCACTTACTGTCTCAATGCTCAAAACCTCACTATCTATTTTCAAAAGTGAAATGTGAAAATCAAAATCCCCAATTTTCTATTTACTGACTCAATTCTCAAAGCCCTAATTTAAAGAATGAAGAGATAACCCATTCTCTATTTACTGTCTCAATTTGTTTATGAAAAATGGAAACCAAAGTTGTTGTGTCTCTGTGGACGGTGGTAGCTGACTGCCCGTACACGACTACACATAAAGGAGAGAGCAAGAACTAAGAAGATTACAAGAAAGGTAAGCAATAAATTGATAAATCAAAGTTAAAAATTGAAGAGAGACTGTAGTGATTGAGCACTGAGTAGAGAGGAAGAAGAAGGTGAGCAAGAGAATAATTCAAATGATCAACGGTTGTTACTACTTACTTGTTACCTAGCGAAACCCTAAACCGATTGAGAAATTGAGAATAAGGCTATGTTCGGCAAACTAGCTTATAAGCTAGCTTGTAGCTTATAAGCTAGCTTTTCAAAACGCTACTTTGAGTAGCGTTTCAATAAGCTAGCTTATGGTCATCCGAACGTGTACCAGGAAAAAAACTAGCTTATCAGCTAGCTTTTTTTGCCGAACATAGCTATAAGCTAGCTTTTCAAAACGCTACTTTGAGTAGTGTTTCAATAAGCTAGCTTATGGTCATCCGAACGTGTACCAGGA
Organism: Arctium lappa; assembly: GCA_023525745.1. NCBI lineage: Eukaryota > Viridiplantae > Streptophyta > Magnoliopsida > Asterales > Asteraceae > Arctium > Arctium lappa. Next base: position 11,402,610 of record CM042054.1, on the reverse strand, counting down.
AAAAAAGCTAGCTTATCAGCTAGCTTTTTTTGCCGAACATAGCCTAAATTAAAACCCTAAATCGATTATTTATGTGAATCTGTATCAGTGTATCGTCTACTGCCCATTGCCACTGCCCACTGCTTTGTGTTGTACCTCTCAAGTCTTAGCCTTCGTGTCACTGTGTATGACGACGGTGGGAATCGTCGGACGACCGCCTTCTTGTTGCCGCTAAATCGGTTAGAACTTGGACGGAATCGCCAGCTGGAGAATCAAGAATGGGGTCCCCAATTTTTTTGACCGGGGGTATGTATGGTAAAGTCAGTAGAATTTTTTCTAACCTAAGTAATTTTTTTTTACTTTTTGACCCCCCCCCCCCTAAACAGTGTGTCCGCTCCTGAATACACCTTCCTTCTTATATTTATTCATTCTTTAAATTTTATTTATTGTATTTTATATTATATTATTTAAACTTTCACTTATTATCCTCAAAATATTATTTTTATTCAATTTTTATATTTTGGTTAATTTATGTAACTTAATATATAAAAGGTATAAAATAAAAATTGAAAACTATAGAAACTTTTTAATTTTTGACGAAAATTTAATGATATATTTTGTTATAATTTTTTATTTTATTATAATTCAATAAATTACATAAGTTAATTAAAATATATAAAACATATAAAGAACTCAATAAGGTAAATTTGTCATTTCATCTATTATTTTATGTTCTGTTCAGTTCAGTTCTATTTTACCAAATGATGAACAGTTGTTCTATTATGTCCTGTCTGAATACCAAATGTGTCCAAAACAATGTTTTCTTGTTATTAAATAAATAAAATTTAATAAAAAAAACTAGTAATAATTCACAAAATTAAATAAGATCCCACTTGGCCCCTAGGAAACTACAATCTTAGGGCCCAACAAAATGACATAATAGGCCCTAGATCATTGGGCCTTGCGTGGGTGCTCAACCCAAACCTTACATAGGGACAAGGACCACCATGTATAAAAAGGTTTCTACTCATTAAATGTGTATAAACGATAATAGAGAGGGTGTTTGATTAAAGGTATTAAACAATAATTAATGGTATTAAAGATGAAAAATACTGTTTAGATTTATATAATATAATGAACTCGTTTTTTTTACAAGTGTAAGTTGTTTGTTTACTTCTTAATAGTTCCATTAAAAGACAACCTCTGAATCGTTAATAGGTAAATCTTGTTTGGCAAAAAAAATTTGTCTCTTAATGGTTCCAAAACCCTCTGAATGATTTTGTATCCTGACCCTCCCTTAACCATTAAGAGCCCTAATTTCATTCTGAGTCATTAAAAAACAATTGTATTTCATTTTGCACTATATCATAAGAGTCTCTTAATCATTATGACCATTTAATTATTCTGCACAAAACTATTCATGTGAATTGACAATTTATAGACAAATGATCGTGTGAGAAAAAAAGAGTTAAGATGAGAAGCATAGAAAGGGATCTGGACCATTGATCATTTTTAATCTCATACCCACCTATGAATTCCGCTTCTCACGGGAATTGATCCGGTGCATATCGGTGTATCTCATTAGTGTTGATCTTCAATTAGGATTGATCCAAGGGTCCATATCTCTTCTTACGTTTCTCGCCATAACACCCCTTCTCACCGGAACCCAACCCACAATTTATATTAGCTAAGTTGATTGCAATGCTGTTATTGGCAAAGGATCGTGTGAGAAGTTGATGTTAACGTAAGAAATGTGATAAATGGATCTGAACCGTTGGTCACTTTTAATCAAATGTCCTCCAATGAATTGCGGCTTAGAAGAGAATTGATCAAGTGCATCTTATCTCGGTGCATCTCATCTAAATGTGCACCAATTTCTCATCCAACGGTCGATAACCACTTCTCACGTTAACTCTCACTGGAACCCAACCTTGTTGTTATTATAAGGTACTAGTATTGGGCCCGTGCATTGCACGGGAAGATAAATTTTTTGTTGGAATATTGAACCGAGTTAAAATGAAACGTAATTTCTCTGTTAACAGTTAATGAAATACAATGTGAAAAACGAATGTATTTTAATAAGTGGTTAACTTTCATATATTCTTAATCGTTTGTTGTTATGAGTTTGTGCAATAATATTGGTAATAGTTTTGTATTATATTATTTAAAACTCAAACGACATATCTCACAACATATCACTATTATTGAAATAATTATAAATATGAACATACGTTTTTACAGATTTTGCAATTTTTCTGAAACCTCTTCGACAACACTTGACAATCACTTTGAACGTATAAATATGTAGATTAATTAACATCATTCAACCCACATCAAATATGACAAAGAAAATAAATGATTTCTATCTTTTGTAACCGACAACTCAACTGGTATAGTTCAAATTCACTCAGTACCACTTGAAAATTTATCTGACTATTGACTTCAAGACCTCATATTATTAGTCGATAAAAATAAAGATATGTATATATATCTTATTCCCCTATTTCGAAAAATATGATTGTGGGTTTTGAAAAATATAAACAAATACTCAGTAAATAAAATAAAATATAAAAAAGTAGTTTTTCAAAGAAACAAAAATATAGTGGAATACCTTTTGTTCAGTTGCAGGTTCCGTCATTGACACTCGACCGTTCGTCTTCTTCTTCTACTCGGATGATACATAGAGAAGTTATATATATTTATATTGAATGTAGATAATATTTTAAAATCTTTTATTTTCATTTTCGATTTTACATTTAAATATAAATATATTAAAAATATGGAAGAATATTTTTATATCTACATCGTTTCTATTTTATTTTCTTTACACTTGGTTAATTTGGAAAGTATTGCGGAATATTTTTATTTTAAAGAATACGATAATTTATTAGTGTATCTCCTTATTTTTTATTTTTTATTCATATCAATCTTCTTTTTTCTTATTTTAATGCTCGTGAAAAAAAAATATGTGTAGATTTTATATTATCAAAAAAAATACGTGTAGATTTTATATTATGCTAATATAAAATACGTGTAGATTTTATAAAATAAAATAGATTTTATATTAGCAAAAAAAATACGGAAGAAAAAAGAGTTTATATTACATCTCATTATGTAAAAAGATTTTATAAAATAAAATATGGAAAAAAATTTATAAAATAAAATATGGAAAAATCATTATGAGATGTAATATAAAAAAATACGGAAGAAAAAAGATTTTATATTACATCTCATTAATATAGATTTAAATGTAAAATCTACATTTAAAATAGATTATGTTAATATAAAATCTATTTTATAAAATCCTCCACCAAAAAACAAATAGTTATTTTAATAAATAAGTATTCATTCCACAAATAGATGATTATGTGAGATATTGTGCTTGGAAAAGTTATACCAAAGCATTAAGAAATTGTAAATTAAGTAATTGGTTTTAATTAGTTGTAACTTGTGCTTAAAATATTGTAATTAAGAGTTTTTTATGCCGTTTTTATAATATAGTATAGATTAGATAAGTTAATTTTGTTCTAACAATTTACTGTAGTCCATTTGTATGTAAGGCGAAGGTTTGTGTGAGAAGTTGAAGTTAACGTGAGAAGCATGAGAAGTGGATCTGAACTGTTGATCACTTTTAATCTCATGCCCTCTAATGAATTGTGCCTTAGAAGGAAATTGATCTGGTTCATCTCGGTGCATCTTATCGTGATGTATCTCATCCTAATGTGGGTCCATTTCTTATCCAACGATTGATAACCACTTCTCACACTTCTCATGTTAACCTCAACTTCTCATCGGAACTCAACTCTTGTATGTACTGCACTGTTTTTGCTCTATAAAAATAAAGTTGAATCAAGTAATTTATTAAAACACTCAAATGACAATTAGGTGTTGTTATTTATTTTTTGGGAAAAAAATCCTTATTGAACAATAGTTAAAATCATGTCCTATTAATCTCTTATTTTCCTTAAAAAAATAAAAGATGAACAACGAACATGAGATTTTTGAGTGGTATCATGACCATTGAACAATTTAGATAAAATACCAACACCGTTTATTTTGATGTCAAAATATTGTTTCTCATAAGTTGTAATAAACATTTATTTATTTTTTTATCTGTTGCCAATAGTTTCATTAATATTGTAAATTTTGATCTTACTTACATATTTATCGGTTTAAAAGAACAAACATTCTTATTTATTATATTTTCAAATAGAGGGCCATAAGGATTGGACCTTAATCGATCCTAAAAAGACCGCTTCTTTTTATCCGAAAAACTGAACAACTCAGAAGAAGGGGAAGAAAAAAACGAACCGACCTTAACTGGTCATTTGTCAAAAATTTATAATCAAATCCGCACCGATAATACTAACCATTCTTAACCAGTCTCGCTTTCATGAGCTGATAGCTAAGTTGGTTTACTACTCAAACTAGATAAAACTTTTGAGATCAGACAAACAATAAGATTTGATAAAAACCCAATTCTAACACTTGTTAGTTTCATGAGACGATAACTAACTCGATTTACTACTTAAAAGTTAAACAAAACAAAGCTTTTGTTTATGAAAAAGGAGGTTTGACCAAAAACAAGATTTTGATTTATTTAATTTTTTAAAATAATGAAATCAAATTTATGACCTCTTAAAATATTCCAAGAAGGTCTTGGTCTTTGTATGCATTTAATTTAATTTGTTTGTTTTCTTCTTGGTCTCACTACCATCACATGAATTTTGCCATAAATACACACTTTGCACCATTAACTTTTGTGGGTGGGGAAATCTCAAAAAAATGGAAAACTGAGAAATATTCTGATAGTCTTCCATCTGGATGATATGCACTTGTGTATACAAGTAATTAATTAGTTTTTTGGTTTTTATGCACATGTGCACGTTATAAATTACGTGTATGCACAAGTGCATACCGTCTAGATGAATGACTACCAGAGTGTTCTTCAGTTTTCCATTTTTTTGAGGTTTTTCCTTGAACCTCCCTCTAACTTTTGTAAACCCAACCATGTTTATATATTACTTAAAATTAAGGGTATTTATTCGAGGATTGAGTTTCAATAGAGAAGGGTAAAAATGGATCTCTACCTTTGGATGTACAATAGGATGAGATGCATCTCTGTATCAAACGTGATTTATGGGTAGGTTTGAGATTAAAATTGATCAATGGTTTAGATCCCCTATTACCTTTTCACCTTAATTCTTCTTCTCACACGATCGTTCGTCATTGATCATTCAAACCCACAAATTATATAAATCATCCATCATCAGCACTACAATATATGGTTTAAAAATTTTATGGTATCGTTTATGTTTTGCATTTTCATCAAATCACAATTTTATATTACGGTTTGTGATTTTAAAGCATCAAATTACAATTTAAACCTCACCGCACCGTTTATTTTTATATATTTTAAAAATATATACTTATAAATATATTATCATTAATTAATAAAATGAAAATAACTAATAAATTATTTATTATTTATTAAAATTTCAATTTCCCTTATAAGTTTTACGTTACAAATAATTACTTATTTAAGTTATTTTCTTATCTTTTGTCATACGTCATCGATTTTATTTTGAATTTTACTTTTTTGATGTATTTGCCTTAATTATATAACTCTTTAATTAACTTGTTTTACACTATTTTTAATTACACATTTTGTACACATTAAAACTTTTTAGTGCATGGAATATGGAAATATCTTTATCAAATGTAACCATTGCATTTCATGGTGTAGTTTGAAAAAATCTTCAAACCGAATATACGATACGATCTATGGTTTGACCCTAAACCAATCCACGAACACACCTACTTAAAACATCCTTAACAAATAGTACTATATTATTCATGTCCAATATCTCTATGCCATTTTAACATATTTTTTAAATAAATAATTTTCTCCAAAATAGCCCTAAGATGAAGTGACTGCTTCCCCTGTAATTTCGGCCGGAAGGTGGTTGACCTTAATTAATTCCGACGTACGGTTTAGCTATGCGATCCAAAGAAATTTAGTTTCATCCATAATTAATTCACCTTAATTAATTAATTTCATAATTATATAACATCCAATCGTCAATCCAATCTAATCGGTTGCAGCCTTTTATAATTAATCAACACATCTTGATTAATTCCAAGGCTGCCTCCCAAACCCAACCCCCGACCCCATGTTCTAACCCACCTCAATTTGTTCAATTCAAGATTAAAACTAAGGTACGATGACGAAACCCCACATCGTAATCCGCCGTTCCCCGGAGGAGCGTCGTCAGTTGCTACAACAACAGTCGTCACGTAGAAAAAAGCACATGGCGGAGGTCGTCGGGGGGACGGCGGCCGAGATGGCGGCGGTCGGTTGCTGCGTCCCGTGTGCGGTGGTGGACTTCGTGGTGTTGACGATGTACAAGGTTCCGGCGGGTATATGCCGGAACGCGATGCGGAAGAAGAGCCCGCCAAATTTGGTGTTGAAGCGGAACGACAGCGTTAGCAGCATGGGGAGCCTGGACGATTCGGAACTGTCGATGCACCCGGCGGTGATCGCGGCGGCGGAGAGGTTCATGAGGCCGGAGGTGGACAAAGATATGATGGAGTTAGAGAATGAAATGTGGGATAAGTTTAGTGAAAGTGGGTTTTGGAGATCACCTTCAGTGAAGATGGATTAAATTAATTGAAGGAATATTCATGCCATTGATGCATGCATGGAGAAATATGCATTAAATTAACCTAACTTAAACTCATTTAGGGTTGCACATGTTTCTAATAGCCTCTTTCCATATGGGTTTGTTTGATTTATAAATCAAATAATATATGAAATGAGAATTATATATTTAACCTGATGATTTTTCCCAATATTCCCATTTATGGCATGTTTGGTTGGTTTTCATTAAAGCGTGTTTGTATATCTATGCGGATTAATTTGTCTCTATAAAATTGGGAGTAAATTACGGTTTTAGTCCCTATGGTTTGTTGAAAATCTCTATTTCATCCTTATGGTTTTGAAATTATAATTTTTATCCCCATAGTTTATAATTTTTACCTCTTTCATCCTTATGGTTAAAATTGATTATTTTTTTCATCTCTATGGTTTACATATAATTCATTTCCATTTTAGTCCCTCATACTTAAAACTGGTGTTTTGGCCTCAAGGACGAAAATAGAAATGAATTGCAAACCATAGGAACGAAAACCGAAATTTAAAACCACATGGACGAAATCCGAAATTTTTAACAAACCACAGGGACAAACGTAATTTACCCTAAAATTTAAGGGTGTTCGCGGTCCGGTTTGGACGGTTTAACCCGGCCCCCAAACCACAAACCAAACCGTAATGGCGGTTTAGAATTTTTTTTCAAACCGAGCGGTTTGGCAGCAAGCGACCAAACCTGTCAAACCGGACCACAAAAAAATGGTCAGGTCTGACCGGTTTAAGCGGTTTAGACCTATTATGGGCTTTAAACTAAAAGAAACATAAAATCTATCTCCAATTTTAAATTTTCTACCGATGTTACATTATTTTAAAAAAATACTATACGGAATTATAGAAGAAAAATCTATCTTCAAATTAAAAAATATTGAGCAGTGTGAAAAAAAAGTTAAGCAAATCCACCAACAATAGTTCGAATTTTGGATAAAGATTTAGCAAAGTCAAAAGAAGATTTGAAGTTTTAGATTTTGATTTTTGGCGGATTTTAGAATTTTGCCGACGTATAGAACATGGACAATTGAAAATGAAAACTAAGAACTTAATTTCTTGGATGATTTTTTTTTCTAAACTAGGACATAATAGGTAACAATATAACACGAAAATTAAATCTAATTTTGGCCGTCGGTTCGGTCTAAACCGCTCAAAAAAATGTTCAAACCGCAGACCGGATCAGACCGAGCGGTTTGACTATTTTTCAGACCGGAGCGGACCGCTCAAACCGTCAAAAACGGTCCGATTTGACTTGGTTCGACCGGTTTGAATGGTCCAACGGTTTTTTTGAAAAGATTTTTGTTTGAGAGAGTTTTCTCATAGACAAAAGAAACGGGCTTTTTAATTGAAAGTGTTAAGTTTGAAAAAAATTGGATTTATGCATAAAACTTTCCTACAAAATTAATGAATAAGTCATTTTTTATATTATTAAGTCACTATTAAAGAATTATGTGCACTTGTTTGTGGCTGATCAAATAAAATCACAATCATTTTAAAATTAATTTACAAACTAACTTAATGGGCCACAAATGGACTGCCGCCCAATATTTATAGAACCAACCCAACCCAACCCTTTTAACTCTCTGATCACATGACAAGACAATGGTCTTCTTTATTATCATTTATCTAAAATGAGATCGTCTTTTCCATTGTTATGTTTAATTTTTTTTAAACCATGATTGTCTATAACTCTATATCTTAATTAATCTTAGGAATTTTAGAGAATAGTCGAGAAAATTTTAATAATTAATTTTGGTATTCTTACACACGACAGAGATTCAAGGGAAAACCTCAAATAAATGAAAAACTAAAAAACACCTTATCAATCGTTAGATTAAATGATCTAATGGATATGATTAAACAGACGGTTACAACAATATTTTTTAAATTAAAAAAACCTCCACCCCCTATTTTTTATTCGAAAAAATACGAAAAACGAACAAAATTCGAGCGAAATGTTAAAGGGAAAAACAAATGGAACAACAATATGGAGAGAATAACAATAAGACAGAGAGAAGAAGTCTATATTCTCATTAATCATAAGCCCTTTAAATAGGGAGGAGTTACAAGTAGATAGTTTCAAGATATTTCAGTTCTAATCTAACTCTGATATATTTATCTCTATCTCTATCTCTATCGTCATATCCTTTAGACGATGGCACACTTATCCTACAACACTCCCCCTTGTGCCGAGTTAAAGGAGTGGTGGTGCACAGTTGTTGCCTCGTTAAAACCTTACGCCAAAATAAAACCCAGTGGGAAAAAATAAAAATATGAAGAAGGAAAGAGTACAACGCACCAGCTTCTTTGCAATACAGAGACTTGTCCTTCAGTCTAGTTTTCTCTTAGATTCATACTTTAATCTTGAGAGTTAAGAAAACATGATGGTATATAAACAGTTGTCTCACTAAAATCTTACACCAAGGAACAAAACCCAATGGGAAAAATAAAACCTTGGTTGAAGGAAAGAGCACAACATACCAATATCACAAATATAGTAGACTCCCCCTTTTGTCTACTACTCCCCCTGATTCGTGCATTAACCAAGGGAATTTGGAAAACATTTCCATTTACTTTCTACACGTTTCCCAATATATGGTTTTAGGTAATGACTTGGTAAAATATGTCACATTCTTTTGACACCTTACTTGATTCACTTGAATCTAAAGGAGAGTCTTTTATTGCTGATTGTATAGAAACTTAAGCAGAATATGCTTTGTGTTATTACCCCTGATGTATCTTATGTTCATTTCTTCGATACATGATACATTATTTCCATATATGCAAGTAGGATACTGGTTGAACCCAGAATTACTAACTCCTATAATATATGTAATGATAGTCCTTAATCATATACATTATTTTATTATCTCGTGGAGCGTAATATTCTTGGATTAATTCAAGGAGGTAGTTACAAAGGATCGCTTAGTTTACTTCCAAGCAATCGACGTGTTCCTTGTGGTAATTCTTTATTCAGTTTGGGAACATCATTTGTATGGGTCAGACAGATACCTAATATCAGCAAACACATTCCAAGACATTATTTGGTGTTTTTCTATAAGAGCTAGCTAGTACTTTTGCTGCTTACATTCTAAGTAGGTATTGAAGTTCCATTATCAATCCCATTTTCTTTCTATAGGGAAAGTATAAACCATGTCAATGGTTCCAAAAGATTAATTTAATATCATTCCAATGATTTTGCGTTGGCGCTGAGCTAAATCTAGCTAACAAGTTCACTGAGAAATACAATATATGGTCAAGTGTATTATGTTAAGTACGATAATGTGCATATTGTACTTAGATAGGGAATTCCAGATCCCAGCATCTTTCGTCATCATCCTTTAGACGAAATGGATCTTTCCTTATATCCGACACTTTGACCGATCATGGGAGTGCTAACCGGATGAGCTTTGTCCATATTAAATTGCCTGGTTATTTTCTGGACATATGCGATCGGTGAATTAATATTTCACAAACTCGGTGTCCTAGCTCAAATATCTAGACAAAACCAAGTTTTCCCAAGATCTTTCCTCTCAAAATCAGATTTCAAGTAGCTTGTGGTTCCTCTCATTTCATCAAGAGTGCCTATTATGTTCATAACATTGACATATAGAGCTACTTTGAAAATCTAAAACTTGTTTTCCATAATACATAAGCAAGAGAACATTTCATCGTTCTTATATATCCTTTCCCAATCAAGTATTCCATTAGGCGGGTATACCACATCCACTTATATTGTTTTAATCTATAAAGTGGGCGTTTCAATTTATTGCAAACGCATTTCGTGGTTTAGAGTTGCTTGATTTTGGTAATGTAATATCATCAAGCACTTTTATATATCTCTAAATATAGATCCCCGTAGAGATATGTGGTAACCACATTCATGAGTTGCATTTCCAGTCCTTCGGAAACTACTAGGCTAGTAAATTATACGGATGTCATAACATCCATCATGAGAGAGTAAGTCTCCTCGTGGTCAATCCAGGGCGTTGTGAGAAACCTTGCGCCAAAGGAGAGTCTCATACATTATGACTTAATTATTCTCATTACGCTTTAGGACAAATGATTTATCTATGTCTTACAGGCTTTACACTTGGTGGGTTAGCACTACCAAACCAAATACCTGTTCATTTGTCAAATAATATGATTCTCCTGGATTGCTTATTTAGGCCAGTTTGCTCTTTGTTGATATTTTCCAACTGAGCATGGTTCGATGTCAATGTGCTCTATCACCTCATAAACAATAATATATGCGAAATACATCATCAATAATTATATATGATCTGTCCATCGACTCATATGTGCTCTCATAGTTCATTTGAGATTAATATTCATCTCTAGAATCAATATTAACTTCGGAGCGTCCTCCAGTGATGATTCATAGACATAGTTTAATCAGAGACAATCTCATGAGAGGTTTATGTATTTATGACAAATAGTTGTGCCTTACTCTTCTCTTCCTTTAGATGAGTATCTATCGAACCAAGTAGCTTCCCCCATTTCCGTTTGGGAGCTACGACCTCAACCACACCTCCACTATGTATGATTGCAACGCACTTTCCAATGGCATTGTGCCCCTGTTAGGGACTTTTTAACCTTGCAAGTATATTTGCAGCTCGTATATGTGATATTGTCACTTTTGGAACATTAAACGTATCAGGTATCGAGTCTGATTCGTTTAACTTCAACATTACGTTGTGAAGTTTTAGGGATCGAAATGAGACAGAGTGGGAATATTCAATGACACTTCCTGTCGTTCCCATGGAAAATCCTTTTTCCTATCTCCCCCTAACGATGGGAAGACTGTCTCATGAAAGTGACAACCCGCAAATCTAGCGGTAAAGAGATCACTAGTCAAATATTTATAATTAACGGATAATTGTTGGGGATTCATATCCAACATATACCAAATCGTCTTTAAGGACCCATTTTGATGCGCTGTGGGGGCGCAATTGGCACATATAATCAAACATGCGTAAATGTAAAGTATCATGCTTATATCCAGTTACCAACTGGTACGCATGAGCAAGTAGTGGGTCTAAAAACGAAAAAAAAACTGCATATAATAATTGCATAACCCCAGGTAGATGTGGGTAAATTGGTGTGCATTACTAATACCCTAGATGTCATCATATTCTTTTGATAACAACTTCTATGAGACCATTTTATATATACACATGGGGTATAGGAAACTTTACATTGATCCTAATACATATGCAATTAACATCAAATCCTTATGATACAAATTCTCCAGCATTCAAAGTCATGTAGACTTGATGAAATAATCAGGGTGGTGAGACCTTAAACGTATAGTTAGTGCTAGGAGTGCAGTATTTCATGTGGACAATAATACGACATGTGTTCATCGTGTCGAAACCAGAACCATAAAGTACTTTAATGGCCCGCATTCTGGATGTTTATGTCCATAAATATCACCTTGTATTCGTTGTAACAATGGAATATTTTTGTATTATGCCCTTAGCTTTAGGATGGTCTCAATCCTGTCTTGGCTAAGGAGTAGGTTATATACAAAAGTTTTAGGTATTCGAGAGGGCATATAGCAATGTTGTTTCTTATGCTACAGAAGTCAACAGTTGCAATTTTCCTCATTCTGCCTTTCACTCGAAAGAGAATGTGTCTATGTGTATTTTGCAATACACATATCACTATGTCATAACCACGGTGTCCCGCATGGTCATGCCAAAACATATATGTGTTATTGCCCCCAAAAGTTCTTTATTGGTGACAAAATATGTTCCGATGACCCAATAATCTACTAGTTTGACACATTAGTTTCCATGATATATGTTTACTTTCATATATTTATTAGACCTTATGTATATATGCTCATTTCCATTTCCATTTGATACGAATATCTTTACAAGGTTCTTATTAATTTTGTACCAACAAGAGAGTGACAGTCCATCGTCTAAGTATTTCGATTGAATGAATTATAAAATAAGCATTTGTCTATCATTTTAGATTGTGTGGAATATGTCCCACAAATAATCAAGTTCTCCTCGATACATTCCTATACGGAACGGAGAATATTGAAAGTTTTGTATTTGTTTTGATGTATTTCTTTACATCTATAATGGTTACATATTCGATTTTACTTTAGCAAATAAATTAAATTTTGGTACTTAAAATTAATTTCAAAGAAACATATGCATAATCAATATTAAATATTAAAACAAATATGTTATATTTCATTTTCAACGTGTTCCCTTTTTTTTATAGAAGCACTTTTTAGTGCATATCTTATTTGATTTTCCATTATCACCTGGGTAGTAGTTGTATCATACTCCAGGTGTTGAAAAATCCTTTCTGACTCTTACCAATACCCTGACCCTTTCTAGGGTCTCGTCCACATGGTGCAGAAATGTCATATGTGTGAAATGGTTTTTAACTCACAATCATTTGGAGTTGTTTCCACTTCTAACACTTTCATTATTGATATCAGGAATTTTCTTTATCCCGACATATGTGGTGTTATTCGAAAGAATCTTGTTGTGTCTCTCAACCACTTGCAGTAGGTTGATGAGTTTGTCTAAATGTTACATTCCAACTTATATTGGTTCATTAATATTTACTTATATGAAATGTGGAAATGATATTAGGAATCATGTCATCTTCTGTGAGCTCCTTGCCACAGAGATTGAGACGCGTTTTGGATATAACACTTCTTTGTTGAAATCAGTTACCTTTTTGTAATCGAGTAAGTGGGTTTCATTCCACTGTACGATTAGTTCGGGAAGTACATATTCATCAGTACTCCCGATTATCCCTTTCGGAACATCCCACATTTCTTTGGGGGTTTCTAGTAAAGGTATCCTATGAAACTTATGATTTATATGTCGTCTCAAAACATGAGGGTATTTATTTGTACCTTTTCAAGAGGTTGATTTTAGAGTCAATGGGGAGTTGATGGACTTTAGGTATTTTCTTGTACCTTTTCAAAAGGAGGTTTATGTACTCATTTATGATACTCATATTCTTTTGAGTTTATGACGTTGATTTTGGGATGAGTTGTTTCAACCATTTACATATATAAATAATAATATATGATTTTCTTTTTGATAAGGAAATGGATTTTGGTTATGAAATTTCATTATCATAACAATATTGGATTTTTGTATGCTTTAATTTTATTGATAATACTTCATCAATATTTCAATTTGCAAAAAAAAATCACTCAATTTATTGGATTTCCAGGTAGTAGGGGAATCACATGGATTTCTTAAGTCCCTAGAAACCTTAGGGTTATTTACACCCGTTTGACAAAATCCTTTCGATATCTTGCGATTTCTTTATTTGGTAGATTTTGATATGAGGTCAAAAATGAAATCAAAATCAGAATTATTAGCATATCAACATTATGGGAGATTTTGACACAATGCCAAAAAAAAAAATATGGGGTTGAAAGTGTAACTTTTAAATATTAATTATGGTTAAAAATAATAAGTAGGAACCCATAATCAAAATAAATATTTGAATTTAACATTTTCATGTTATTTGTAGAGCTTTTGGCAAAATAACAAAAGTTATGGGGTTGGAATTGTAAATTCCAAAGTTAACTTAAAAGATTGAGATTAATGAGTAGGAACTCATAAACAAGATAAACACTTGAATTATAGCAATTATTAATTAAGATAAACATTTGAGTAAGATAAATCATTTGAAATAAATTAAACTAATGTAAGTAAATAAAATTAACAGTTAAATTAAGCACATCCAATCAAATAAGTTAATAAATAACAATTAACATTGATAAATTATAAAAGATATAATAGATAAATTAAAATTAAATGATATTGAATTAAAATAATAGTAATAAAATAAATAGATATTAAACAAAGAACAATTAACACACAAATCAATATTAAATAAATCCATAATTTTATCAATACGACTAAAATATTTAATCCACAATGTTTAACAAATTCAATCAACAAAAATAATATAAAATTATGATTGAAAGAAAGATGAACTATTAAATACATATTTAAAATAAAAAACCGGAGGCTTTTTATTTATATAAATATATTATACAACAATGTGCATATTTAGATTTAAGCAATGTGCATATTATATAAATGATGCTACGGGGTTGAGATTTAAGCAAACAATGTGCATATTTAGAAAGAAAAATCATGAATCATGACAGTAAAAAAAAAATCAAACGTACAATTAGCACAAAAAGTATATAGAGAATAAGTATACGTACTTGAACAAAATTAACAGGATGTTGATCTGCAGCGGTAATAGTAGCAGGCGTTTAGTTTGGTGGCGGCAGATAGTGGCAGTTAGAAGTTAATATTTGAGCTTACGTGCTGATAACGTGTTAAAGGGAAAAACAAATGGAACAACAATATGGAGAGAATAACAATAAGACAGAGAGAAGAAGTCTATATTCTCATTAATCATAAGCCCTTTAAATAGGGAGGAGTTACAAGTAGATAGTTTCAAGATATTTCAGTTCTAATCTAACTCTGATATATTTATCTCTATCTCTATCTCTATCGTCATATCCTTTAGACGATGGCACACTTATCCTACAACACGAAATAAATTACACCAAATAAACAATCATATTTTTCTCGTTAATTTGACAACCATGTTCATATACTTTTTCATTCGTTTTTTCGTGGTTTTTTAGTTTTCTATTTATTTAAAGTTTTATCCTGAACCTCTCTTACACAGTAGTGACAAGGACCATTTTAGCCATTTTGCTTAACTTTTATCTTTTTTTCCTATAAAAAAGGTAAAAACAATAATTTATACACACACACACACACACACACACACATATATATATATATATATATATATATATATATATATATATATAACGATAACAAAATAAATAAAATAAGACATTATTGTATGATTTGATTTGTTTAAATTAAAAATCAATTATATTAAATTTAATTTAATTTTATGGTTTTAGTATTTTTGCCTATTTAGGTATGAAAATTTAGCTGAATTTATATAGAGATTTGTTCAATTTTAAGTTACAAAGATAATAGTATATATGAACTTGCCATTTGGTTATAATTTAAATAGTTGAATTTAAGTTTTTGAATGAAAGCAATATGGAAAACAGAACCCCTAATTTTTGGATGATAAAATTGGAGTTCATTTTCTTAGTGGTTTTCAATTATTTTGGTGTTAAAATATAGATAATAATTTTATTTATTGCAATAATAGAAAAAGAACAATACAATTAAATCATTTTTAACATAATAACTTTTTTAATTTAAACAAATTAAATCATAAAACCATGTCTTATTTTATTTGCTCTAAAAAAAGATATAGTTTTATGATTTAATTTGTTTAAATTAAAATTTTAATAACATTTAAGCAATAAAACTCTGTCTTTTTCCACAACTACAATAAAACAATAAAATTAAATTGTATTTAATATAATTAATTGTTTAAAATTTTAAACAAATCAAATCATACAATAATATCTTATTTTATTTATTTTGATATCGATATATATATATATGTGTGTGTGTGTGTGTGTGTGTGTGTAAAATATTGTTTTTACATTTTTATAGAAAAAGACAAAAGTTATGCAAAATGACTAAAATGGTCATTGATTTAACAGAGTTAACGGAAGTGTTAGTCAGAGGAACCATGGCCAAAACAAATTGAATATTACAAGGACCAAATCCACAATAAATATAGTATAGAGACTCTAGTCAAAAAAATTATCAAAACACAGGGACCAAATCCACAATTCACTCTAAAATTTATGGTTAGATTGTCATAAAGAAATAATAAAACCAGCAAATTGTAGATAAAATGGTAAAGTTTGATCATTTCTAATAATTAAATATGATTTGACAATTATTAAGCATTGGAAATGGTAGAATGAGCCATTTAAGCAGTGTATTGGGTTAAATACAGTTACAACATCTCTAACATGTATGTTTAATATAATGATTTTTCCATTCTCTTTCTTTTTATCTCTATTTTATAAAAAATAGTTTAACATAGTTGTTGGAACAAACTTTACTTAAATCTTTAAATTTTCTAAAATAGCATAACTGTTGGAGATACTATTAACCTTGTTGTCCACACGATAACCTCATGGTTATGGACCTCTCCATTCTAAAGGAATTTTGGTAAGTTCGAAAGCCTCTATAGACATGATTGCAAATAGCCAAATAAGGTTAATTAAGGGGTTGTTTTTTTTTATTAAAAAACCTCTTAATGTGATTCAGACTTTTTTACACACTACCGCTTATTAATCATAACTAAAATAAGACTAAAATAATATAATTCACATATAAATTGTAACGACTAAACGAACGATAAGAAAACAAAGATGCTTAAAAACAAACAAATAGAAAGAAAAAAAAACGTGTTTTAGAACATAATTCATAATTGTGACAATTACAAATGAAGTAAGGAAAAAGAAAGAAGAATCGATGCCATCTTTTACTTTGATGGAAAAGGGACCCACCACATTCGATGCTTCAAGAACTTTTGAAACCCACCCATTAATATTCAACACAAGAAATAACAAAACTTTGATTTTATATGTGAATTATATTATTTTTAAATAATGATATTACTTTTAAAGATAGCAAAGTTTAGTTGGAGAGTACATTAAAAAATGTACTTTTTGATAAAAATCTTAAGTCGTTGTTTTTGTGGAATTGAATGTGAAATTAATAAATATATCTGTTTAAATATATATAATTAAAAATAATAATAATAAAATATGTGATTTTTTTTTGTTTAGAAATAAAAAACCTATTTGAAGAAATCACTTGTAAACCGATTTTTTTTGTTTAAATATATAATTAAAAATAACAATATTGGATTTTGTATGTTTACATTTTGTTTTATAATACTTCATCAATATTTTAATTTGCATAAAGGAATCACTCAATCTATTAGATTTCCAGTTAGTAGGGAAATCACATGGATTTCTTAAGTTTCTACAAACCTTAGGGTTATTTACATCTGTTTGACAAAATTCTTTCGCTATCTTGTGAATTATTTAATTTGAAAATAACATTATAGAGTTTTTGGCCTGAGGCCAAAAATGAATATGAGTTTGGCATATGAAGCCAATTTCAGTGTTTTAATATCTTAATAGTATTTTAAGATATTACCCTTTAGACAAATAAATATTGTTTTGACATAAAGTCAACTTCAAACTTTTAAACATCTTAATAGTATTTTTCTTCTGAAACTTTTGGTAAAAGACCAAGATATATGGGTTCGAAAGTGTAATTTCTACAAACTACTGTAAAATTATAAATTATAAGTAGGAATTTATAATTAAAATAAACATTCAAATATTATGTAGAGAAAACAATTCTAAAACAAAACCCATAACTAAATTACTAAATATTTTAATACCAAAGTAAATAGATTGACCTAAATAAACAAATAACAATTAACCAATCTAAATTAAAATGTCTAAATTCAATTAATAACCCAAATTCAATTAACAGGCAAAAAAAAAAGATTAAAAAAATAAACAACATTGATCTAAATCAATTAACATGTCAAATATAATTTTAATACATGTAAATGAGAAATGGAAACAAAATATAGAAAATTATAACATACCAAACACATGGATTCGTAAAGAATCTTACCCACAAATATAACTTATAAATTCTTATCTTAATTTCAATTTATAAATTTATAATTAAATTGATAGTTACTTGAATAAAATAATTAATTTTAAAAATATTACATAACATTAAATATTATTTGAATTGAAATTAATAATTTAAAGTAAACATTGTTGTATTTTGGAAGGTAGGAACTAGAACTAAAATAAATAAATCTTACATAACAAAATGGATAGAAATGGTAATATATATTCTGAAATAAAATTTTATATCTATTCACAGATAAATTAAAATACAAAATAGTATTAGTGTTTTTCTTAAGAACAGGTAGATATAGTTTTTAGTGGCAGGATCCATTGTAAATTCGTGATGTAGTATTGCTTTATTTTATTTTTAATAACCATTGTATTGTTGTTTCTTTTAAACATTTAAGAAAATAATTTTCGTGAAGTCAAATTTTTTTGTCTTTTTTGTTTGATTATCATCAAAACAAATTGATTTTGAGTCACTTTTTCTTTTGAACTTTATCCATCTCACAAAATAATTTTTTTTTTTTATTTTTCTTTTACAATTCGTTTGTGAGGTGTTTATCACAAAACAAAAAAAAATCGTTTTCTTTTTCAAACAAATATGACACAATATTCATATGTTCTAAATTTGATACCATAGATATGCAACAACATAATCTTAAGCAGTTCATCAATGTATCAATGTTTAGGATACCAAAGGTAGAAGAATCGAAACCGTACCTAATTTAATTAACTAAGTAGTAGCGTGAACGACCAATATGCTTGATTATCTCATAACAAAATCAATAATTTATGTTGGTGCCGGATTTGATAATATTCGTAGAGCGTACGTGCTGATAACGTGTTACAGAACAATCAATATAAAGAGAATAACAATAAGACAGAGAGAGAAAGTCTATAATTCTCATTAATCATGCACCCTTTAAATAGGGAGGAGTTTACAAATAAAAAGAAACATTCATTATAGTAATCTAATACTAAGAAAATATTCTGTCAATTACTTTCTTTTGATGATAGCACATAATCCTTCAACAGTTTATTCTTTTAGGTTAATTAATTCATAAAAATCATGTAAAACATGTTGATGTAATTAAAGACAAAGGTTATGTTTGGCAAACATAAGCTTATTTTAAAAAGTCTCATTTATATTGAAAAAAATTACCTTACAAGCTAACTTATTGAAACGCTATTTTAATAAGTTCAAGCACAATTCATGGGATGGGGGTGAGAATAAAAGTGATCAAATATCCAAATCCCTCCTTATTTTATCACCTTAATTGTAATAACCGGGTTAAAATCAAAGAATTAAAAGTTGGGGTAAAAGATTAGAAAGACCATAGTGAAGGGGTCTAGAGTGAAAAGTTGGAACAGAGGAATTTTAACCCTAGAGGTAATGGTGTTAGTGCGTGTGGCGGCTGAATTTTTGAGAAGGGTTCTTGGGCGATTTTGGAGAGACCGAGAAGGAAGGTGGACTCTTCAAGGATTTCAAGGGTGGTTTTGATTTCACTTTGAGGTAAATCATCTTGTAACCTAAAATCTCTATTTCTAAATGTTTTAATCATAGTAGTTTTGGTTTGGGGTTGTTGTAAAGGAATCTGCACTAGCTTAGTTGGGACTGAGTTGGAATCTGCTTTGGGAAGGATTCCATATTTTCTGTTGTTTTATAATCGACCTAAGGGGGGAAGGAGGATTAGAGTTAATTAATGGATTGGTTTATAGCTACCCTTCTGCGTCGATTTTGGATTCCTGAATCGAGAAGTGCAGTTCGGTTTTGGGTTGGGTCACCGGGGTGTTTAGACACCGGTCGACACTCACGCACCTGTCAATACCGGTTTTGCATAGGCACCGGTCGAGACACAGGAGGGAGACCCCCGTCGCTGTTTACTCCGGGTAGCCCTCATGGATCCGGTCCCCGGGTTCTGTTTTGGTGGGTCGAAGCCCACATATAATTTAGGGATATTAGTTATTTTGTTGGGCTTTGATTGATTGGAATATCGGCCCATTTTCGGTTTATTCCAATGTACCTTGTCTCGAGTCGATGTTCTAGTGGACCAATATACTTTTAGAGAATAGGTGAAGTTGGGGTTATGGTGTTAAGGTCAACCTTGTGTTAAAATAGAAAGAATCGAGAGTTCACCGGCCAATGTCTTGTTTTATAGGTTTCGGATCGAACTATAAAAGTAAGCGCATGAATTAAGCTAAGGACGCCATGTGAGTTTTTTCTGAACTAAACCTTTTGTTAACATTAGCATGTGAACTTAAAGTTTTAAACTCTGATTTATTTACGATGACATGATTATTATGAAATTATTAAGTGTGTTATAAATGTTTGATATTTTAAATGCATGCATACATTATTTGGGGAGATTGTGACCTAAGTCGGGGAGTGTGGCCCGCCTACTCGTACCGTGGGAGTGTGACCCGTTTATGCCATTGGGGGTGTGTCCCAAAATTAAGGCAGTGCGAGTTAGACACACCGTCTTCGACGGTAGTGTGGTCAGTAGCGTGATTTATCCTTATGTGTTTATAAATCTATTGATTTAAATTTCTGGAAAGTTATTTCATTGCTTATCTGTTGGAGGGGACTCACTAGACCTTCGGTCTAACCCTCGCTCTTTCAAAACTAAAAATCTTTCCAGACAGACGTGAATTAGGAAGGACGGATAAGGGCAAACAGAAGATGTAGCGGGGATGGATAGAAGATTGTCATCTTAGTTTCTTTTTATTAATATCTCAGTTGTGTATAGGTTGTCATTGCAAACCTTGAATTTAAATTGTACGCTTGGGGCCGCTCTGGCATGAATTTTATTATTAAGATTTAATTGTTATCTTGCTGTTCTGGTTGGGTTGCTACATTAATTATTTTTCTCACGTGATATTTCGTATCTTTATCTATATCTATATCTCTATATATATATATAGGGTTGAGATCTTTTGTTAATCTTATATTTCTTGTTAACTATGTGAACTAATCCAAGCCATCCATCTATAGAGTGGATGGTTGAGATTAAATGTAATTTTTTTTAATAAAAAAATATTTCATTAAATACAATTGTAAGTGAACATGAATGGAAAAGGGTATTTTGGGGGAAAAAACACTCAAAACATTAAACTCTTGGAAACGCTTTAAACACATTTATTACACTAAATTAGAAACCGACGAGTACCAACATTGATTTTGTAACCGACATATTATGCAACTAATACACATTTATACCATGAACATATATGTTATCATATTATGCAACTATAATGCTTATGTTAACATATTCAATTACTCATGATATGAACAATCATTGACTGCTAAAGATGATATCCAAATTGAAATTTGAATTATATGTTAACAAATGTGAACATATATGCATAACATGAACACATTTGTTAACATGGATGCATATGAACACTACTGTTAACGTACTTAATTTCACATATTATGAACAATTATCACCTTCTAATGTTCGTAGTTAAATTGAAGTTTAAATTAGATGAACAAATGTGATCTAAAATTGATATTTAAATTGAACGTAATTCCAAATCATATATCGTATATGTTATCTAAAGAAATTTACGTGAATCACATCTTTTGTGATGATACTATAGTTGCATACAAACACTTACGTTAACCTCATTTTTTTCATCATGAAACAACTTGAACATATATGCATAACATGAACATATATATGTAAGCATGGTTAACTATGAACATATATGAATAACATGAACTCATACGTTAGCATAAATACATATGAACGGTTCTGTTGACATTTTTACTTAAACAATATTGAAATGATTCAAAAAAGTTATGAAAAAGGATAAAATTGTGAAATCGTAACCTACACAACAATTTTGGAATCTTCATTTTTGTAACTCTCATACAATTAATTACAAAAGATTACATATCAAAATGACGTTAATACCCTTTTGTATTAAATAAATAAATGAATAAAACATCAACTAACCTTGCAATCCTATTGGTTGATCAAGGTTCACATAGTTAGCAAGAAATACAAGGTTAACAAATGATCTTCCCTCTCTCTCTCTCTCTCTCTCTATCTATCTATCTATCTATCTATCTATCTATCTATCTATCTATCTATCTATCTATATATATATATATATATATATATATATATATATGTCACGGTTATTTTGCAACCCAGTAAAATGTTACAACTCCGTGCAATCCTCATCTAAACCATTCATTTAGCACATTCATTATGTAGACACTGAATTGATTACTGGATTGCATCTTATTTCGTCGAATTTATGCAGCTGATATCAATGCACATAACGATTCATACGATGTATCGGATGAAGGTGATACTTTTATGAAACAATGTGCATTATATGTTAGTGTTTGCATTTAATTAAATATATGCATTGCAAGTAAGATTATTGCATGAAACTGATAATCATTGATGCAATCCAGTAATCAATCCATAATGAATCAGTTAAACCTAAATGAATGGTTTAGATGAGGGTTGTACAAGATTGTAACCTTTTACTGGGTTACAAAATAAACCACCCTTATATATATATAATATCAAGGGACCTTCATTTGAGATCTTTCTAATTCGTCAGATCCGTAAGATCCATTATAGTTCACAAATTACATTTTGTTAAGGGTTAATATAGATCCATTCTCTTATATTATATTTTCTCTCTCCTATTTATACTCTCTTCACTGAAAAATAAGATATCTTCATATAACGTGCATAATAACATGGTATGGTGGGTGCACAATATAATAATAACATTCACACTATATATACACTTGGTGTGCACATTATGATACGTTTGGTTCACAATGTGATAGTATCATAATGTGCAGATACACCTAAAAATATAGACATTATTGTTTTAGTGTGTTCACAATGTGATTTCAATATGTTCATTATTTGAAACTTTATTTGTTTTAATATGTCCACATATTGATTTAGTATATTCATCATTGAAAATCTTATTTTTTTTAATTTGTTCATACTGTGCACATAACTTTATAGTTAAATCGATGGTTTGGATGAAAATGAGACCGATAGAAGATGTCAAGAAAAAAGGGCAGTTACAATTTAGAGGGTGAGAGTGACATGTATATTTATAATAGTAATTGATTTTCTTAAAAAATGGTTTGATAAGTTGTGGTTAATAATTACATTACCAAATTTACCTTTTATGTTTAATCAATAAATCAAATTAATGAAGTCAAATGATTTGGGATCCTTCCTTTCTTCAAACGGAAGGAACATAGATAGAATCAAACCGATTCTCGAAATGCCTTTCTGGATATTCCTCAATGTCCCGACTATGAAATATAATAGATCTCACGGATCTCATAATTTTGGGAGTTCTCAAATGATTAAACCTCTAAAACATTATATATGATATAGAGATTTGTCGTCATAAATCACGCCTTGAAAAAACGTTGTGACTCCTTAAGGCTTTGGATTTGGCCTCACCGCCACGCCATTTAGAACCTTGAAATTAAATTGTATTAGAGCTGGGATTACACGAGACCCACCGTTTTTCACGAGACCATTGTGAAGATTTAGTGTGTTTTTCTTTTGAAGGTCAACCGTGTTTTTCCATGTGTAAGTTCTGAAGGTTCACTATTTTTCTATGAATGTTCAATTTTTAAATATGAATGTTCTGCTCTTGTGAAGGTTCAATATGTTTGATGTAAATGTATAGTATTTTTATTGTGAAGGTTTGAAGAGAAATAAAACTCATATAAGGATTCCAAACTGGTCTCACATGGTCTTATATGATCCAAATAGTGCTCTATATGCAACATATATGAAATTTTCCAATTGAATAGTAAATTATTTACATTTAAACTCTTTTTTATTAACATTCCAATTCAATTGTCAATCGATATAGAAGAAACAACATGTTTGAATGGTCATTTTCATTGATATTTTCCAATTGATTAATAATTTGTTTAGTTCAAACACATTTTTGTTTTCTATTTCATCCATCAATATAAAAAAAACATGTTTGAATGGTCATTTTCATTGTTACGTGTCAATCGAACATGATGAAGGATTGTATTAGCTTGTTATGTTGCCTCGTCAGTTTTATTACCTTGCTTATTACATTTAATTGTCGTCTCATTACATCCACAAAACATACTTTAAATACGAAAGAGTAATGATATACCCGTCTAAAAATAGGTACAACAAACACTTGTCCAAAACTCACACAATTACAAAAATCAACATCACTTATGACTAGACCTTTAACTGGCAGTTTCGGTCGTAAAATGCCACCACATAACTAGTTACAACATAACTGGTCTTGAGGCCTAACTTAATATGTGCAATAATGACCGATTATAATTGGTCCTTAAGGCTTAGTCTATTTTAATTGATCTTTTTTCCTTAAATTTTTTTAATACTAATGAGGGAGCGCATTAAATGATTTTTTCAAACAAACAAAAAAAAGAACAACGCTCGTTTTGTTTTTACCGGCCCCTTAATCCATTTGTTGGTATCCAACCCATAATTGATAAGGACCGACTAGTTATAACCGTCCTTAATCCTGATACCGATCGAATCCCTAATCGGTACTTCACAACTACCCTTAGCTACAACCTACAAGTAGGGCTATAAATGAACCAAAAGATAACACAATCAGATGCTTGTTCATGTGTACACAATTAAAATTTTTTAATGTCATGTTCGTTCGTTAAGAAAATGGATTTGTTCATGTCCAATCGTTAAAATGCTAAACAAACAAAAAAAACCTCCATTACTTATTGTCTCATCTATACTATATTATAAAAACGACATAAAAAACTCTTAATTACAACATTTTAAACACAAGGTACAACTAATTAAAGTCAATTACTTAATTTACAATTTCTTAATGTTTTGGTACAACCTTTCCAAGCACAGTATCTCACATAATCATCTATTTGTGGAATGGATACTCATTTATTAATATAAATATTTGTTTTTTTTGTGGAGGATTTTATAAAATAGATTTTATATTAACATAATCTATTTTAAATGTAGATTTTACATTTAAATCTATATTAATGAGATGTAATATAAAATATTTTTTCTTCCGTATTTTTTTATATTACATCTCATAATGATTTTTCCATATTTTATTTTATAAAATCTTTTTCCATATTTTATTTTATAAAATCTTTTTACATAATGAGATGTAATATAAACTCTTTTTTCTTCCGTATTTTTTTTGCTAATATAAAATCTATTTTATTTTATAAAATCTGCACGTATTTTATATTAGCATAATATAAAATCTACACGTATTTTTTTTGCTAATATAAATCTACACGTATTTTTTTTCACGAGCATTAAAAGAAGAAAAAAGAAAGTTGATATGAATTAAAAATAAAAAATAACGAGATACACTAATAAATTATCGTATTCTTTAAAATAAAAATATTCCGCAATACTTTCCAAATTAACCAAGTGTAAAGAAAATAAAATAGAAATGATGTAAATATAAAAATATTCTTCCATATTTTTAATATATTTACATTTAAATGTAAAATCGAAAATAAAAATAAAAGATTTTAAAATATTCTCTACATTCACTATAAATATATATAGCTTCTCTATGTATCATCCGAGTACAAGAAGAAGACGAACGGTCGGGTGTCAATGGCGGAACTTGCAACTGAACAAAAGATATTCCACTATATTTTTGTTTTTTTGAAAAACTACTTTTTTATATTTTATTTTATTTACTGAGGATTTGTTTATATTTTTCAAACACAATCATATTTTTCGAAGTAGGGGAATAAAATATATATACATGTCTTTATTTTTATCGACTAATACTATGAGGTCTTGAAGTCAATAGTCAGATAAATTTTCAAGTGGTACTGAGTGAATTTGAACTATACCAGTTGAGTTGTCGGTTACAAAAGATATAAATCATTTATTTTCTTTGTCATATTTGATGTGGGTTGAATGTTGTTAATTAATCTACAGATTTATACATTCAAAGTGATTGTCAAGTGTTGTCGAGGAGGTTTCAGAAAAATTGCAAAATCTGTAAAAACGTATGTTCATATTTATAATTATTTCAATAATAGTGATATGTTGTGAGACATGTCGTTTGAGTTTTAAATAATATAATACAAAACTATTACCAATATTATTGCACAAACTCATAAGTCATAACAACAAACGATTAAGAACATATGCAAGTTAATCACTTATGAAAATACATTCGTTTTTCACATTGTATTTCATTAACTGTTAACAGAGAAATTACGTTTCATTTTAACTCGGTTCAATATTTCAACAAAAAATTTATCCTCTCGTGCAATGCACGGGCCCAACACTAGTTTCTCTAAAAAAACATAACGTGATTACTTGAAACTTCAAAGATTATTAAATCTGAAGTAAAAAGGAAAGTAAATCAAAAATTGGTAAGGCTCGTGAGAATGTAGTGCAAGTCTCATCTTTCCCGTGTTCAAATTCAGGCTCTGTGAAAACCCTTGTGGCAATGGAGGTTCACTTGTGATAACTTTAGACCATTTGTGGTCGCACAAGAGAGTACTCAGTATGCACAAGTTGACCTAAAAACCTAGGGTTACCAAAAAAACCCTATAATATATTTTAAATTCATTAATAATTGATTATTAACTATCTAGTATATGTACATAAACGAACACAACCAAGCATAAACCAACATAGATGAATGATGTAACACCCTCAAATATGGAAAGAGCAACTAAATTAAAATTTCCAATAATGCCACAAAAATAGATAAGATCGCTTACAGCGAGTTCATGCTTGAAATATTAAACCAGGTCTAACCATCAACGAAGATCGATAAATTCTTACACAAAGACTAATTAGAGATCGGGTGATACTAAAACCCAAATACAAGTTTCTATTCCCAAGCCAAGACGAGAGACTTCACCAAATTACTTACCCTCGAGTATACGTCTAACACCTCTCTCTCTCCAAGATGTCCCTAGAACAAATCCCCAAAAGAACCTGTTGCACATGCCGACAAATAAAAAGGTTAGGCTAACGCCTATTGAGTTCAAGAGTTTTACATAAACAAATATATTTTTATAGGAATGAATCCCCAATAAAAATTGTGATCTTTCAAATGGTTTACTTTAAACTTGAAGACGACTATTTTTCAATTTCATGCATTTTTCAAAGGTGGATACCCCACTACAAAACATTATTTATAAAATGTTACATCCCAAAACACCCAAACACGGGTGGGGTAAAATACTCAACCAACACTACGTGGTTAAAACCCACATGTACAATATGATATATGATACCAAAAACACGGACGCTAGGCCCAATACTCACGCGACCATAAATTGAAAGAAAACCCAAACACTCAAATGTGGGGCGACATACATCATTCAAACCTTAATATACGTGGAGGAAGGTCCAATATTAAGGTCCTCATTTACTGTCGACCACATAAGACCAAAGATGATAAAGTGAAATATCCTTATATTTAAAATGCTGATAGCCGACAACGGGGGAGACCCGTATCCGTTGAGGGTGGAGGAACACAAAAGTATGCCACCCATGCAACGTTAATCGCATGACACCTCACGACATCACAGCCAGGTGTCCCTACGACTTCTTTAACAAGCGTCACCCCAAGTCAGTTGACCTTGATGAAACATTCCGAAGAACTTCATCCCGAAGGCCTGACACACTTAAAGACTACCTCCCAGGCATTACTTCAAGTGGTGGAGGTCCTAGCGCCTACTTCCCCGGTAGCACTAACAGACTCAACCCTCCTAGCGATCACTTGTAAAGTTTTCGGCCATAAAACATGGGTACCGGTGTTTAACCCTGCAATACCCAATTGACCACCCAAAACAGACTGACTTATGTGGCTATGGATCCAATGCAACACAGTCTAACATTACATGACTTCACAGGAATGACCAACACACTCGAGCATGTAATAAACATCACTATGCAACACGGTGCATTAGCATGTAAACCATAATCGGACTCCACATTGAGCCACTAAAACCGGACAATTGTCCCCAAGACTCTTTTAAGTCAACACCAAGCTAAAGTGCTCAAAACCCTTTTTGACCAACCAAGGACGACCCCAAATAATAAAACGCAATCGACTCACGTCATGCAACACATGCCCCAAAATACATGAATAAACTCCAACACAGTTTAGATTGGGACAAATTACTTTCCAAAAGATTTTATACCATATAATCCTTCAAAACGTCCCATAATCACAAAATTAAGCATTTCTCAAAAACAAACAATTAAAATGCCTTTTAACCAAATAATCTCATTTATGCAATAAGTCACCAAAACCCTTTCATTTATGCCTTGTTTATCAAAAAGCCTAAAAGTCCCAAATATGGTGTTTTCCCAAGATTTATCAAATCTTACTTGTTCAAGTAGCAAAACTCATCATAGCTTTCAACATGTTATAATAATTATGTAAAACACATAAATACTCTAAAATAGACATTTTTGGCATGTACAACGTTTTCACAAGTAAACTTGAACTCACCTTGCTAGATTTAGGCTAAATCTAGATTTTACCCCGAAACTTGAATCTTCTTTTATGAAGGCTTGAAATCTTCAAGCAATCTCCCTAGATCTTAGATCCAACACATCTACAAGGTTTCCTTCACCACACAAGTCATCAAAATCACACCCAAGTTGAAGGATGGAAGGAAAATGATGAAACCATCAAACCCTAGCTTAACATTAAGATAGATGAGAAGCTTACCACCACAAAATACTCTTGTATATTCCAATAGACTTCAAATATCTTGATATATCTAGGGCTGTAAACGAACCGAACGTTCAGCGAACCGTTCGTGAACTGTTCGGCGAGAAATTCGTTTATGTTCGTTTATTTAATAAATGAACGAACATGAACAAGTTTTTTTGTTCGTTTAGTTAAACGAACGAACATGAACAAAGGTCCTGTTCGTTTATTTATGTTCGTGAACGTTCGTTTATTTATGTTCGTTTACTAACGTTCGTTTAGCGTTCACTTATGTTCATTTAACGTTCGTTTATGTTCATTTACTGATGAAAATAAATTGACAATTAACGTTTTTATAAAATTAATAATTAGACCATTGCTATTTTTAATTAATATTAATATTAATATTTAATATTAATAATAAAAAGGTTTCATTTTAGAGTCATAGCCTCTCCATATCAAAGAGAAGTGGAATTTTCTCATCCCACATCGCTCAAAAACAACAATATGCAACTCTATCCCCTACTATATATATATATATCATCTTTGTCCCTTAAATCTTCTAGTACAATACCATTGAGTTGAGGCTCAATCGGTGACTTGAGCCACATTGGCTTGAGTATTAATCGGTGACCTGAGCCTATTGGCTTGGCCAAAGTAATTTTTTTTATTTGGAGTATCCTTTTGAAGTGGGTGCACCTTCTCTTTTTTTAAGTTTGTTTTTGTTTGTGATGGTTCTTAATGAACGAACATAAACAAACACGAACACCATTAATTTTTAAACGAACGAACACGAACATCAAATATTTTACAAGCCTTTGTTCGTGTTCGTTCGGTTCGTTTACATGCCTAACTCTAACGGTGGTTGTTTTTTATTCATTTGTGTTCGTTTATGTTCGTTCGTTTACGTTCGTTTAGCTCTTAATGAACGAACATAAACGAACACGAACAGACATATTTTCTTAACGAACGAACATGAACACAAAAATTTTCGTTCGTTTACCGTTCATGTTCGTTCGTTTGTTCGATTAAGTTAAACGAATGAACACGAACAAGCCTCCGTTCGTGTTCGTTCGGTTCGTTTACAGCCCTAGATATATCCTTGAAGAGCTCTCAAAAACAAAACCATGACAACTTGAATCACCAAAAATGGAGTTGAGATGCAAAAGTTATGAGGAAATGAAGATAGAGGGCTGAAAATCGGGTTTTATGGTTGAACAGGGCTCCGCGCGGGTTACCACGCGGCCTAACCTGTCCCACAACTCGCCCGGATGTCCCTAAGTCGCCCGGATGACCCTAAGGGGTTGTTTGTTTTTAAAAAAAACCCTCTTAATGGCTCTTAAGTCTGAATCATTCAGACCTTTTTACACACAACCTCTTATTAATCATAACTAAAATAAGACTTCAGACTTTAGACCTCTTAAAAAACAAACGGCACCTAAGTCACCCCGTGCACTGTTCGTCCCATTTTCTTCATTTTTCATGCCCGATCACTGTTTTGGCCATAACTTTTTCGTTTTAGCTCCGATTTTGCTCCAGAAAGAACCGATGGATTCGTAATTGAATCCTTCATCCAACAAAACTATAAAATCTAGAATTCAAGCCCAAAATCCTATATCTTCTTTTTCCCTTAAAATACCGATTTCTTTATTAACTTGAAATGATACCTTTCGAAAATCGGGGTGTTACAAATGAACATTCACAAACGTAATTAAACAAACGAGACACTTGTTCACGTCCAAAAATCTGTTCATTCACTTATAAACAAACCTTCTGTCAAATAAATCACTTAACGTTCGATTCATTCACAACTCTACTTACAAGTACATTAAGAATAAAAATATAAAAAAACCCACATTATTCCATTAAAGAAAAACAATGTGAAAAGAAATATGAGATATTTTTTTTTAATTTTAACATAAAGATGAGAATAATCTTGTCTTTTAGTAAGACACTTTGAATGAGGGTGAGATGAAATGGTATTGGAAAAATCAAAAGGTAAAGTTGTACTTCCATATCCCTCTCCTCAAACTCTCTCCAAACGCTATCTTCCCTCTGTCTTTCTTTAATTCTTTCTTTCTCTTTATCATCAAACCTTTCATGATTCCCACAACTCTTCAAACCCCTCTTCCCTTTACCTGAAACCCAAAATCATCAATCTTTCTATCTTTATTTCAAACACAAGTCTTCTTAGGGTTCTTGATCACACTCTTTCCAACAATTTTTTTTTCTATTCCCATGGAGGTAATTTTGTAATTCCATATAAAAATCGGCTGGATCCATATTCTATTTGGGGTTTTATTTCAATATCTATTTCTTCACTTATCGGCTATCATATAGTAATTTGGTATTCATAAATAATCTTTAATTTTAGTTCTTTCTATTGAATGGATTTCATGTCTTCATGGGTTTTTCCCCCTTTCAGATGGGTATGTGAAATCTTTGTTAAATGTGTTGTGTATGATTGTTATTACGAATTTATTGGTCAACTGGTGATTGATTAGGTTAGAAATTGAAGTGGGTGAACTTTAGGGGAAAAGGGTAATTTTAGGGGATTATGTATTCTGCAATTGCTGTTAGTTTTTTATGGTGTTTCTTTAATGGAAGAAAAATTGTTGTCAAATTAGAACTGGGGTTTAGAGTAGGAGTTATATAATTGATTTTTAACTGTAGTTTTTTGCTTCCTTTTATGTTTGATGATCAATTTGAGAGGTTTTAAGGACGAGTTTTGCACTCAATTTGGATTTACATTTGGGGAAACTGTGGATTTTGGCTTTTTTTACATTCTAATGATGATTTTAGGACGGTTAAGATGGAAGTATGGACTTAATTTTACTTTGTGAAGTTGTGAATGTGTTGGATTCGTCGTCTTTTTGATGTTGAATTCATGGGTTTTGCGGTTGTTTAGGCTCCGGGGATGGAAGAGGGCAAGAGCAAGAGTCATTTAACGTCGCCTGCGGCGTTTGTGGAAGGTGGGATACAAGAAGCCTGTGAGGATTCTTGTAGCATTTGCCTTGAGGCTTTCTGTGATAGTGATCCTGGCACGGTAGGCATCATATACTCTCTCTCTATATATGTATGTGTATATATATATATATATGTATATGTATATGTATATGTATATAGGGTCAGGTTTAGGGGAAAACCACTAAAAAAAAATGAAAAAACAAGGAACACCCGGGGTAAACGTTCAGCTGCACATGCATAATGAACACGTGCATAAAAACCAATAAACAACTTCAATTACTTGTATGCCAATGTGCATACCATCCACTTGAACGGCACGGCTATCAGGGTGTTCCTCAAATTTTCATTTTTTAGGGTTTTCCCTTATCCTCCCTCTAAGTTTATACATATATATAAATAAATATATATATATATATATATATATATATATCATTGTGTGTTCTTTTTTATATGATGTATGAATACAAAGTTTATGGTAATGTATGTATTTCTTTTACTGTAGGTGACTAGCTGCAAGCATGAGTTCCACCTTCAATGCATTCTTGAATGGTACGATTTCAAATACGTTTGTGTTGCTTATAGTTTATGATCATGAGCTAATAAATATGGATGTTCAAGTATTATCTACACTTTGCAACATTCTTACATTCTTTTGTCTTTTGGTTTAAAAAGGTTACAACTTTAGATGGATGTAATTGTGTTTTGTTAGCCAGTTTGCTATTAGAATTACATCTTGTTGATGATAACTAAACCGTCCCACTTAATTGAACGTGTATGGTTATGCATGCATGTAAGACCACATATCAACATTTAATCTGTCACAAACTTTGTTGTATATAATTGTATATCCTTATATGTCATAGCCGATCATATTAATACTCAGAGTGTGACTTTCAACCATGCTTTATTAGTTCATAAAACCATTAATATTTACTTTCTTACCATGTTTCTCCATTCTTGAAACCGGGGGAGTAGAATTTGATCTTCAACTATCGAAGCATCTGGGATGACAACGAGCTAGAAAACGATTCGTCTGAAAATCTAACTCGTTTGATACGTTTTCTGTATTAGGTGCCAGAGAAGCTCCAATTGTCCTATGTGTTGGCAAGCCATTAGCCTGAAGGATCCAACCAGGTGACCTACTCTCGTCATCAAAACTCCATCCCAAAATAATTGTCCACATTTCTATTTTAGTTTGTTCCAAAATAAGTGCCTACTTTCCAATTCTACTCTTAATTACATAGATGGAAATTCATTAATCTAGCTATTGGTAACGGTAAAATTGTCGTATAGTTCATTAAAAGTGTAATAATTACATATTTCTAAAACTATGTGCCTTTTTTTTTTTTTTTATTTATCGTGGACATTTATTTTTGAGACGGAGGGAGTAATATTTTCAGATTGTGTGATGGATTTTGGTCTGCTAATCGGTGTAACATGTGCAGCCAAGAGTTATTGGAGGCAGTAGAACAGGAGAGGCGTTTCAGGTTTAACCCGACAAGAAATTCCACAATATTTCATCACCCGACTCTTGGTGATTTCGAACTACAACATGTATGTCACCTTTTTAAATTACATATGTGGTTAACTTTACAACAAAACTCTTAAGTTTGACGCTCGTATTACCCATTTTAGTTGCCGGTTGGTGTCAATGATAGTGAACTCGAGGACCGAATCATCCAACATCTGGCTGCTGCAGCCGCCATGGGAAGGACCCACCATGTGGGTCGAAGGGAGGGCTCAAGGAACCGGACAGCGGCTCACGGTCGTCCGCAGTTTTTAGTGTTCTCCACCAACCCTAATGCACCTTCGGCCGCCACCATCTCGGCTTCCGCTGGTCCGGTTGAAGAGCCAGCTCAACCAGTTGCTGTTGCTTCACCGGTTGGAGGGGAAGCTGAACCGGCTGCTGTTGAGTCCGTTAGAGCATCGGCCCCGTTTACAGCTCGTGTGAGTGGGACAGTTCAACATATGCCGACATCTGGCACGTCACATAGTCAACAAGGGACCTCGGTTATTCATAGGTATTCATGTTATGTCAATTCTTTTTTATGGGTATTTACTTGCTAGTTATTTATCGAATTTACGCGGACTTTAGTCTTCAAACGTTACAAAAGGTGATTATCTAACACATCAATCTTAACCAATAAGTGACCTATAAGTCTATAATACATTAATACTATACGAACACCGTTGAGTTAATCAATATTATAATTTCTTTCATATCTTGTTTTAAAAGATGTTATAATAGGAAATTGTATCAGCATATATCAAACCAAACCAAACGAGCCCAATATGTGTCGGATGTATGCAGAACTGACCTCTAAAAGATAGGGAAGTCGGAGGAGTCATGATTTAGTTTCCAATGAATGGAAGGACCGAGCTGTTTCTATTTTTAGTATTTGTCTAAAATAGACGTGGGCGTCAAATTTTCTTGAAAAGTTGAAAAAACAATCATGTCAAAATTTGGAGTTAAAAAAGGTTTCACGTGTTTTATTATTTTTGATGTTGGCTACTTGCAGAAGTTCAAGTAGTGTTTCCGCTCTGCCTGATCAAGATAGAGCAGGGCCATCGGAGTTTCAAACAGCTTCGGATACATGGAAATCTAGATTCAGTGCTATTTCAATGAGGTACAACTTGTTTTTTCTTTACGGTAACCGTAAATCTTTTGAGAGCACGGGAACCAACTATTCATGATGTATATCGTGATAGATAATCTAGATTGTTTAGGGTTATTCATCATGAATACCGCATGAAATAGTTGGTTAGTGGTACTCATTTGAACTTTTTGATTCCATCTCTGAAATAAGTTTTCTTTATTTGAAGATATAAAGAATCAGTTTCGAAGAGTACACGAGGGTGGAAGGAGAGGCTTTTCAACAAGAGTCCATCCATGTCGAATATTGGTACAGAAGTAAGGAGAGAAGTTAACGCTGGAATTGCTAACATGTCTCGGATGATCGAGAGGCTTGAAGTAGGGGAAAATAACAGACAAGATCAGGATCATGATTCTTCATCAAGTAATTTAGCCGAACGGGGTTCAGATGCAGGAGAAGATAACCGTAGTCACGTTGACACAGCCGGTGCTGGTGCTGCTTCAAACTAGTGTGTGTGTGTGTGTGTTTTGCTGCTTGTTTGAGCAATAAAATCTTCTGCTGGCACTTGCCTTTGAAGGTGAGCTATACTATATGTCTTTTGACTTCCCATCATACGGTATGTGGATTACTCTCGAAAAGACCCCTTAAGGAGACAGAGATGTGAGATTCTTAACGGCTCTTTTGGAGAGTACTCTAATGGGGTTTCACATGTGAATTCTCACATGGTTAACCAGTATTTCTTATGTTAGTTATCGATGTTTCTTGTTCTTACGGTTGTTATTATTAATATTATTGTTGCAGGTCGTTGGAAAGCGGTAACCAGGTAAATGAGGTGGTGAAGACTTCTAAAAACCTTACAATCGGCTTGTAAATGATTTTAATTGGGATTTAGAGTTGCTTTTCGAAATCTTTTGGCGAACGATCTCTCTATGAACCATATAGGCATTAGTTTTGTGCACCAAAACTTGTGTTTGTCATATTTGATGATGGTGAAGAAAGTGAGAGCCACCCACCTTATGCTTGTTATTAGTTGCTCACTATTTGCAATCGACATGGGTTATATAAACATGTTCAACTCATATGAATCATCAATACTTATTATAAACTTTATTGGGGATTTTAAGTGAACCATTTCTATATGCTTTTTCGGAGGTTTTTACAAAATTAGTCACTCTATTTTTTGAGTAGAAGTAAAGTCTGTATACATTTTTACCCTAGATCTTACGAGTGGGATTTACTAGATCTGTTCATTTTATGATATGGGGTTGTTCTAGATGACTTTTTAACCATTGAACTACAATTTCCTTGTGCCATATTTTAATGGGCTATATTAGAAGTATGCTCAATGTTGGTAACTTTTGAAAAATATGCTGTCTTTTTTTTTTTATTACCAAAATGTCCATATCATTTACTTTTTAGGATATCTTCTTACATGTCTAAATTTTCACCATTTCTCTTTTCTACTCTCTTTCTTGAGAGCTTCTCCAACCCTCACTCAAACTCCATCCGATAGCATCGAGTTCCGTTATGGTTTGATGGAGCTTGATAGGAACCCAATTAACTTTAGTTTTTACTTTCATGTACAATTTTTTGATACTATTTTATTTGCATTCGGGTTCAAATGCCAATTTATTTGTTTTCTACATTGGTGTTAGGGAAGTGGAAAGTGATAATTGGATTTTGACGGATGTCGAGAGTCTTGATTCCAATAGAGAAGGATATAACGTTCTTGTAAAGAGATCCCCGTGTTCAAGTATTTATGATTGAAACATTTAAGAAAAGGACCCATTTATGTGTCACTATGTTTAGAAAAATGTATTAGAGGTTGAGACTAACTCATATGAGACAAGCAAATGTGTCTATGTTTTAAGATAATCGACATGTGCTCAGCTTTATGTTTTAGTTGTTGAAGCTTTCTTTGATCATCCAAAAAGGAAACTCTCATATGATATGAACATTGCGACACACAAATCAAGTATTTGGGAATTGAACCCTAAATGAGAAAGATTATTCGACTTTTGGACCCCAAATAAGAAATAAAGTCCAAGCATTTGTGTTACTTGATGTAACATGTTGTAGGCTTGATAGTAGTTTGATAGATGTACCGTATGATTTTAAACTGTTCTAATAATATAAAACTAAAAGTTAAATGTTAAATATAGACAGAGGTTCAGGGGAAACCTTAAATAAATGGAAAACTAAAAAACAATGGATGTGATTAAATGAGCGGTTACAACAATATCTTTTGAATTAAAAACTCTAGCCCCCTATTTTTTTTATTCGAAAAAAAACTAAAAAAAACAAAATTTGAGCTAAATAAATTATACCAAAAAAACGATTATATTTTTCTCATTAATTTGACATCCATATTGATATACCTTTTCATCTATTTTTTATAATTTTCTAGTTTTTCATTTATTTAGAGTTTTCCATTTAAATGTAATATAATGTAAGAATGTTATGAGGGTCAAAGGGGCTAGCCCTTTTTTTCTTTGCTAAGTAATCCTACATATTATGTATATAATTTATATTAAAATATTTCACTTGCCTTTGTCTACTTAGTCCACCGTCCAATCTACAATGACCCAAAATGTTAATCTCCTTATATTAATAAAACTTCTTTATTTACTAAAAAACATGTAGAGTTATAGAAACTCAAATACATGTGATTCCCATTTTCAAAGTCACGGTTAAATCTTTACTAAAAGCAATCATGTGAATAAATAACCATCATTTGCAACCAAAGACCTCACTGAAATCAAAAGAAATACATGAATTTGTGAGAGAATACGAATAATTAAGGTGCGAACATTTAAAGCAGGAAATGAACATAGGGTCGAGACCCCATCTTGGCAAACCATGTGTCGTTGCTGAACCAATATTTACTTTGTAGTTATTATTGAATTTCATTACATTGTATGGTCGGTTGGTAGGGATTTAACAGACGAAACCCACGTCAAAAGACTGCAAAACCCAACTACTACCTTGAATGTCAACATCTCAACCATAGAGAGGTGGATGTTAAACTAATGATCATCATTAAGTCATTGTTACAAACTAGATTACTAGGCAATTAGATTGCCATCGATTAGGATTGTTAAGGATGAAAGAACCTATAGGGAAACTAAACCCCCATGACCCTTTGATGTTGAGACCGTTACAAACCCGTGACTGTCGGTTTTTCTAATGACTCATTGGGTTTGTTAACCGAAAGGAATATTATTGAAAATAATAGTTCGGAGGAAATTGTGCATGACTTTATCATAAATGTTGAATTACTATCAATCTCTTGTCGGATATCATAAAAAAAAACATACATTTATCATTAAAAAAATCTAGATCATTGTTAATAACATTATATTAAAAAACGTTATTCAACATATTTTTTGTGAAGTAAAATTCAATTATATGAACTAAAAAATCTCAACTTAATTTTAATTTATTTGTTAAATTTGAAATATAAATATTTATTATTTGGTTGGGTGTATGCATACAATATAATCGTATATATGTATTTTAAAGAGGGACAAGTGGGTGGCAGTAGCTGTTATGCAACCGCTATAACATGTTATTTGTTCACGGGCCTTTGTCTCCTCCTAACGTACGATACGACACCATTTCTTGCCGTTTCATTCCTCTCCCCTCTCTCTCTCTCTCTTCTCCATTCCGCCATAACCAAGACCTTCCCAAATCACATTTCATCAATCTCTAGAGAGAGAAACAACACAGACAAAATAGACCACACCCACCTTTTTCCCCAATCTCAAAATCGCATTCAATCTTGATATTTTTCACAGTTTAGCGCCATGGATTCTCAGATCTATGGTGCATTAGGGATCTTCTTTTTCATATTCTATCTCATACCACCAACAGCCATTAATGGAACTCAACTTCCCATCAAATCAACTCCAACACAGATCAACTCCAACTCGGTTCTCGTAGCCCTTCTCGATTCGCACTACACCGAGCTATCTGAGCTCGTTGAGAAAGCCCTTCTGCTACAAACCCTTGAAGAAGCAGTCTCTCGTCACAACATCACCATTTTCGCACCCAGCAATGAAGCTCTCGAGAGACATTTAGATCCCGAGTTCAAACGCTTCCTGCTTCAACCCGGAAATCTCAAATCTCTACAGAATCTCTTGCTTTTTCACATCATTCCGTCTCGGGTCGGATCCGAGGAATGGCCCGGGGAGGATTTGGGATCAGTAGCCTACTATCAAACACTCTGCATTGAGGAAGATAACAATCACCTGCCGTTGACCCGAGAAAGTTCCGGCGAGAAAATAGTCGGCGGTTTAGCGAGAGTGACCCGACCCGATGACGTCATCCGAGAAGACGGGTTGATCCATGGAATTGAGCGCTTATTGGTTCCCCGATTGGTACAAGAGGATTTCAACCGGAGACGGAGTTTGATTTCCATTTCCGCGGTTTTACCCGAAGGAGCTCCGGTTGTGGATCCGAGAACCAACCGGTTAAAAAAACCGGTCACTCCTGTTCCCGCCGGTGCTCCACCGGCACTTCCGGTATACGACGCGATGGCTCCGGGTCCGTCTCTAGCTCCGGCACCAGCACCGGGTCCCGGCGGCGACCGCCACCACTTCGACGGCGAGAGCCAGGTGAAAGACTTTATCCAAACCCTCCTCCATTACGGCGGCTACAACGAATTAGCCGATATTCTGGTAAACTTAACGTCGTTAGCGACGGAAATGGGGAAGCTGGTTTCCGAGGGTTATGTTTTAACGGTGTTGGCGCCGAACGATGAAGCCATGGCTAAGCTGACGACGGACCAGCTGAGCGAGCCGGGTGCGCCGGAACAGATAATGTATTATCATTTGATACCGGAATATCAAACGGAAGAAAGTATGTATAATTCTGTACGCAGGTTTGGTAGGGTTCAGTATGATACATTGCGGCTGCCGCATAAGGTGGTGGCGGAGGAGGCTGATGGGTCGGTGAAATTCGGGCAAGGGGAGGATCCGGCTTACTTGTTTGACCCGGATATATATACGGATGGGAGGATATCGGTGCAGGGTATTGATGGGGTTTTGTTTCCTGCGGTGGAGAAGTTGGCCGGCGAGGTGGCTTCGCCACCGCCGACGACGAAGGTTGTGGCTGAGCAAAAAAGAGGTGTGTTTTATTACTTGTGATTTTAGTAATTAATGATGTTTTATCCGGTTAATTATAGAATATAGATAGTGTCTTGAGATACATAATGTTACCAAATTTATGTTAGAATTGATGATCAGATACCATAATAATCCACGAAACAAACGATCAAACAAAAGAAAATATATAATGTGTGTATATATAGACTATAGAGGAAGGATCATGCTATAATTAAACATTTTGTGAGAAGTCTCAATATCATATATGATTAAACGTCCTTTGGGCGTGTTCAATCATATATGATTAAGGGGTTGTTTGTTTACCTCTTAATAGTTTCATTAAGAGGCAATATCTGAATCGATAAGAGGAGAATCTT
The DNA here is from genome assembly GCA_023525745.1 of Arctium lappa. Taxonomy (NCBI): domain Eukaryota; kingdom Viridiplantae; phylum Streptophyta; class Magnoliopsida; order Asterales; family Asteraceae; genus Arctium; species Arctium lappa. The sequence goes on along the minus strand of CM042054.1, from coordinate 11,362,546 downwards.
GTTTGGCAAAAAAAATATATACCTCTTAATGGTTTTAAAACCCTCTGATTGATTTTGTATCTTGGGTCTTCCTTAGCCATTCAACGCCCTAAATTTATTATGAACAATTACCAAACAACCATATTTCATTTTGCACTATATCATAAGAGTCTCTCAATCATTCTGCACTATATCATAAGTGCCTATATATTATCAATGTAACGTGTGTTATTAAGTGTTTATATATTGTTAATGTAACGTGTGTTTAATCATATATGATATCATACTTCTCGCCTTCTCGCAAAATGTTTAACTTCTGTTTTGAACCTGCCCCTATATATATAGTTGGTTTCCATTAAGAATAATTAGATCAATTCTAATTGAAGATCAATTGAAAATACCCTTCTAAGCTAATTGATGGCTTATTTTGGGACTTAATATGAGCCATTAGATCAATACTAATTAAAAGTGATCAAGGATCCCTTCTTACATTTCTTAGCTTATCTTCTATTCTTACATGATCCTTGGTCCTTACATAAAACCCAACAATTACCTCAAATATAATTGAATGAAGATCGATTCTAGGTTATTTAATAGTGTTTTCTTTTTGGCAAAAGAGAACAATAGTTGGTTAATGTTAGAAATATTTAGTTGAGTTGTGACATATGACCCAATCAATGCATGCGTGTACGTATTTGTAGAAATGTGTTTGTGACATTATTACTTACTTGCTTGCATTGCATTACAATTCTTGTTTAACTATGGCATTTGGTAACTTCTTTTTTTTTTTTTTTGAAAGAGTATCCCAGACTAATCCCTGACAATTAGGGCCTTTGGCCCAGCTGCTAAAGCGTGCAACCCTGAGTTTATCCTCAGTGGCCACAAGTGCTGTTAGTGGGACTCGAACCCGGGTTAAGCGCTATGAACTCCCCAAGTCTTTACCACCACACCCCTTGTGGTTGGTAACTTCTTTTTTGATGGGTAACTTTTAGAAGTGAAAATGAATGCCTTACATAACAAAACACAATTGCAAGTTACAACTATAGCATGCTTGGATCTTGAAATGGGCATTCTAGTGGAAAAAGGTCTAAGGGGATGTTTACTAACACCGTGTTCTCGAATTTGCGAAGAAAATAAAGGAAAGAGATGGAAACGAAAATAAGGAAAAGGAAAGTTTTTTATTTATGTTCTTGAAAGGGTAGGGAAGAAAAGTTAAGGAATGGGAAGGAAACGAGAAAAGAAAGGAAAAATATCATTTATACATATATATATCCTTGATATTTGTTTTGATGGTGTTAGATTGATAGGTAGTTTTGTAATTGTACTATATTGTCCGAGAGTTATCAATTCTTTCCTTCCCTTTCTTCCCACATTTGGGAGGAAACATATACTCTCTCCGTCCAAAAAATAAATGTCCACAATGAAAATGACACACAGTTTTAGGAATGTGCAATTATTATACTTTTTAAATAACCAAGGGACACTTTTACCCTTGAAAATAGAGAGATAAACTTTCTCCACCTTATAATTAAGGGTAAAATGGGAAATTGGATGCTTATTTTTTAAAGTGGACATTTATTTTGAGTCAAACAAAAATAATAATGTGGACACTTAATTTGGGACGGAGGGAGTAATTTATTTTCCCCCTAAAAAGTTTCGTGAACACGTATTTTGGTTTTCCTCCCCCCCCCCCTTTTCATTTCTTTCGTAAAAGAGGTTCTTATTTGGGTAAGAGGTTGGTGTTTAGCAACAAAAAACTATTCCTCTGACTGTTGAGAATGTGCTGACCGTGTGCTGACTGCGGTAAGTGAAGACAATGTATCTTTCCAGGGTAAGCGATCACCCTTTACCCCTTTTCCTTATTTACCCCGTCCAAACTCTATCCCTGCGTCTCACTTTCTTGCTTTTCTTTCCATCACTCTTCAACACACTACCATAATCAGCAACAATGGATATAGGAAAAACACGACTTTAGGAAAACCCATCAAATCAAACAAAAAACAAAAGAGAACAAAACCTTAACAAGGAAATCCAAGTGTCTGTAGATATCTACAAACTTTCTCAACAAACATTTATAGCTCTATGTATGTAGTGTGAATCAAGAAGGCTTACCAAAACCTCTTTTGAATTTATCTGATTTGGGAAAACAGGCAAGTCGGCAACGATCAGATATGGAAGCAAAGAAGTGAGAATCAAGAAGGCTTACCAAAAACCTCTTTTGAATTTATCTGATTTGAGAAAACAAAAATGACGTCGGAAGCAACTGACGGCAAATCGGCAACCATCAGAGATGGAAGCAAAGAGGCGGTGAGGTGATTGGGTTTATCAATGGCATCTTGGGTTGTGTAGAGGGATAATGCAAGTGTTTTTAAATATAATAAATATTCTAATAAACTTTTTAAAAAACTGTGATGCATAGGTTACATGAATATAAATAAATTCATTAAAAATTATGCATTGAATTACAATTACATAAATACAAAAACATCATAATAAAGTAAATAGTGTGTTTTATAAAGTACACACTCAATAATAACTTTCTTTAAAAAAAGGGTGTAATGGTAATTTTCAATCGGTCAACACTTAATAAAAAATAGTCGGTAAACAATATTTTTAATTTAACACTTACCTGAGTCAGATCTCTTATCTCTATCAGACCTCTTATTTCGATCAACACACCCAGAATTTTTGGTAAACAACCCCTAAGTGTTCATAGCCTCTTACCGGGTAAGTAGTGCTTACCGGATAATAGATAATGTTGCGTACCGAGATGGTGATCCTAGGAGTGGAGAGCCTTACTATCAACGAATTCTTCAAATTTTAGGTGGGATGGGGATTGTAATTTTTTATACTTCTCGAGGTATAATGACAGACCGGGAGGCCTGATTCGAAGGAATCGGTGGATAAATTTTGTGTTACATATGGTAATCCTTCTGATATCCGAATTAGATCCTAAATTTACAAAGTCAAGACATCTTACCCAGATCAATGGTTGCCCAATTTTAGTAAACTACCCCTAGTCTTGGGAATGTTGGAGGACTGAATACAACTTCTAGTATTATGACATTGACATCTTAATTTGGCTGACATAATGCAATAGACTACTCAAAGTTATTTATACATACAATTTTGATTGATTGAGGGGTGAGGAGGAGGGGCACACCAAAGAGGACGTGTGATGAGTAGCAGATTGGGTACAAGGATTGTGGCTACTGGGGAGGGGGCGTTTGCGCGACACACTGCTTTAATACACGTACCCGCTTTTGAGTCTTTTGCTACAATAGTGGTTTGTACCAAGCCGTTAATGTCCTTGCGTGTTTTTTTTTGCCTCTTGCTACATTCTCATAGACTTCCCAAACTTCTTTTCGTTAATCTCCTTATCTCTCAAATCTGTCTTTCTTTCTATAATGAGAATTCTTCACAAAATCTTTTTACAAGCCGGGGCCTTCACGGAAACAATCTCCACTCTCCCTCCGCAGACCCGAGTTTTTTGGGTTCGTTTGATTTGGTATGATTGGTTTAGGTTAGTTGTGCTTTCGCCTCTATTCATCATCTTTTGCCTTTTGGGTCCCCTTTTCTGCTTTTAGTTGATGTCAGTTTATCATACCTTATACATTGTTCTTTATTTGTGCTTTTTATACCCCTCTTGGTGCCAAGTATGAGTAATTCACATTGTCAACATATAATTCTGGATATGATTGCTAGTTTATGCATGAGGTACAAGTTGATATATATATGTATTTATCTCTATTAAATTATTAATGTTTTGGGACAGACATTCTTGAAAATGATGGAATCCATCATAATAATAATTGGAAAATGAGTTGGGAATTTTTGGTTTAATAATTGGATATATTTGTAAATGCAGGGAAATTATTGGAAGTGGCATGTTCAATTGTTGGAGCATTTGGACAAGATTCCCAATTTACAAGCTGTTATTGATTTTCTATTTTATAAAAATATATTTTTCAAAATTTCAAAGAGAGTAAGTGCAATTAAAGATGGGGAAATAAAACAACCACAGATCTGCAGACTCAGAGGTGAGTTTCAATTCCATGAATGGGCAGAGGTATTTATGATGATTAAATATTGAATTAAAATTATTTTTAATAATTGGCAGATAGATAAAAAGAAAGAAAGGGTTAGCTGATGGATGGATGCTGCAGTTTGCATTCAAGAAAGTTTTCCCACAAAAGAAGAAAGTTTGATTTTTGTTCTTTTCTTTAAACTTGATATTTCTTGATTTTTTTTTTTTTTTTGGGTGTAATTACTACTATTGGTAGGAGTGATTTTTATTATTATCATTATGCAAATACATAAAATCATTTTGTACAACAAACTTATTAAATTTGTTATAAAACGAGATCGTTGTTGCTCGCTATTCATTAGCGTTGTTCGAATTTTTTTGGAGGTTTTGCTACACTTGTATCAGATCGACTGAACAAGTAATAAATAAAACAAAATGTAAAACTTTATCATATCTATCTATAATCTATACTAAATTATAAATCAGGGATAAAAAACTCTTAAATACAAAATTATTAGGTACAAGCTACCATCATTTTATGCAAGATTTTAAAAATCTCTTAATTTACAAGTATCAAAGCACAAGGTACATATTACTACTGCAAACTTCTAACACCCACCAATTTGGTATGTACAAGACCTTCCTTTTATGCAGATCTTTCCATGTATCACTATTAATTAATATATTATATATTACTATAAATTTGTTTTAATTATATTATTAAATATGTAATTGGATATTTTTTCTAGATATCATTAAAATATATAAGATAATAATTGAATTCTAACAAAATACTTAATTTATATAAAAAAACATTATATTATTAAGGTTAAATTAAACAAATTTATATAAAAAAAATAAAAAACATCATCACTTTCTCAAAACCATCCAAAATCGGACTGTAAATCGACAAAAAAAACAAAAAAATAAAATGAAACATTAAAATCGTAATGTATCTCGCTGCATTGCGCGAGTACGCTTTTAGTCTATTATAAAAGAGATATACAAAACTCTTAAAAACAACTCATTAAGCATTATGTACTATTATTTAATGTTAATATACTTAAAATCTCTTAAAAACAACTAATGAAACAATATGTACTACTTTTAAATGCTTTTAACCCTAATTAATAAATTTCACTCTTATCCCCCAAAATTCTTATCTCTAATCCCCAAACCCTAAAATTATGAAATTTGAATTCTGATAAACATAATCAAAACATGATAAAAATCTCAATTTAAATATTTAAAATGTATAAGATAATTAATGAATTTTAACAAACTACTTAGGCTATGTTTGGCAAAAATAAGCTAGCTTATCAGCTAGTGTACATGTTTGGATGACCATAAGCTAGCTTATTGAAACGCTACTCAAAGTAGCGTTTTGAAAAACTAGCTTATAAGCTATAAGTTAGCTTATTTTTGCCAAACATAGCCTTAGTTTTTTTTATATAAAAACATTATATTATTAAGGCTAAATTAAACAAATTTATATAAAAAAACATTATCACTCTCTAAAAACCATTCAAAATCGTACTGTAAAAAAAAAAAAACATTAAAATCGTGATGTATCTCGCTGCATTGCGCGAGTACGCTTCTAGTACTATATAATGAAAAAACTAAAACGGTTATTGTACAAACTTTTGTACAATTACATTTACTACCTTACAATGTTACATTTATCATCCTTACAATTACTTATTTAATTATTTTATATCTCTTACTTTTTCATTTTTTATTTTACACCATTATCATATTAACACAAATAATCATATATTAACAAAAATGCAATGAAAAAATATGTGCATTTTTCTACAAATTATACCATTATAATCGTCTCGTCAATACCTACAAAACGAGCCCAATATTGAATATTTTTTAATTTAACCGTACTATTAAATATCATGAATATCTATGAAATAATTTGTTTTCTATCCATACGTTTTATTTTTTTTCCACTGTTAGCACTTTAAAAATACATAATCGTAAAATACGTTTCATTCATTTTATAAATTATATCATTATAATTTTTTTCGTCAATAATTATAATATAAACTAATTATTGAATATCTTTATGGGTTTATGTTTCATAACTTGTGATTTTTAGGTCTTGTTGATGACATGTATATAAGGAAGTAGCATCAATTATTCGTTCTTTACTTACATTCCGCTGCATCGTGCGAGTATATGCCTAGTGTTATATAAAATTTTTACAAATTAATACAATAAAGATATTTTAAATGACAAAGTAATATATAAATTTAAATAGAATCATTCTTCTAACATTGTTGAAAGCAAACTATTCAATCAGTTTTTCATAATCAACTTTCTCTAGTAATTTGTTAAATTGAAAGAGGAATTGCGACATTAGGTTAAATTGCTAAAACATTATAATTGCCTAAATGGGCTAAAATAAGAGGTAGGATTAAGCTAAAACATATATAATTAAGCCCCAAAAGTTTTAAGATCTCTGTTTAGAATCTCACGTTGATACACCATTCGACACGACCTGCCTATCATCTGTCAAATTATGCAAATCACATATTTAAGTTCAATAAACAAACAGATACATTCAACAATGTATAAATCTAAAAACAACCAAACTTTTGACACTAAATTACACCCAAACTATTCACTGCACAGAACCCTTAGAAACTTCAAAACAAAGAACAAGAACCTCCTATTACGTACAGTTATCGACAATAATTTTATCGCACATTTTAACCTCCAACCACAACGTCTGCAGGCGTCGTGTCCTGATTGGTTGAACTTGAACCAAACCCGCTTTCCTGCGTCGTATTGCCGTCTATGCAACCTTCAACTTTCTCCTCTTTGGATTCTGTCTTTAAGGCCTTCTCTTTTGACTTACCAGTTTTGACTTGTGGGGTTTTAGCCAAAGGCGTACTGTTTAGATTCTTGGAAGCAGCAGTATCTTTGTCGCGGTTCGTGGGTTTGATCCTAGGTGACATGGTTTGGTCTCTAGGGACATGCGGGCTATGAACCGTGTCTATTTGTTCCACGGATGCAGCCACAGAGCTCTTGATTCTTCCCAGCTTGGGTGATTTGGGACGCGTGGTTGGTATCTGTAAATACATACATACATTATACATACACACAAATAAAGGCACTGTAACACAACTTTGAAGGCTAGCTCAACTGACAAATAAAGGTCGAGCATCAGGGCCCTTCCCATATGTCACCGGTTCGAGTCTTCTTAGGGCCACTGTGCATTTTCTTGACTGTTATGATTATGACTCATAGGATTAGTCGAGGTGCGTGTAAGCTGGCCTAAGACATTGTAATCCTCGAATCTAGCATCTGAGCACACTTAAGGGCCTGTCTGTTAACAGCTTAATGAGCTTAATGAGAATCACAACTTGTTCCGTCAGTTATACGTGACTGTCTAGTAGTGGTTTAGAAAGTTTGTTCAGTTAGTTTCTATGGAGAGGCTTTATGTGGACAACCAATTTTTTTTCCTTCCAAACCTACCCTCCCAAATTAAAAAACATGCTTTCTCCATCCATGAAAAACCCTCCTAAACAAAAATCTTCCAAATCCATCCAAACATATTAATCCACACAGACATCTTTATCCATACAGGACCAAATAGGCCCTTACATATCCACAAATACAGACATGCAAGGTGGAATAGAAAGGTACCTTCTTGAGTTCAAGTTTTGGAGGGGGTTCTTTGTAAAACTTTGGCATTGGTGTAGCTTTAAATTTCAAGCTCTTCCTCAATTTCTTTATCTCTTCTTCCTGGCTTTCCTGCATTTTTAAAACATATATAGTAATTAAAGTGTTCCAATCCCCAAATTTTTTGGTTGGCTAAAGAGTTGAAGAACAACACCTTTGACTTAGCTTGCAAATTAGTTTCTTCAACTTCCTTTGCATGAACCTTCTCCTCTATCTTCAAATAAAACTAGTGCCCAAATATCAAACATGCATGATTTAGTTACATTCATATCAAGAAAACAACAAAAGAAACAATGACAATATAGAAGTCTCAAGGCCGCCTTATATATTTTAGGAACTCACCAACCACTTATTCTGTGAGTATCCATCATGAATTTGAATACTCATAGAAGAAGGAGGCGTTTGGTTCACATAATGGAATTTAATGGAATTGGAATCCATCGAAGGAATTTGACTTTGAAAGAATTGGAATGGAATTTGACCACGTTTTTGGTTGGTAGGAATTCAATTCCTTCACTTAAGCCAAGGAATGATGAATTCCTTAAATTATGGAATTCAATGGAACCGGAAGGATTCCATCGTTTTCATTCCATGAACATGAGCTTGGAATTCGGTCATTGGAATTTGGTCAATGGAATTGGTCATTCCAATTCCTTCAAATTCCATGAACCAAATAGCCCCAAGTGATTTATGAGGTTCCTAAATGAACCCGCCTCCTAAAAGTCCCAGAATGTACTTCTCTTCGCCTTTCAGCTCGTTCATCCAACTTGAACGAAAAGCCAGACGCGCTGCTCCTACTATACGATCGAGGAGATGCTGATGTGGCAGTCTCATTGGACAATGTAGCTTTGTCTCTGGACCCAGTGACTCGTGGCTTGATGGGGTGTCCATCAATGCTAGTCCTCATGGAACCAGGGGTTCGGGTTTTGGCAGGGAAAGATGAACTATGCGACAGACTCGGTCTGGGCTTACGAGCCGATGCACTAGTACCAGGGCCATCTTTAGCCATTTTGGCAGTGGTCTTGGAAGTACTACTAATCCCTTTGGTGGTAACCTTAACTAAATTTGGGGTTTTAGGGTCATTATTAACATCCTCACAAGATTCATTCATTCTTGCTCTTGATGAATCAAGATCATCTTCACCAACTTTGTTCAAGTTTTGGGGATCTGTTGTCACATCCTCAACAACTTGAATAACAGCATTTTCAGGTTCTAAATTTCCAGAATCCATCCCTATTTGAAAACATCAATCTTTCAGTAGCAATCGATGAACTATATATATATATATGACATGATATCTATCTTCAATTAAATCACTGTTTTTAATTGAGAAAAAGAAAAAAACAAGTATTGGGGAATATTAAAGAAACCCCAGATCATATAATCAATAACTTAATCTTGAGATTGTTGTTGTTGTCCCTTATCTGCCTAAAAAATTGAAATTAATATATACAAGAAGAGTGGTAGATAAACATTAAAACGATGAATTAAAGAAAACCCAGAATTGAAGTTGAAACCGTGAAAAGATTGAAGAAAAGAAATAAGCCATTTTTAGGAATAGAAAGAAAAGAGAAGGATAATTGAAATGTTGATGATGAAGTAAAAGGGTTTACCTCGTATAAAGATTTTAATGGAAGTCCTGTGAATGATTTGTGTCACTGATGAAGATGAAGAAGAAGAAGAATTTAAATGTTATAAAAGTTGGTGTCTTTCTTGGATAGAGAGAGAGAGAGACAAGACAGATGGATGAGTTGGTGGGGGCGTGGGGCGTTGTGTTTGTTGCGTTTTTTTTTAATTTGGTAAAACCCAAATTTAAATACAGATTAAAAGCATCGTATTAAAACTACTTTATTTTAAAAGATTATAAATTATCAAAATATCATTTTTTAAATATATTTAATTTTAATGTTTTATGTTGGTAGGAAATAATTATTATTTCACTACTCTTTTAAATAACGAGATTTAAAGATTTTTCAAATGAGAAAATTTCACCTTCTCTTTAGTTTTTCTCTTAAATCTCTCCATTTTAGCATACATTATAATAAATATATTTTAATCTTCAAAATCTTTATTTTAACATAATTGTTGAAGATGTTTTTATGAGAATACTTTTATCAGCTATGTTAAAATAAAGATTTTAGAGACTTTTAAAAGGCTTTTGTTTTTTTACTCCAACAACTTGCTAAAATGTATGCTAAAAAAAAGAGGATGGAAAACTTCAAATTTAAAAAAATCTATAAAACTTAATATTAAGAAGAGATATATTGTTTCAATTGTTTCTACCAATGCAGTTTAATATGCTATAATATTTTTTTATATAGTTTAAAAAAAAGATATATTGATATGATGAATTTATAGAATATTTATCTTAAAAATGTTCATTTTTTATTCTAAAAAACTATATCCTAACTATTGGAAATGTTTTAACAAAATTAATGTTACAAAAAGAGATATTGGTTTAGTATTTCATATTTATAAATATTTCAGAAAATAAAAATGACTGCATCTCGATCATAAACATATTTTTCATCATAAATTATTGAATGTTTATACGTATATTAAGAAATCTATCTAAATAATAAATCGTAAAATATTCTAAAAGGTTCATGATTGCAGATGCTCTTAGAATTGTAGGAAAAAAACACTAAGGTGGGCGGGAAATCGGGGAAAGCAGGTGAAAATGTGCCAACGTGGCAGAAAGCAGCAAGATGATTGGTCCCACGTTTCTGACCCTTGTACCCCAACAACCCCGAACATACATTTGAGTTGTCCCAACGTGCTCCGTCATCTTTTTATCTTAATCAACGCCTACTTCCAATGCAATCTGGGCCGTTGATTCACATTTTTACACTCATCCTTTATTCTTCTGTTTATTTAAAAAAATAATAAATGATGTATAAAATCATATACAGTTCAACGTTAACGACTAAAAAGATGGATCATGGATGTGAGGTTTGTGCGCAAATCATATATGATTTTGTATGTACTCGATCGTTCTCGTGTTTTCTTAAATAGATATTGTTCTCGTATGAATATACCCCCCTCTCTCTCTCTCTCTATCTATATACATATAGGGAACTATTCAACGGAGATCCTGATTGTTTGTGATAACCGTGAGATCCAATATAAACACATATTAGATGATAAATTAGGAAATTATTATGTTTGGTAATTTTGACTGAAATTTAATTAAAAGAGCATTTTAGGTATTTGACAAAAAATCTCTCTCCTCTCACCTCTTTCCAGCCTCCATCAGTCGACTTCCAATGAACTTTATTCCGACGAATACCCAAAATACATTGTGTTACACTGTGATTATCAATGTGATGCATTCAAAGTACATTCTGTTACACTGTGATTAGCATTGTGTTACACTGTGGTTACTATTGTGATACACTGTGATGAACATCGTGTTACACTATAAATACTATTGTGATGCACTAAAAAACATTGTGTTAAATTGTGATTAACATTATATTACACTGTAATTAACATTGTGTTACACTGTGATTAACATACAAATGTAATACCCATTATGATACGACGGTAATACCAAATGTGATACCACTATGATACCAACTGTGTTACATTGTGATTACCATACAAAATCCTCTATTTCTTCATAGTAAATTAGGGTAATTGAAATTAGAATAGGTAAGCGTGTGATTGGAATTTGGAATGTGTCAAATAAGGAATTGATTTTTTTTTTATAAAAAGAAAATTCAAATTATCAATTTACCAAATTATCCTTTTACTTTATTTTAAAAACAAAATTAGTTATATTAAATTAATGGCTCACGTTGGATCTCACGGTTACCACAAACAATCTAGATCTCATTTGACCGAAGCAGCCGATTCCTTGGGTCAATTTTCCCACTTAAATTTACTTTTTAGCCATTTTTTAGTTGAATTTTCGTTTTAGTTGAAGTTTATGCAAATGCTATATATATTTATGTAAATTCGATTTTTAGATTAAAAAGAAAAAGAAAATCTTTATGCAAATTTACTTACGGGTCCATATTTACATAACTCATTTGTGTAAGGACTTAAATGGAATTGGGTTACACATTTAAGTAAGGATTTTTTTAATTTGAAAATAAGTTTTACATAAATGCGTAAGACATTCACGTGAACTCTTGTTAAAATGGCAATCCGGTTTCAAAAGTGCCTAAAAAGTGAATTTGATTAGGGAGATTGACTACTTCGGTCAATTTTCCTGTATATATTGTCCTTATTTATTTATTTTAAAATCTAATTGTAAAAAAAATGTTATTTCTTTGTTGGTTCACGTCGTGCAATGAATATTGTACTTGACACACATACATTGTTGTACCTCTGAGGGCAAGATATCGACGGAAGTTATAGAACCACATTCAAAGCTACGAATATGTACATCCCCCGAAAGCAGACAACTTAGTTTAAATTTGTCCTATCTAATAGATTTGTCGTAATTAATTTATTGATGTATCAAGCATGACCCTAGAAGCGGACCATTGACAACCATGCATTCATATATTAAACAGAAACGTAATAAAATAAAAACCCCATATATTATAATAATTTTTACCTTAAAGTATTGTTTCACATATATTTTTTTGATGGAAGTATAAAATTTAGGGTATTTAACATTTATTTGTTTCACAACGTGTATTCAATCTACAATTTGTGAAACAAATACATATGAAACAACACATTGTGAAACAAATAAATGATAATCAATACTCTAAATTGTAACCTTGGATGAAAGAAAATCATATAAAACAACAAAAGATTCACCGGACTTTTATTCAAAATGTACTTTTTATTTATCATTTCATTTCACGTGTGTGTATAAAGTGATGATGCATTCTACAAGTCAAAATGCATCATTCAAAATCAAACATTTGCTACCTTAGATGCATTTCTTTTGACATTTAGAAACAAAAGATCAACCAACAAAAAATTCATATCAACAAACCGGCACCGGTACCCGCTCCCGAAACCCGATGCTAAAATCATTCTTCGATTGCTTCTTCGCACCACTTCCACCGTGCATCATTGCAACAAACTCGTTATAATCTATACGTCCATCCTGCAAGTTAACAACAACCCAAACACATTCAACACACACCTTTTCGCACAAAAATCCATCAATATTTCGCAATGAAATGGATTCAATACAGATATTGATAGCGAAAACGTACATTATTTTGGTCTGCTTCTTTGATAATTTCTTCTAAATGAACATCGTCTACCCCAAACTCTTTGCAGGCTTGTTGGAGTTCATCAAGAGTGATATAACCACTGCCATCTTTGTCAAAATACGAAAAAGCAGCAAACAGATGATCTTCTCTATCGACTTTGTTCATGTGTAACGTTGCAGCTACAAATTCTTCATAGTCGATCGTGCCACTGTTATCGATGTCCGCCTGCAAGTTCAGTTTAAACGATCAAAAATCAACAAAATGCGACAAAAGAGGGAGAAAATAACCTCGAAAAGGTTAATTATAAGTACATACAGATCGCAATAAATCATAAATCTCGGACTCTTTGAGATTAGAACCGAAACGTTTGAGTCCAGCCTTGAGTTCTTCGAAAGTGATATTACCACTGTTGTCTGTATCTATTATCTTGAACATTTGTTTTAAGCCGGCGATTTCTTCCTCTGAGAGTTTTGATGCAATGACCTGCGAATAACATTAGCCGGGTTAGATAAAGGTGACATTTTTGCAACGGAATTTAAAGAACGAAAAGCAACCCGTATGCCGGATTGGAGTAGTTACCCTAAGAGCCATTTTCTTGAGCTTGTTCATTGCAAGAAACTGAGTTAAGCGAGTCAAAACTGCAGAGTCAAGAGGCTTGTCTGGAGCAACACCATCTTCGCTGATCCAAGGGTGGCCTACAGTGATCAAAACAAATATTATTAAAAAGAAATGGTCCAAGTCTAGCCGTTGTAAGACTCTAACACGCCCCCTCCAATGGAGGCTAGACGGTCCCAGATTGTCAAGAGGGGGCTAGACGAGTATAGATTGCCCCAAAGTATCAAACCCCTGGACTAGTAAATCTTGGCTCTGATATCATGTGAGTATACGTGGAACCCCGTTAGATTACTGTCCAAAAGAGCCCTTGAGAGTCTAGCCGATATGAGACTATAACAATTGCAAATTGCTTTCGTAGACGGATCTAATCAGCAATTAAACAAGAATCGAAGAAGCTAGACTTACAAAGAACTCCATGAGCCGTTATCCGCCTTTTGGGGTCTCTAATGAGCATTTTCCTAACCAAATCTTTAGCACTTTCAGAGATACTAGGCCATGGATCCGACGAGAAGTCAAGTTTACCCCGCAAAACCTCTTCAAATATCTCATTCTCGGATTCTGCTTCAAAACAAAGAACGTAAATCGCGACATGACTCAAACAAAACACGAACTATTCGCCGATTACTACAAGTTTTTAAGCTTACCTCCCCAAAACGGAGGCACCCCACAAAGGAGAATGTAAAGGATCACACCAGCACTCCATATATCTGCTTCTGGACCATAAGTTTTAAGCAAAACTTCAGGTGCAACATAGTAAGGACTTCCAACCACATCGATAAAAGTTTCCCCTGCAATTTAGACCGCAATTTATCAACTCAAAAGCCAATAAAGAATCATAACTCATACATAAAGAATTAGTCATATGTTCATAGATAAACATATGATCCAAGGGTTGGGTTCACGCGAGACCAGTCTGTTTTCGTGAAACCCGTGAGACCACATTTTTACACTTAGAAACTTCACAGCAAAACATTGTGAAGGTAAAAAGCATCCGAACCTTCACAGCAAAAACAACTGTGAATGTTACGGTGTTTTTTTTGTGAAGTTTCAAGTGTAAAAATGTGGTATCACAAGTCTCACGAAAACAGGTTGGTCTCACGTGATCCCAATTCTATGATCCAAAAGATACCTGGCTTAAAGAAAACCGATAGCCCAAAATCGATAGTCTTTAGAGGCGAATCTTCATGCTCATCGACAAAAAGAAAGTTCTCAGGCTTAAGATCGCGATGCATCACTCCCAAAGAATGACAAGCCTCAATCACACAAACAATGGTTCTAGCAAGATCAGCTGCCTTTCTTTCAGAATAATGCCCTTTTTTCGTAATCCTATCGAAAAGTTCACCACCCGCGCAAAGTTCCATCACTAAATGAACTGCCACAGAGTCTTCATAAGCCCCTTGAATCGAAACCACATTCGCATGTCCAGATAAATGATGCATGATCTCAATTTCCCTTCTGACATCCTCCACGTCTTCATCGGTCAGCAACTTGCGCTTAGCGATTGATTTGCAGGCGAACTCTTTGCCTGTGGTTTTCTCTATGCAAAGAAAAGTTGTACCGAATTGACCATGTCCTAATTTCTGACCCAAGTTATAGAACTCTTTCAAATGCCCAGTCTTGGTTTTCAACACTTTATCAACTTGTAGCCCTGCACTTTGAATTCTCCTCACGTTATCGGGCTTTTTAACATTAGATGTCATGTTTGGCTGCGATGATTTCGTTTGTTGCTTCACTGTCACCACCTTTTCGGATTGTCTTTTTGCTTCGTTGAGTTCTTGATTGGAAACCATGGGAGGAGATGGTTTAGTCTCGTTTTTCGCTATGATCACCAACCGTGGAGGTGTCTTTTGAATCTGTGCAGGATCTTTAGGATCTTTTTCTAAGGATGGAGGTTGTTTGCTGAATTCACCATTCTTGTAATATATCAAATCGGGTGATCGAGACCACCAGTATGGATGCGACATTGATTGAAAGAATCCATTTTTTGAGTAACATGATGATCCTACACATACATTTCCCATCTGATTTCGATATAATCGTACTACCCACAATGGATATTAGAGAATAAATTATTTAATTACAGTAAGAATTCATATATGAAGCCTCAGTACAACCCACTACCCTTTTAACTAAAGGAAGCAGTTATTGTGACATTTTATCAAACAGTTGTTGTACAGATTGCCCAAAAAACACAAATCAATCAAGCACAACCAATATGAACACCCCTTTTTGAATAAATCCTCTAAACGCACACCAAAGCTATAAAAACAGCAAATTGAATGGTACTAACCTAGACCCACATAATCTTTCAAAGAACTGATATTTTTTTTCACGAAGAACAATAGGAAATCGATTAAAACGAGAAATCCTGATGGCTGAAAAGGAAATTCTGAGGTGGGTATGATGTAAATTGGAAGAAAACAAGATAAGATTAGTGGGTATTATCGAAAATCAGTTTGGGTTTACCAAGTCTCATAAAGAAAAAGCCTTGGAAAAAAGGGGACTTTTCGTGGGTTTGAATGTGTCTCGTGGACTCTCGATTTACATGTTTATATATACAGTGGGATGGCAAAAATTGACGAGGGAAATGGACGGGTTTTTTTTTTCCTGTTGGAAACGTTTTCAAACGCGTTTGGCACGCATAGTTAAACAAGCTTCTAAAGGGCCACCCTACGTGTTGTAATCATGCATTTATTTCAAATTTCAAGATTCTCTTTTATATATATCAGGCATATACCCGCGGATGCAACGGAATTTAAGTAAATAACGAACAATTAATGTTACTTCCTTATAAATATGTCATCAACAATCACAATTTATAAAACCCTAAACCCATAAATATATTCAATAATTAGTTTATATCACAATTATTGACAAAAAAAATTATAATAATATAATTTATAATAAAAATGAAACGTATTTTACGATTATGTATTTTTAATGTGTTATCGGTGGAAAAAAAATAAAACGTATGGATAGAAAACAAATTAGTTCGTAGATATTCATGATATTTAATAGTACGGTTAAATTAAAAAATATTCAATATTGGGCTCGTTTTGAAGATATTGACGAGACGATTATAATAGTATAATTTGTAGAAAAAGAAACGTATTTTTTCATTGCATTTTTGTTCATATACGATTATTTGTGTTAATATAATAATGGTGTAAAATAAAAAATGAAAAAATAAGGGATATAAAATGAATTAAATAAGTAATTGTAAGGGTGACAAATGTAACATTACAAGGGTAATAAGTGTTATTGTATAAAAGCTTAAAGTGATAAGTGTTATTGTACAAAAGTTTGTACAATAACTGTATTAGTTTTTTTTATAGTAGTAGAAATTTAATTCGTAGATATTCATGATATTTAATAGTACGGTTAAATTTAAAAATATTCAATATTGGGCTCGTTTTGTAGGTATTGACGAGACGATTATAATGGTATAATTTGTAAAAAAAGAAACGTATTTTTTCATTACATTTTTATTTATATACGATTATTTGTGTTAAAATAATAAGGGTGCAAAATGAAAAATGAAAAAACAAGGGATAAAAAGTAAATTAAATAATTAATTGTAAGAGTGATAAATGTAAAATTTAACTTTCCAAAAACCGTTTTCCAATAACTACTTTTTTCAATGTTTTTTTGCTATGTTTGACAAACTAGCTGATAAGCTAACTGGTGGTTGATAAGCTAACTGATGAAAAAGTTACGTTTGGCAAAAACTAGCTTATAAACATTTAAATTACCAAAAATAACATTATTTATTTATTTATAATTAAAAGTTAATATATAATTATGAATATTAATGAGGGACATAATTGGAATAATCACAAAAAACTCCTCAGTAGCTTATCAAAAAACTAGCTTATAGTCATCTAAACATGTATCCAAAAAATAAGCTAGCTTATTTTTGCCAAACAATGCCTTTCTTGATTCAACTTTATCTTTAATGAATAAATTTCAATCTCAGGTTATTTGGATTAATATATATTAGTAATTATGAAGTGAAGAAAATAAAATAAAAACCTAGGAAAATATCATTTCATACAAAATTCAAAGTAAGAACCAAGGCTCTTGTATAAGAACCTAAAGAAAATGAGGTTCTTGTATAAAAACCTTAACAAAATGAAGTTCTTCATAATGATAGTTTTCTTACAAATCACTTCATTTTTTGCTATTAAGAATCTTACATTGGAGATAGCTCTTAATATCTTGAATCATGTCGCGTGCTAATAAATTAACCTTGAAAGTTTATGATGATTGTTTGAAAGAATAGAAGGGATATTGATTACAATAAGTTGAAAATTGTAGTGTATTTTTGTTTGAAAAAGTTGTATTTGAATAAAGATATTTGATTATTAGGGGGAGGGAGTTCACACGGGAGAATAGTAGACCTGACAAACGTGTCGTGTCGGGTTCAAAGTTAAACGGGTTGAAAGTGTCTAACCTTAACCCGACCCGCCTAACCCGTCATGACCCGCCTAACCCGTTTAACATTTATAAAATAAAAATTAAAAATCGAAAATTCACAAAAAAATACAAATGAAAGCATTAGAAATCCAAAATTTATAATCAAATCTAAAACACTAAAAATCTAAAACATTAAAAGGAAAACTTATATATATATATATACACACATAGGTAGGTTATTATGCAACCTTTCTACATGGTGCAACTCGTGCAACCCCTTTATCCATCATACATTTTACTTTTAGTTTTTTTCCTTTTTTTAATTACATAAAATGTGTGGTGGATAGAGGGGTTGCAAAGGTTGCACCATGTAAATGGGTTGCATTTGAACACCCTATATATATAAACGGGTTATTCGGGTCATTTTCGAGTTGAAAATTTTGACCCTGACCTTACCCGTTTAATTTTCGTGTCGTGTCAATTCGTTTACTTAAACGGGTTAAAATGTATTACCCAAACCCGTTTATTTCGTGTCGAGTTCGTGTCGTGTCAGTTTTTGCCATGTCTAGAGATTAGGAAGAAAGGGAGGAGACATGACAACACTTAGATTGATTTTTTAGAACTTTTATTGTAATCAATAATATCTAAAAATTAAAAGGAGTAAAATGATAATGTCCTTTTTAATTAACTTGTTAACATAGTTTTATAATTAAATTTACGTTGTGTTCTCGAAACTCTTTTTACGTAGGAAAGGAAAGAAAGAGGAGGAAAGTGAAAATAAACTCGTGTTCTCGTAACTTTTTTAGGAGAGAAAGAAAAGAAAACGAAAAAAAAATAATGACAAGTTTCTTCCCAAAACTTTTCTCCCAAATGTGGGAGGAAATGGAAGAAAATGAAATGAAACAAATTAAAATCATTTAAAAAAAATTAGTGAAATTAGTAATATTATAAAACTACCAAATCTTTCATTATAAAGAATATATTTATAAAAATGACATATTTCATTTCCTTTCTCTCATGTTCAAGAAAATGAAAAACCATTTTTCTTTCCTCTCATTTCCTTCCTTTTCCTTTTATTTTGAGAACGCAAACGAAAAAATTATTTTACCTTCTTTTCTCTCCCTTTTTTTTCTCTCCAGATTAAAGAACACAGTGTTAGAGCAAAAAAACGTTATAAAAGTACATTTATTTAGAAATTTAAGATGTTATTTTGTGTAAATCATATCGACCAAGAATGTAATTTACTTAAAAAGAAATAGATAATGATTTGATTAACATTAAATTTTTTTTGATTAAGATTAAAAATGCTTAGCTAAATCTATATTTATTCTTACTAGTGTTGGGCCCGTGCATTGCACGGGAGGATAAATTTTTTGTTGGAATATTAAACCAAGTTAAAATGAAACGTAATTTATCTGTTAACAGTTAATGAAATACAATGTGAAAAACGAATGTATTTTCATAAGTGGTTAATTTGCATATATTCTTAATCGTTTGTTGTTATGAGTTTTTGCAATAACATTGTTGTTATATTCTCAAACGATATGTCTCACAACATATCACTATTATTGAAATAATTATAAATATGAATATACGTTTTTACAGATTTTACAATTTTTCTGAAACCTCATCGACAACACTTGACAATCACTTTGAACGTATAAATCTGTAGATTAGTTAACAACATTCAACCCACATCAAATATGACAAAGAAAATAAATGATTTCTATCTTTTGTAACCGACAACTCAACTGGTATAGTTCAAATTCACTCAGTACCACTTGAAAATTTATCTGACTATTGACTTCAATACCTCATAATATTAGTCGATAAAAATAAAGATATGTATATATATCTTATTCCCCTACTTCGAAAAATATGATTGTGGGTTTTGAAAAATATAAGCAAATCCTCAGTAAATAAAATAAAATATAAAAAAATAGTTTTTCAAAGAAACAAAAATATAGTGGAATACCTTTTGTTCAGTTGCAGGTTCCACCATTGACATCCGACCGTTCGTCTTCTTCTTGTACTCGGATGATACATATAGAAGCTATATATATTTATAGTGAATGTAGATAATATTTTAAAATATTTTATTTTCATTTTCATTTTCGATTTTATATTTAAATGTAAATATATTAAAAAGATGGAAGAATATTTTTATATCTACATCGTTTCTATTTTATTTTGTTTACACTTGGTTAATTTGGAAAGTATTGCGGAATATTTTTATTTTAAAGAATACGATAATTTATTAGTGTATCTCGTTACTTTTTATTTTTAATTCATATCAACTTTTTTTTCTTCTTTTAATGCTCGTGAAAAAAAATACGTGTAGATTTTATATTATGCTAATATAAAATACGTGTAAATTTTATAAATTAAAATAGATTTTATATCAGCAAAAAAATACGGAAGAAAAAAGAGTTTATATTACATCTCATTATGTAAGAAGATTTTATAAAATAAAATATGGAAAAAATCATTATGAGATGTAATATAAAAAAATACGGAAGAAAAAAGATTTTATATTACATCTCATTAATATAAATTTAAATGTAAAATTTACATTTAAAATAGATTATGCTAATATAAAATCTATTTTATAAAATCCAAATCTATTTTATAAAATCCTCCACCAAAAAAACAAATAGTTATATTAATAAATGAGTATTCATTCCACAAATAGATGATTATGTGAGATACTGTGCTTGGAAATGTTGTACCAAAGCATTAAGAAATTGTAAATTAAGTAATTGACTTTAATTAATTGTAACTTGTGCTTAAAATGTTGTAATTAAGAATTTTTTATGCCGTTTTTATAATATAGTATAGATAAATCAATTTTATCAAAACAATCTTTACCCACTTTTGGAAGTATAATATATATATATATATATATTTTTTTTTTATTTTAAAGACGCTATAATACCATATTCTTATGAAAAAAATCAATTTAAAAATATCACAACACCTTCAAAATGTTATGAAATCCATCATTTTTATTTAAAAAATAAATGAGTGGACTATAACGACGTGGAAGACACTTTGCAGAAAGTTGGGTGTTTGACAAACGGCTGCTATTGAATTAAAAACAAACAAATCAAATCAAATTTCCTAGAAATAATCCACAACCAAACATACATAAACCTTAATTAATCTAAACATATTTAGTTGGGTGTTTGACTAAGCCGGCGGCCGGCCGGAGACAACTTAATTCTTGTATTTGCGACAACAGCTTTGAATCTTAAAACCAACAATAATGATTTTTTTTATCAATCATTGGATACATATTAGGATGAGATGTACCAAGATAAGATGCATCAGATTAATTCCCTTATGAAACACTACTATGGGTGGGTTTGAGATTATAAGTGATCAACGGTTCATATCCACTTCTTACGTTTCTCGCATTAACTTAACTTCTCACACGATCTCGCCTAGATCTATATAGGGATGAGATCGGGACCGGACCGGTACCGAATTTTTTTGAGACTAAAAAGTAGGACCGAAAGCCGAACCATACATACCGGTTCGGTTTCGGTTTCGGGACGGGAAAATCGGTACTAGGACCATTTAGGACCAAAAATATGAAAATGTATCAAAACCAATCGCAAACCAAAATACTTTCATAATGTTTCAAATGTGTATCAATATCAATCACAAACAATCAAAAGTTCAACACTCTTGGGTATTCTTTTACGTTTTTCCTTTTCCATTTTGTTCGTTTAGGAGAAGATATTCATGATTAGGATAAGATAAAAGGTTAGTTATTTAGAAGAAGATAAGGAATTTTTGAGAATGTGCAAGTAAACACGAATGTTTCTATGTCCCCCTTTCATAGAGTGATAACTTTTGAGCATTTTTGTTTTTATATTTGGAGCAACAATCCGCATAGAAACTCACCCGATTAAACTACAGGACATAAAAATCCTAATGAATAATCCCCTAACAAAGATTCAAGAAACCACTAACAAAACCACAAGTCTTCAAAATATATTTGATTCAGCAGCAAAGATGATTATATCTATCAATACTACTGTATGCAACATCTCATCACTTTATTCCAACTAATGAAGCATCAAGATTGTATTATAATTTGCTTAATTCAAACATCTCTGGCCAAACCTGAAATATCAACATGGCCATCACGATTCTCGCCTTTAACACTCTTGGAACGGGAAACTTCACTCCGTTTTGAAGAGGATTTGGAATCTCCGTCATATAGATGAGGAGACCCAAAAATACCAAAGAACCCATTCTTCATGTCTTCCGCGGCCTCAAAGAAACGGTTCATGTTGCCAAACAAATTACGTTCAATTGCTTCTATATCGCTGCGTAACCCAGGGAAGTCAAATGGCACAACTTCTGATGACTGCATACCTTTATTCACCTGTTCTGTTACATCTTCTTCTGTATATTCCTTGTTAGATTGCACCACCTCCGATGGCCTGAACAAAAAAATAAGGTGTCAAACCGCTTCAAGTAAAATGGAAGGCAAACTCGCTTACAATATCTCAAATGGTTCCAAAACCCTCTGAATGATTTTGTATCCTCGGTCTCCCTTAACCATTAAGCACCCTGATTTCATTCTGAACAATTACCAAACAAACATATTTCATTTTGCACTATATCATAAGAGTCTCTTAATCATTCTGCACTAAATCATTCAGCAACTGCCAAACAGACCCTAACCTATATATTATGAATCCTGATACTTCTCAAAAATTGACAACATTTGTTGGGTTTTATAGTAAGATCCTTGTTTCTTTGTCACTTCCCAGCTCCATATAATGTCCCCCTTTTGTCGAGGAAGGTGTTGATTTTAAGAGAACAGGCATTGAGAAAATAATGTTTGGTCCAACTTTGTCACTTGCATAATTTTTTGTGTCAGTGTGTGTAAATTGTAATAAGGAATAATTTCATGCATGATAGTGCTAATTCAAGATGAACTAAAGGACGCAAGGGTTGTTTCGAACAAAGTAGCACAATTGTCAAATACATTAAAGGTTTTGAGGCTTGAAAGTTTATGCTAGCATTATTTCTGAGCAATTCAGCCCAAAACAAAACTTTTGAGGTAAGATGTGTTTGCTAGATAGAATCATGCATATTTGATGCTTGAATGTGCCTTGAAGTACTGTCCTGTTTTTGCTCGCTACACGAAATAAGTTCAGGACATGATCATCATCAACTGAAGAATGGGATAGAACGAAAAAGTAGTAAATGTTTACTACCTTTTCATGATGTTCTGGTAGCAAATATCACAAACCAAACTTAGATTTTAAAAACATGTGGGTTAATGGAATGCATCAGAGTCTGGAAGTGGTTATGTTGTTACAAGGGAGATGGCATAACAAATATGGCCAAAAGTTTTGTGATTCATATAGTTTGGTGTCATCAACTGTCATGGTTCTTGATCGCCGGTTCAAAATGCACTTCGAGAAACATTGCAATGATAAGATTGATGAAAACAGATGCCATGAAAAGTTGATGAGAATGAAAGATGAAATAGGGAATCTTTTTGGATAATTTACAAAGATCGCTTCATGCTGCACACCAAACTTCAAAGACCACATTTTTATCAATGCTGGAGCTGATCCTCAATTTTGCCACAAGATTCTTTCAAGTATTTTTACATTTCCTACTCCTATTCCTTATATATATATATATATATATATATATATATATATATATATGAATTCACATATATTATGTATTTATTCTTTTATTTCGTATCTTACTCTTATCACAGTACTGATTTTGACAAGTACAAAGATTTTTAGTTACACATAGTCAGAACTAGCCAAGTATCTGAAGAAACCCAAGTTCAATTGTAGGAATCATCCACATTGATATTCTAAAATTTTGAGATGTCCCATGTTATGATAGATCGTGATATAATGAGTATACTAATGACTATTAACAATCAGTAAGCTTGTATCGAACTCTACATTTGAAAATGGCGGAAAGGTAATAACAAAGAAACAGACCCCACCTTGTAGAACGTTGAAATGTTGATTCACGGGTCACAATTATATGGATGGGTATTTTTGTTCAAAGTAAGTGATCATATCTTTTCTCATTCCTTTTTCTTGTTCTAGGCTTCTAGGTGAAATTATCTAACTATATGTGATGGTCCAACTGAATGGCAACTTATAATGCCTTATTGCCTTTACCCATGTAGATTTTGCAATGAACCGACTACGTAATTTTTAACTTGTATGGTTTGTTTTCTTAGGACTTCGAACAAGATATAGTTTAATAACTTGGATACAGCTTTTGGAGCATCGAGAGTCATTAATGAGTTTGCCTTCCATCATGAGTACATGTACCTAATCACTCCACATAGTACCTGTAATTAACAGGTACATTTAGACCCAATCTGGTCCTGCAGTTTACCTGTGGGTGTGACCAACTTGGGCAATAGTCATATCTAACAAAATTGATGCATGTAAATATTCCTTAGCTCTTCATCTCTAGCATCACAACCTAATCTTATTTAAGCCAAATTTATGGACAGCGAGTATCCCAAACCACCTAAGAAATTAATCTCCCGATGAATAAACACGCACACACATGCACTCATGTGTTCGTTTGTATGATAGGTTGATGGAAATCCATTTATGTAGTTTCTATGCAACCATCTACAACACACAAGAGTGCACACACACACATGCCTTTAAATCTCTTAGGCAAGTGATACCACATATTTAGAAAATCATGTAGATACACAACTCAAGTTATAAATTATTACTGTAAGCACCAGTAATTGATGAAAAGATTGGTTGATAATTTATATTGGTTCTAATCACTTAATCATGAAAAGTGATCAAAACCCTAATTCCCTAAAGAACTAGGCATGTCTACTTTTATGTTTACCACACCTAAAGAATCAGATCATTTACATCTCTTCATTTTGTGAGTGATCAGATAGCATTAATCAAACATATAGACCAAAAGACCTGCATTAATAACAGAATGTAGACACATAAAAACCCTAGCAACCAAAACCACGAATTCAACAGATAATCACTAACATTCCTCAACCACATGCCAAGTGAAGATCATATTCATCGATAAAAACAAATCAGAAAAGGGAAACTGAAACTCTAATTAAACAAGATTACCTTCCAACGCAGTCTTTAAGAAGTTGTTCAGTTTTCTCACACTTCTTGATGAATTTACCAGGCTCTACCTCCTCAGTCCTGCACTGCGAAGAGATAATCTTCCTCGTCGAGAAACGAGTTTCAGATCTAGGATTCAAACCTTCGACTTCTTCGATTTCACCGGCGTTCCGATCATCATCGTCGTCCTTCCATACCCAACCCATTTTCCCCTCTCGTATGCTTCTCGCACAATCCAGAGACGTCGGTTAATATGAGCGGAAATAAATTAATGAGTAAACTACGTATTTCGTCACTGTGGTTCCTTGAATATTACTATTTTAGTCCCTGTGGTTCCTTGAACATTACTATTTTAGTCCCTGTACTTTCAAAACTACGGTTTTCATCTGCTTGATTTTATCTGTGCGTTTGGTACATTGTACAAGATATGACATAACAGGGATCACTTGTCCATGTTTGACATGACTTTTATGGGGAACATAGTGGAACAGGCGTATTCCACCCCCACCACATGGAACAAGTTGGAACAAACATATATTTTACCAATATACCCTCAAAACAAAACCTAATTCCCTTCTAAACATCAAATACACCTCTCTCTCTTACATTTTTTATCCATACATAAACAACTCATTAGGGGTAAATTGGTTATTTTACCAGTCCTGTTATGTTCAGTTATATTTTATCAAACGTCGAACAGTTGTCCTACTATGTTATTTCTTGTCTTGTTCTATCCTTCCGGGTACCAAACACATCCTAAATTTCATTGTTGTTTTTGCTCCATTCATGCTTAGCGGTAAAGTCACCGATCTCAATGACGAAAATAATAATGAATTATATCACAGACTTGGATTTTGCGTAATTTCGAAAATACAAGGACGAAATTAGAAAATTTTGACAAACCACCGACAAAAATCTGGTTTAACCTAAATGAATAAATAAAACAAGGCATATAGATTGCAATTAAGCTATCTCTAACAGATTCTTTAAAATGAATAATTAAAAATTAAAATATTTCAAAAAAATTACATCCAACATCTTCCTTATTCACTTTCAGGTACAACATTCATTTATGCTATTGCCCTTCAATGGGCTTCAAGAAACCAAAAGAAAATGAAGTTTTATTATGGTATCAGATGTCGAGTTCCGAAAGCCAGCTGACTTTGGTGCATAAATTCATCCATTCGTCAATCGTTACAACTAGAGCTTCTTAACAATTTCCTCCTTCACGCGATAGTAGTAAGTCATTCTCTGGATTGATTTTAGAGCCTCATCGTATTTTTTACTTCCAAAAGCATTTGCAAACGACTCAGACCATCGCCTCAACTTTTCTTCCATCTGCAACAAATAAAGTTTGAACGCGTTTCACAAACATTCAATAAATTTTTCTTGAAATTTTTATAACCCATATATTACTAACCCTTGCAAACAAATCATCTTTAACCCCGATTATCAATCTTTTTTTTTTTTTTGCATAAATATTCATCAAGATCCTAGTATTAGGATCGTAGCATGTATGCAAATGCTTACCTGAGATTGGATCTGATTCAATGCTTGAGAATCCGTGGCTTCTTCCACGGCTTCTCTAATTTCCATGATCTGCAAGCAAAATCTAGCGTTACTAACTTATTCAATTTATGGGTTTCGTTCATATGGTATGGAAAAAAAATACAAATTCGATTTACGGGTTGATTCAGTTGGTGTGAGGCGAAAAAAATATGGGTTCCACGAAATAATAACTGAGAATGGCCTAGAAAATGTTGGAGTGATAGGACAATGGTCTCAACCGCATTCCTCCATTTAAAGAAATTAGAAAACAGAAAGAAAAAAAAAATCCATCCATAAGTATAATAGACGTCCGAAAAATGTTATTTCTTACGAATAAACTGCAAGAACTTAGAAAAAACCGAAACGCTATCAGATTACCTCACCCAACAATTCTGGTTCTGAGACAGTTTGTTCTTCATCTACCTCAACACCTTCAAGCCTCATCTGAAAAGGTAGAAAGAAAAGATTAAAACACTATTTCGATGAAGGCAATTATAACACAAAACAAGTTAATTATTCCAAACCCAACTCAATTAGAAGCATAATAGTCAACAAGGAAGCAAATGTACTTCTACACCTTATTGAAAAATGGCATGACAAAGAACTCGTAAAGCATGCATTTATGACACATGGAAACCATGCTTGTACTTACTATGTAAATCGCTCTTGACAATGGTTTACGAAGTGTACCATAAGCATCGATAACCCTAGCAGACTGTTCAGCGGCATACTCTCTTTCCTCCTACAACAAAAACCAATGTGGGTGAACTAACAATATTATGAAGTGAAACAAAATCAACCTAAAAAACAATTACGCACGAACCTCGGATTTCGTGTGAACGAGATCAGGGTGCAGCTTTTTCTGCCAGTCTTTATACTTCCCTTCAAGACTTCCATCCTCTATATCAAACTTCTTCTCTCTGTCATATGAAACTAGTAACAAATCAACTCTAAAAGACCAAGAGTCTGTTTGTTAGCAACTTAATGAGACACATTTTATTCGGTTAGCTATATTTGGTAGTAGCTTAATGTTATAGAAAGTGTCTTATTCAGTAAGCTTCAAAGGGTGAGCTTTATGCAGAAAGCCAAGTTTTTTTTTTCAAACTTTCCCCTCCTAAATAAAAAACACACTCCTTCCATCAATGAAAAAACTCTCCCAAACAAAAACTTTTACAATCTTTGCAGACAGATTAGTCCTCACAGACAGCTTTATCCATAACAGAACTCAATGAAAAAACAGACTCCAATCCAAGACTTGAAATTGGAAGTGTAATCAAACAATTTCATAATTTTTTTGTCCAAACAACAGTTCTGATTTGCAGGGGATTCATATCATAGACTGCATAGTTCACTGTTTTACGCAAATTTTGGTAATGGACACTGAAAAAACACAGTAATATCCTTCTCCGGTTTCACAAACATTACAAAAACCAAACACATAATTGAATTTAACAACAAAACCCTAACAAATATGCAGAAATCCAATGAACACAGAACAAATATTTACTTGTTAATCATTTGCATAAACACTTGAAACACAATCCAAACTTATTATTTGATCAGAAAATCATTCATTAGGATATCTAAAACACTTACAGCCCAAAGATCGTGAAGTAATCGACTGAATGATCAACAGGTTGAACGCTCCCGCAAGATTGACAATTCAGAAACGCCCCCTCACTCTTACAATTCCAGCAATACCTGGTTTGCTCAGGAGACACTGATGAACAGAAACCGCAACTTTCTCCAAGAAATTCGGAGTTCCATATCAAGTGAATGTGGGGATTTCTCGATACCCTTGTTCGTTGGTTAGATTTAAAGCCACGAAGGGTTGAGAAATTTGTTTGATTTTGCAATTGGGTGATGTTGTCTTCGAGTAATTGAGGAGAAATTGATTGAGTTAGGGTTTTTCTATTGAAGGTCGATACAAGTGCCCTAAGTTGGTTTCTCCACATTTTTGAAGAGAATAATAATATAGGCTTAAACCCCTGATGAAGCAAAACCCATGTGGTGTTTTTGATGCCTAAAGCGGCAAAGTTTTCTACTTTGCAAGTTCTAGGATTAGTATTGGTTCATGGTAAATTGGTAATCTTTCTGATTTTTTGTGTATCAAAAAATGATACTGTTTTTCAATCTATTTTTAGAAACCAAAAAATAACTTCAATTTCTATCAACGTTTTAGATGGGTTCTTCGGGTTTTTTAAGGGTTGTTTGAGGGAGGTTTAAGGAAAAACCTCAAAAAAATGAAAAATTTAGGAACACCCTAGTAACCCTTCATCTAGACCGCATACAAGTAATTTGTATATTCACTTCAGCAAGAAAAAAAACATCATAATTCTCATCAAACAAAAAATTAACATATATTATTACTCTTGGACATTCGTTTCTTAGAATAATACTGCAACAAGGTGCGGGGAGAAGTCTGTATAAGATGGAACAAATTTCGGATCCTAACACAGTTTTATTTATAGAACATATTAACAGCCAAATCGCCAACTCGACCTGTGATATATAATATTCTGTATGAATGTGTGTATAGGTTAAACAAGAATCTTGTGTCAACTGAATCCCCTTCCAGAAGTGAAGTTTAGGCAGCAAAATCTCTGTTTCTTCATCTTTTTCTGGTTTTCGTCAATGTTCTTCACCTCTCCATTCATGGTGGTGTTTTGTGTTAATGTTATGGCCTCGTTTATGGCGAAAGAGAAAGAACTCCGGTGACTTCCACGTGAACTCAAGGTCTCATCTTCTTGTGTATATGCCAACCCCACTTCATGATCTTGTGTTTCTGTTGCACATGAAGTAAACCCTCCCTGCCTGAGAAAAACCATCACAAAATGTTTCCCATCATCACAAATTCATAAATCTTGATTTTTTGCATAGTGAACATATATATATATATATATAGGGGAAAAACCGCAAAAAAGTGAAAAAACGAGTTTTACCCTGGTAACCGTTCATCTGGACGATATGCAAATGTGCATACAAGTAACTTGTAAGCAATTTGTCCGGTATGCACATGTGTATAAAAACCAAAAAACAGCTTCAATTACTTGTATGTATATGTGCACCGTCCAAATAAAACGGTTACCAGGGTGTTCCTCAGTTTTTCATTTTTTTTTTTGGTTTTCCTCTGAACCTCCCTCTATGAGAAGCTAAATATTTTGCGAGAAGGCTAGACGTGTGATATCATATTATGATACACAACACGTTACATTGACAATATATAGGCACTTAATCATACATAATTAAACACACCTAAAGAGCGCGTAATCATATATGATATTGAGACTTCTCGCATTCTCGCAAAATATTTAACTTCTCGCATGATCCTTCCTTTACATTCATATATAAATATATATATATACATACCTGGAGCTATGGCTGGAAAAACTGTTTCTTGATTCTAGTGAGGTCTTCACTGTAAAGTCGTTAGTTGGTGTCACAGAAAGCTTAGAATCGTTTGTTTTACGGTCTTCAAGCTCAGCAAACACGTTATTAGTGAAGCGAGACAGAGACAAGGATCGAGGATTGAATCCAAATTCCCTAAACACAGAAATCACCTTCTCTAGTGTTCCTAGAGCTTGCTTCACCTCAGGACTTATAATAACTTCCTTTTCACCAACAATAACACGACAATCGTTTATAAACTTATTGGTCGGATGCTCGTTGCTAATATTATCATCCTCATGCGACCTCCTAGTTTCTTCAATCTCCTCGATTTCACTAACTGACCTCTCATATTTCGCTTCTTTGCCCCCCTCTAAACTACAATGCTCTTCAGGTTGAACAATCTTGACGGTTTCTTGTTCTAAAGCCCCGTGATCAATCTTGATGTCTTTTTGTTCCAAACCCGCATCATGAACGATCTTGACGTCTTGTTGTTTCAAGACCCCGTTTGGTAATTTATTATCTGAGAAGAGTTCCTCGCGAATTCGACCGTAAAATGGCTCTTTTAAGGCCTTGCTGAAATCTGCATCACCTTTAGACACGGAAGCAACTTCCTGTTGTTGAAGGGTACAATTAGCAATTTAGCATGGAGTTTCATCTTTCCTACAACCTTGATTCCAAGAAAAGAGGTGTACTTTGACTTTTGAGGTCAAACCAGGTTTTATTCAAATACGAAATTGAAACAGATTTCATCAAACATCTAACACAACATTTATCTAGTTGTGGAACTTATTATATATAGTTCATTGTGATCGTCAAATCATCCTCAAAGAAGTTCCTAAATTTAGAAAAAAAATGAAGTTGAAAATAACACATTTGACCTCAAAAGTCAAAAATATGATGAACTTTTTTATGTTTTGAAGTGACTTGGAACTACACCTTTTTATAGAGCTTGAAGCCGCTACCTACAAGTTGCCGGGAAACGAAGTTGATAATCGCTGGAGGAACAAAATCCAGTTTTATATCCATGTTTACAATCGTCCTGCAAAAATTAGAATTTTCTAAACTTATATGCAATGCAAGTTATTCATATAAATTTTCACCACAAAAAAAAAAAAAAAAAGAAAAAAAAAAGCATAGCATTATAACATTACACATATTGACACCATGATTCAAAACATGAATCTTTATATATATATATATATATATATATATATATATATATATATATATATATATATATATCGCTCTACTCTACTCTTTGGGGCCTCCCCAACGCTACTTTCAAGTGGGATTTACCAATGTTCAAAAAGGCGCGCCATGGCGCAAGACACGTCTCCGCCGTTACGAAATGGCCCATAACGTTTCTGTAAGGCGTGGCTCACACTATGGCGCCTTAAGGCAAGCCATGGCGCGCCGCGGCGTGCGTTTTTTCTAAGAAGTGGTTTTTTTTCAAAAAAAATGTTTTTTTTTTAATTTTTGATTTTTTTATCTTTTGTGTTTTTACATTTTTAACTTTAGATTTAACAATTTTATAGATTTATCTAATCACATCACTCATAGTTTCACGAAGTCATAAACGTTAAGGACTCACGATTAAAACGAAGTTGTAAAATTATTTTCCTAAGTTTTATTTTAAATATTCAATCAAAAACTATTTTTATACTAGTAATTTATATGATTTTTTTCTTCTAATATGAATGTGCATTCTTTAATATCATTATTTGATTGGAATAATATATATAAAACATATACGTGTGTGTATATATATATATATATATAATTTTGAATATGACATACAAATTTGCCGCCTTATGTCACGCCTTGAAAAACGCCACGTCCTCGCCGTGGCTTGTAAGGCTTAAGGCTTGACCTCGCCGCCACGCCACGCCTCACGCCATTTTGAACCTTGGGATTTACTCGATCATTTTCGTTTGATTCAGAGCAATTTATGACCATCGAGTTGTTGGTTATTGTTTTGAATCTTTCAGTCCTCATTGTTTACCAAGAAAGAACTAATAAACAAAAAGCATGAAACGAAGAAAAAAAAGCAACATCTTTACCGGAAGTAGCTTCTGTTGGCACTCACTTTCTGTAAAGCAAGGCCTCCCACGACATCTATCCTCGTCACATTTTCTACATCAGGTATACCATCCCTGGTGAATCCGTGAGTGTTTTTATCGATGTTCTCTGACTCCGAAATCTGCACAAAAACACGGTAAAAAGAATCATGTTTCTCTGCTAAATCTTCAAAAAACACAAAAGAAGTAGCTGACTAAAAATTCACACACACACACACACACACACACATATATATATATATAAGCTATTACCGTGTTCAAAAGCACTATAATGAGATCATCTTGAAAGTAGTCAAGCGTAACGTAATGAACTAGCGCCTCTCTCGTTGATAATGGCCATGAAAGCTTCATCCTTTCTTCCACATATGTAGAAACGAGATATCAACATCCATGAATAACCATTTCATACAAGATTCTAATCGTTAAATGTAATTCGACAAACCTCACTAAAGATATTTGTTCGCCCATTCTGACCTTCTTCACACATTCCGAAGATAAAACCTTAAATGCCGGAATATTAAACTGAGGCCACCTGACAAGAAACAACCATCATAGTAAGAGTGATGCAAAAAAAAAATTAAAATTCCATCCATTCGAACCGTAAACTCAAAAAGGGCTTCATCAGAAAACGTTCATTCTTGCAAAATGCAGTGTTCTTCTAGCATTTTGAAAAAAAATGATGTTTTGCTTGCAATGGAAAACCAAATATAATAGTTTAAAAAGTACACAATAACTCGAGAATTTCCTTACCATTTTTGGTAAAGGGCCGCCTCCCATGAGATGCACAAGCCTGAATTCAAACATATATTTTAAACAGAAATTCATATACACAAATGTGTCGAATGCCTTTGAATAGAACTTACAAACGTCAAGAGGCCCATCTACGTATCCTTCGGCAAGTAATGTATGAAAGGGAGTGCCTGCTGGTCCCTCCCTATACATAACACGACAGTCTTGATTATCGTGTTTTATCTGTCAAACAAGATAGCATGTGTACACGAATTAAGCACCATAAATACATTATTATTATTATTATTATTATTATTATTATTATTATTATTATTATTATTATTATTATTATTACGAGTCACTTATAAGCACGATTATGCTGGATTTGGCCATGGTAACACTAGAAAAGCGGATTCCTTTTAGGTCCGAATGTTTTCTTTTTGTTTAAAACAGAACGGTAAAACATATACGCATATGAGAAAAGATCGTTATAAACCACAGGGACCCTGCATTCTTTGGATTCACATCTAATGAATCTTGATTTTATTAAAGATCCCATTTTTCTATACGTTTTCCTCCATTCTCCATTTCATAGGTTTGATCTCCGTTACTCCTCGTATGAAGTAAACGGGACCCAAATAAATGAAATGTTGAATAGCCGAAACAAATAAACCCTCCAACACAATGGACACATAAAGATGAAATGAATCAAGAGATATATAAATAAGTATACAACATACTTTCCAGCCACCTTGTGGTAATTCGTTCGCTTTTGACCCTTCAACGGCACTCCCAGAAGCACTTCTAAGCATGCTCAGAAAATTGGCCACTTCCTTTGTTCTTTTCTGAACTAAATTATCGCTATATTCTGAATAACACAAAAACTTCAAATTAATATACATAACAACCGAAATTAGCACTTAAGACTAATCCCTTGGCAAATTATGACTGTAAGACATGATTAAACCTCAGTAGCCACAATTATTGTGTATGCCTGGATTCGAACCTTGGGCAGATGGATATTCCACCACATCCCCCAGGGCCTTAACCAGTACGCCACAACCTTTAGCACTTTTGTATATCAATATATCAAGAAATGCTAAAACTGCAGATAAAGAAACTATACAACCTTGATCTTCACATTGTAATGACTTTGACATTTGATTTTCAACGAGGATCTTAAGAGATTCCACGTTAGAAAGATCAGGAGACATGAGCGTTTTGTCAAGTTTATCTCGGTACTGAGAGATGTTCTCTTTTCCTTCCATTTGCGAATCCTCACAGCACCAATAACGAGAAGTAAGATACGACTATGATCTTCCTGTATAATCTAGCCTTGCCTCCAAGTAAAAAATCCGATTTGAAAACGATTAATAGTGTTTTAACTAGTTATCATAATCAAATAAGCAGAAAACAGTCATGAGAAATACAATCAATAGATCATTACTTGATGCAAATTTGAATATCACCATTTGGGTTTTTGAAACATGATCCTATGAAATTTGACAGCAAACAAGATATAACAGAATGTGTTAAAAAGATTGATGCTTTTTGACACCCACATGGAAAAAATTGCAAATTTCACTCAAATCAACAAAAGGGTAATACTCAAAATAGCAAAAAAGTCAAGAATTCATATATTGAATTAACTTTTAAGGCAAAACCCCTAACCAATTAACAAATTACTAGTTCTGGCCAAAAACAAATTAGGGAAATTCTTATCACCTATCAATGTAAACCCCCAAATAAAGATAAAAAAACCCATCTCATTTACCCTTTTAACATACAAAAACATTCAAATCATCAAAGTGAAACAACACCCATAGTGTAAAACCTTGAAAATTAAACCATCAAAATACATGATTAAAACTAAAACACATGTAAACCTATGATTATACACCATTACAGAATCAAAAATCGTAATCAATTTCAACTTACAGTTTGGATTTCTACAGAAGAATTTGAGGGGTTTTACGAGGGCGGCAAATTGAAAATCTCAATGAAAATATATAACGAAAAGGAGACAAGATCGGCCAAATTTTAGATAGCCAAGAAGAAAGGATATCATACCTAACATGGGGTTTCCTTGAATCAATCGGAGGGACCCCAACATCGTTGTATTGGTAATCGGTTTGAATGCTACGTGGGTGTGTCAACTTCGCGGACAATTGGCGATTGTGGTTGTTTACAGTTGACTCAAGATGATTTGCAGCCTTGCAGCTGTTAAAGAGCACAGTTGGAATCATTATGTGGGATTGCTTTGTATTTATATCTTTCCAATTTCTCATGAGTTTTTGTTTTTTTTTAAAGTAATTTTTGTATATATTTTTGGTTAAAATAATTCTCGTATGTTTCTTTTAAGTAATTAATGTTAATGAATGAATGAAATGTAAATAAGACAGGTGTGTGTGAGTGTGAGTGTGAGTGTGAGTGTGAGTGTGAGTGTGATGGGAGAATATGTATTGGGATTTCTTTGTATTGAAAATAAGAATTGTAGGAATATTTTTATTTTTGTTATGGTAAATAATTATATTATATTCCCACGGTTTCAAACTTTAAAGTTGCATTTAATGTGATTTTTGGTACAGTCTGTGTTATTTGAAAAAACAACTTTTCTTACTTTATATTATTATTATTATCATTATTATTTATTATATATATATATATATATATTATATGTGTAAAGGATGGAGGATTAAATAAGAACACTGATCAAATAATAAAATAAAAGAATAAATATCAACCAATCATTTTTTTAGATCGTGTCTTAAATAAAACTTCATCAAAAATCGTCCAAAATTACATATGTGTCATTTGTTACCACTGTTCTAAAAAACTCGTTTTACAACCGTCATGGCGCGTCATGGCACCAAGGCTTGTGTCTCATGTCACGTTATGTTTGTGGCACGCCATGGCCTAATGCACAACTTCGTAATGCAATATTTGATTTTTCTTTACGTTTTTAATGTCTTATTTACAAGTTTTTTAATATATACCATAATTTAACTTCCTTATTGTTATTGACTCATTGAGTAACACTATAAAACATACGTTTTTATATATGATATTATATATGAATTAGAAAAATGACGTCATAAGTCACGCCTTGAAAACGTCATGGCTTCGTCATGGCTCTTAAGGCTTGAGGCTTGGCTTTGCCGCCACGTCATACCTCCCGTCATTTAAAACCTTGTTTGTTACATATTGATTATATATGAAAATTCATTTTATAAAAGTTATTTAATGCATTTCATATTGTATCTATTTAAGATTTTTTTAATAGTTTTCATGATTTAAAGATAATTAATTTTTTATTTCTGATGGCATTTAAAATAAGTGTGTTTTAGATTTTTAATTAAAATATTTTTTTATTGAAATAATTTATTTAATATTTTTACAATTTACGTCAAAAATCACATATGATATTAATTTTCGTCAAAATGTCATATGTGATATTACAATAAATTTAATTGAAAAACAAATGTAAATTATCCACACATCATATGCGATATTTGTAAATTATGAATTACGTTCTGAATCACATATGATCTTATACATATTAAATGTATTATGCTACACATTACATGTGATTTTTATGTCTTTTTTTGTTTTTAGTGTTGGGTTGGAGATAGTCTTAGGGGAACAAATAAAAAAATATCAATTAATTGTGAATCACATATGATTTTAACAAAAATTGTAAATTAAAATAATATATTAAATAAAAAATAAATTCTTTAAATAAAATTTTAAATTACACTTATTTTAAATGTCTTAAATAAAAAAAGTAAATCACAAAATGGGTAAAATAAAAAAAAATTAAATAAATGTCTTAAATAACTCGTATGTAAATAAATGACTTTTATGTTATTATTTATTTATTTTTGGATTTTTTTTATTTATGATAAGTTGTGTGGTTCATATTCATTATCTTATTTTCAATTTTATTGATGTCCTCGTTTCTCTCTCTATATATA
Source organism: Arctium lappa (assembly GCA_023525745.1). Taxonomy (NCBI): domain Eukaryota; kingdom Viridiplantae; phylum Streptophyta; class Magnoliopsida; order Asterales; family Asteraceae; genus Arctium; species Arctium lappa. The sequence continues at coordinate 11,325,784 of CM042054.1, read as the reverse complement.
TATTGTATTGATTATGGATAAAATTTGGTTCGGTGACTATCATTGTTTTTTCTAGGTTCTTGAGACCTTTTCATAATGAATAAAAAAGTATAAGTTTAAATCAGATATGTAACCTATAAACTAATATGACAAATGAGTGTATAGGCAACGGATCGTGTGAGAAGTTGAGTTAACGGTGATAAACGTGAGAATTAGATATGAACCATTGATCTCTTTTAAGCTCAAGCCCTCCCATGAATTGCGGCTTAGAAGGGAGTTGATTTGGTGCATCTCGGTACATCCCATTCTAATGTGCGTTCATTTCTCATCTAACGGTCGATAACCATTTTTCACGCTTCTCATCGTTAACTCAACTTCTCATCAGAACCCAACCTTGAGTGTGTGTGTGTATATATATATATATATATATATATATATATATATATATATATATATATATATATATGGGTGAGTTCAAATGAAAACTCATCTTTCATTGTGCACATGAGGACAAATCTTAACCATTGATCAAAAATTAGAATACTAATCAATGGTTAATACATAATAAGATTAATTGGAAAGTGATTAAGAACAAAATTGTAATTTTGAATCAACACCTACCTTCTTTGACTTTTTATTTTTATTTTTAATTAAAAAAAATTTACCCCCTTAAACTTTAAAATAATTTATCTTAAAAATTACTAATATTTTAATCAAACAAATTATATCAAAAAAACGAGAATTTCGTGTTCTTCGATATGACATCCATCTCGATATAGTTTTTTTTTTCGTTTTAACCGTTTTTTACGTTGATAACCCTCATTCTTGAGTGTTATTTATCACTCTTTTCCGTGTCTTATTTCTCATTTTTACCCACTTTTGTTCTTTTCTATCTTCTTTTGGTCTATAATTAAAGCAAGTTATGATAATGGCATCAAAAGTAATTTTTGTGCAGAATTTGGGAAAACTGTCGAGGAGGGCAGTGAGTGTCCGCGGTGGACACCCGAAGATCCAGTGGTCAAATGTTTCACAAGGGGTTTTCTCTCTCTCACTTCCTATATAAAGAGGCATTGGGTTCTTCATTTAAACATCCCATATACATCCATCATTCCACCAACAACAATTCTATCATTCTCTCATCTTCCTAAGTTATTCTCTTCAAAAAGAGAGAACTTAGCTTTGAAGATTAGTTTAGTTCTTGTCTTTAATTTCTTGTTCTTTACTTTTATGTATTAAACTTCCTAGTCTTTTAATTTATTGCAAGTTTAACTTTAAGTATTTTAATTTCTTGCTCTTTAATTCTAGTACTTTAATTTCTTTGTCTTTAATTTTAGCATTTTAAATTCCGTAATTTATTTTCTTACTTTGTTCTTATTTCATTTTATATTCATGCAAGTAGTTAAGTTTTATTTCTCTTATATTATTATGTCTTATATTATTAATATGAGCTAATCACCTTTTGGGTGTGGGTGTGAGCTAATCACCTTTTGGGTGTGGGTGTGAGCTAACTTAAGACTAGTAGGCAACACTTGAGTGTAGCCATTATTACTAACTCTTAAGCTTGGTCACTTGAGTCGGGACTTAAACTCAATGCAGATAAGCCGATCACTTTGACGTGTTAATATTAAATCTTGACCTCGAGAGGGGCGGATTCGAAATACGAGTTAAGTGATGCACAAAGATTTGAGAGAATCTTTGATAACCACGTAGAGATACGGGTTTTGTATGATTTACTAAGGTTCAAACGTCGGAGGAGATTTATATCACAAAGAGATTTGGGTATAAATCTCCGTACCGGTAGAACTTGATTTTTATCAACTTAGTTAAATCGGCAATATTAAGAGTTGGTAACGATGGAAACTTTACGAGCATTTTGTAGGACCAGTCTTTAAAAATCCACTTTCGAGAGATCGGGCTTTTTATAGACTTTCCGTACTACAAAGCGCCCGACCATTTTGTTACTACATTTGTCTCAAGCAATGCTTACACCCATACTCATTCTTTATTTATAAAAGTTCATTTCTCAATCTTAGAATTAATTTACCAACCAAACAAATATTTTTCCTCAACTCGAAACTTGTACAAGAAGTTCATGAAAGTTAGCAATTCTCAGTAAGTCCAGTCCCTGTGGGTACGATACTCGGTACTTGTACCATTTTATTACTTGTAGCGATCCCAGTGTTGATATATACTTGTGTCCACGTTGGAAAACTCAGTGTCCACGCTTTGAGTGCACGTTATTTTGCTACCATACGTGAAATTCTATATACATGTACGTCTTCGGGTGTCCACATTCAGTATGAATAACAAAGGTGAATGTTCATTCACTATTCTTGATGAATAATACCGTATGCATGATGAATAATACAATATTCAGGATTTTTTCGTTTTAACCGTTTTTTACGTGAAATTCTATATATGTGTTATATTCATTATGAATATGCATGCACGTCCTCGGGTGTCCACATTCAATATGAATAACAAAGGTGAACATTCATTCACTATTCATGATGAATAATACAGTATTCAGATTGAATAATACAATATTCAGGATGAATAATACACGAATCTATGATTCATGTATTATTTATCATGAATCGTGTATTATTCACCATGAATGTTCTATAATTCATTCTGAATGATACATTATTCATGATGAATAATATATGAATGACCCATGAAGGTGTAGACACATGGCACACTCTCTTTTGTTTTCCAATTCACAACCGAAATTTGGTTTAATTCATTATGAATATGTATGCGCATCCCCGGATGTCCCACATTCAGTATGAATAACAAATGTAAACGTTCATTCATTATTCATGATGAATAATATAGTATTCAAGATGAATAATATAGTATTCAAGATGAATTACACAACATTCATGACGAATAATACACGAATTTATGAATCGTGAATTATTCACTCTGAATGTTGTATTATTCATCCTGAATGATACATTATTCATGATGAATAACACATGAATGACCTGTGAAGATGTGGAGACGTGACGCGCTCTCTTTTGTTCCCCGATTCACAACATAATTACTCGATAGGTTCTTGATTCGTCTTGATAGGTGGTGGGTTACGGTGTTAAAGAAACGTGATGTTTTACGACGTTAAATAAAGTGTTGAAGAAGATGATGTCGAGTTACATACTTACGGTGTCGAGACGTTGTACAAACTTGAACGTACATAAATATTCATAATGAATATAACACATATATTGTATTTCACGTAAAAAACGGTTAAGACGACAAAAAACTATATCGAGATGGATGTTATATCGAAGAGCACAAAATTCTCGTTTTTTTTATGTAATTTGTTTGATTAAAATATTAGTAATTTTTAAAATAATTTATTTTAAATTTTAATTGGGTAAAAAGTTTTTAATTAAAAAAGAAAATAAAAAGTCAAATATGGTAGGCGTGTGTTTAAATTTTCTTCCATTTTTATCCCTAAGCATTTTAAAATTAAAAATTCTATTTAATATGAGTTGTTGGATCAAAAGAGATCGAGTGAATGAGATTTGTCCTCACGTGCATAATGAAAAATGAGTTTTCATTTGAACTCTCTCTCTCTCTCTCTCTCTCTCTCTCTCTCTCTCTATATATATATATATATATATATATATATATAGGTCAGGTTCAGGGCAAAACCTCAAAAAAACAGAAAACTGAGGAACATCCTGGTAGCCTTTAATCTGGACGGTATGCACTTGTGCATACAAGTAATTAATTTGTTTTTTGGTTTTTATGCACAAGTGCATATGCATGTGTGCATGTTCTAAATTACTTGTATGCACAAGTGCATACCGTTCAGATTAAAGGCTACCAGAGTGTTTATCAATTTTTCCTTTTTTTGAGATTTCCTCTTGAACCCCTCTCTCTCTCTATATATATATATAGTGGAAGGATATTTTGCAACCCACATCTTAGCCGTTGGATTCATGATCGACGGTTATTTTATTTTTATTTTTCTGTTTTTTTTAATTAAAAATATTGGGGCCCATATTTATTGTAACCGCCGATCATGAATCCGACGGTTAAGATGTGGGTTGCAAGGGTTGCAACCTTTTACTAGGGTTGCAAAATATCCAACCCCTATATATATATATGTGTATATATATAGAGTTTCTGGATGATGAAACTTACGCCACCCTTTGTTATTATATTTTCGATTTTCTATTTAACAATGTATTTAATTTAAGACCTTGAATCAATCAGATATAAGGATTAAATGGATTCGAAATAACCACTTGGGTTGCGGCACACTGGTAAAGCCTTTGGGGAATGTAGTGGAAGATCTCATCTACCCAGGGTTCAAATCCAAGCACTGCCAAAGCTCTTGTGGCCATGGAGGTTCACCTGTGATGACTCCAGGCCATTCGTAGTCGCCCGGGGATTAGTCGGTGCACGTAAACTGACCCGGAAACCCACGGTTACAAAAAAAAATGGATTCGAAATAAAAAGGAAACTAAAGTTATAGATGAAAGAAGTCGTTTAACTAAAAGTGGGATATGTCGTATGCGACACAACAGAATGTTTGGTCATGTAAATCATGTGATATGCATATTAATTTCCTTGTACGTAATATCTTTATTTTTATACTTTTCTTACTTTGCCAAATAGGTATTTTTTTTCCGTTTTAAAATAAGTGTCCAGTTTTAAAAGTAAGTTTTTTACTTTCTTATTTTATCCCTAATCATGAGAAAAATAAAGTTTCTTTCTTTATTATCAACGGTAAACTATTATTTAATTATTTAAAAAGTATAATAATTACACATTTCTAAAACTATATGTCATTTTCGTTACGTACTTTTGGGAACGGAAGAAGTATTAGACATTGATTATGATAATGGATTTATTAAAAATTTAGATATATTCATTGTTTGTATGAAGCAAGAGGGGATTTCTTTTAAAATATAAAATCATTAATCAAATAATTTTGTTTCTCAAAATAATAATTGTAATTATGTGTCAAGTTTGCCTAGATGACAAAATGGAGGGATTGGATAACACGTCAAAATAGTCATATAAATGGCCATTTTCTTTAATTTTATAGAAGTATACATTTATAGGGTTGGGTTTCGATGAGAAGTTAAGGTTAACATGAGAAGTGTAAGAAGTGGTTATCAACCATTGGATGAGAAATGAATGCACATTAGAATAAGATACACTGGATCAATTCTCTTATAAGTCATAATTCATAGGATGTCATTTGATTAAGGGGTTGTTTGGCAATTGTTGAATAGTTTGGTACAGAATGATTAATTGATCATAATAATTAAGAAGCTCTTATGATATAGTGCAAAATGAAATATGGTTGTTTGGTAATTGTTTATAATGATCAGGGCTCTGAATGGTTAAGGGGGGTCTAAGATACAAAATCATTCAGATGGTTTTGGAACCATTAAAAGGCAGATTTTTTTTTGCCAAATAAGATTCATCATTCAGAGGTTGACTCTTAATGGAACCATTAAGAGGTAAACAAACAGCCTCTAAAAGTGATCAACGATTCAGATCCACTTTTCACGCTTCTCACGTTATCCTCAACTTCTCACCCATCTTTATTCTTTCGCCTACATTTTTTTTATATATGTTTTATATTACTTTCCATCCGTTTTGATTGTAGCTAAAAAAAATTATCCATTTGGCCCGTTAGTCAAAATCAACATAATTTATAAAATGATCAAAATTGTGAATAATGTACAACCAAAACCTATATATATATATATACTATATTATAAAGCATGGATAAAAAAAAACTCTCAAATACAAATTATTAGACACAAAGTACCATCATTTTATGCAAGATTTTACTTAATTTACAAGTATCAAAGCACAAGATACATATTACTACTGTAGTCTTCTAACACCCACCAATTTGGTATGTGCAGGGCCTTCCTTTTATACAGACTTTTCCATGTATCACTATTAATCAATATATTATATTACTATAAATTTGTTTTAATTATATTATTAAATATGTAATTGGTTATTTTTTCTAGATGTCATTAAAATATATAAGACAATCATTGAATTCTAACAAAATACTTAATTTTTTTATATAAAAAACATTATATTATTAAGTCTAAATTAAACAAATTTATAAAAAAAAAACATTATCACTTTCTCAAAACCATCCAAAATCGTACTATAAATAGACAAAAAAACAAAAAATAAAATGAAACATATCACGTTGTATTGTGCGAGTACACTTCTAGTATACTTATAAAATATCAAAATTACGACCCCTAACATATTTTAGCTCAATTTTAGAAAGTGTGATTATAAATAAACCCCTCTACGATCTACATGGCATTTAAACCAAATTTCCTCAAAAAATTTATCATCGAATTTTCGTTTTTATGTTTCCAATATTCTAATTTGACCTCAAAGGAGTTCAGATAGCAACAAACGTTAGAAGCACAGAAGTTATATGAGCGGGTTGATTCTAATTTGACCCCAAAGGAGTTCAGATAGCAACAAACGTTTGAAGCATAGAAGTATATGAACGGGTTGGTGTCCTATAGGCAAAGAATCGTGGAGAAGTTGAGTTAATAGTAAGAAGCGTGAAAAGTGGATCTGAACCGTTGATCTCTTTTAATCTCAAACCCTCCCATGAATTGCGGCTGGAATTGATCTGGTCCATCTCATCCTAATGTGCGTCCACTTCTCATCCAACGGTTGATAATCACTTCTCATGCTTCTCACCGTTAACTCAACTTCTCAACGGAACCCAACCCGTGTCCTATATTCCAAAATTTGAACTTATATTAATGATTTATTTGATAAATTATTAGAAATGCATCAATAAAACCCAAAAAATCATCCAAATATATGGTTTTGGATCTTTTGAACAAATATGATTCCCAAGTATTGTGTGTAAAAGCATCAAATCTTAAGATGAAAAAGGGTATAATAGAATGAAAAGGTAGCATAGCATAAGGCAATGGACATGGGGTTCATACAGTAAAAATAATAGTAAGTTTAAACAGGCATATCAGTGATTCTATATCTAATAATCTCCACACCTAAATAGTCGAGAGGACCAGGAACCGCGACATGAGGCTTTCCGACCACCACACGTACAGCCGATATCTGCTCGTGATTCTTCAAGGTTGTCGTTGCAATCAGTTGAGCCACCGATTCCAATAGGTTCTGAGAAGGACCCTCTAAGATATGTTTCACAATGCTATCACATTTCAAACCCAACACATTATCTCACAAATAGTTCTTATCTACTTTGATGTTTATTTGAATTTTAAAAAAGTCTGAAACTGGGCATTCGTTACATACCGGTAGATGTCAGTGTAGCTGATGGTATCAGACATGTTGTCAGACTGACCAGGTGGTCGAAGATCCATCCAAGCATCTACATCTATCAAGAACTTCTGACCCAGGTTCTTCTCCTCCTGCTTCACCCCATGATAACCGTGGAACATTAGCCCCCTTAGTATCAGTTTGTCTCCCCCTAACTTTGACCCATCTGATGTCATTGCTAATGAGTAAATTCTGCAACAAATTTCTAGTTGTTAAAAATGCGTTAAATGTTTCTATCAAATTCCATGTGCAAGTTGCAAAAATAAATTATAGTTCACTCAACAAAACCATCAATTGTTAATGAAACTAGCCAATCAAGGGAGATTCATATTTGACCAAGAAACGTGTGGATGTCCAATTATGTTCGTAATGATAGTACCTTAGATTTTAGAAGTGGCCCAAACGCAACCATGTCCTATAGGTTGCAACATGTCTTCCCAAGATTTGTCATATTTAGAAGAAGAATATATCTATAAGCATTGAGCTTAGCAGGATCCTTACAATATGGGTTGTTCTGTGTGCATTAACCAGTGGTATTCACTGGATAAGATAACTAAAGCAAAATGGAAAGAAATCACAAAGAATGAAATTACAATTAAGTACAAACCTTAAGTATACTGTTTACAATTTGACATAATAGCATTACAAACAACAAATCAGAAGCAAGTGGTTTCTAAACATTAGATCTGCTTATGTTGGAGGGTTAAAAGTCCACTTTCCACACCAACGAAGGTAAAGATAATGTACAAACTACAAAATTGTTGACAAGATGAAAAAACCGCCAAAACGAGTTCATCTTATGTAGGCTATAGAGCTGTAAATGTTGTGGGGCATACAGGCGTTGCACAAACATCAGTCCTATTTGCAGGCAAATCATCTATTCACACGGAACACACACATAAGCTAGGACAGATGTTGGGAAAGGACTGCTTCGTCTTATCAATATTCTTGTACAAAGTAAACATTAATATTTGGGGTATCTATCTCAAACCAAAGAAACTCCTTCAACCACATTCAGATCCACTCCAAGTCCACTCAACCTAGGAGTTGTTTACCAATTCTTTTAAATAACTGTTGTATGAATAAGAGGCTCCTATGAGACTAAAGGCTCATTCTAGATTAAGCACTAAATGGAAATGATTGCTTTAAAAGCGTTCTGAATTAAGTGCTGAAAGATACCATTATAACCCTAGTATGTCCTTTTTGCATATTCACATGTATCTTCATTATCAAATGGCCAAGTACAAAGATATCCAATGCTAATCACTCAATGGGTTTTCATCTTTTTTGCTATGAATAAACCATGATTTCCAGCATGATATACATTTCCAATTTTTACAGCCAAGACCTTGAGGGATTTCATAGTATCTTTTTGGTAAGACTTTACCTCATTGAATTACAAGTCCCATCTTTATGAACTAATCTCCATTCACTAATTAGAGTCGACAATTGATTCTTTTAACTTCAACACTCATAGCATCTGTATTAAAGTATAATATTATCTCAAAATCAAAAGTTGAGAAACAATAAAAACAGCAAAACATTTGAGATTTTCATTTCTTTCGTATCTTACAATTAATAATACTTAAGCATGAACCAAACAACAAAAGAATCATAAGACTTGATTACTTGAATTCATTTAGTAGTCAAACAAGCATATGATCGGAAAAGAACTAGTGATGAAAACAATTGAAATAGGGGTTTGCCTGAATCACATTCACCACCTCTAGCGAATTTGAGAGGGAGAGAAGCAACTGTTTTGAGAGGGTTAAGGTTAATTTTGGAATAAGCAGCTGCTGAAAAATGAAGCGACGGTGTTGATGCTGATCGAATAAGAGGCCATATTTTATAGTTAAAGGCAAAATAAAGTTTAGTGAACAAAACTGCACAAGAGGACAAGTAAACAGCCTTATATGCAGTATTGGAGATTCCACAAAAATAAATATCCCATATACGAACATGGATCAACATGTGGAGAAAACAAATGAGCGGCCCAAAATGTTTTATTGTATGCAGAGTTTATTTCAACATACGATTGCGTCTATCCATGGATCAATTTGTTGAGAGAAGTACTGAACATCCAAATCAAACTCATCCTATCTGGACTTGAGCCTAACATGACCAAATCCATCATTTGCTTCAAAATATATTTATCAAATCCAAACGGACAACCGCTTAATCTGAAAATGAAAGCTGAAATGACAGATGCAACAGATTAAACAAATGCAGGCATATGGTTGAAAACTGCACGAAACTGAATAGTGAATGGATTGAGGCACTTACTTGAAGAAGGACAAGAGAAACCAGAGGTGAAGAGCAAGGGTTTTACCAAACCATTGGACTACTCATTTTCAGGTTGAGCCATGGAGCATCCATTACAAGACTCGTTTCTTATATTTTCATTATATATTGGACAGAAAGTTAAACAAGTACCCGAAAATGATTTACTAATTGATATGGTAAAAAAAAAACTTATCAGCAAAAAATATTTATTAATCATGTTTTCATTTTCATTTTCGTGTATAAATATGAATTATATTATTCGTTAGTGATGTGCATGGGTCAGTATTTCAAACCAAACCACCAAGAAGGAGACGGATCACCGGCAACGGGCCAAGGAGGAAAGGTGAGAGGCAGAAGACTGAAAACAATAGAGAGACTAATGGCAGACATTCATGATATGTAGCAACCCATTTTTTAAAAGAAGAGCATTATAGTTATTGAACTTAAACTTCCCATAAAATCGGGACAAAATAATAAAATATCAACGACTTAACGGTACCAAATAATATTGACTTATGAAGTATAAACCCAACCAAATAGTTACGGTAGTTGGTTGATATTTGAATTTTCCCTTATGGAAATAATCAAATACAAGTATAAACCAAACCAAATAGGTGAAAGCTTACCAAGTATGCAGAGGGGGAGCCAGATTTTTTCCAAAAATATTTCCATATTCAATCAGTGAAAGCTTCAAATGGCAACAACAATGGAATTAAAAATTGCAGCAAAATTGAGACATTGACAATATTCAAATGGTTTTAAAATGGCAACATAAAAAATTGAAATATTCAAACAATGGCAACAACGGAATCAAAACAGCAGCAATGAATAATAAACGGTAACAAGTCTTCATATTCCACATGGAATTTCATCATTTCAACTTTCAAGTCGTCAAATTCCATATCATCAAAACAGTTCCATATCAATAATCAACAATTCATATCGAAACAGCAGCAAAAGCATCAAGGCAGCAACAATCCCATAACAATAATCAACAATTCAACATATTCCAGCAACAAATTGAAACAGAAGCAAAACAAGTCTTCACATTTATTCCAACAAATCAATCATCAACATTCAACAGATGAACAGACAACAATGAACAAGATTCAAATGACAGAATCAAACAACGAAAAATTCTGTACCTTTCAGCGAGACGCAAAAATTCGAAATTGAGCAAGAGGCAAATGTTGAGACTCTGAGTCTTGAAACCGTGACCGTGAGTCCCGAAGAAGCGAGTGTTCCTGTGTTGGAGTCGATGGAGCGATTTACGATTAAGGTGTTAGGGTTTCAAATTGGGTGGTGGGTTTCAATTTTCAATCACTTTTCATGTTTTCAGATTTCCCCCCTATAGTTTTATTTACTTTCAGTTTAGACCTTGTAGTTTTAAGAAATACGGTAGCACACCACAAATCAACACAATTGCACTTTTATTGATCGGGAAAAAAAAAATTCCACTACGACGGAAGCAGCAAGCGGTAGCAGGGTAAACCGTTTTCCACAAGGTAGGTTCACCCTGCGAGTATATCTTACTTGAAATTAGGGTCTAGAAGATGTGAGATGTACGTATACTTCTTATTTACCCCAAATAGTAAATTATTTAATTTTATGGAAACCTTCGACATGTAAGTTAAGTACTAGTTGTATACCCGCACAATGCGGCAGAATATAAAATTCGAATAAATGTAAGTGAACATACCAATTACGATTTATAAAAGATTACTAATTGCATTTGGATTTGGATTTGTCGGCTCGTAAGCTAAATTGGTTGATCGTTCAAGAAAAGTTAAGGCAAATGAAATTTTGTTTTTTATTCAAATTGAATTGAAACATGCTATATTCAAATGAAAATTGATAAGTTTTCGCCAAAATATCTTTTTGACAAGCGAAGTTCGTTCCAATTCAATCAATGGTCCAAATTCTAAAACAAATACTACTAACATACATTTATTTAATGTTTATGGAGTAAAAATCACAATAATATGGGAAACCTACATATAATTCTATTGTAAAGTTGTACTTTCAAACTCAAATTTCTATGAGAGATAAATTGAATGTTCATGCTTGTCATGTTGAGTTGTTGTCTTGTCTTTTTTAATCAAGTTATTTATTTATTCATTAATAGTTTGTTTCTTTCGGTCAATTGATTCAAATTAATTTTTCATACAACAAAGTAACACTTTAAACTATATATTGTAATTACATGGTGTAACCCATCGCATTAAGGAAAAAGAAGGTTGCATTTTATATATTTGTGTTAAGAAATAAACAATTTAGAACTTTACATTGTTTGAGCACATTCTAACTTAACGATGTTTAAAGACTTTGATTATATAATTGCAAAAGTGCTGAACTGCTGATTTTCAAAATACATTTAAACACAAAGTCCCCAAAAAGTGATGGTGTATACATACAAATCGATATACCTATACAACGATTTGGGAAGTTGAATATCCCTTTACAACTTTGTCAACAACTAAATCAAGATTAGAAACGTGCAATTGGAGGAAACAAGAGAATAAATGTGCCCATAGATTGGAAGTAAACATCACAAAGTTCAACCTAGATATGTCCATTCTTTGCCATCTACGCCTAATACCTGATTCAGTCACAATAAGAAAAGAATTGCATCTATGAACAAATATATCTAGACAGTCAACTATAGCAGAGAATTCATTCTCTGATGTAGGGGTGCTCACGGGTTGGGTTAATCGAGTTGAAGACATTTTAACAACCCAACCCAATGTTGGCGGTTTGAGAATTATCAACCCAACTCAACCCAAACAAAAGTTCAACCCAACCCAACCCGTTTGGGTTGGTCGGTTTGTGTTTGAACAAAGTAAAAACAATATTGAAAACATAAAAATAAGAAAAAATTTCTTTGAAATACTATCCATCATTCAAAAAAATATACGAGTTCATCAAATATTTATTTAGGTATTGCACCTACATCACGAACCCAACATCTCCCTTTCTCTTTGAGCCCTCAAATGTTGTCGTAACACATACAACAGAAGAAGGATCTTGTGCCTCACAAACGAATACATCCACCCATCTCTCATTTAACATATCACCAATGGGAGAGTCCGCATCCTGATATACAGTTAAACCTGATTTGTTAACTTTCCTTCTGTATGAAGCCTTTGCAGCAGCTTCACATACATTCTTCTTGTCAACAGATGCAACATTCTCCACATGAACAGGTGCAGACTATTTACCATAAGATATAGAAGCGTCACTTGGCCGAGTAACCCATGACCGTTGAAGAGTCAAATAACCCCTTTTACAACTTTTCTTCCTTGAGACATATCGTTAGATTTATCAGCATCCGGCATCAAGGAAGCGACATCAAATATGGACACAACCCTGAAACCAGATTGACCCTTTTGTATTAACTGAAAGTAGGAAATGATTTTTGCATGCCTTTCATTCATCACAACATATCAATTTATATAGATTACAATAAATGACATATCCTATAATTACGGACTAATTACACATTAATTTCCTCTATTTTCCATAAATACAATACATGCTATTGATATGCTATGGATATGCTATTACACCCCTGCAGTCGAAACGGGAGGTTCACGGACGTTGAGACTGGATCGAAAGTCATCAAAAAGTATCCGAGGTAGTCCTTTCGTGAAGATATCGGCTATTTGATAACGTGAAGGCACATGCAATACCCGAACTTGGCCGCGAGCAACCTTTTCCCGAACGAAATGAATATCGATCTCGATATGTTTTGTTCTTTGATGTTGAATTGGATTGGTAGATAAGTACACCGCGCTTACATTATCGCAATACACTAATGTGGCTTTAGATGGAGGATGAAACAACTCACATAGTAAGTTTCGTAGCCAACACGTCTCGGACACAACGTTTACGACAGCCCGGTATTCTGCTTCTGTGCTCGATCGAGAAATTGTTGGTTGACGTTTCGAGGACCAAGATAGTAGATTATCACCCAAATAAATGCAATACCCGGAAGTGGACCGGCGAGTATCCGGGTACCCGGCCCAATCGGCATCCGTATAGGCAACTAAAGAGTTAGTACTCGAGCTGTGAAATGTGAGTCCATAGGTAATGGTTCCACGAACATAGCGAAGGATGCGTTTCAACGCGTTCATATGAGAAGTTCGCGGGGCATGCATATGCATGCAAACTTGCTGAACTGCGTAACTTATGTCGGGACGGGTGATGGTTAAGTACTGCAAAGCTCCCACAAGTTGCCGATATTCGGTGGGGTTGGCCAGAAGTGTACCGTCGTTCGAGCTCAGTTTCGAATTTGTGTCAACTGGAGTGGCAGCCGGATTACACGATGCTAGACCCGCTCGTTGCAACACTTCAAGAGCGTATTTGTGTTGCGATAGAAATAAGGAGTCCGGGGATGAACGAGTCACCGCGATGCCGAGAAAAAAACTGAGAGGTCCGAGATCCTTCATTGCGAACTCGGCAGCAAGTAAAGCCATAACTCTGTGACGTAAGGAATCTGAGGAGGTGACTAGAACTATGTCATCGACATATAAAAGAATGTAGGCGGTGTCCGGACCCTGATGATAAATGAATAACGAATGGTCACACTTGTTGTGGGTGAAACCGATTTTGGTAACATAAGTGGAAAACCGTTCGTACCACGCTCGAGGGGCTTGCTTCAAACCGTATAGGGATCGTTTCAATAAACACACATGATCCGGGAAAGTTGGATGACGAAAACCAACTGGTTGATGCATGTAGACCGTCTCATGCAATGTCCCGTGAAGAAACGCATTTTTCACGTCAAGTTGGTGTATGGGCCATCGATGAGAAATAGCTAATGTAAGGACGGTGCGAATCGTGGCCGACTTAACCACGGGACTAAATGTATCCCCACAGTCAATCCCAACTTGTTGAGAGCGTCCATCACAAACCAAACGAGCCTTGTACCGTTCCAATGTCCCATCAGATTTTGTTTTGTGTCGAAATACCCACATGCTACGTACTATGTTCATTCCCGAATGCCGAGGTACCAAAACCCACGTCTTATTATCGATAAGGGCACGGAACTCATCGTCCATGGAGCGTTTCCAATCCGGATTATTAAGGGCATCGATAGGGTTACGAGGTAAGGGGGAGAGAGAGGTGGTGGTGTGTAGGTTAAAGAGTTGTTTGGGTTTGGCGATTCCGGACATACTTCGGGTATGTATTGTGCGAGTGGGAGGGAGTGGTGGGTTCGAGCTCGCTGATGGGGGCGAAGAGTTAGAGGTGGGCATGCTAAGTGGGGTAGTTGTAGGATTAGAAGTTGGGGAATTTGTTGAGGATGGGTAGGGATCTGGCGTAACAGAAGGGGTGGGGGAAGAATGGGGGGGTGGGGGTGGGGGTAGGTGGTGCTTGATTTGTGTGTTTAGTTGCATGGGACCACAAGGACGGATGAGGGTCAGAAATAAAGGTTTCATAGGAGGGATTGGACGTATGCATGGTGGTGAATGGGAAGGATGTCTCATCGAAGATAACATGACGGGAGACGATGAGACGATTTGAGGAAAGCTCGTAGCAAAGGTAGCCACGATGATTTTGAGGATGACCGAGAAAGACGCATGGGGTGGACCGGGGTTGTAGTTTATGGATTTTGGATGAGGGAATGAGAGGAAAGCAGAGACAGCCGAATACGCGAAGAGTTGAATATGATGGATGTTGATTGTAAAGACGGTATGTAGGGGTTGAGAATTGTAGAGATTTAGTAGGGAGGATATTGTGGAGGTATGTGGCATGGGCCAAAGCATGGTGCCAGAAATTCAATGGAACCGATGAGTGAGATAATATGGTGCGAATAAGATTATTTATGGAACGTATTTTTCGTTCCGATTTTCCGTTTTGGGAGGAGGTATATGGGCAAGAGAAACGGAAAGTCATACCGTGATTATTGGAAAATTGTCGAAATGCATCGTTGTCATATTCGCGACCATTATCACATTGAAGATTTTTGATTGATTTTGAAAATTGAGTTTTAATGAGATTATAGAAGGTAAGAAAGGTATGAAAAACTTGACTTTTATTAGCCAGAGGAAAAGTCCACAAAAAATTTGTGTAGTCATCTAAAAATAGCAGATAATATCTATGGCCACCCGTAGATAAAACCGGAGAAGTCCATAGATCGCTATGTATAATGTCAAAAGATGAGGAGGTTGTAGACATCGAAGTATTAAACGGTAATCGGATGTGTTTGCCCATAACACACGGGGGGCAAACTTTATTATTAATAGATTTTATTACATTACGAAAAGGAAGAGACGCAGTCTTATGCAAATGAAACAAAATATTAGAGCCGGGGTGGCCTAAACGTGAGTGCCATAGATCTTGAGTGACAGCAACAAAAGTAGAAGGACTTGTGACTTGAGTAGTGGAGTTGAGTGTGAGGGGGTAAAGATCGCCAACGCTGTTACATCGAAGGAGCGGTGTCCGTGTCTGGAAATCCTTCACAATAAAGCCATAAGGACCAAATTCTATGGACAAATTGTTATCGGTTGTCAACTTTCTAACCGATAATAAGTTTTTGACAATAGTAGGAACGTAAAGAACATTATTAAGGGAGAAAGGAGGAAACGGGTGAGAAAGAGTTTGATTACCGGTGCCCTGGATTGGAATTTGCGCACCATTACCTACAATTATGTTCCGAAAATTACCATTATTGACATAAGAGGAGTAATTACCTGGATTGTTAGTCATATGGGACGTGGCACCGCTATCTACGTACCAGTTGGGGTCCTGTTGGTTTAAAGACATTGTAGCAAATGCTTGGTCTATTTCTGTGGGGGTATTTTGTGCCTCAGAAGCGGTGTAAGCCTGATGTGACTGAGCAGTGGGCCGTGGCCCAAGTAAACCAGGGGCAGTGGGTCGGGCTGGAGTGAACTGGGCCGCAGTAGGATAGGGACATGGTGGTTGCGAAACCCAAGTTAAAGGGATGGGTTGCTGTTGGTTCCATGCGTGGGTTGGGGGTTGTTAGGGTTGCCACTGTTGTGGGGTAGGAGTCCAAGGTAGTGGATTTTGCCATTGTGGACGAGATCCAAAATGACCAGAGAAGGTGTTGGAATTTCCACCCCCTTTTGAGAAGCGGCTGCCCCTGCCACGACCTCCACGGCCACGGACGTGACCACGGTTTTGTCCGCAATACAAGCCGTAATCATACGATGGGGCTGAGTTGTGGCGAAACTGATCTGGACCACGGGACTGTTGCACATTGAGAGCCGCTCCGGCAGACGCGGCGGCGGCGGAGGATTGATTTTGTTTTCGGGTCTCCTCCAAAATCAGTTTAGATCTAGCTTCATAAAAGGTAGGAAGAGGGTTAGATTGTTGTATCATCATGGCAATGCCTTCGTATGCTTCAGGGAGACCGGCTATGAGTTGTAAGACAAGGCGTTGATTTGAGATTTTCGCCCCGACATTAGCCAACTGGTCCGAGATCATTTTGAGAGCCTGACAGTAGGCGGAACAGTTGGGAAAATTAGAAAGCCTTGTGGTGACGAGTTAGTGTTCCAAATAGATGGCTCGTTGGTTGCGGTTATCTTGGAAAATACTCGCCAATGAGGACCAGGCATGTGTGGCAGTAGCATCGGTCTTCAAAATAGTGTTGAGTAGATCGTTGGATATGGTGCTATATATCCATTGGATGACAATCGCATCCAAACGATCCCAAAGTTCTTGTTGGTCACGGTGATTGCCGGATGAAGGGGAGTGGGGGGAGTAGGAGTGGCGCCGGTCATGATGGAGAAGAAAAGAAACAAGTAGAAGGTCGGCTGGGTAGGGGAGAGTGGCTAGGGTGAGACCTGGGCTCTTGATACCATGAAAGTAGGAAATGATTTTTGCATGCCTTTCATTCATCACTACATATCAATTTATATAGATTACAATAAATGACCTATCCTATAATTACGGACTAATTACACATTAATTTCCTCTATTTTCCATAAATACAATACATGTTATTGATATGTTATGGATATGCTATTATTAACTAAACAGTTAGACACCTTCTAATAGCAGCATAAATCAACCTTTTCAAAATAACTCCTCCAAATAAATGTTGTCCCTGCATTGAATTAAAGGTCAAGAATCATGAACCCTTCTTATCAAGAATTGGTGCAAAATTTTTCTCTTTCTGACAATACTGCAGGTTACCTTCGAGGCTCCAACACATCAACAATATCATATATCCAAATTGTGTGCCAGTAATTATGTGTGTGATCATTTGCACAACTGCACTAAGATCATTTTTTGCTCAAAGATGCAAATTCGTTTTGCTTGACAAACAATTAATGTATTATCTAAGTTTCAGACTTGGCCCAGATTTTTTATATGAGCACCAGAAAAATATGAGAACACAAATAAATCCATGTTGGGAACTCGGGTAAAAGTTATAACTATTTTATACATCTCACAGATCCGAACACTTGCAGTAAAAGCACTTCAAAATGAAAATACTGAATGAGAGGCTAAGTTGCGAACACCTACATACATAAATGGTATGTGTTTCTTTCTTCCTTTCTAGTGTCAGGGATTTTTTTTCATTGATGATCCTCTTCTCCTACTTTTCTGCAAAACAAAAATATGTTGAATGTCACTCAAAGAACACATAAAACCCATATCATCAAATCGTATGTGTGTATCACAACTATTATCTCTACTGTCTAAGGCTCCACGGAGACAGAGTCGTCAAGTTTTGAATCTAGAACAGGTGGAGGAAGAGATCTGATCATGACACGTTGAATGAAGACGATCATTTGCATGTACATAAATCTCCTTAGCAACTTCTTAGACATTATAAAGTTTATATGTAAGCAAAATTTTCGATACAATATACCCTTTAAAATATTGTAATTATGAGCGTCTTTTCAATTTTATTATTTGATTACATCTCATAAGTTACTTAAATGATTAATTACACAGTTAAAACTCAAGTTAATTGAAAGCATCTAAAAACAAGTACTTTTGTTATATCTGGGTATATAGTTTGGTGCCACACTATTGCCAGTCAACTTATGTACGTTCTTGTCAAAGTTAAAGGAAAAAAATGTGATTTTGATGCGACACCCAACATAAAAATTGAGATACTATTTCTTCCTTATACCCAACTATAGTCTATAAAATGTCAATAACCAACACACCTCAATTAAAAAACAGAATAGATTCAGATGGTGCCATAGCTCTTACCACAAAAGAAGCAGCACACACAAGACTAAAACCCGGAAACACAAACAGATCATTGTCAAACAAGAATAAAGCTTCAGGAAAGAAGCACTTCATTAGCTCCACTTAACATCAACTACAAAGATAGCATACCCTTGAAAGTTTCTTCACCTGATAGAGGACTGAAAATCAATGGAGAAACGATATTGGCAAAAGAACATAGGCCTGGTAATGCACCCTTAAACCTTTCCCTGGAAAGAAAAGAAATAACAACCATATAAAAGACGATATAAGAATACATTGTCTGTTAAGGTTCCATTAACTCTCCTTTCATTAACTTAATCAACGTATTTAAGGAAAGACAATTTCTTGCGACTATTATTTCTATGAACACAAACCAAGTATGCTTTGGATTACCTGCTCAGTTGGACCAACTTGCTCCATAACTGAAAAGTATCAGCTTCCTTTATAAGACAAGGATAAATCAAAAAGTAATGACAGAAAATACAGCAGAGAAACAAAACTTATGCTTGGTCCTGCAAAAATAGCCAGAATAAAAAATGTGGATGCAAAATAAACAACCTGTTTGATACAAATTACAAAAGTTAGTAGCAACATTCGTTGCATATTTATGTCACAGTCAAGTTTATTAAGAAAAGAAAACTTATGAATTATGTTTAATTCTTGTATTGTATTACGCTTATGAGGAGTATCAATTTTTTAAGTTTTGAAAATCTTGTAAATTATGGCAAACATAGGAAAATCTCCCTTCTGCTTGCCCAAAATTACCTTTCATATAAAAAATATATAATATTTAATGTAAAATCTTAAAAAGGGGGGGGGTATCTCCATTCAATTTCAAGAGGGGAATATAGTAAGGGAACAATTCAAGAAGATAACTTGTGCAGTAGAATGAAGACATTAGGACTTACTGCGCCCTATGAGTTCAACTTCTTTATTTGCACACGTAGTAAGCTTTAAGATTGATTATTGCAAAGATGTAATCCAAAAACTGTGAAGAGAAAACAACTAATGTTGTGTTTAGAATTGTAGTAAAAGTACATGTGAAATGACGAGCTCGTTGAATCCCTCCCATTATGACCGAGCCAAGGCTTTATCCAAAGATTTTTTATGACAAAACTTCTCTGCCTTGAGGATTCAACTTTGTATCTTGTAAAACAACCATTGTTCATCTGGTCTTCAGCAGCACCAAAACCCTTGTTATCACCATGCTCTAGAAAAGGTATAGAGTGAATTATTTGGTTTCTCGCACTGTATTTTCCCTGCAAACAGAAACAAATCGATTAAACCTTAAACCTCGATCGATGGTGAAACCCAAATCGACGGCGAAACCAAAACCTGTGATGAACTTTGTGCAAAAAGAAACCCAAATCGATGGTGAAAACTTACCTGAAATGGTGAAACCCTGAGAAGAAGCCGTAATGTGGTGAAATCGATTTGAAACCTTGAAACCATGGTGATGGTGAAACCCTGAGATAAACCTGATTTCAATCGATTTGCGGAGTGTAAAAAGCCTGAGTCTGGAGGCGTCTTGGAGAGGAAGAGTCGCCTTGGAGAAAGAGTTAAAACCTGAACAACCACCTTGATAAAAGGAATGTGTGATATGTTCTTGGACAAAGGGATAACGGGGTTATGGAGCATATGCAAGTTGTACTTTAGCATTACTATCTTGTAAAGTTGAAAATTAAGTAATTTAGCTTTAAATGGTGGTACATAATGCTTAAAAGGTTGTATTTAAGAAAAGCAACCCAAATGCTTTATAAAGTAGTATAGATTAGACTTTATATTCTAACATATAATATGGGCAAAATACAAGTATAATCTAGCATATAATAACAAAATATTGGAAAATAACTTTATTTAACGAGTTTGTATGATATAAGGTAATTGGTTAGGTAAATTATGTGAAAACGACAATAGTTGGTTTAAGTCTCATATCAATGTCACGCAACCTTTTTCATTCAATATCTAATTTATGGTTTGTTTGTTAACAACTTAATGAGTTTAATTAGACTCATACTTATTCGATCAGTTGTATATGACTGTTTGATAATTGTTTAATAATGTAGAAATTGCTTATTCAGTAAACTTATAAGGGGAACTTTATGCAGAAAGCCAAAAAAAGAAATCAACATATCCCTCCTAATTTAAAAACATCAGGTTAATCCATACAGAACTTAATAGAATATCAATCAAACAACCCCTTACTATTGACGTAACACTCCTAAGTATAAAGCCCGAAGCAACAGGCTAGCCTGTAACTTATCATCCGATTGTACAAGGATCAACTTTGATACAATTTGTAACACCCTAAAGCCTAAAGCAAAAGGTTGGTCCAATAACTTCGAGTTTAGTTTTAAAACCATGATGAAAATTATTGGTAACTCATAACTTGAAGCTTATAAAAAACTCATGAATCTCATTTTCTATCCACATGAGACAAATTGTTATAATTTATGCATTAATCCAAAAATATGGAATTTGTTGGTGATTTTAGTGTCATCAAACATATTGGTGTAATTGTGATTTACTTGAGATCGATTAAGACGATAAGGTAAACATACGTAAGTTAGAAGGTGCGGAGTGCACACTTACAAATGTTACCTTTATTATCTTAAGAGGGGTTGAAGTTCTAAAGGACTTATACATTTATTTAAGTCGTGTTTTAGAAATTATAAAGGTTATCTTTGATAGGTGTTGTTGATGGTTGATTGTTGTCACTGATAGCTTATACAATTCGGTTATAACAACTTTTTAATCTTATCCATTTATGGTTATAACCGCTGTATAACCGCCAATAACCGCCTAACCGCTTTTAACCGCCTAACCGCCACGTCGATCTCCTATATAAACATGTAATACGAGAATCTGAGAATATACGAAAATTTTCTTTTCACGGCCTTTGAAAAAGAGAGAAATCTTAAGAATTATCCCAATACAAAGTTCGTGAACTCAAGGCTTATAGGGTCGAATTATTGTATTTGAAAAGTGTTTTTCCTACACGATTCTTAAGTTTATCCGGTCTCGATATCATCTCGAAGTTACACAATCCCTAACATTCAAATACAATAATTTTCTGATTAATTAACGATGGCAAATCGAGAGGAGTCCGTTCGCGATATGACTTCGAAGTTTGGCAAACTAGAGAAATTTCAAGGAAACGACTTCCGTCAGTGGCAAAACAAGATGCACTTCCTTCTCACTACTTTAAAGGCCGTGTATGTTCTTAGCACCCCGATGCCCGAGATTCTTGAAGATTCAACTCTGGAGGCGGTCCGACATAGAAACAAGTGGGAGAACGATGACTACATATGACGTGGACATATTCTTAACGGTATGTCTGATGCTTTATTTGATATTTACCAGAATATAGAAACATCCAAGGAATTATGGGATGTTTTGGAATCGAAATACATGGCCGAGGATGCTTCGAGTAAGAAGTTCCTCGTAAGTAATTTTAATAATTACAAGATGATCGATTCCAGACCCATTATGGAGCAATACAACGAATTGCTCCGGATCCTTGGTCAATTTACTCAACACCATATGAATATGGATGAGTCCATATCGGTTTCGAGTATAATTGACAAGTTGCCACCATCATGGAAAGATTTCAAACACACACTTAAACACCAAAAGGAAGAACTTTCTTTGGTGCAACTTGGCAGCCACTTACGTATTGAGGAATCATTACGTGTACAAGAAAGTGGTAAGACCAAGGATAAGGATGTCCCAAGTTTATCCAATGTCAACATGGTTGAGGAGCGTAAGAACACGACCAAAAGGAAGTTCGACAAAGGTAAAAAGCGGATGTTCGACAACCCCAAACACGGACCCAACAAAAAGTCGAAAATGACTTGTTGGATTTGTGGTCGAACCAGACATTTCAAACGAGATTGTCGAGTTGGTAAAGGAAACAAGAATGGAGCGAGTACAAGTGGGGCGGGACAAGGGTCGAACGACCAAATCCCAAATCAAGGTCAAAATTCGATCTTTTCTTATAATTCAAGTGAGAATTATGTACCACTAATTTCCTATGCATTTTATATACAGGATGATGATATCGCATGGTGGATAGACTCGGGTGCCACGAGTCACGTGTGCAAGGATCAAAAATGGTTCAAGAACTTCGAACCGGTGGAAGATGGATCGGTCATGCATATGGGCAACGAGTCTAGTGCTCCAATCTTGGGTCGTGGTCGTGTGGATCTTATTTTTAGCTCTGGAAATTTATTAACTTTGAATAATGTTTTATTTGTACCGAAAATCCGGAAGAATCTAGTCTCTGGTAGTATGTTGAACAAGTTGGGTTACAAACAAGTATTCGAAAGTGATAAGTATACCTTATCGCGACGTGGTGTGTTTGTTGGATTTGGATATTTGAATTCTGGTATGTTTATGTTGAATCTAGTTAATAAATTTGCTTGTGATAATTCTGTGTGTTTGGTTGAGAATGAAAATTCATTTTTGTGGCATGTCAGACTTGGACATGTGCATTATAAAAGAATGCATGAAATGTCCAAGGATGGCATGATTCCTTTCTTTGATTTAATTATTGAAAAGTGTAAGACTTGCATGCTCACAAAAATGACACGTCAACCTTTTCCTAAAATTAAAAGATCATCTATGGTTTTGGATTTAATCCATAGTGATTTGTGTGATTTGCATGCGACCCCTTCACTTGGAAATAAAAAGTATTTTGCTACATTTATAGATGACGCGTCGAGATTTTGTTACGTTTTTCTACTTCATTCGAAAGATGAAGTTTTAGAAAAATTTAAAATTTATAAATCCGAAGTGGAATTGCAGCAAAATATTTTAATTAAAAAGTTAAAAACCGATAGAGGCGGTGAATATTTCGATCCTCTATTTTTCCAGTCTGTTGGAATTATTCACGAGACCACGGCACCGTACACACCTCAACAAAATGGTGTTGCGGAACGGAAAAATCGAGTTTTGAAAAAAATGGTTAACTCGATGTTATCTACTCCGGTCTTAGTGACAGATTTTGGGGTGAAGCCATGTTGACGGCTTGTTACGTTTTAAACCGGGTACCAAACAAAAGGAGTAAGATGACTCCTTATGAACTTTGGTTCAAGAAGAAACCAAACTTGAATTATTTACGAGTTTGGGGATGCCGAGCCGTGGTAAGATTACTGGATCCCAAAAGGAAGACATTGGGGGAAGAGGAATCGATTGTATATTTATCGGATATGCCGACCATTCTAAGGCATATCGGTTCTATGTCATCGAACCCAACGATTCTGTTTCGGTTAATACCGTAATAGAATCGAGAGATGCCATCTTCGATGAGAACCGATTTACTTCGATACCGAGACTAAAATACATGATTCCAAGTACGAGTGGAATCAAAGATAGTGGAAAAGCAAAGGAAACTCCTTTGGAATTTCTCGAGCTTCGAAGAAGTAAACGAGGAAGGATTGAGAAATCTTTTGGTCCCGACTTTCAACTATACTTATTTGAAGGTTCACGAGATGAAATTGGATCTCAATATGCTTATTGTTATAGCATAGAGGAAGATCCAAGAACCTATGATGAGGCTATGAAGTCTCAAGATGTTGCCTTTTGGAAGGAGGCAATAAATGATGAGATGGAGTCTATCATGGGTAATAACACGTGGGTGTTGGCCGACTTACCACCGGGTTGCAAACCATTGGGTTGTTGCAAATGGATTTTCAAGAAGAAAATGAAAGTTGATGGTTCTATCAATAAGTTTAAAGCTCGGTTGGTAATACAAGGTTTTCGGCAAAAAGAAGGCATCGATTATTTCGATACCTACGCACCGGTTGCTCGAATCTCCACTATTCGATTATTAATAGCATTGGCAGCTATTAATAACTTGGTAATTCACCAAATGGATGTCAATACGGCATTCCTTAACGGTGATTTAAAGGAGGAGGTTTACATGAAGCAACCTGAAGGCTTTGTGATGTCGGGGAATGAACATAAAGTGTATAAATTAATTAAATCACTTTATGGTTTGAAACAAGCCCCAAAACAGTGGCATCAAAAGTTTGATGAAGTTGTTTTGTCTTATGGTTTTCGTTTAAATCAATCGGACAAGTGTGTGTATAGAAAATTTGATGATTCCGGTAGAGACGTCATAATTTGTTTATATGTAGACGACATGTTAATCTTTGGCACGGACCAAAGACAAGTCGACTTGACAAAAGAATTTTTGTCATCCCAATTCTCGATGAAGGATTTGGAGGAGGCCGAAGTGATCCTTGGAATAAGGATTAAACGGGAGAACAAAGGTTTGACCATAACAATCTCACTATGTAGAGAAAGTGTTAAAGAAGTTTAACATGTTAAATTGTTCCCCCGTAAGTACTCCGTTGGATCCAAGTGAGAAACTTATGCCCAACGAGGGTGAAGCGGGTTCACAATTAGAATACTCTAAAGCAATTGGGTGCTTAATGTATGGAATGACTAGTACACGCCCGATATTGCCTACGCCGTTGGTAGGTTGAGTCGGTTTACTAGTAGACCGAGTGCTCATCATTGGCAAACGGTAAGAAGAGTATTCAAGTATTTGAAGGGAACCATGAATTATGGTATCACTTATATCGGGTTTCCTTCGGTAATCGAAGGCTACACGGATGCGAGTTGGATATCCAATGTAGAGGATCATTCTTCTACTAGTGGATGGGCATTTTTGCTCGGTGGAGGTGCCATTTCTTGGGCCTCAAAGAAACAAACTTGCATCACAAATTCCACCATGGAATCTGAATTTGTGGCCTTGGCGGCCGCGGGTAAAGAGGCGGAGTGGCTCAGGAATTTAATATACGAGATTCCTTTGTGGCCGAAACCGATATCACCAATTTGTATTCATTGTGATAGTGCGACAACCTTGGCTAAGGCATATAGCCAAGTATATAATGGAAAATCAAGGCACTTGGGAGTAAGACATAGCATGGTTAGAGAATTAATCATGCATGGGGTGATATCTGTAGAATTCATTAGAACTCATAATAATTTAGCCGACCATTTAACAAAGGGGTTGGCTAGGGACTTAGTGCACAAGTCTGTGATCGGGATGGGTTTAAAGTCCATATAAATATTTATTAATAAGATACCCAATTCCCCTTTAATACAACGTTAAAGGTTGAATTCAATGTGGAAGGCTTATTAATAAAATTGAAGCACATGATAATATCATCCCAAGGTATGTGCTTAGCTTAGACCTGCAAGTGCTGTAAGGTTGAAAAATTATTTCTTAATGATTCTTTTGAAAAATTGCATATGCAGGTGCAAGACATAAAAGAATCACCTAAGTGGACGTGAAGTGTGGCCGCTTCAAGAAAGTTTTCGACTTGGCTTTCTATACGTTCATGAATGGATAAGGACGCAAGGCCTCTACAAATGTGTCAAGTGTGTTATCTAGATTTGTACGAACATATGTGTATAATATCTTCATGTATTCAAATGGGTTGATGGATTCAATTCTTAGAACACCCAGATTCTCGAATATTTGGAATGTGTAATATACTAAAATAAAAATTCAATCTTCGTGACATTTTGATTTATGCATTTGTTTGAATTTTACATGTTTATGATTGAATAATGAATCAAAGGATTACACTAAAATGGGGGAGGAATGTTGGTGATTTTAGTGTCATCAAACATTTTGGTGTAATTGTGATTTACTTGAGATCGATTAAGACGATAAGGTAAACATACGTAAGTTAGAAGGTGCGGAGTGCACACTTACAAATGTTACCTTTATTATCTTAAGAGGGGTTGAAGTTCTAAAGGACTTATACATTTATTTAAGTCGTGTTTTAGAAATTATAAAGGCTATCGCTGATAGGTGTTGTTGATGGTTGATTGTTGTCACTGATAGCTTATACAATTCGGTTATAACAACTTTTTAATCTTATCCATTTATGGTTATAACCGCTATATAACCACCTAACCGCTTTTAACTGCCTAACCGCCTAACCGCCACGTCGATCTCCTATATAAACATGTAATATGAGAATCTGAGAATATACGAAAAATCTCTTTTCACGGCCTTTGAAAAAGAGAGAAATCTTAAGAATTATCCCAATACAAAGTTCGTGAACTCAAGGCTTATAGGGTCGAATTATTGTATTTGGAAAGAGTTTTTCCTACACGATTCTTAAGGCTTTGTTTGGCAAACTAGTTTATAAGCTAGCTTGTAGGCTTGTAGTTTATAAGCTAGCTTGTAGCTGATAAGCTAGCTTTGAGTAACGTTTCAATAAGCTAGCTTATGGTCATCCAAACATGTACACTAGCTTATAAGCTAGCTGAAGCTAGCTTTTTTTTTGCCAAACATAGCCTAAGTTTATCCGGTATCGATATCATCTCGAAGTTACACAATCCCTAACAGAATAGTTGGGTTGCAAGTTGCATCATAGAGCTATTTTTGAATGGTTGTTAAGCCATTTATTAAATAATAAATATATGTTAACTAATTTTAATATCTATACATATAATAAATAAGTAACTAGAAGGACACATGTCGCCTTCTGGTGAACCCATTTTTTTCATTTTCCCGCTTAAACATGTATCTGGACGCATTTTACATTATAAGTTCATTTAACACATCAATATTCATTTTTCCTTAAATCTTTCCTTAATTCAATTTTTTTTTAAATTTATACATTACATTTACTACCCTTATAATTAGATATGTAGTTTACTTTTAATCCCTTACTTTTTTATTTTTCATTTTAGACTCTTGTCATATAAACATAAATAATGTATATGAACTAAAATGCATTAAAAAACATTTTTATTTTTTACAAATTATACCATTGTAATCGTTTCGTCAATACCTTTAAAATGAGTACAATATTGAATATTTTTTTATTTTAATTATATTATTAAATATCATAAATATATACGAATTAATGTGTCGTGATTAGTATGTGATTTGTTGAAATTAATATAGGATTTGATACAAATAACCATTAAATTGTCTTAATTACCTCATGCCTTTTTAATCAATAAAAAAGTTGATTGTATATTTATATTTGTTTAATGGCAAATATATAAAAATAAAAACAAAAATCAATCCTAAAATTATATAAATAATCATTTTCATACAATGTAATGTAATCAAATTACTTCATATAAGATCAAGATATCCATATCAGTTTAGACTAGAAGCGTACTCGCGCAATGCAGCGAGATACATCACGATTTTAATGTTTATTTTTATTTTTTGTTATTTTATTGATTTACAGTACGATTTTGAATGATTTTTATTGAGTGATAATAATTTTTTTATATATAAATTTGTTTAATTTAGTCTTAACAATATAATGTTTTTTATATAAAAAAAATTAAGTAGTTTGTTAAAATTCATTAATTATCTTATATATTTTAAATTTTTTATATTTAAATTGAGATGTTTATCCTGTTTTGATTATGTTTATCATAATTCAAATTTCATAATTTTAGGGTTTGGGGATTAGAGATAAAGATGTTGGGGGATAAGGATGAAATATATTAATTAGGGTTAAAAACTTTACAGGTAGTACATTAGGCTTTAGTAGTTATTTTTAAGAGATTTTAAGTAGATAACTTTAAATGATAGTACATAAAGCTTAATGAGTTGTAATTAAGAGTTTTTTATGTCATCTTTATAATATAGTATAGATTAGATATTAACATCGTTTTCTTTTCATCTTCTTCTCCGTATACGTTGTATTACATGTACACACCGTATAAATAAATATACAACCAATAAAATGTTTTATTCAAATATGTATTAGAAAATGTATAGAACCATTTGCCTACTTTTTTTCTTGAAGAACACCACGACCATTCCTTGAGAAACGATCCCAAGAAAAAAGAAACTAAGACATCGTTTGACAAAAATAAGCTAACTTATGTACTAGCTTATTTTCTGGATACATGTTTGGATAAACATAAACTAACTTTTTGATAAGCTACTTGAAGTAGTTTATGAGAAGTTTTTTTTGTAATTATTCCAATTATGCTCTCATTAATATTCATTATTATATATTAACTATTAACTATAAATAATTTTTAATTATTAAATTTTATTATTATTAATTAATATTATCTAAAAATTATAACATAAATTTTAATTATATATTAATATTAGTTTTTAATTATTTAGAATTATTGATAATTATATCATTTTTTTTAATATTAACTAATATATTTTAGTTATAAATTATTAATATTTTTTTATAATTATTATTTGATTATTTTTTTATATTATATGTAACGGTTATTTAAAATCATAAGTTAATGTAGACTTTTTTAAATATTTGGTTTAAAATTCAAAATATATAATATATAATAATAATTTTCAAATTCTTTTAATTAGCATATTATATTATTTACTACCTTATTTATATTAATTAATATATTATATTATTATAAATTTATTTTAATTATATTATTAAATATTGTAATTGAATATTTTTTCTAGATGTCCTTTTGGGTAATTTGCATGCTTATAAGCTAGCTTTTTGTCAAACGTGACTTTTTCATCGGCTAACTTATCAGTCACCAGCTAGTTTAAAGCTAATTTGCCAAACATAGCCCAAGGAGCCATTGACCAAATGCTTACCAGGTATCAGTTATCTTACCGATTGAGCACGACAATGACCAAGAATTTTACCCAATAAGAGATGTAACAAGGACCAAGAGTTTTACCCAATAAGAGACATAACAAGAACCAAGAATTTTACCCGATAAGTGAAGGAGAATATTCTTACATGATCCTATTCCAAATAAATAAATAAAAGACTTTTACATGGTAAAAACTTACCGGGTAAAAGACACTTGCCAACAATCCATTTTGATGGCCAAGAATGTTACCCAGTAAGGTAAGTGAGGGTGGCGACTCCAGCAAGCGCCGACTCTGAAAGCATTTGGTAAACGGCACATAAACTTGCACATTTGATCCAGGTCTAATTTAAAAACTAACATACAAAATACACAATAAGATGAACCAAAATGGGCAATTTATAACAATGGGTTGGCAAACAGAAAGATCCAAAGTGAGGGCAAAACTTGTTGGTCAAAAAGCAAGCAGAGCTTGTTCTTATGTCAGAAAAACTGAAGAAAGAAGTTGAGGTGGCCACTGGCAAAAACTTTGGTCTAATCTAAGTACATGTACAGCACAGGCCATCCTAATTGCCACTAGTATATCATCTATGGGAACTAGTACTCACTCATGTATAATGCCCACAAATCTACACACAAATGTAAGTAATACCACTTAAGGGCATTCTTTTTCCTACCTTTAAATCAATGGGCCACAATAACTTTTATCAAATTCTCTTGTAAAACAGAACATAGGCTGCAGATGTCTTGATTTGGTCCTCACTAATGGGGAAGACCTGGCTGTCATTGAACTCGTACCATAGCTGCCCACACTGCATCAACCACACACACACCAATAATATTAACACAAACAAATGCTTCGGTTTCACTATAAATACCCTCAAAACAGGGCATAAGGTGTATTGAGAAACAGTAGATATCAAAATGTCTTGTATTGTTATTTATTTTACTTGTATAATTTCTTATCATTTGCTAAGCGATTTCTATGAAATAGCACATTCTAGGAGTTCAAATTTATTACGAAGACGAACTTGGACACCAAAATAGAGGTAGAATCATAAGAGCAAGCACTAAAATTGTTATGTTCATGCATATAGAGTTGTTTTTCTTTCTTTCATGCTTAATCACAAAAACAAATAAATAATGATCATGTCAAGACAATTCAATTAAGATTTAAGACGGCTGATAAGAAAAAAAGAAGAAACCAAGCACAAGTACAACTTACTTGAGCAAAAGCGGTGTAGTGACCACCACCCAATCCGCCATAGTGATTACTTACTGCATACAGCTTGTAGAGAAAAGAAGACTGGCCCTCCTTGTGTACGGTGTAATTTGAAAGATCAAAGTTGTCGATAGGGAAGTCCACAAAAGTTTCCAACTTGTCCTTGAGAAACTGATTGTATGAAAATCTCTTCAGATGAATAATCAGAATTTCTGGCAATCTCCAGAGATCCAACTTTTTGCTAGCTTGGCGATGCTTCAGGCACTTAGGGCAGTACCTGAAATTTTGAACATATTTTCATTTTAGTGAAACTGTAATTTAGAATCCACAAGAAAGACAAAAGTACACTGTGGTGCTTGTCAAAACAAGATGGCAAAAATTACAATAATGTTCATCCCACTCCTCTATACTCCCCAATAGATACAATCACTCATAACAAATGTGCCACTGAGTTGGATACATATAAAGAACCTCTAATTGTTCAACAACTTGGATTAAGATCCTTACTTAAAGCTATAATGAAGCACCAATTTGTTCTCTACACCAACTTTACAAGTAAATCCTAATTTAACCAGCATTGGTAGCTGGCATAACCAATGTTGAGGGTGATTTTTTCAACTAGTGGTGATCTACTAATACCTGCTGGTCATGAGCATGACAATGAGAATCTTACATGTACTTATAAAGAATGTGGTAAAACTAGCTGTGAATCTATCATAAAATAAAAAAGGTAAGTAGCTGGAGGAGGTAGAAATTTGAGATCAGAATAGTGGATGCTCAAGAGATGCTTGCGAACAAGCATAGACCATGGAGGGGCATAAGACAAGCTCTCTCTCTCTCTCTACATATATCTATATATATAATGCTTTGAAATAAGCTAGGGTCTATCTTTAAATCTTTTTTAAGGTAATAAACCACATTTGCAGTTGCATAAGTATAAACATCCAAGAGCCCTACTGTAAAACAAATGACTAGAGAAATCTCACTTAAATATCTTCACTTTATATATTGTTTTCCAGATTACTCGAGATATGTGACAAAATGAAATAGAATATCCATTTATTTCCCAATTTGCACTTAAGAAGCTGCATCAAACAACAAGGATATTAAGGTCTTATTCTTTTTAGTCATTAAGTTTTTTCAGTTTTTTGTTAATATAGTGTCAACAGAATAAAAATGAGGATGTGTTCCCTATTTAATTAATGTGAAGAGATCTAAAAATAGGACATTGAAATGAAGAATGGAGAATGAAGAAAAAATATCAACAAATGGCATTCAAAAGTTTTCAGTAATACAAAACTAGCATGACGTACCACATGTCTTCAGGTCCTAACGGCTCTTCCTTCAAGAATGCTTCAAGACATTTATACAGAGAGACCGACTCTGGAGGCTTATTTGCAAGTAATGGAAGCCCACCTGTCTCTGGTAAATGGCTTAAAATGGAAGTATCATACCGCTTCAACATTTCTTCTGGCCAGGAAACAAGCACAGTAATTTTACGAGATTCTGGGATTAACAATGGCTCATCCATCAGCATCTTGGATCCTTCTGAAAAATGTTCTTGCTGTACAAAATAGAATTGGATGTTGTCATCCACAAAAGACTGGTCATTTACTTCACTGTTTGGAACATCACTGAATGCATTTTCATCAACTTTTTCTATCATTTCTATGTCTTGATTGGCCGTGTTTACAGGATCATCAAAAGCATCTGAAGAAAATTCATCGGGCATCAGGAGTGGTTGGAGTAATTTGAGAAATTTCTTCTGTATCTCGGAACCATCACTACAATCAGGAATCCTTGCTACTAGGGGAATGCCAAACTCTCTCAAAGCTGGAGATCCTTGACCGTATGTCCTGAAGCCGAATAAATCATAGTAATTAGATGATATAGCCAAATGGGAAAAGATAAACGAACAAGCAATCAACACAACAAACATTATCAGATATTGGCATAGAGTAGGAAAGGATATAAACCCTGAACTATGGTCAAACTCATGTATTGTTCTGAAGAGAAAGTACTTTCCAGCATGCATAAATCATAGTAATTAGATGATATAGCCAAATGGGAAAAGATAAACGAACAAGCAATCAACACAACAAACATTATCAGATATTGGCATAGAGTAGGAAAGGATATAAACCCTGAACTATGGTCAAACTCATGTATTGTTCTGAAGTGAAAGTACTTTCCAGCATGCGGCCTTCAAGTGACTAATTCCATTCACACACATCAAATCAATTGATGGCTCTTTTTGTTTGGTACTCTATAGAGAGGTACAAAACATGACAGTGCCTTCTAGACAAAGAAGATTGGACTCGGAAAAAATAAAATCAAAACAATGATATGCGTCCATTTTCCTTAGAACACCAGGAATTATTAGAGATAAGAAACTTGATTGATACCAAAAAAAAACACTTACTCTTTAAAACACCGATGCGTAAATACAACCAAGGGTAAAATGTCCTCATCCTTAGGTAGCCTATAAGCAACAAGCCTGTCATCATCCCTTACCAGCTCTATGGAGTCAGCAGGCTTATCCAAAAAATGAAGAACACGGTTGTTGTATATCTGCACAACAAACCACAAGTTCAGAGCTCTGCATGGCTAAGAGCATCTCCAACCGGCCGGTATATCCACTTTTTTGCCGGTCGGAGACCTCCAACCGGCCGCTATATATAAAAAAATTTTGCCAGCCAAGATTTTTGAACGGCATATTTGCCGGCCCAAATTTCATACGGCAAAACCCAAAAGCAGGGACCCCACCACTTTTTTTATTTTTTTTTTATTTTTAATATCAAAATTCATTAAATATATAATAACTTGTTTTTTAAATTAACATATTTATATTAAATAATGTTATTTTAATGTAGGGTTTACAAATTTGGTGTTTTTTTAGAGGATGGTTGGAGATGAGTTTGTTTTTGGTGTTGATGGGCCCACCAAATTTGGTGTTTTTGGTGTTTTTTTTGGTGTGAAGGTTGGAGTTGCTCTAAGGCATGCAAAAATGAAATTTTAGATCAGATATTTATATTTATCACATGCCGAGGTTTGCTTATGGGTCTGACAACACCTACGCCTTTAGTAAGTGTAAAGGCCGCCAACTACATTAAAGTTCAAAGTACAAAAATTCATCTTTGGACTTGAGCAAATCCTCATTTTCTCATCAAAATAATTCTCATTCCAAGACGAGAAACTGTCAGCAAGTTCGTCCACCAAAAAGGCAGCGAGTGAAGACAACATCACCTAGACGCCTACACACATATTTCAAGCAAGTCCATCCCTAGATTACCTAAAATATATATGGATCATGCATGCAATTTTGAAATAGCGGTTTGTAGAGCAAGAAGGCATAGATGTTGGGCTTGATGTCTCACTGTTATTCAAATGAAATTACATAACATCAGGTTCCATATCACATTCCTTGGTCCTTAGGCAACTTTTTGAATATTACTTCATTCAATATTAGGGAACACCCAAAGCTTAAAAGAAGCTTTCATGGTACATACCTCAGCCACCAGCAAGGTTTCATCCTCCCGCAAAGAACAAGCAGTGCTTAAAGCCTGAATGAGATCCTTAAACTTTCCATACTTTGGGACGGTCACAGTAACTGGAATTGGCAAAGTAGTCCCATCAGTGCTCAATACCGTCAATGTCATAGTCCTCATTGTTGTCGAAGGCAAGGGCAAAGACAGATATATGAATGGATCAAATGTAACGGAATGCTTCTTGCAAAGAGGACATATCAAAGTTGACCGATACTGCCCCTGTAACAAGTGGAAAATGCAGATCAATGGAAAGTAACATTCATGGCTTCTTTTAAACAGAAGAAGGTAATACGATATTGCCATTGTTCAAACTACAAATAAAAAGCACAAGATTGTTATCTATGACGAGATGATATATGATAAAAATAAAAATAAAAATAAAAACAGATGTTGCTTGATAAAGATAATGAAAACTATTAGTGAGATCACCTGGCACATGCCAACTATTATGGAGTCATTTCGAGCTACATGGTTCCGCCAATGTTCATCTGCTACTTCTTTGTCTGAAACTCCATCCGTGTCTTTTATCTCATTATAAGGCTTGATTTTAACACGGTTGAGATCTTCATGGAGTCCATCCAGTAGAAAAGCAAGAAATTCCTATATTCAAAGTACAAGGTTGGGAATGAAGTCAGGAGGAGAAAACGTATAAAAGATCATCACACCTAAAATTTAGCAATAGAAATCATATTATTAAATATAAAATACAGCATATTGTAGTTATAAAACTTGAGGATCACCAACTTGAGAATCATGCTGATTGTAGCCACTAAATTGAGGAGCAAAACCAGCTAGCCTTGACTTGAATGCTCTTGGAGCCACTGAGGTAGCCCCTGGTGTCCATAGCTGCCTTAGCAAGTCACCAAATGCTAGAGCAAGCTTCCCCTGGTCAACATGTGCAGAAAGGTAATTCATAAGCTGCTATATAGATATGCCATATGCCTTAGTAAGCCCAATTAAAGAAAGCAAATAAGCTTCACTGTTCAAAAACTAGTAACCTATAAATTGCAAATTACATACATTCATGCCCAGTGGATTTTCAAAGTTTAGATCTTGTCTGAAGTCCCCAAGGAAGTAATCGACAAGCTGTGGAGTATGCACTAAGCACTGGATAGCACTGTTCATAAAACATGTGTTGCCAAGATTGTACAATCCAGTCAAACCTAAGCTATAAGCTTCACTGAAGCTACTAGTAAGTGGTGGACGGCCAAGTCTGACATATGAGTTAACATTGTCATAGTGGCCATTCATCTTCAGTGAACTACTGGAAGGAAACCCATCAGTTTTCACTTCTTCAACTGCCATCCTATTTTCTTTTCGCATCACATCAAATGATAAGCCATAAACCTGCAACTCCAAGAAAATCTGCAGTGCAGTAAATAACAGCAGTTAGCATTCTGCATCATTTGGAACAAATAAGTGGCATGCTTTCAAAAGTTCTGAGTAAGTAAAAGTATTAAAGAAATTTATCAGGACAATTGAATCCACATGGAACTTAGAAGACCTGGTATGCCAGCAAGAAAGAATGTAATATGCTACATCATAGGCAATACAACAGGGAAAAAAAACGAAGTTGAGAGATTTAAGAAGCACTGAATGCTTTTAGTTTTTGCTGAATATATAGAGCTTTACAAGATCCAAGAAGAAAAGATTAACTTTAATTCTTCAATCTCGGATCAGATATTTTTTTTTAATATAGGTTTGTACAGTACCAAAAGGTGTTTCAACATTTATTATTTTCTAGCAATGCTACTCACCGAACTATTACAACATGTAAAAGGTGATGCTCCATTTGGAGAAAGGAAAAACTAGAAAGGTTGGCAAGCTCAAAAACATGTCCCAGAAAATAGTAATTACCTCTTCATTCACTTGTTCAGAGTTATCATATAGCATTCTGCCTTGTAAAAAGAACTTGGTTATTTGCCCTGAAAAATCCCATATGTTCAACTGCAAAACAAATGAAGTCATTGATAAAAGCCCACAAAATCAAAACAATAAAAAAGGCCAAAACTACTCACCAAGCCAGACTTGACACAAAATATTTGGCAGGATTTATTAAAAGCTCCAATCTCATTGCCCTGAACAACAGACACAGATTAAAAATATGCAAGACATAATGACGGATAATGGCTGGCAGGATACATAAAAATTATATCCAGAAGTAGAAAAGAACTACATTATGAATATAGTTGTACGATGATGATTGGAAAGTTAATAGCAACTAGAAAAAATGCAAACAACAAAGTAGAAAGTAGACCGATTTAGTGCACAAGTTTAATACTCTGATTCGATCAAACCAATTGCATGGCACTGCCAGAGGGAGTAGAAGATCAAGATTTGATACATATGGGAACAACTATAACTACTGGTATGACATATATAATCTTCAGGTTACTCAATACTGAGACAAGCTTATGTGCTGCATAACATTTAGGAACATAGAAAGGCCATCACACGTAAAAGCTACATAAGCCACATATCAGTCATCTGTAAAATTCACAATAACAGAAAAAAAATGACATTACCTTTTGGCTAATCCTTACAACCAACGAATTTGTTGATGCAGAAATTGAAAGCCTAACTTGCAACGAAAAAAAGTCTGCCGTATTATCTTCTATTGCTACAAAGTTCCCCACATACTTCATATCATAGTGCCTGCAAGGAAGAGCATATTGATGAAGGGAAGCAATACTAATCATCAAGCAGTTCAAGTGTCAATGAGATGCACAAAGAAGTCACATCAAGCATGGATTGCACACACAGGTTGAAACATGAAGTTTGGGAATATTATGGTACGACGTTTTCAACAGTTCTGACCGAAAATTCTTTTTTTAGAATGTATAAGGGTTAGCGAGAAGGGCATGCAATTGCATGCAAAAGAAAAGAGGGATGTAACATGGATCCAAAGATGTGATTTCTCCACTTGAATTGCAATGGACAGGACATATCTGTTACAGATCAGTCAGCATGTTCTCACATTTAACAAGTTTAAAATGTTAATTCATTTCAATGTGAAGCTCCTTGATGCAATTCAATTGAATTGAAACAATTGCATCAAGATGTACAACAAGAAAATTGATTAATTGCTCCAACTCAAAGATTGTTATTGAATTGAAACGATAGAATTTTCCCAACAATTAGAGAATGTTGGCTCTCCTCACAAGTGTTTACAAAAGACATGCCAAATACAATCTATTGCTATTCTATTTATAGCCCACAAAGCAAACCTTTAACCAACATCAACTAATACACAACCAACTAACAAGGGCCTAACTAATTTGGGACAAGTGGGAAATTGACTCAATTGCCCCTATTTGCTCTTCCTCTTCTAGAATAAACCTTCCCAAATCGGTTCTCATCATTACCTCCCGTCCAAACCTTCACCTTGTCCTCAAGGTGGAAACCCGGAAACCCTTTGTGAACCTTGTCAAACGATTCCCATGATGCCTCAAAAAATGGTAGCCCCTTCCATTTAATCAACACCTCTAATTCTCCATCCACGGATGTTCGGCAATTTAGCAATGATTCCGGCTCTACTACAAGAATTCCATCCTCATTGAGTTGTTGAGGTAAATCACCCATCGATAAAGATTGGCCACGAGCTTCACGTAATTGAGAAACGTGAAAAACCGGGTGTATTCTAGAAGAAGATGGTAATTGCAATTTGTACGCAACTTGACCCACTTTAGCTATCACCGTAAATGGACCGTAAAAACGAGATGCTAATTTTTGATTGTGATGAGTCCGTAAAGATTGTTGACGATACGGTTGCAATTTCAAAAAAACGCTATCACCCACTTCAAAATTTCGGTTGGTTCGATGTTTATCGGCTTGATCCTTCATTCTTTGTTGTGCCCGCAACAATTGGAAACGAAATTCCCCCAAAAAATAATCTCTTTCTTGCAATAAGTCGTCAACATTTTGTAACGTTGAAACTCCACTTTTGTATTTCAAAATTGGGGGTGGTTCTCGTCCGTATAAAACTTGGAAAGGAGAACACTGTAATGCACCATGGAAAGTAGTATTATACCAAAACTCCGCCCAAACTAACCATTTCTTCCATTGTTTCGGGTGTTCGGCGATGAAACAACGTAAGTATTGTTCGAGCGTTCGATTAACCACTTCCGTTTGACCATCCGTTTGGGGGTGGTAAGCCGTGGAGAATGCCAACTTGGTACCTTGGAGCTTAAAAATTTCTTTCCAAAAACGACTCACGAACACTTTGTCCCGATCCGAAATTATTACTTGAGGAATACCATGTAATTTGACAACTT
Source organism: Arctium lappa (assembly GCA_023525745.1). Lineage (NCBI taxonomy): Eukaryota > Viridiplantae > Streptophyta > Magnoliopsida > Asterales > Asteraceae > Arctium > Arctium lappa. The sequence goes on along the minus strand of CM042054.1, from coordinate 11,287,370 downwards.
CCTTGACAAAAACGCCCGCTATCATGGATGCATCGAATGGGTGTTTAAGAGGTATAAAATGTGCGTACTTACTTAATCGATCAACCACTACCATGATCGTATCACAACCCCCGGATTTGGGTAATTTCTCAATGAAATCCATAGTTATTTCATCCCAAACTTTTAACGGTAATGGAATCGGTTGAAGCAACCCGGCCGGTGATCCTCCCAACACTTTATTTCGTTGACAAACTTCACAATTTGCAACAAAATCTTTCACGTCTTTTTTCATGCCCACCCAAAATAATTCGGCTAGGACTCGTTGAAACGTCCTTTCAATTCCGGAATGGCCCCCCATCGGCGAACTATGAAATTCCTCCAAAATAGTAGGAATTAAAGATGATGTTTTCGATAAAACCAATTTATTATTATACCACAATAATTGGTCTCTTACCGAAAATCCTTTATGCTCCACGGTACCCTCTTGAACTTCTTTTAAAACACGGCCCAAAAATGGATCATTAACAACCTCTTCTTTAATCACATCCCATTGTCTCCATTGCGGTCCACCCATCACGGCACATTCAATATCCCTTCTTGACAAGGCATCGGCCGCTAAATTGTGTTTTCCGATCTTATACACAATATCAAAGTCGTAACCCAAAAGCTTAATTACCCACTTTTGATATTGTGGATCGATCACCGTTTGCTCGAGCAAATATTTGAGGCTTTGTTGATCCGTCCGAACCGTAAATTTTCGACCGAGTAAATACGCCCTCCATTTGGATATAGCCAACACGATTGCCATCAATTCTTTTTCATAAATCGCCTTTTGCCTTGCTCGGAGACCCAATCGTTGGCTAAAAAAAGCAATTTGCCGTCCTTCTTGCATGAGAACCGCACCCAAACCGTCGCCCGACGCATCCGTCTCAATAATGAATGGAAGTTGAAAATTTGGAAGAGCTAAAACCGGTGCTTCCGTCATTGCTTTCTTTAATTCATTGAAAGCCGCATCCGCCTCAACATTCCATTCGAATTTCCCTTTCTTCAATAAATCGGTCAACGGTCTTGCAATAATACCACAATTCTTGACGAACTTACGGTAGTAACCCGTTAACCCCAAGAACCCTCGTAATTGAGTGATAGAACAAGGAATTGGCCACTTCAACATGGCATCCACTTTCATTGGATCCATTGACACCCCCGCCCTCGAAATAATATGGCCCAAATAGCTAATTTGTTGCAACCCCCATTCACATTTCTTCCGATTAGCATATAACCGATGCTTTTGTAACACCGCCAATGTTATCTTTAAATGCTCCACATGCTCTTCCTCGGACTTGCTATATACCAAGATATCGTCAAAAAACACAAGAATGAATTTCCTTAAAAATGGCCGGAAAATTTCATTCATCAAGGATTGAAAAGTTGCCGGGGCATTTGTCAACCCAAAAGGCATTACGAGAAATTCATAATGTCCTTCATGGGTACGAAAAGCCGTTTTATGAACGTCTTCTTCTCGCATTCGAATTTGATGGTAACCGGCCTTTAAATCGAGCTTTGAAAACCATTGAGCACCTTCCAATTCATCCAACAATTCTTCTATAATTGGAATAGGGAATTTATCCGGAATCGTACCTTTATTTAAAGCACGGTAGTCAATGCAAAATCTCCAACTTCCGTCTTTCTTCTTTACTAGCAATACGGGACTTGAAAACGAACTTTGACTTGGTCTAATAATTCCCGCTCCCATCATTTCTTTCACTAACTTCTCAATTTCATTTTTTTGAAATTGTGGATATCTATACGGACGTACGTTGATGGTCTCACATTCACGCTTGAGCTCGATTTTATGTTCGTTTCTGCGGATCGGTGGCAACCCTTTTGGTTCTTGAAAAACCTCACCAAATTGATTGATGACTTCTTCGATTTTTTCCGGGCATTTGTGACTTGTCTCGACGTAACTTTCTAATTGGGCCAATTCAATTAGAAATCCTTGTTTTTCTTGCTTTAACGTTCGAATCATTGATTTTAAGGAAACTAACGTCCTTCCCAACGTCTCGTCTCCTTTAAGCTTCACGTATTCTTCACCGTATTTAAACGTCATCACTTGAGTACTCCAATTAACTTGCATGGTACCCAACGATTGTAGCCATTGAATACCAAGAATCAAATCCGAATTGCTTAATTTCAAAGGTAAGAATTCTTGTTCGATCTCGATACCTTGCATCCATACTTTCACCGCTTTGCACAATCCTTTACTCCGAACCCCTTCACCGGCTCCCATTGAAATGCTATAACCACGCGTTTCTTGAATGGGTAATTCCAATTTCTCCACCAAATCAAGAGAAATGAAATTGTGAGAAGCTCCACTATCAATCAATACTACTATGTCTTGATTACCCACCAAACCTCGAAGTTTCATTGTCTTTGGTGTGGATAATCCCACAATTGAATTTAAAGACACTTCAATTTCGCCTTCTTGTAAAAGAGTCGATAGCTCGGTCTCGTGATCCTCTCCTTCTTCTTGCATCACCAACACGCTTAATTCCTTTCTTTTACACCGATGTCCCGGTACGTATTTTTCGTCACAACGGTAACATAGTCCTTGAGCGCGTCGCAATTGTAGCTCCGTATCCGTCAACTTTCGGAATTCCGGCATTTTCGTACCTCCGTTCTTGATACTTCCACTCGAGCTAGCTTTTTCCTCTTCCTCTTGAGTGTTCTCCCCAAATTTCTTGAACGGCACAACTCCTTTTGACCATCGGTTCTTGTTCACGGCTTTATTTCGTTCTTCGATCATGGATGCGACTTCCATAGCTTTATTCAACCCATTTGGTGCTACTACACGGACTTCGGCACGGACCTCCGGAATCAACCCATTAATGAATTGACTTACGTAAACCTCCTCCGAAATTCCTTCGAGTGGGGCGGCTTTTTCAACGAACATTCTTTTGTATTCTTTCACGGTCGTTTCTTGCTTGACGGCTAAAAATTGCTCACAAAGGCTCCCTTCTCCGGTCGAACGAAATTGAATTAACAATAATCGTTTGAATTCTTCCCACGTTATGATCACTCTTCTCTTGTTTTCCCATTGAAACCAACGAAGCGCATCTCCTTCCAACGCAATGATGGCTACCTCCAACTTTTCCTCCTCCTTCAATCGATTAAGTTGGCAATAGCGATCAGCCCTTAAGATCCATCCATCGGGATCGGTACCATCGAATACGGGCATTTCTAACTTTCGGCCTTTGATGGAAAAAAAATTACCTCCATCGTTTTGACGATCGCCGCGATGCCGCCGCTCGCCGTCCGCCGAAGATTCCTCCCCGCCGTTGCTGCGCCGCGCGGCTTCTTCTTGTAGGCGTAAAACCGCCGACAACTGCTGCGAAATCAACCGGAGTGACTCCTCCAACAACGTCACCCTCGCCGGAAGATTCTCGTCGGCCTCGTTCCTCGTGGCTGCTGCTGCTGTGGATCGTGTCATTGCTCTGATACCAACTGATGCAATTCAATTGAATTGAAACAATTGCATCAAGATTTACAACAAGAAAATTGATTAATTGCTCCAACTCAAAGATTGTTATTGAATTGAAACGATAGAATTTTCCCAACAATTAGAGAATGTTGGCTCTCCTCACAAGTGTTTACAAAAGACATGCCAAATACAATCTATTGCTATTCTATTTATAGCCCACAAAGCAAACCTTTAACCAACATCAACTAATACACAACCAACTAACAAGGGCCTAACTAATTTGGGACAAGTGGAAAATTGACTCAATTGCCCCTATTTGCTCTTCCTCTTCTAGAATAAACCTTCCCAAATCGGTTCTCATCACTCCTGCAGAAAAAGAGAAGCTAATAACATCAGAGGACACAATCTATCATCCAGAGAACCTAGTACCTACTTATCCAAACATGGGGAAAGAACGGATAGTGAGATGGCATTTTCTGAATGTTGTATAGAATATAGACAAAAGAATATCCTCTCAGCCATACCCTGAGACAAAGGTCACATGAGTCTTGAAAGCATTCTGTTACAAACTTGAACAAATGGTAGATTCTCTTTTGATGTTTACCTTCCTCGTCTTTAGTAGTGGACCTCTGCTAAGTCAAAAAAACATCCACCAAAAACCTACTGCAAACCCACTTACAGATGTTGCCCAAAATAAATTTGTTTCCCCTCAATACAGTCCCAAATGCACTCCCATGTCCATAGAAATCCTTATCAAAATAGAGACTTATGTATGTTCAATAGCAAAACAAAGAAATTCTTCTACACCTACCATGCAGCCATGCAAATCTACAGCAGTATTTTTGGTAGCTTGTTTATGACCATTGTCTTGTGTAAAAATACATAGAATGACCAAACCCCAAGAATAAAACACTCGAGAGAGAATCAAGATTAGAAATGATCATAGATCTATGAAAGTTTCCAGTTATTAAATATAAAGGAATTTGAATAAAATACTGCCGGGTATCTTTCTATTTTGTGCAATAATTTCAAGTGAACTGCTAAAACTTCTTCTCATAACTTAAACTTGGTAATGATCAATCTTCTGCCAGATAACAATCATGCAAAAACAAGTGTCAAGTCAGGTCGGTCATTCTTGACTCATATCAAAGAATAAAATAGAATGTACCTATTAGTACCCTCTGAATATCACAATAAACATTAAAATGTTCACCGTCCAGTATCCAATGTGCCAACCAAAATACACAATAGCAATGCTAAAACTAAATAGTTTTCCTTGTATAAACACTTGGAAATAATAGTTATATCTACTTTAAACCAAGTTAAGTAAAGGAGAGTTATAACAGAGTTCGCAAGTAATATCAATCAGTCCATTACTTTTAGTAGTTAATCATACACAATTGGCTTCAGATTTATTAATTCTAAAAGGACTCCTTTCAAGGATGGGTTTGCCCTTATTCCAAAAAGAAGTATTTCTTTCATTTCCAAATGAGAGGTATCCAAGGATCAATAGAAAAAATCTTTGAAGGTTTAATTAGTAGTAAACATCAAAATATACACTTTATGATTTAAGTTGCATGCGTTTCTGACCTTCCAACATCTTTTGCTTCCTATTTGCTCATCTATCCAAGAACACCATATGTACTACTAATATCAAGTATTCGTGCATGCACTTTATCTTTCTTAAACTTAACCAAAGATGGGTTAACTCTAGTTCTATGTACGTTTTCCGTCCCACTGTTCCAAGATACTTAGGATCACTTCCAGGCCTGACTCGGTGCAACAAACACTTACCGACTTACACAGGATGACTTGGGTGATAAAATCCAGATTGTAATGCATTGGTGTTTAAAAGCAAATTAGGTAGCTGGTGTAGCCCCAATTTACAATTTACTCATTTGTTGGTACATTAAAGGACCAAGGAGTTCGATAGATTTCAATAGCCATATAATAACAAGTACAGCTTATAAACTTCAATCATTACCCTTGACATGAGTGTTGAATCGGCTGAAATGCATTGCGCAACTTAATTACCATTAGCATTATTCATTAAAAGTAGATACCTCGTAAATATTGTATAAAAAGAAACCCCAACCCAATAAAACACTTCACCAAGTTCTCCCCTGCCCGGAAAGAGAAATAACATGAAAGTCATTCCCTTGACCCATCATTAATTCCTAGTTTCAGACATAAGACAGAAAGACATACCTTTCTCTCATGCCAAAAGGCCCATCTATATATAGATACAAATACAATACCTCGTATCAAATGCAATAAACAAATAAACACAAGTGCTCTTATTATCGGGATGACAGTAACCTAAACGGTTAAACCAGAATTCCAATGATCCAAATTTGTATATAACTACAGATAAAGCAACAAAGAACTTGAAATTAGTAACTATTTACGGATACCAATGCATCCAACAACAGCTCAGCTTCTATAAGAACCACGATTATATTACGAAATTAATAAATCCATGCAGACAGGTAAACACAATAAAAATTCATTTCAATTAAAAAAAATGCCCTAACCATTTAAGAGCTCGATAGAACATCCATTCCGAAACCAACGCATACTCACGTCCCGAAACCCCTTGCTCTTCTCCCTTGCAATCAACACTCTCGCTTTCACTTGTTCTCATTTCCAGAATAATCTCCGAGTCAAAATCATCAGACAATTCCGAAATTGTAGGGTACAAAACACCATTCACTTCTCTAAACAAAGACTCCCGCGTCTCATTCCACCACCTGAAAATCCAACGAACCAATCCACATATACCTATTTAAAAACCAACGCTTATCTCAGGACAAAATTGAACTAACAACTCCAATCGCCAAATCAAACACCAAAATCAAAAATCACCTGTGATCGACGAGATAAAGCCTCTCATCGTCGAGGTCTGACAAACTCTGAATCGATCGGGCACTGCTGTTTCCGAATAAAGAGTCGTCATCGCCGCCGTCTGCAGAGAAAAACAGGGAATCCATCTTGAGAAAATCTAGGGTTTTGGAGAGGATGTGTCTGAAGGTGGGGAGGATTTTTAGAGAGAGAAAGTTGAGGAGGAGAGAGAAAGCGAAGAGTTGAGCGAGTCGATCCTTGAAGCGATGGGTCATGAAGAGGAGGAACGCAGCAAAAGATTGAAGGAAGACCTTGCGTTGATGATGGATCACTAGCGAGTGCAATTGGGATTTTGAATTTGACTACGAGCTGTGTTTGGTGTTGGTGGATATTTACACCTTACTACCCTCAAAACTTCCTGTTCTTCTATTTACCTCCCGTATTTTCTATTTTATTAACCTTTTGTCCTTCTTTTACTAACAAATCTCCGGTTGTCATCGGTTGTGTTCTTCTCATTACATGTTCTTTGTCGACTTCGTGTGGCAAGTCAGATTTTTTTAGTTGGATAGTGTAATACGAAATACATTCATACGAAATGCAGTATGGTTTGATGATGATTAATTAGTGTTACGTGATGTGAACTTGGTTATGTTCATTGACCGTGTCAAATTTTGGTCTCACTCGATTCCAACATATCAAATAAATATAGATGGTGAATCTAAAAAGGGTTAATTGAATAGCTGGTATATGGAGGACATCTACTCACATATGGCTATGAAAAGAAACAATGGTCAGAGAGTTTTAGAATGCAGATTGACTTATCATATGCATGTAGGAAAATTTTTAATCGACGTTTTATGTCATTTATGATTTCATATGTAAAAGTTCAATGTCATTTAACGTTGTATGTTGTCTTTGTCGGACATAAAGGAAATAAGAAAATAAGCATGAAATTGGAATATATTGGACGAGATTCAAGCAAATGAATCATATGCAACCTTACTTTTTATACCACAAGACTAAAATCTATTGTGTAATCTGTTATTTGTGTGTGTGTGTGTGTGTAATATCATGCCATGTTTTTCCCCAAAGAAATTATGACTTGTCATGCCTTAATAGGATATAAAATATCATGCATATTTCAACTAATTACAACGGAAAACTTAAAGCATTCATACACACTTAAGCAAATGTGATAAAATTTTAATTGGAACAACTTTAACACTAACATAGTTCAAATTAAAACATAATGTTGTATAATTAATACACCATATTAGATCTCGTAGGTAACAGAGGGTTTACTTGACTTTACATGTGGCTTCCAACCTATTTTTAATCTCATGTTCATGCACGATATCCCAAACAACTACCAAATAACCTACATAATCATCTTTGTGAACTTGGATGCGACCTTGCTTAACTCGTGTTTGAAGGACCTTCTATTGCACAAAAGGTCAACTTCCAAACTAAGACTATGCTCGTCTTATAAGTAATATTGTAGTACTCGTCTCAAGGTTGATAAAGTCATATTATATACCTTATTTCTATGAAGGAGCAATTTGTTATGGTTATTACAATATCGTACTATTTGAAAAATTATTTTGTATATGCATTATATGATAAACAACAATCCAACACGTTGATGTATACCTTTAAGCCTACGTAGACAACATTTACATCAACATATGAAGTCACGACAATAGTTACTACATTTTTTATTCTCGTCAAATTGAATATCGTATGGCCTATGTATTGGTAACTTGTGTTAAACGATTCCACATACTACTTACCACGTCTCTCTCTCTCTCTCTCTCTCTCTCTCTCTCTCTCTCTCTCTCTATCTCTATCTCTCTACTTGTGAGGTCGTGACATCCCTATCTCCAACATCTCCTTTCGCCGACACTTTCTGGATCGTCGTTCATGAGTACCCAAAACTCAACATGTGAATAAGACTCCTCGTCGTTAACAAGACTTCCAGTCTCTACACTGTCGTTGCAACCCTACATCTACTATCATCTAGTTTTTTTTTTTAGCGTTTTGTCTAAGATTCTATATCACTATTTTTCTAATGAATATACACAAAATCGTTGTTTATGTTCATTGTTTGTGATTGTATGTTGATATTTTTTGGGAATTTATTGTATTGTGTTTAAATTAACATTTGGTTGGTGGTATTATATTGTGTTGGGTGGATGAAGGGGTTGGTTGGTTGATGAAGGGTCAATGATGGTGGGTTAGAAAAACATAAAATATAAGATAAAAAAAATTATACCGTATTATTGCCATGTCACTCTTCATATTTAAACTAGAGAAAACGGTAAAATAACCATTTTACCCTCAAATTTAACGAAAACAATGGATGGCCATTAAGACAAGGGACCAAATCTAAAACAAAATGTAAAACTTGAGGGTCTTTTTTGTAATAAATTAAAATCAAGCTCCAATAATAACCCCCACACCAAAGAGAACAAATCCATAATTTACTCCCAAATTTTATTTTGGAGAGAGAAATTGCATTAATTATTTTAATATATTTACTTATTAACAAATTTTATTTGATGATAGAGAATACAAAATTACCATTTAAAATGAGTATATAAAGTTTATTGATATATTGAATATTTTTAATGATATTGTTAATACTATAATATTATATACGAAAAAAATGTTGATGTTAGATCTAAAACATATGTTTGACAAACTAGCTGATAAACTAATCACTTTTGACAAAAATATAGGTGATAGACCAGTTGAAAATTGTATAATAACCGTGAAGGACATGTTAAGAAATTAGTCAACTTTAATATTCCGTAATATATCTTATTAACTAACAGAATCCAAATAGTAAAAATAAATAAATAATATAATATGTTAATTAATAATATTCGAATTTAATTATATAATTATCTATATCTATACTATATTATAAATATGACATAAAATAACTCTTAATTACAATTCACTAAGTTTTATGTACTATCATTTAAAGCTATCTACTTAAAATCTCTTAAAAATAACTACTAAAGGCTAATGTACTACCTGTAAAGCTTTTAACACTAATTAATATATGTCATCCTTATCCCCCAAAATTTTTATCTCTAATCCCCAAACCCTAAAATTATAAAATTTGAATTATGATAAACATAATCAAAACAGGATAAACATCTCAATTTAAATATAAAAAATTTAAAATATATAAGATAATTAATGAATTTTAACAAACTACTTAATTTTTTTATATAAAAAACATTATATTGTTAAGTCTAAATTAAACAAATTTATATATAAAAAATCATTATCACTCAATAAAAATCATCCAAAATCGTACTGTAAATCAATAAAAAAACAAAAAATAAAAATAAACATTAAAATCGTGATGTATTAAGCATTATGTACTATTATTTAATGTTAATCTACTTAAAATATCTTAAAAATAATTAATGAATCAATATGTACTACTTTTAAATATTTTTAACCCTAATTAATAAATTTCATCCGTATCCCCAAAATCCTTATCTCTAATCCCTAAATCCTAAAATTATGAAATTTGAATTCTGATAAACATAATCAGAACAGGATAAACATCTCAATTTAAATATAAAAAATTTAAAATATATAAGATAATTAATGAATTTTAACAAACTACTTAATTTTTTTATATAAAAAACATTATATTGTTAAGTCTAAATTAAACAAATTTATATATAAAAAATCATTATCACTCAATAAAAATCATCCAAAATCGTACTGTAAATCAATAAAAAAACAAAAAATAAAAATAAACATTAAAATCGTGATGTATTAAGCATTATGTACTATTATTTAATGTTAATCTACTTAAAATATCTTAAAAATAATTAATGAATCAATATGTACTACTTTTAAATATTTTTAACCCTAATTAATAAATTTCATCCGTATCCCCAAAATCCTTATCTCTAATCCCTAAATCCTAAAATTATGAAATTTGAATTCTGATAAACATAATCAGAACAGGATAAACATCTCAATTTAAATATAAAAAATTTAAAATATATAAGATAATTAATGAATTTTAACAAACTACTTAATTTTTTTATATAAAAAACATTATATTGTTAAGTCTAAATTAAACAAATTTATATATAAAAAATCATTATCACTCAATAAAAATCATCCAAAATCGTACTGTAAATCAATAAAAAAACAAAAAATAAAAATAAACATTAAAATCGTGATGTATTAAGCATTATGTACTATTATTTAATGTTAATATACTTAAAATATCTTAAAAATAATTAATGAATCAATATGTACTACTTTTAAATATTTTTAACCCTAATTAATAAATTTCATCCGTATCCCCAAAATCCTTATCTCTAATCCCTAAATCCTAAAATTATGAAATTTGAATTCTGATAAACATAATCAGAACAGGATAAACATCTCAATTTAAATATAAAAAATTTAAAATATATAAGATAATTAATGAATTTTAACAAACTACTTAATTTTTTTATATAAAAAACATTATATTGTTAAGCCTAAATTAAACAAATTTATATATAAAAAAACCATTATCACTCAATAAAAAACATCCAAAATCGTACTGTAAATCAATAAAAAACTAAAAATAAAAATAAACATTAAAATCGTGATGTATCTCGCTGCATTGCGCGAGTATGCTTCTAGTATATCATAAATTTAAGATATATATAATTAAATACGAGTTTTAGAAAATATATATATACACATATATGCATATACATTAATGTTGATTATCATAATCATTACATATGATATGAATAAAAACAAAATTATTCAACCTTAGAGCATCTCCAACAACATTACTAAAATAGAAAATTTTGGTTTTTTCTTTGCTATTCCTCTCCAACAGTTTTGTTATATGTTTTGCTAAAATAGAGAAAGATCAAAAAATCTCTAAATATAGATAATTCTCTATAATCACTAAATTGGAGAGAGAAAATATTATTTTATTCAATCCAACAAATAAGATTCAATTTTTAACATTTTATTTTAAGTTTTTTTTTAAAAGTGTATTGGAATGATAAATTATGGAATATTATAATAATATAAATAATGGTTGATTCTCTAAAATAGAAAAGCTATTGGAGTTAGAAGAAAATGTTATTAGAGATTTCTCCAACACCAATGCTAAAGTTTTTCTAAAATAGAGTAAAAAATAAAATCTCTAAATTTTTTTGCATCCAACTCCAACCGTTATTATATTTTAGCAACTTTGGTATTAATTATCTTATTAAAATATTTAATTTATTTAATTATATTATTAAAATATTAAATATATGGAAAGTTGGGAGAGAAAAGTTTTCTTTTTTGAGGTAATAATTAGTTTTGCGGGGAAACTATCTATTTAGATATTTCTCTAAATTTAGATATTTTTTACAATCTCTCTTCCATTTTCTCTATTTTAGTATAGAGGATAGCATAGTTGTTGGAGCAATAAAAATGTTAAAATCCCAATTTTTTCTATTTTAACATAGTTATTGAAGATGCTCTTACATATTTTAATATATCAAAATTTATCAAAAAAATTAATAATTAAATTAAATATTTTAATAAAATCATTTAATTTCTACTTTATATTTACAATAAAAAATTATATTGTATCCTATTGTACGGGTATACATCTAATAATACATTAATTAAAAATTATCGAGGAAATTTTTTAAAGATACTTTCATTTTATGCACGAATCATTTAATTTTTAGATTTTTCTGTCAACCCCATTAGGATAAACCTTAATGATTTCATTTATCTTGTATCTATACTATATTATAAAGATGACATAAAAAACTCTTAAAAACAAGTCTTAAAACTTAATGTATCGCTATTTAATGTTAATTACTTAAAAAACAACCATAAAAGTTGTATGTACTACATTTAATGTTATTCATTAATTTTCAATCATTAATTATCTAACCATTTTAACTCTCCTAAAATCATTTCCCACTTTAACTCCCCTAAAATAACTCTCAACATATTTTAGATATAAAAAATCTAAAATATAATTAAAAAATCTTACAGAATATTTTATAAAAAAAATTATATTATTAAACCAAAATAAATTAAATTATATTATTAAGTCTAAATTAAACAAATTTATATAAAAAAATCATTATCACTCTCTCACAACCATCCAAAATCGTAATGTAAATCGACAAAAAACAGAAAATAAAATGAAACATTAAAATCGTGATATATCTAACTGCATTGCGCGAGTACACTTCTAGTATATTTTTAAGAGTTAGTTATGGATTTGATCTTTTTGATCTGGTGGTTTTTACAAAATTGGTCCCTAAACTTCATATATTACATATGAGAGTTCGTCGTTTGTTGTTTTATAACGAGTTGGTTTCTCAATCTAACAATCATCCAATTCGTCCATTAACATTGAGGACGTTTTCTTCCTTTTATCTTTTTTTGTCTTTTCTTAATGGACAAAATCCGTAATTAAGTCTAAAAATTATTAAATTTTTAATATACATTAACTAAAGTAAATTACAAATTTTGTGTAACACCCCAAAAATGAGATAAACAAAAATTTTCGGAATTGGAAATGTGATATATAAATTATGTCAAAGCACGAGCTCATCCCAAGAAGGGAAACAATACGCCTGTTATAATTACAAGTTTGTAATAAATAAGCAATGAGGGAAAACAACTCTCTAATCTAAATCATATCTAGGAAAAAGATTAACTCAAGTTGTCCACCAAACTCCAAAACATGTCTTCTATAATTGGTGTCCCAAAACATTCCCAAGCTCGCATCTAAGGTCGACTAAACCTTCTTGGCGGTCGCGCCGCTAGAATATGAGATACACATCAAACCAATCAAGTGTTAGGCCAAATGATCCTAGTGAGTTCAACAATAATATACCATGATCAATTAAGTAGTTATAAACAACAAGAGCCATAAAGAAATCAATGGGGGAGACCCATCACACCAATGAGTTTCACCTCAAGTCAATGTATCTTGATGTTCACTCTCATGAGCAACATCCCGAAGGCCCGACACACTTGAAGACTACTTCTCAGGCATTACTCCAAATGGTGGAGGTCTAGGTGCATACCGTCATGGTGGCACCCTAAGACTACATCCTCCTAGCGCTTACTCATGGTTCATCCAATATACATACAACATTCATCTCTATACATATTTCATATCAACAAGATACATGTATAAGACCTCACATAGTTCAAATCCCATTTTAGGTCTAAAACCCTAAAACATGCAATTTCATAAATAATATTCACCAACCATATAATGTCATAATATCATAGCCAATATATTGTCCGTAATAGCCTCATCAAGTCCCACATAAAGAACATTAACCAAAACCCAATAAATACCAAAAGTAAGAATTAGGTCAAACTTATTAGGTGATCAAAATATATGCATAAACATGGATTAATAACAAGTAACATTTCTAGATATGTATCTCATTTGAAAAGTTTAGTAGGAACTCACAATCTAGGTTTTTATCAAAAACCCTAGAAAACTTAGAGGACTCTAGAAAAAATGAGATGAACAAGACTTGAATTTCTTGAAGCTTTAGGCTCTTGTTAGGGATCCAACATTAATGCTCCACAACCACTATTGATTCTCCAATAAATGGTCACACCCAAACACTCTCTTGAAATAAATGGAGAATGTGAAATGAATGCAGAAAATCGCCCCCCTCTCTCTCTAAAAACGACCTAAAATCTGATTTGTGTGAAAAATGCTAGAAAATCGATTTAATGGGGTTTTTATACCCCAGACCCCGCCGACGATAGTGCCCCTAGCACTGTCGCATGTGCATAGTCGCGCCATCGCCACCACCCTCGATACACACCATGCGATAGTGACCAGCGACAGTGCCCATTGTAACACCCCGAATTTTCGTTATGTAACTTTGGTCTTCTAGTGTTAACTCTTGTCGTTATCACCGTAAGTGGTTATCGTTCAAATTTATGTTGTTCGGTGAAGTTGAAACCTTCTAGTGAGTTCCGCGACTTGCTCGCGACTTGGAGTCGCGGCACTAGTCGCGATGTCCGCTGTTGGTTTTAGGGTTTGAGAACGCGGGCGAGTTATGCCGCGAGTTGAGGTCGCGGCATAACCCGCGAAAGTCCCTGGCCGACTTAAGTGGCTTCAGCCACAAATATCTCATTTTGATCTCATTCTCTCGATCTCTAACTCTCTCTCTCTATTCTCTCTCTAAATATTTATCTCTCTCTCTCTAAGTTTGGTTAGTATTCTTTGGATCTTCGAGCTTCCGTTAATCGCTAGTATTAAGTGCATTGCTCGGGGTTTCGGTGTAGAAAGCTTTGTCTTTGCAAGGGGGTCGATATCTGGTTCTTCGGGTTTTCGTATAAACCTATTGTGTGAGTTCCTACTATCATTTTAAACTTTATACATATCAAAACTTACCTTTTGGAACTCCTATATATCTCAATGGTTTCAGATTTAAGTTTTCTACATATTTGATATAACTTGAGTTTTGGGAGATTTTAGGGTTCCCGATCATTGTGTTTACTAAAATGACGGATCTTATCTTAATGTAGTAAAATAATGTTTTACTTGTACATTATGTGGATATATGAAAAGAATGTTTAAGAACTCATTTTAATGATTTTCATTCTTACCAGAAGTTGAACTGGAAATGACATTTTGTTTATAAAATGTGTTTATACCATATGTTTATTTATGGTTGGTCACATATGTTGTTATGACGAGTCTGTACCATTACTAGCGGATCCCTAGGTTTTGAGTCGACTGTATTGTTGGGATGTCATATTCCCCATTTTGTAGCTATGGATGCATATGATCCTCGGGGGCAACTTGGTACGGTTATGTGAGGCCGGATACTAGCCATGGTTCATAGTGATCCTAGTGAAGGAGTATACATTGGTTTTGCTTGGGACTAGATCTCACGTTGTAGCACGGACTTATGTGTTCGTATCCTCGGATTCCAATTGTTTAGCTCATAACTCGGATTGGTGGTCTACTTTGTGTTACATCACAATCCTTGGTAAAATGGTTCTTTTGTCATCGTATGATGAGTTTTGGACCGAAAGGGCCCGGTTGTGGCAAAATGTTATCTTTTATAAATTAAACCTTTATGAAAAGATTTCTTTATGATACTGATGTTTATATTTCGGGAAGTTTATAAAAGAACTACTTGTGCATTAAATCGTGAAGTTCTGGAAAGAAGGTTTATGGTCTCATTTTAAATGGATTTCATTCTTATCAACAGTTAACTTGGAAAAGCTTATTTGAAAAGATTCCCTTTGATACAAAAGTTTATATCTCTTGAAATTTATAAACTGTATGTTCTCACTAGGCTTTAAGCCTAACACTTTTTCTCAAATGATGTGTATAACAGGTTTCCCTTAGCGGTGGGTTGCACTGGGTTCTGAGAGACGATTCGGGTCTCGAGGCATTTTGAGATGACTAAAGTGTTGATAGTTGGGCATTGTTAAGTACCATTCTTTGGATGAATTTTGAATCGTCAACTGATGTATTCTAGATAGTTTTGTTTAGATTAGTCTGTTGATGAATTCTAAATCCGTACAGGTTTTTGTAAAGTCTTAAGGACTGATACACTTTTTGAGAAGTTTATAGCAATTCAAGTGTCATATTGCCTTATTTATGAAGTTTTAAATTACTCTGAATTTTAGGATGTTACACCCATGTCACTATCGCGGTGTCACTGTCGCACTAACCCACCAAGCCGCGGTACGAGTCCCACGACTGTGACCTGCGACTGTGCCTAAGGCACTGTCGCACCACATCCCCAATGCTCGAAATTCCTGACTCGATTCGATGGTGAACGCATAGATAGATATTTCAATTAAAGTGTAACATAACTATATCAAATGTGAATAAATTTGTACGCCAAAGGACTCCTGGTTCATAATTTATTATAATATTAAAATGCGATACGTGAATACTTTCCTTAAATTTCTCGGATGTTACATTTTGTCCCTGTGGTTATAGTAAAATTATGGATTAGGTCCCCAAAACGAAACAATTACAAGTATAGTCGTTGTGGTTTTACTTTTGTTACATACTAGGTTTATTGTCCTAACTCCACAAACAGCTGCTACGTTAAGTCAAGGGTAATAGGATCTTTTTACTTTATTTCCTTTTAAAAATATAAAAAAATATATAATATAATATATATTATATAGGGTCAGGTTCAGGTTCAGGGGAAAACCTCAAAATAACGGAAAATTGAAGAACACGCTGGTAGCCCTCCATCTAGATGGTATGCACGTGTGCATACAAGTAATTTGTAACATGCACACGTGCATATGCACAATGCACTTGTGCATAAAAACCAAAAAACAACATAATTTACCTGTATGCACAAGTACATACCGTCCAGATGAAAGGCTACCAGGGTGTTCTTCAGTTTTTCGTTTTTTTTGAGAAAAATAGAAAATTGAGGAACACCCAGGTAGCCTTTGATCTGGACGATATGCACTTGTGCATACTGGTAATTAAGTTGTTTTTTAGTTTTTATGCACGTGTGCATATTATGCATTTGTGCATATTATAAATCACTTGTATGCATAAAGTGCATACCGTCCAAATGAAGGACTACCAGGGTGTTCCTCAGTTTCCCCTTTTTTTGAGGTTTCCCCTGAACCTATATAGGGTCAGGTTCAGGGGAAAACCTCAAAAAGACGGAAAATTGAATAACACCATGTTAGCCCTTCATCTGTACGGTATGTACTTGTGCATAAAAGTAATTTGTAACATGCACAAGTGCATAATGCACTTGTGCATAAAACCCAAAAAAAAACATAATTTGTCTGTATGCACAAGTGCATACCATCCAGATGAAGGGATATCAGAGTGTTCTTCAGTTTTCCCTTTTTTTTAGGTTTTACCTTGAACCTCCCTCATATTATATATATAAACAACAATTAAATTACAATTATATATATAATATATAGAGTAAATTACATATTTCCTTCATGTGGTTATTGAAAATTTTGAATTGGGTCCCCAAAACGAATTAATTACAGATATCATCATCGTGGTTTCAATTTTGTAACAGACGAGGTCCCTTACTCTAACACCATTAATCTCAGCTCTTCAAAGTCAAGGGTAATGTGGTATTTTCCCTTTTAACTTATTTTTATAAGAAATAAGAAATAATATACTGTTATATATTTTTTATATTAAGATAATGTATGCAACATATATATGTAACTCTGACACCCTTTCTTTACACATTTTCGAGCTTTTAACATAGAAGTAAAAATGGTATGTCGGTATCGACGATCGTTGTATATCACAAATGGCCCTTAACCGGTTAAATCAATACATATCATATTTTTTATCACAAACAATACTAGCGTGATTTCTTGCTAACCAATTCATCCCAACTATAATATCAAATTCTTTTGGAGCAATATAAAACAATTGAATCGATACTACACCCCCATCCATATTTATATATCTGTCAACAAGTATATGTATCTCACTAACAAAATGTGATTATCATAACAGTTTCAAATACTAAAGCATAACCTATAGACTTAGGCTTTACATGTGAAGATCCAATAAACGAGGAACAAACATGAAAACTATTTGTATCTAGATTGTAACATCCCATGCCAACCATACCAAATATTGTTTGCTTTGTCCACACACCCGGACTCACGGTTTTAAAACGCATCTGATAGAGGAGGTATCAAGTCTCTTTATAAGGCAACCTTTGTTCCCCTCCCCAACCAATGTGGGGTCTTACATAGATCAAATAACACTTTAACATATGTCGAGTTTACCAAAGTGTACCCGTCACCACATCTGCTGTCTCATCGGTCTCTACTGTATTTATCTTAAACGCTTGCACATTTGCTTTGAACTGACCGGCTTCCGAGCTTCTCGCATTTATGACAACATTTTAAATCTAGATCACCCTCACCCTGATACTTTATATTTTATTTTCCCACCGTATCTTTCACTTAAATGACGATTCTTTTCTTTTTCCGTCATTCTGCGACATCAACTACAGATCGAAATGTAACTGGACTCATAACCATAACCATTTTTTTGACAAAAGCTTTCAGTTTCCCACATATAATTTTCTACCATGCGGCATCAGTAGACACCTAATTCTGCAAACTGGAACTTTTCTAGAAATCTCGGAGTGTATTTTTGAATTGTCATTACACCCTATTTCACATTTCAAAAGTTCCTCTTCTAACTATCATACTGCCATATTTGAGCAAAATTGGTCTGTAAACTTAGTTATAAAATGTAACACCCGCACTTTCGATATGTGATTAAAATGGTTTCCCCGTCTTAAATCCTCGAGTTGTAATATGGAATATCGTCGTTAGTGAAGGTTCCTGAGTAACTCGTGAATCGAATTGCCATCGTTTTGAGAAATCGCTCGAAAAGTCAGGCCTTGGTACTGGGGGGGCGACTATGCCCGACAATTGTGATAGTGTCATTCTCGCCAAGGCACTGTCGCAGGGAAAAAACACCCCACAGTACGAGTAGGGTGACAATGCCCGACGATTGTGACACTATCACTCTCGCCAACGCAATGTTGTGCGGGGTCGAGGGTGTAACACCCTAAAAACTAGAGATAAATAAAAACTCGAAATTTTGGCAATATGACGACTATGAATTGAGCGAAACCTGGTTAACAATAACCTGCCAAATTGATCCCAAAGTATTGTCCCGAAACGGGGAATATAGTATAGTCTATATGTAACACCCTTAAATATGAAGATAACAACTTATTAAAAATTTTCTAAATACATCAATAATTACTTTAACTACAAACACAATTTGAGAATTAACCTCAATACACACATTCATCCTATACATACCATCTATGAAAAGGACGGGTGTTACTAAACCCAATAACAATCACTATCACCAACCTGCGGAAGACTTCACTAGCTACTTACTCTGGTATAAAGCTAAGGCTCAACTCCTCATAACACTTGCTGGAACCGAACCCCCGACAGGAACCTGATGCACATGCCGACAAATAAAAAGGTGTAACACCCGTAACTTTCGGTAAGTAAAATGTCACCCGGACATTTCTGTGACTTGTAAACAGTGGGGTTTTGTTGGAAAATGTATTGTTTAAAGTCCCTCAAAGTATCGAGAGTTTGGGCGTTGAAAAAGTCGGATTTTTTTGGAGTTGGGGGCACCCGGGCGACTATGCCAGCGATTGTGCCAGAGGGCACAATAGCTTGGCACAATCGCCAAGGGTTGAGAGCCGCGGTACATCTCTGGCGATTGTGCCGATTGTGCCGCTGGCACAATCGCCTGGCACTATAGCCGCGCGTACCAGTGGGTTAAATGTTGCGATTTTCACCATTTCTTCTCATTTTCTCACTTCTATCTTCTTCCCTTTTCTCTCCCAAACACCAAAACCGAACCCTAACCTATTTTGGGGTTTTTTCCTCCCCAAACCACATGATTACTCACCATCTAGCTAGTTGGGAGCTTGAGTCACAAAACCTCCATCTTCATCTTCCGCATCAAGTTCAACGGTTGGGAGCTCGGGTTGAAGTGTTGGATTGGGTGTTCTCAGAAAGTCTCGTCATCTTTAATGGTAAGCTTCTTCTATTTAAGGTTATATATGTTCTTTGGGTGTTTCCCTAGTGTTTGGTTTATCAAATCTCGGATTTGTTAGTTTTGGAGAAACTAGGGTTTTGATCTCGTTGAGGGATTTTAGTATATTATGTTGGGGAATGTTTCTATGTGGTTGGTTATGGATATTTATGGTTCGGTATGTATGGATCTAGGTTTTGGAAGTTCTCGGCTTGAGGATTCAAGTGGCCTTCAAAAGAGCTCGTTGGGAGAAATCTAGATTTAGCCTAAATCTAGCAAGGTGAGTTCAAGTTGATTTGCGAAAACGGTGTACATGCCAATGTGTTTATTTTAAAGTGTTTTACATGAAATGGTTAACTGCTGATAAGTTTTGAGTATTTGAAAGTAAAATATATTTTACTTGGTTATTTGTCAAGAATGAGTATTTTGATAAGTTTTCATATCTAGTGAATTTGGGTTCTTAGCAATTTTGTACAAATAGAGTCCATTTCATGACTTATACATCTTGGTGATTTTGTACAAACGAGCTCTATTTCATGTCATATTGTGTTCATAAACCCTTTGAAAAACCTTTGGTCCCGATACGTGTCGATTTTGGGTTAATCACATCTTTGAAGTATGTGCCTGCATAAACGTTGTTTAAATACGTTGTGAAAAGTTATCTGTTGGTCAAATGGGATTTTGGGCATTTAAACTCGGTTTTGACTTAGATGAGCATCGTGGACATTTGCCCCAGTTTTAATGGTTCTTTGAGGAGCCCAGGTTCGATATACCTCTTAATGCATTTTATTGCATATTTATATTAATTACAGGCTCGAGTGTTTTAGTCATTCATGAGTAGTCGTGTAATTGTAGACTGTGTTGCATTGGATCCATAGGCACATGAGTCAATCTTATTTGATGGTCAATTGGGTGGTATGGGGTTGGACTCAGGGACTCATGGTTTATGACCTTGTCTTTACGAGTAGGCACTAAGAGTGGTTGAGTTCCGGTTGAGCTATTATGACTATGGGGAGTCCTCTGATGGGCGTTGGGACCTTCGCCATGTGGGGCAATGCCGTCGCTGTATCCCCCGTGTGCCGAGCCTTTTGTGGTAATTCCGGTGTTGTTCGCTAAGGTCAGTTATCTCTTTGGGTGAAACTTGTTAAGAGATTGTAGGGACACTTGGGCTTGCGTGTCGTGAAGTGTCGTACGATCAACGTTGTTTGAGTGACATACTTTTGTGTTCCTCCGCTCTCAACGGATACGGGTATCCCCCGTTGTTGGCCCCTGTATTTTGGATATTTAATTGTCCATGCTTTTATATGTGGATTTCATTCCACTTTATGGTCGCGTGAGTATTAAGCTTCAGTTTCATGTTTTAATGGTGTATCATATTTATATGGATTGTTTTCCGTTATTTAAGGGTCGAGTATAATGTCCCACCCGAGTTTTTGGGTTTTTTGGGCTATAAGGTATTATTTACATTTTCACAAATTGAGTATCGAACTATGACCCCGTTTGGGCGAGTTACGGGTTGCATCGTTTTATAAGAAATGTGTGTTTGGAAGCATTGTCTTTAAAAATGCATATAACGGGAAAAAGTGTCATTTCCATTTTGAAGTATAATATTTCGAAGGATCTTGCTTTAAACAGAATTCCTTTCTTTTAAAGTTATATTTTATTCATGTTAAAACTCTTGAACTCGCTAGGCGTTAAGCCTAACCTTTTTATTTGTCGGCATGTGCATCAGGTCCCGCCCGGGGGTTTCGGTTCTAGCAGTGCTATGAAGAGTTGAGCCTTAGCTAGATTCGAAAGTAAGTCTTCGGTGAAGTCTTCCGCAAGTTGAAGATAGTGACTATGCATGGGTTTTAGTAGCACCCGTCCTTACCATAGATTGTTGTATAGATTATTCATGTGTTTTGAAGTTGAAACTAAATTATGGTTGTAGATGATTCATTTATTGAAATATTTAGAAATTTTTTAATAAGTTGCTATCTTCAGAATTAAGGGTGTTACAAAAGGTTAGGCTTAACGTCTAGTGAGCTCAAGAGTTTTAACATGAATGAATATATCTTTAAAAGAAAGAATTCAGTTTAAAGCAAGATCCTTCGAAATATTATACTTCAAAATGGAAACAACATATTTTCCCATAATATGCACTTTTAAAGACAATGCTCCCAAACACACATTTCTTATAAAACGATGCAACATGTAACTCACCCAAAACGGGGTCATAGTTCGATACTCAAATTTGTGAAAATGTAAATAACACTTCATATCCCAAAACACCCAAAACTCGGGTGGGACATAATACTCGACCCTTGAATAACGGAAAACAATCCATATAAATATGATATGCCATTAAAACATGGAACTGAAACTTAATACTCACGCGACCATAAAATGGAATGAAATCAAAATATTAAAGCATGGACAATTAAATATCCAAAATACAGTGGGCCGACAACGGGGGATACCCGTATTCGTTGAGAGCGGAGGAACACAAAAGTATACCACTCAAACAACGTTGATCGTATGACACTTCACGACACGCTAGCCCAAGTGCCCTTACCTCTTGACAAGTTCACCAAAAGAGACAATTGACCTTGGTGGCCGTTACAAAGAAATCCACCCCAAAAGGCTCGACACACCGGGGACTACAACTAAGGAAATTCCCCAAATGGCGGAGGTCACAGTACTCACCTCCCATGCAACACTATCCAGACTCAACCCTCCTAGTGCCTCCTTGTCAAGTTTTGGTCATAAAACATGAGTCCCGGGGTCCAACCCCGTACCACCCAATTGACCATCGAATAAGACTGACTTACGTGCCTATGGATCCATTACAACACAGTCTAAGATTACATGATTACTCATGAATGACTAAAGCACTCGAGCCTGTAATTATCAATAATATGCAATAAATGCATTAAGACGTAAATCACAATTTGGACTCTAAATCGAGCCATTAAAACCGGACAAATGTCCTCAGTACTCTTTTACGTCAACACCGAGCTAAAATGCCCAAAATCCATTTGACCAACAAATAACGGTCCCCCAAATGATGAAATGTCTTTAAACGACGTTTTATGCAGACACATACCTCAAAGATGTGATTTACCCAACTCGACACGTGTTGGGACCAAGAATCATCCAAATAGTTTATAAACCCGAATATCCCAAAATGTCGTACATCATAAATTAGACTTCGCTTGTACAAAATCACCGAAGATGCATAAGTCATGAAATGGACTCTATTTGTACAAAATCGCTACGAATATGTAAAACATGCTATTTGTTTGTTATAACATTAGAACTCAAATATGAGCATTTTATGGAATTAAACAACCCAAGTTTACCAACTATGAAAACTTATCAAAATACTTACACTTTGATAAATACCAAGTAAAACACATTTTTTTACTTCAAAATACACATTTTTGCATGTACACCGTTTTAACAAATCAACTTGAACTCACCTCGCTAGATTTAGGCTAAATCTAGATTTCACCCAACTTGAGCTCCTTTGAAGGGCACTTGAATCCTCAAGCCGAAAACTTCCAAAACCTAGATCCATACATTCCAAACCATAAATACCCATATTTAACCATTTAGAAACATTCCCCAAACATTATTTACTAAAATCCCCAACGAGATCAAAACCCTAGTTTCTCCAAAACTATCAAATCCGAGATTTGATAAACCAAACACTAGGGAAACATCAATGAAGCATTTATAACATTAAATCAAGGAAGCTTATCGTTCTAGATGATAAGACTTTCCGAGGACACCCATTCCAACTCTTCAACCCGAGCTCCCACACGTTGAACTTGATGAGGAAGATGAAGATGGAGGTTTTGCGGTTCAAGATCCCACTAGCTAGATGATGAATAATCATGTGGTTCAAGGGGGAAAACCCTCAAAATGGGTTAGGGTTTATGGGGAAGAGAGGAAATGGTTTGGGAGAGAATGGGAAGGAATTAGAAGTGAGAAATGAGAAGATTGGGTGAAAATTCGGACATTTTAGGAGACAGGGGCCGCGAGCGACCTTGCCACGCGATAGTGACATTGTCACTATCGCGAGGGGACCCTCGCAGGGATTGTACCGCGGGTGGTACTCCCCCGGCGATTGTGCCACGCAATAGTGACAACGTCACTATCGCGAGTCACAATCGCGCCACTCGTACCGAACCCAGAAAAAGGTCAAAACTCGAGATTCTCGCATGGGTCGACTTAAGGTTCGAAAGCACAACATTTTCCACCCAAAAAGATAGGCGGAAGGCGGAGAGATTACCAACGAATGACGGAAACTTACTTATGAAAAATCGGGTGTTACACTATACAACTCAAAAGAATGAATAATATAAATACGACAACCTAATAATCTAAATTGTTCAATTAGATTACGGTCGGGTGTTGCTATTCTCCCAAAAATGTGTAACTATCAATTGTATATATCGGTCTCTAGATCTCCCAAAAGGACCACTCTCAATCACGTGATCGACCACTCATTCCCGAAGGTTCCCGACACTAGGATGCCCTGCCATGCATGACAACCAAAGAAACAAGTGTTAGACTAAAGCCTAGTGATAACGTATAATTACTGGTTAAGTAATAAAATGAAATTACGACATGCGTCCATCCAAGTGTTTATAACTCCCAACCAAGCCACAACACCTGTCATTGAGCATTAGTTACAATATTCTTTCGTCACATATTTATATTTCAAACCAAGCCAATTAGTTTAATAGTATCAACCCAAACTAGATCTTTAGCTAATTGAGACATCAACCCAAACCAGATCTTTAGCCTACTTGTGTGTAACACCCCGTTTTCACTATTATAATAATGACAAAATTACGTTCATTTAACTATCTTAAATCTTTAAGATAAGTGTTAAATATAATGATTAATATGATCGATAGTTTAAGATATTTTATCCGGTATAAAGATGTTTACATCGGATACAAATTTAAAGTTAAGATGTTAATGTCAAAATATTGATATTATTGATTAGAGGATAATTTGAAGATTCAGAAAATATCTTTGTTGAAAAGAGAGAAGTATATATATCTGATTAATAATTATGAAGATGAAAGCACAATTTAATATAATTTGGATTATTTATTAAATAATCAAAATTAATATTTCAAGAAGTTTATATATATATATATATATATATATATATATATATATATAGGATGTGGTTCAAATGTAACTCATTTACATGGTGCAACCACATGCAACCCCTCTATCCACCACATATTTTATGTAATTAAAAAAAAGAAAAAAAGTTAAAAGTAAAATGTGTGGTGTATAAAGGGGTTGCATAGTTGCATAATATAGAATGGTTGCATAATAACCAACCCTCCCTCTCTCTCTCTCTCTCTCTCTCTCTCTCTCTCTCTATATATATATATATATATTTAACGTACATATATATATATATATATGTAATAATAATATTTTTTTATTATTAATTTTATTTAAAAGGTTTTGTCGTTTTACCCAAAATAGCTAGTCGTATGTATTTTTATGAAATGCGACTAATATATTTTTATGACCTGCGATTTATGACATTCACGATGAAACTTTCAGATTTGAAAAATGACAAAGTTTTATTTATAGGATTGATTTAATATTAAATATATCGTTTTTATTAATTTTAGAGTCCAAATGGATTTATAAGTTATATAATGCATATATTTTTGGACTCGGTGATTCACATAGAGCGTAATGACTCTTTCAGATTCGAAAAAGAATAAAGTTTTTATTTTAGGGTCATTTGAGTAAAACGATAGAAATGTGTCATTTATGGATAATAGAGATATCGGATTTATACCAAATTTCATATTTAAATACGTTGAAAAATCTAGATACCGTAAATGTCAAAAATGTCAAAATATGATTATGGAAATTTATACAACTCAAAAAAAGGTATAGCAATAGCATGCCTATGGGTAGGTACTATCGCATAGGTCCCAAATATATGTTCAAATTGAGATTTGGGGTTACGAATACAAAGTTATACTCGATAAAGATAATAATGTATATATAATAAATAAAACAATTATCTATCTATACTATATTATAAAAACGACATAAAAACTCTTAATTACAACAATTTAAGCACAAGTTACAATTAATTAAAGTCAATTACTTAATTTACAATTTCTTAATGCTTTGGTACAATCTTTTCAAGCACAGTATCTCACATAATCATCTATTTGTGGAATGGATACTCATTTATTAATATAAATATTTGTTTTTTTGGTGGAGGATTTTATAAAATAGATTTTATATTAGCATAATCTATTTTAAATGTAGATTTTACATTTAAATCTATATTAATGAGATGTAATATAAAATATTTTTTCTTCCGTATTTTTTTATATTACATCTCATAATGATTTTTCCATATTTTATTTTATAAAATCTTTTTCCATATTTTATTTTATAAAATATTTTTACATAATGAGATGTAATATAAACTCTTTTTTTCTTCCGTATTTTTTTGATAATATAAAATCTATTTTATTTTATAAAATCTACACGTATTTTATATTAGCATAATATAAAATCTACACGTATTTTTTTTCACGAGCATTATAATAAGAAAAAAGAAGGTTGATATGAATAAAAAATAAAAAATAACGAGATACACTAATAAATTATTGTATTCTTTAAAATAAAAATATTCCGCAATACTTTCCAAATTAACCAAGTGCAAAGAAAATAAAATAGAAACGATGTAGATATAAAAATATTATTCCATATTTTTAATATATTTACATTTAAATGTAAAATCGAAAATGAAAATAAAAGATTTTAAAATATTCTCTACATGCACTATAAATATATATATATATAGCTTCTTTATGTATCATCCGAGTACAAGAAGAAGACGAACGGTCGGGTGTCAATGGCGGAACCTGCAACTGAACAAAAGGTATTTCACTATATTTTTGTATCTTTGAAAAACTACTTTTTTATATTTTATTTTATTTACTGAGGATTTGTTTATATTTTTCAAACCCACAATCATATTTTTCGAAGTAGGGGAATAAGATATATATATACATATCTTTATTTTTATCGACTAATACTATGAGGTCTTAAAGTCAATAGTCAGATAAATTTTCAAGTGGTACTGAATGAATTTGAACTATACCAGTTGAGTTGCCGGTTACAAAAGATAGAAATCCTTTATTTTTTATCATATTTTATGTGGGTTGAATGTTGTTAATTAATCTACAGATTTATACGTTCAAAGTGATTGTCAAGTGTTGTCGAGGAGGTTTCAGAAAAATTGCAAAATCTGTAAAAACATATGTTCATATTTATAATTATTTCAATAATATGATATGTTATGAGACATGTCGTTTGAGTTTTAAATAATATAATACAAAACTATTACCAATATTATTGCACAAACTCATAACAACAAACGATTAAGATTATATGCAAGTTAACCACTTATGAAAATACATTAGTTTTTTACATTGTATTTCATTAACTGTTAACAAAGAAATTACGTTTCATTTTAACTCGGTTCAATATTCCAACAAAAAATATATCCTCCCGTGCAATGCACGGGCCCAACACTAGTACTACCTTAATATTGGTTTACACCAATTGCCTTAAGTACAACCACTAAAGCATAAGTTACCATCATTTTATGCATAAAATTGTAAAAACTCTTAAAGACAAATTCTAATGCATAATGTACAAGTATTTAAACCTTTTGTTTTTTTTTACACAAGGCCGACCCTTCTCTGACTTCAGGTCTAGCCCATACCCTGAATACTTCTCCACAACACGCTTCTTCTTCTTCTCTTTCACGTCTTACAGACACACCATACTGAGAGTACGAACCACTCTCAAATGGAAGATTTCTTCTACCTGCTACTTGATGGCTCCCACGATTTCACGCTTATACTTGAGTCCCGTTAAATCTCCTCTCTCTCTCTCTCTCTCTCTCTCTCAAGCACAATCGTATCCCAAGCTTTATCAATTTGATTTTGATTTGAAGAATTGGCATCTGCAAGATTTAGATTTCAGGTATTGTATGAAAAAACCCTAACTCTTGGTTTCATCCATTTAATATAAATCAATCTGATGTGTTTGATTTTGATTTTTTTTTTTGTAGCTAAACACCTCACATCTGATTTGGGTTCATCTGTTGATTTGGGTTCACTATTTAGGTATGTTTAGTTTCGAGCTTCTATCATTTAATATTATTGAACATTTTCCTGTGGTTTGTATTCACTTGTAATGTGTGAAAATTTTGGGGGTACCAAAAGATGAGTGTTTAAACTTGATTAATAGATATATGTATGAATGTTTAAGCTTGATTAATAGTTATATTAATCTGTTGAACTAATTTGGAGTTTAAATGTATAAGAAGAAGAGTTTAATTTGCATACTCTTCTTCTTCTCTTTCGCGTCTAATTTGGAGTTTAAATGTATAAATGGGTCTGTGTAATGTGTGAATTTTTTTTGTAGTTTAATTTGCATTATATATATGTATGTATATGTATAGATTTGTTTAAGCTTGATTGATAGTTATATTAATTTGTTGAATTGGGTTGGAGTTTAAAGGGATAAATGGGTATGTGTAATAGTGTGAAAAAATTGGGATATTTTTGTAGTTTAATTTCCTTCATGTGGTTTGTATTCATTTTTCATCCTGAAAATAAAAACTTATGAGCATCTCCAATAGAGTTATCTCTAACAAGTTTCCCCTGAACCTAACTCTATCTGGCTTGCCTTGATCATCGTAAATGATGCATGCATCCGTAAAATGTTTTCATTTGCCTACTGGTTTAATTGGTTGGTTACGTAGTACTTTAAAATATCTTAAACATTAGTTCTTTTATGTATGAGGTTAACATATTACATATGTGTTTAACGAAAGAACGAGTTGCCTACATGATCATTCTTGACAACAATTACAACAAATGTGATGTAGATGTTAAAAAAGGTAAGCACCGTAAGTGTATGGTACAGAAATTGAAATACTCAAGGTATTTCTCATTAATTTCACTAAACAACACGCTTACCACACTCATAGAGTACGAGAAGACTTGTTGTGTAATAACTGTGAGGTAGTTAAGTTTTCCTATCAATCATCGGTATCTTTCTAGATCTTTTAGAGGCTCCCCGTCTCCAGGCATTAGTTTTTCATTCTGAATCAGGGGTGAATCAACAATTTACAACTCGGTAACCCGCATGTAGGTGAGCAAGAAAACGACATATTTCCTTTGGCTTAACACTTTCCCTTGTTAGCAATGAGACACCTCAAAACCAAGAAAATAACGAAGTCGGCCAAAATCAATAAATTAAAATTGCAATTCGATAAATATCTTTAGTTCGAGAATGCCATGGTGATCATCTGTTGTAAGCACATTATCACTTACATATACTACCACAATGATTCGTTTCCCTTGCTTGTGCTTGTAAAATATTAAGTAGTCCTTGTCACCTCTAGATAACACACAACTGAAGAAGAACATTGAAACCGACCAAACCAAGAACCGGAAAATTGTTTGAGACCAAATAAAGAACAATGTAAGCAGCAGAGCTTCAAATCCTCTTCCTGGACCATAAATTCGGGGGTTGGCCCATACTTGATGTCTAACTGCGTTAACAATAAGTTGGGCGGGGGCGGGGGGGGGGGGGGGGGGGTACTTCGTTAACAATAAAATTTAAATTTTTTTTGGTTTTAATACAACATTAGAAAAGCAGGGTCAATGTATACGTGTATCCGTTTGATCATGCATCATAATACTCGCACAACCTTGCATCTTGGAATGCCTTCATATATTTCACATACATACATACATACTCCATCTTTGTATCTATATCTATCATTCATCGGAAGTTCATTATCGTCATCAATGGTAGAGAAGGGTTTTAAATACGTCATCATTGGCGCTGGTGTATCAGCTGTAAGCATCAATCAATCAATCATCGTTTTCCTTTATTTTGTTGTAGATTTACTCATTTACAATCGATAATCCTGCTCGATTTCACGTCTCGCTTATTATTCTAGCAGTTTCTGATTTATGAAATTGTTTACTAATTACCAAATTTCGTATATGCGTACATTACATCGATCTTCGTTTTTGATGTTTTTAAAATTTACTATTATTACGAGGTTACAGATTCACAGATGTGATCAAATTGCTATTCCTTTATACGATCATGAAATTGTAATAATATATGATCAAATTGCTATATTTGTTTCATTGATCCAAAAATCAGATGACATTACGCTCTAGGGATCATACCGTATCTTCATCTTCAGTAGAATATAAATCCTATAAAATTAGAGTGAACTGATCACTTTTAAATTAGATATGCAACTAGCGTAGTTGAGCTTAAGGGAGTTGGACATTTTTTTTTGGAGGTAAAGAGATGTTGGGGGGGGGGGGGGGGGGGAGATGTTAAACTTTCTTCTAAATTGTGATTGAAAAATTAATACGATTATTTATAGAATGTTCTAAACCGAGAACTTGAAATGACAATCATGTTTCATTTATTGTTCTACTTTCTTCCTTCTCGATGTTAATTTCATAACCAGATTTAGATGGTATCAGGTTTCAAAGCAGAAAATAAGTTTCATTTTTTATATATTTATAGTCATTTACCAGCACACGCTGTTGCGCGAAGGATTTCTACGTTCAAGTCGAGAACTCGAAATAGCAACCATGTTTCATGTTAGGTTAGTATTATGTCCCTCTCGATACTAACTCTATGAAGGTATGGTGCTTGAGTCGCTTAGTGCATATATATGAAAATTATGCATATACTAAATGGTTTAACCAAGTCACTGCCGTTAAGCTTAGAAGAAATCTAGATGAATGCATTTCAAATCCTCCACCCTATCATGTCCTTTGTATGCTTGATGTTTAAAATTCAAGGAGCTTTCTATTTGCACCGGCTTCATAAATGACACTTGATCTCACAGAGACATGCATTACAAACGGTCATAAAACCAAAGTCCAATTCAGTCATCGATAAAGAATCCAATTCAATTACATTCCAAATCTTAGATAGCAAAACAATTTGGTCCCTGTAGCGTGTATACATAGATAGCAATAAAACTTGGTCCCTGTAGTGAAAATCTGTTTGTAAAAACAGAATCTAAGATGCAGTGGATATATGGATATAGATATAAACCTGCAAAATTTAAACTTGCAATCAAGAAACATCAACTGTAGCTTCAAAATCCATTATCAAAGTAAAACTGTAGTAGCTAAATTAACCATATTCCTCTTCCTAAACAGTTGGAATTCAATACTGTAAGGAGAACACAAACATGGATAGAGATCTTTTTGAGTACTCTATTAGCTTGCCCTTTCTAAAGCATAATTCATGTTATGAGTTGTATTGTTCCTAGGATTTGGATAAAGTTCTAGTCATATATGCGTCTAAGTTGAATTATGGTTATGTGTACCATGTATATCCTACAAATAGCCTAACAAAAAATATACATGTATATATCATAAGATTTAACTTTCACTTGTTGAAGCTTAGCTGGCTAGCTTCATTCTTCTAAGTATCCTATTTTTCCCCTCACTCTATTTATTTTTCCTCATTCTGTCAATCTTCTTGTTGCTTTAAAACTTTTAACTATCAAAGTAAAAATATATTATGCAATGAAAGGACTATATTCTTAATATTTGCAAACTATATTGAATGAAAATACATAAAACGAACAAATTGTAAATGAAAGATAACTACCTTCAATTGATATATTGTTTGATCACAAGAGCTCAACCTGGTAAATGCAAAGAAAAGAAAGAGACAAGTAAACATGTGCACTCAAATACGGAGCGTATATATATATATATATATATATATATATATATATATATATGTTATTTCATCAATTAAACAGCAGCAAATAAACAGCCCCTAAACTTGTTTAGGAAACTACACAAATATAAAAATATAAATACGTTATGCTTGGTAAAATCTGGGGTTGTTCTCCTTGAAACCAATTAAAATCAAAAGTCTACATACCTGCTAACTTCCAACATCCAAGGGCTACTCTCTAAATTTTGCTTATCAAGGGAAAAACTTTGTACATTTATCATTTCATGCATTAGAGTGGTCATAGAAACCATAGTGGCCATACATTTCTAAAGCAATAGTTTGGTCTTAGAAACCAAAGGGTAGGGTTGGCTTGGCATTTGTGTTTAAAATATAACCTTCCCTATTGTTTAATCTGGATAAATACATACACATATACAAAACTAAAACAGTGAAGTTATATAAAAAAAACATACCACCAGATTCACCATTTTCTTCTTGTTCAGGGGAAGAATGTGATTCTAAGAAGAGAGAATGTCCATTAACTTACAAGCTCTTGCCATATAAGATATTATCGCAAGTTTGGGGGTATGTTTGATTGTGCTTATGCCACTATTTAGGCCCTTATGCAGTTTATTAGCAAATTTCTCATAGATCATCAACAATGTGATATAATTGACCTGTTAGTTGTAAGTATCGGATAAATAAACTGGACATATAGTAATTAGGGAGCATAAGCTGATTTACGACCACTCTGCTAGGAAACCTCAAAGCTATTGGAAGGCAAGTGCAATCTTTTAATATCTTCAACTTAAACAATATCTATCCTTTATTATTGGGCCTTCATACACTAAAGGTCCAGAGGAGTTACAAAGAAGGGGGTTAGTCAATCGGAGTAATTGACAAAGGTATCTCATAACAACTTGAACTATCTTATAAAGAGAAATAACACATGCCACCCTATCACTAAGTATTCGTCAACCGCAACACAAGTAAATTATTTGGTGCAAACTTACAAATCGCAGTTGGCGAGGATGCTGGCAGGCCCCAAGAGAACCATAGTTGACAGCCAAAATATTAACACCTTCCTGTGATGATACATAATTAGTGCAATCTTCAAGACGATATTTACCTAAGTTATTTGGTGTCATACAATTCATAACTGAAATGCATGTATAAATTAATCCAATTGGAATAATTACCAAGCTAGTTACCAACCACAATGTATATTAATGAATTAAATCAACATTGACCATGACGAATATAGGCAGATATTTGACTTGTACCGATCTCTCTTTTGCATTATCTCTACTATATTATTAAAATTCTAATACGGTTATCATTTTCTTGGAAAGCCTCATAGACACCATGAATAGATATAATTAGTTATGATCTTAATACAAGTCTAGGGTCAAGGTGCCATGTATATAATAATTACAAATAAGTTCTGTTTTTTATGAACTTTGTAAGCATAAATTTAGTCGAACATATTTTTTTTATGAACTTTGTAATATGCTACTTGACATATTTAAATGATATATTTGGTATGCAATTTTTATATAGACTACAGATTCGTTAATGTAGTTATGTTCTATTCCAGAGTTGGTACCTTCCAGGCATTATATTGGGGAGGGCATCCACATATGTACTGATTACCAATCATATAATCATAAATGTAAGGTTTTCTGTTCTAGAAAGATACTAAATCCAAATTTATGAATTTACCCATAAACACTTGTTACAAAATAAAGTTGTAAAATTAATTATGTCCACGAGGTTTCTCAATTTTGGTTGACCCAACATGAACTTAGTTGGTCAAAGGTCTGATAAGAAAAATAGATTCCACTTTGCAAGCATTTTGTCATACACCTGTATGTACATTCATCATTGCCAAATTAGAATCTCAGTTAAATCAAATCCACTCCCTCATAAGCAAACAAATATGATCCCATACAACTTTTTGTACCAGCAATCCAAGAGCTCAACTTTATCTTTTAGACCCCACTTAGAGCCACATCTAACAAACACAGAAAAAGAAACACAGGATATGTCCGAAGTAAGATCTCAGATTTTGATGTTCCCCTTCCAGATATCAAAATTCTAGATTATAATCCCAGCTATGTAGAAAAAAAGATAGCCAACCAAATTCCAACAATCAAGTCAACCTCTGAACCCCATGTAAAGTAAACACCAAGAGAGAGACTCAATCTATCCATAGTAGCAACCATAAAAAAGAAGCAATTTGCCCCAAGGCCATTGCTAAAAACAAGGAACCAACATGCATAAGACCCAACTGATCAGAGATAGAAAGTTCCATATAGGATAACACAACACCTTGCCAAGAAAGCACAGAACTAAAACATAGAATGACGGGATCAGTGATCAACCACCATTCCATAGTCCAAAATAGCAACAAGGTTCCATTCATGGTAATATATGGAGTATTTGAATCATAAAATGAAAAATATATCTAGAAAAATATATCATCAGTGCAACAGAACTCATGGGCAGTTCACCTTCCAAGTCATTTAAAGCCAAATGCAAGTTAACAAGACCCAAAAATTCTTCCAGGTCATTGCCATTATCGTCAAAATCAAACAAAAACGGTCGTTTGATAATCCAGTAAACATAAATCGTACCTGATAAAGTTACCACAGATAAACGTTACATGAAGAACCCCAACAAATAAAACAGTAACGAATAGTCAAATACTAAATATTTCCCCAACTTCCCAAAACAAGTTAAATCTGATGAAATTACCTCGAAGAACGATCAAAACATACGAATTAGAACAATCATATATGCAACATACCTACTAACCGTGAGTCGAAGCAAAGGTAATTCTCCGGTACCATAAACCCAGAAAGAGGAATGAAACTTCCAGCTTTTGATAAAAGACTTGGCAGCATTATTGATGACTCAACCCATGCATACAAAAATAAACAATTTGTTTCCATATAACATATATAATTGTAACTAATAAGATACGTAACTGAATATGATCAAAGCTAAAAAAATTGTTTAAGTATGTAAGACGTACTAAGTTAACTGGTTTCTAGCAATTGA
Source organism: Arctium lappa (assembly GCA_023525745.1). NCBI lineage: Eukaryota > Viridiplantae > Streptophyta > Magnoliopsida > Asterales > Asteraceae > Arctium > Arctium lappa. Next base: position 11,252,610 of record CM042054.1, on the reverse strand, counting down.
ACGAAAATTTATGTTCTTCGAATCAATTAAAGAAAGAAATAGAAGAGAAAAGGTAGTAACAAAAATAAAACCAAGAGTTGAGAAACCAGATAAAAGAAGTGAGAAACAACCCGCCCTCTAATCCAACCAATGCAAGTGACGGTCTAATCATAATAGTTATACAATGATAGTGTGCCTGGTTCCAAGAATCAAGAAACTCTCTTCAAACCCATTGAACTTATCGATAAAATTCACAAAAATGATGTATGTGTTACCTGTTCTTATAATGTTATCATCGTTATTCGTTGAAACTCCAGGGATCATTTCTTGATCATCTCTGTCCCCACCCCCAAAATCTTTTGAGGTTTTTAAGACCCACGCTCGACTAAACTGAAATGAGACACACATAGATTGTGGAAATACCACCGTGAGTGCAATCAAGTAATCAATTATCGAAAATTACGAAAAACGATTGAACGGTCATTATCAAATACAAATGTAATTTAGTAGTAAATAAACAATTATCACATGCAAACAAAAATGGAGAGGCACACATAAAAACTATTGCAGCAAAGCATTGTTAGAAGAAGAGAGGATCCAACCTGAATAGTGAGAGTGAAATCAAGCAAATACGATACAGAGATATGGAGAAAACCGACCTACAACAGTAAAAGGAAGATAGGAAGTAATCGCTCCCTAGGTTAAATCCAAACCTAGATAGATCGATAGCCTGCAAACCAGAAAAAATGCCAGACTCCAAGCAAATCACACTGCATAAACCCTAGAACAATTAGATTTTTTGTTTATGCTTGTCCATGTTAGTGCCTCTTCACTCAATTGCTTTGCAGCTGACCTTGCATCCTTCACAATCTTGAAGCAATCTACAGCTTCCTGATTTGATAAAACCTGCCATTGCCAACAACACAAATATTGAAGGGGTTGTTTGGTTGTTGTTTTTTTATATGTTTTGTATGGATTAGGATTGATGATTTGATTAGAGCATTATTCCATGATCAAAAGTCAAAAAAGGAAGAAAAAACCAAACTGTGTAATGTTCTTTTCTTTGTGATTTCTAAGAATGAAGATGATGAAGGAGTTTGATTTAACAAAAAATAGATAACAAATAACAAATAACTTATGGTATTAATGATTGAATTAAAGCATAGAAATGCAATCAGTAGTAGAAATTGGAAAGGGGTTGGGGTTTGTTTTACCTTTAGCAAGTTGATGGAGTACCCTAAGGTGTTTGATTCTGCAAAGAAGGGAAGAGATTGATCAAAAGTCAAAAAATAACCCGATTGCTGGGAGTTTAAGTGATACTTACCTAAATTCCTTTGGAGTTTCTTCGAGATTTCCTTGAAATCGAATTGATTGTGAGTAAATCCATGTAACTTCAATTACAACTTAACATGTGAAAAGCACCAAAACACTCCACTCCATAATAAGTCCTGCAAACAAAATAAAAACAAAAACACATATATCAAAGATCTTTCGGAATTAACATACAAAAGTTATATGGATTTACAAACAGGAAATTCAAGGATTTTGGTGGATTATTACCTTTTTGGCCTCAAACGCATCGAAATGCCAACGGAAGTGTTGAATGAAACAGCAGAGAGAATAATAGAACCAAATTAACAAAGTAAAAGTAATCCAGAGCTTCTTTAACGGATCCCCAATCACAGCCAATGAAGTTGCCAACATAAAATAATCTCTTCTTCCCTTTTTCTCGCCTAAAACCACTGGAGTTCTCTCTATCTCAAAACCATTTTTTCAACTACACAAACAGTAAAAAAACAGATCAATTAACAATAAAGTTCAAAAATTTAGAAAACCCACAAAATCGAAACCTCTCTTAATTTCTCTTTGAAAATGATTCGGAATCAGAGAGAAAAACGTTCAGTTTGAAATAATTTCATGAAATTCGGAGTCACTTACAACGATGGAGTAACATAAAACACGATTACAACTTAACCTGACTTATCAATCGGAACAAAAATTGGGTTCAAACACAACAAATTCTGGTTCTGATTGATCGTTTTACAAATGTTTGAAGCTAGAAACAGAGATTGGGATAACCAGAAGAAACCCAAATTCGATGGAATCTGATTCGTGTCTTCGTCGAGAGGAGCGATAAGATACATATTTGAGAGCATGAATCATCAATGTCTTGGAGGTGCCTGAAGGATCGTGGGTGGGGGAAGGGGAGGTTTGCAGTTTTTGGAGCGATTGTAGGAACGTGGTTGTGAAGCCCTGCAAAAATGTCAGAATGGAAACCGAAGAAGAAGTCGTGAAATGAAAACCTAAATTGATGATTACCCGGTAGATTGAATAACCCAAATCAAAACCTAGGGTTTTCAATCGAAAATTATTTGGGGAACGGTGTCATACTCTTCTCATACGGGAAATAGAAGATTGAAGAATCTAGTTGAGGGGAGAAATGAGGAAGGACAAAGCTAGCAGAGGGAGTGATCGAGAGGAGAACGTGGGAGGAAGTCAGGAGCGTATATTTTGGCTTTCCAAAAACTGATTTCCAAAAACCTACTTTTCAATAACCGTTATAGAACTTTAATATAATAGTATAGATAAGTGTTAAATATAATTATTAATATGATCGATAGTTTAAGATATTTTATCCGGTATAGAGATGTTTACATCAGATACAAATTTAAAGTTAAAATATTAATGTCAAAATATTGATATTATTGATTAGAGGATAATTCGGAGATTCAGAAAATATCTTTGTTGAAAAGAGAGAAGTATATATATTTGATTAATAATTATGAAGATGAAAGCATAATTTAATACAACCCATGTAAATCTTACAATCCATGCAATCCACATCTTAACCGTTGGATTTATGATAAACGGTTATTTTGTTTTTATTTTTTTATTTTTTTAATTGAAAATATTGGACCCACATGTGTTGTAACCGTCAATCATTAATATAACGGTTAAGAAGTGAGTTGCATAGGTTGTAAATTAAACTATATATATATATATATATGTGTGTGTAATAATAATAATATTTTATTATTAATTCTATTTAAAAGGTTTTGTCGTTTTACTCAAAATAGCTAGTCGTATATATTTTTATGAAATACGACTAATATGTTTTTATGACCTGCCATTTATGACGATCACGATGAAACTTTCATATTTGAAAAAGGACAAAGTTTTATTTACAGGACTAGTTTAATATTAAATATATCGTTTTTATTAATTTTAGAGTCCAAATGGATTTATAAGTTATATAATGCATATATTTTTGGACTCGGTGATTCACATAGAGCGTAATGACTCTTTCAGATTCGAAAAAGAATAAAGTTTTTATTTTAGGGTCATTTGAACAAAACGATAGAAATGTGTCATTTATGGATAATAGAGATATCGGATTTATACCAAATTTCATATTTAAATACGTTGAAAAATCTAGATATCATAAATGTCAAAAAGGTCAAAATATGATTATGTAAAATTTATACAACTCAGAAAAAGGTATAGCAATAGCATGCCTATGGGTAGGTACTATCGCATAGGTCTCAAATATATGTTCAAATTGAGATTTGGGGTTACGAATACAAAGTTATATTCGATAAAGATAATAATGTATATATAATAAATAAAACTAGAAGTGTACTCACGCAATGCCGCTAGATACATCACGATTTTAATGTTTCATTTTATTTTTTATTTTTTGTCGATTTACATTACGATTTTGGTTGGTTGTGAGAGAGTGATAATGATTTTTTTTGTATAAATTTATTTAATTTAGACTTAATAATATAATGTAATTTATTTTGGTTTAATAATATAATTTTTTTATAAAATATTTTGTTAGATTTTTTTAATTATTTTTTATAATTTTATATTTAAAATTTGATTTTTATTATATATTTAATTATGCTGAGAGTTATTTTAGGGGAGTTAAATTGGGAAATGATTTTAGGAGAGTTAAAATGGTTAGAGATAATGATTGAAAATTAATAAATAGCATTAAATGTAATACATACAACTTTAATTGTTGTTTTTTAAGTAATTAGCATTAAATAGCGGTACATTAAGTTTTAAGATTTGTTTTTAACAGTTTTTTATTCATCTTTATAATATAGTATAGATAATTATATTTTAATATGTATATATGTTAAGTAAACTTGCGAAGGACGGAAAGAGTTTTAGTCTTTTAGAGAATTTATATGATTTCAATTCCATCGTCTGATCTGATTCAAATCTCATAGTTCTGATTTAGTATAAATATGCATATATACTTCACTTCATAAAACATACATATAAACACCAATAGTAAACTAGAGAGTTACATCCACTTTAGTGTGGTACATCAAACATTATGGTTAAACAACTAAGGTGAGTACGTTATGAGATTTACTGGGATACATATTTGCTATATAAATGTTTTTATGCATGATAAATATTTGAAATGTTATTTTGGCATGTTTGCCTTGTACGAGATAAGGTTATGCTTATAATGCATTTTATGATAAATACATGTATTTTAGATATGACATATGAAATATTTTGTGCATGTCAAAGTATGGCCATGTGAAATACCCGACGAGGTATAAGAAATGAGGGTGTCTTGCAAAAAGGACGTTAGGGGGAAGATCCTTCACAAAACCCCAGGGATCTAGGATCATATTGAGAATGTTTGTCATACTTACACATATGAGATCTCGCACTAAAAGAAGACGATGTTTTTACTAAAATTTTATGCATCAATGTTATTATGCATGATTATGAGAAGTGCATGAAATTATCGTTCATGCACTAAAATGATATGTTATGAAAGATGATTTCTTCATGAAACCATAATTGTTCACAAAAGCTTAAAGCTTATGTATTCCATATATGTATATCAGGTAAGATCAGGATAAAACATGAAGGAATTGCCGACGAGTTATAGTTCGTAAAATAGCCATTATAAATATTAGGCTATTGAGTTGTTGTTAGAACGCTTCCGCGGACGTAAAGGTTATGATGTAAAAAAAACGGGGCGCCATATTGTGACATCAACCCTAACCGGATCTTTAGTCTTTCATCAAGTTGCCAATATGACAACACCTAACTCATTAGTTTCATACAACTCATAATACATGCTAATATCAAGTATTCCCTCTAATACTCATCATTTGAGCTATCATACCCAAAGGGGATTTTTAGGTCAAACTTCACATTTTCAGATCAACAGGTAAGAAAGGGTGAATATAGCTACTAGCACCTTATTAAACATGTATATAAGTAGAAGAATCCATAAGGCACTCACCTTGGTGATTTCTTAAAAATAAACCAAACCCTATAGATGGTGGATATAGAGTTGAAGACTTGAGAAGTTGGTACAAGCTAAGTCTACCACAAGATCACCCTAGACAAGCATTAAATCCCCATAAATGCTTGTAAAATTTCAACAAATGAAGAGAGTGGAGTTAGGGTAAGAGTTCTTACCAAGGTCGCTTGAAAGAAACCCTCTATCAGTACAAAATCGTTCTCAAGAAGTTCAAATATGAAAAATGGGAGAAGGGGGAAGAAATTCCCGTATTTGGGCTGCATACGCCTTCCCGCGGCTTTGGCCGCGGTTTCGATCCCGCGGTGTAACCCGCGCGTGCTCTTGTAGTCGAACACAAATAAAGAGTCTCGCGGCTTAGAACCCGCGGCATAACCCGCGTAAGTCTTTGTTTTCCACTCCAAGAACATAGCTGAAATTTAAAGCCAAAGCATGGTTCTCCTCTCCAACATGCATAAGGATTTAATGAGATTAAGATCCTCAAAACTTAATAAACAGACTTGCAAAATATCTATGAAATACCGAAAGTACGGTGTTACAATCCTCCCCACCTTGGAATGGATTTCGTCCCCGAAATCCGACTACTCAAACAAATTGGGGTATCGACGCTTCATGTCATTTTCCGCCTCCTAGGTCACATTGGTACCGCGATGGTGTTTCCTTTGAACTTTCACCATTGATACTTCTTTGTGTCGGGGCTTCTTGATCACTCTTTCCAAAATGGCTTCGGGTTCTTCAATACAACGGTGTCGTCCACTTGAATCTCGGACAATGGTATGACACTCTCCTCCTCCGCTAAGCACCTCCGTAAATAGCACACATGAAACGTATGGTGGATTCCGTCCATCTCCAGTGGTAAGTCTAACTTGTAGGCTTGAAGTCCAATACACTCCAGTATAGTAAATGGCCCAAGGACACGGGGACTTAACTTCCCTCGCTTCCCAAACCTAATCAACCCCTTCCAAGGGGACACCTTCAACATTACACGGTCCCCCACTTGAAACTCCACGGGTCGTCTCTGTAACACCTGTAATTCTCGGTAAGTAAAAGTCACCCCGTGCGCTTTCTTGGGTTTCTAAACTGTGATTTTGAGTTGGGAACTCATCCATATTAGTCCCCATGAGAATCGAGGTCGATCCGTACAAGAGAAGTGAGTTTTGGGGCTCGGTACGTTTCAGGCGAGAGTGCCCCGCGATAGTGACAGAGTCACTATCGCCAGGGCACAATCGCAGAGAGTAATACCCTCGCGGTACATCTTTGGCGAGAGTGACTCGCGATAGTGACACTGTCACAATCGCGTGTCACAATCGCGGTCGGGGGGCTGGTGTTGGGTTACGGGATCTCAAGCACAGCGGAAAAATAAAACCGTAACCCTCCAAGGACCCATACGAACCGGAATAAATCGGGTGTTTCGAAATTATACCTCACAGTTAACGAGAATTTGAATCACAACATCAAAGCAAGCTTGATACCTCCACGGTATCCATGCAAACAATCCGAATCCTTTGTCTTCTCGTGATGCTATTCACGGTTTCAAAACTTAGAAAGGAAATGGAGCATATAGTTGTAGGTGATTTTTAGAGAGATTTGCAAAAACAACTCTTGTATAAAATGTCATACATTTATATGGATATGAAAGACATGACATGAAAGCACCACCATCCCTACATCTTACTTGAGTGTAGAAGTATCCATGCTTGAGTGTAAGACTTTCCATACACCATCACTCCCTTACAAAGGCCATCCCTAGTCAACTTTATTTATGTCAAACACAAATAATATCTGGTTTTATTTAATCAGATTAAATCAATACAAATCAGATATAATAATTAAACGTTTTAATTATTTAAACTCCTTATTCGAATATGTCCAAAGCGTGTGACCCAATGGGTTCTCGACATGTTGGTAATAATTATAAATCTCGTATTTATATTTATAAACAATGAGCGGTATCTAGCAATACATCATCGTCACCCAAATGACGAGAATTGGTGATACAACAAATTATCGGTTTGTAGTCAATTTTAGTTTACACATTTAATTCATTTGTCCTTGATGTCTAGATTGAACACGAGACATTGAATGTGTCATTCTCGTTATGTCCAATCTCTAGTTTCTTGATTCCCTAATATACTAATAAAACAAATCATGATATCTCATATCAATTATCTGAGCATGCATGCATTTTCTTAGTATATATATTTATCAAGGGGCCTAGAGACATCTCTCCCGTCATAAAGGATGGACAAATCCTATCTCGATATATGCTAGTTCTACCATGTGATTTATAACATACCCAACAATAATTATGTCATCCAGTTACAGAATGATTAGAACAAATGTCAAAATATATTACTCACACATAGCAAACTCCATATTTCTCAAGTCAAAGAATTACATGTACATTGACCACATGAGAAACACTTATGACACTCACATGACATCCAATGAAGTGTTCTCATAGCGAAGAAGCAGAAGGCTAATGGAGTTGGACCTTCTGGTATGTTTACCATTGATTTATTCACTTATGACTCTGATTCCTGGGTGTTGGATACTGGGTGCGGTACTCACATTTGTACTACTTTTCAGGGACTAAGAAGTGAAGAGAAAATGAAACCAGGCCAGATGGAGCTTCGAATGGGGAATGGAGCTAAGGTAGTTGCTATTGCTCAGGGGACTTATGACATGAAGCTGCCAAATGGTCTTATTTTAGCACTTAGCAAGTGTTTATATGTACCTAGCATTACTAGGAATATCGTTTTTTTCTCGTTTGCAACAAACTGGATTTATGTTTACTTTCAGTAATGATTCAATTTAAGCTTATCTTAATAATGTTTTGTATTTTGTGGCCAAACCATACAATGGTATTTATGAAATTGATATGCAAAATAGTTGTAATTATGAATCAATGTATAATGTAAACAATAAACGAATTAAGCGAGGCTTAAATCAGACCTATTTGTGGCATTGTCGTCTTGGACACATAAACAAGAAACGCATAGCCAAACTCCAGGCGGACGGAGTGTTGGAATCATGTGATGATTCATATGATGTATGCGAATCTTTCTTAATGGGCAAGATGACAAAAGCGCCTTTTAAAGGCAAACCCGAAAGGGCAACAAAACTATTAGGGATTATACATACTGATGTGTGTGGACTCTTTAGTTCAACCACAAGAAATGGCCATCGCTACTTCATTACTTTTACTTATGTTTACCTAATGAAAAACAAATCTGAAAGTTTTGAGTTTTTTAAAGAGTTTCAGAATAAAGTAGAGAATCAACTTGGCAAAAAGATAAAGACACTTCGATCGGACCGGGGTCGGGAATATCTAAGCCAAGAGTTTATTGACCATCTAAGAGATAACAAAATAGTATCCCAATTAACTCCTCCCAGAACACCGCAACATAACGATGTGTCCGAAAGAAGGAATAGAACCTTGTTGGACATGGTTCGCTCTATGATGAGTCGTACCAATCTGCCTAAAAGTTTATGGGGTTATGCCCTAGAAACAGCTGCCCGAATACTAAATAGTGCGCCAACCAAAAAGACCGATAAAACCCCTTTCGAACTATGGATTGGGAAGATCCCAAAACTGTCATATATGAGAATATGAGGTTGTGAAGCTTATGTTAAGCGGGAAGTTTCTGGGAAGCTTGATTCAAGGTCTGAAAAATGCATTTTTGTAGGATATCCAAAAGAGACAGTTGGATATTACTTCTACAACCCCAGCAAGAACAAAGTTTTTGTTGCGCGCCGCGGTGAGTTTCTAGAAAATGATTTTCTATCGAGAACCACAACGAGGGATACAGTAGATCTTGAAGAAATTCAAGAACCACAAGATGAAACAATGGTTGATACTAACAATCAAGATGATGTTGAGCCTCAACAAGTTGTTGAAGGTAATGACGAGATACAAACAATCCGAAGATCGAATAGGAGTCGTCAAGAGCCTAAGAGATATGGTTATCTCATTGGCAATGACGATACAATTCATGATGAACCCGTAGCCTATCAGGAAGCCGTATCAGGTTTAGAATCTGATAAATGGCAAGATGCCATGAAGGCTGAAATACAATCCATGTCAGATAACCAAGTTTGGAACTTGGTAGATGCACCTACCGGCTGCAAAGTTGTAGGGTGCAAGTGGGTATTTAAAAAGAAAACTGACATGGATGGGATTGTACATACCTATAAGGCTAGGTTGGTAGCTAAATGTTTCACTCAGACTCATGGAGTAGATTATGATGAAACTTTTTCTCCAGTAGCCATGATTAAATCCATCAGGATACTTCTTGCCATGACTGCATTTCATGATTATGAAATATGGCAAATGGATGTTAAAACCGCGTTCCTTAACGGAACTTTAAGCGAGGACGTGTACATGGTACAACCAGAAAGTTTTAAACATCCAAATTTTCCTGAAAAGGTATGTAAGTTGCAAAAGTCCATTTATGGACTGAAGCAAGCATCTCGTAGTTGGAATCTTCGTTTTGATGAAAAGATTAAAGAATTTAGTTTTTTAAAGAACGAAGATGAACCTTGTGTATACAAGAAAGTCAGTGGGAGCATAGTAGTATTCATAATCCTATATGTCGATGATATATTGATCATCGTAAATGACATCCCTACCCTTAAAGGTGTAAAAGTCTGGTTAGGGAGGTGTTTCGCGATGAAGGATCTAGGAGAAGCAGCTTATATCCTTGGTATAAAGATTTATCGTGATAGATCGAAACGCTTAATTGGATTAAGCCAAAGTACATATATTGACAAGATCTTAAGACGCTTCAAGATGGAGGGTTCTAAGAGAGGAAACTTGCCAATGGTACATTATGTTTCTAGAAAAAAGTCTTAGGGTATGTCAAAAATTACGGATTTGATCCCTTAAGGTTTATTATGTTTCTAGAAAAAAGTGTAATAAAAAACTCAAACACAGGACCTCACATACGGATAGTAAGGAACTAACCAAGAGATCAATGATGATATTTGAAAAATATCCATAACTTTGTTTCTTATAGTCAAATGGTGTCAAAACTTACATAAAAGTTATAAGTCCGCTTCTGGATGTATATGGAGGGTGGATTCAACAGAGAATGAATAGTGGCAACCAACCAAATAAATGTTGATTGGTGGGGGATGATAATAAACTTGCGATGGTTGAAGATCAATAAATAGTGGTAAAAACCTTTATTCATAGGAGGTCAACAAATGATGGAACGAACAAATGTAAAGTTAATTTGGATTTGTAGGTCATGAGTTAGGGGATGTCGTTGGAGAAGAAGGGAAAAACATTGCCGGAAAAGAGAGGGGGAGGGGGTGTTTTAATTCTATGTGTTTTTTTCTAAATGCTTTATATTTATACATTTTTTTTTAAATTGGGAATTACCAAAATACCTTCGACATATGAGGTTATTTAACGGGGTTTGAATTAACGACCATTAGGCCCAATAACCAAATCCATATCATAACCATTACCGTTAAAAAAAAGATTTTATAAATTTTAAACCGTAAGACTAATGACGTGTTCTCGAAACTTCTTTTACGAAAGAAAGGAAAAGAAAGTGAGGGAAATTGAAGGAAAGTAAAAAGAAAAACTTGTGTTTTTTAAACTTTTTTATAAGAGAAAAAAAAGGAAATGGAAGAAAATAATAATAAGTTTTCTCCCAAATGTAGGAGGAAAAAGAAAGAAATGAAGAGAAATAAATTAAACCCTTTAAAATGATTATTAAAATTACAAAAATACCCGATTTTTTTCATTTTAAAGAATATATTTGTAAATTGAAATCTTTCCCTTCCTTTTCCTCCCGTTTAAGAAAATAAAAAATTATTTTATTTTTTATTTTTTCTTCCCTTTCCACGACACAAAGAATTTTTTCCCTTTACTTTTTTTCCCTTCTATTTACTTTTTTTTCTTCTATCCAAATTCGAGAACACAATGCAAAGCAACATGTACGAAATTTATAATTTACTCTATAAGAGCATCTCCAACAAATTCTTTAAAATAGAGAAAACGAAAGTTTAGCTCTCAATTTAGCTCCAAAAAAAACTTCAAATTTAAAAAATTTTCTAAAACTTAATAGAAGATGAGAAAATTATTTTTTATTTCTTTCCACCAATAAATTCATCTATTATTATTTTATATAATATTTTTAAAATATATTAAAATAATAAAATTATATAATATTTTAATAATATAATTAATGCTTTAATTTCTAAAATAAAAATTCTGTAAAAACAAAATACAATTTTAGGCGTTTAAAGAAAATATAGAGAAAGATATCCCTTAAAATCTTTTTTTAAATCCTTAAAATCTTTAGAGTAAACTACAATTTAGTCCCTGTGGTTTACCCGAAAATACGAAAGTGGTCCCTGAACTTCAATAAATGCCGATTTCATCTCTACTGTTTTAATTTTGCTTTGAAAATGGTCTCTCGTTGTTAACTCCGTTAAAATCGTTCGTTAAGTGAGGGGTAATTTCGTCTTTTTACACGTTTCATGAATCTTCATCTTCAACCTCACGAACACCAAGAACATAATGACTGTTCATCTTCTACTTCAAGAACACCAACATTTTAAAATCCAAATCAAACTCAAAAACCAAAAACTTAAATCAAACCAATGTCAAAAAACCAAATCCTAAATCAAACACAAAATTTAGAAACCTAAATTACACCTACATTTAAAAATAAAAAACCTAAATTAAACCCATATGCAATACCCAAGATTAACCCACTTAAAAAAGGAAAGAGAGAGAGATCTGAGAAGAGAGATCGAGAGATTTTAGACACAGATCTAAGAGAAGAGAGAGAGAGAGACACATATCTGAGAGCAGAGAAAGACATCGAGAAATAGAGAGAGATCGAGAAATAGAACTGAGATATATAGAGAGAACGACAAGATGGAAGCAAGGGTTTTTCTCCCGTGAGTAGTTCGTCTCCGGCAAGTACGTCGTCTCCGAAGACTTCTTTTCCCCGTGGTATGCGTATTTCTCGATCTCTATCTCTCTATATATCTCTCTCTGTATCTCTCTCTCAATCTCATATCTGTATTTGAAATCTCTCTCTCGATCTATCTCTCTTCTCTTCTCAAATATGTATCTCGATCTCAGATTTGTATCTGAAATCTCTCTCTCTCTCGATCTCTCTCTCTTCTCTTCTCAGATCTGTATCTCGATCTCGATCTCAAATCTGTATATGAAATCTCTCTCTCTTTTCTCTTCTTAGATCTGTATCTCTCTCTATTCTCTCCCTCTTTCCTTTTTTTTTAAGTGGGTTTAATTTTGGGTATTAAATATGGATTTTTGGTTTTTGAGTTCATCATGTTCTCTCTATCTCGATCTTAGACACATGTTTTTGAGTTTGGTTTTAGTTTTTGGTTTTTGAGTTTGATTTGATTTTTAAAATGTTGGTGTTTTTGAGGTAGAAGATGAATATTCATCAAGTTTTTGGTGTTCATGAGGTTGAAGATGAAGATTCAAAAACGTGTAAAAAGACGAAATTACCCTTGACTTAACGGACGATTTTAACGGAGTTAACGATGAGGGACCATTTTCAAAGTAAAATCAAAACAGTAGGGATGAAATCGACACTTATTAAAGTTCAAGGACCACTTTCGTATTTTCTGGTAAACCACAGGGACCAAAATTGTAGTTTACTCAAATCTTTAAAACCATAACTTGGTCTACGGGTTCATAAAATTTCTTTATTTTTTCCCTTTCATCCTACACACTCGACTCTCTCTCTATCTCTCTCACACACACTTTCTCTCTAGTTTTCATTTTCTTCGGATCTCTCTTTCTCCCTCTAGCCATCCACACCGACCAAGAACTTAACGGCACATTCACCCCCATTTTCTCTCGAATCATCCACTTTTCTTCCAACACAAAAATCAAATCCATCCCTCAAAACACAAGAAAAATAAATAAACCCACATTGAATCTTTCTTTCTTTCATGAAACCATTTCTTCAAAGATCCGAACAACACCAACCAACATCCTTTAACCAATGCAAATCTTGAATCTTTTCTCTTTCTTGAACCCACCCACCTACATTTACCCTTCTTTCTCTCTCTAGAACTTCGAGGTCAAAAACATGGTTGTGAAGATGATTAAATGGAGGCCATGGCCGCCGCTTCTTTCAAAGAAATTTCAGGTGAAATTGGTGGTGAAAAAGATGGAATTAGGGAGTGGTGATCCTGTGCATGCGGACCCAGAGAAAGATAATAATCTAAGGGCTGTGGAGGTTCGATGGAAGGGACCCAAGATCGCTCTGAGTACATTTAGGAGAACAGTGAAGAGGAATTTCACAAGGGAGGAGATAGTTGTGGAACAAAACGGTGTCGTTCAGTGGGATGAAGAATTTAACACCATTTGTACCCTTTCTGGGTATAAAGAGAATGTGTTCTATCCTTGGGAGATTGGATTCACTGTCTTGAGTGTGAGTTCTTGATTCCACTTTCTCTAATCCAGTTTTTTGGTTTAATTGCTTTCTTTATTTTTATCAATTTCATTACTGAATCTCAATTTGATTATACTGATTTGGTCACAAGAATATTTACTGTTCTTTTTTTCTTACCCAAATTGGGATATTTTCATACCTTTTTTTTTTATGGGTATCTTGTTTCATTCTTGAATTCTTGATGTGGGTGCAATTAGGGTTTTGATTTGATGTTAGGGAAAATGCTATTTTATTCACAGTTGATTCTATTGCCTTCTGCTATTGTAATGTATATACAGTAAAAAAGAACCAAAGAAGGTTAATTTTTCAAAAAGAGTTTTGAAGTTTTCATGAAAATATTACAATTGAACTTTTTAAGAAGTTCTAAAAACAAATTAATGCTGGTAACTAATTTGCAAGAAACCAATATCAATTCCTCATAAAGATACTACTTTCAACAACAAACTTACAAAAGACAATTTCAAGAGTCTTTCTTTGGGGGAATACATGAGAGGAAAGGCAAAAAGGGGGTTTGCGAAATGTAGGTTTTATTGATTCGTTTCGAGTTTATATTTGTGTTTGTAGGGGATGTTGGAAGCTTAGTTTAGGTTGAGAATGATAGATGATAGATGTATCCTTTTTTGGTAGAGGATTTGCCATTATATAACATATTAGGCTAACTATATATCCTATATGTGGTCTCATTACATACTAATATATAAAATGGATAGAGGTACATAACGTATTGTTTGTGCTGTTTGCATCCACGAGATCGTGTTAAGCACATTGTATGTTGTCACGTTATTGGAAAATCATAAATTTGTGTATTAGTATGTAAAACCTTTTAAAACTGTTTTTTTGTTGTATCAAATTTGGCTTCTATGTTTGGGTTTCTCTTATAAGTAGTAAATTCTGATTCTTGAAGTTATTGATTATGCTTTTGCCGGGTTTTTTTTATCTTCTATCTTGATAATAAACGATGCTATTACTTTCTTATCCTGGTATGTTTTTACTAAGAGATTGGGATATATTTTGTTTTAATCCAGGGACTAAGCCCAGGGCCGAAGAATAAGGTTCCTGTAGTTGGAACAGCATCCTTGAACCTTGCTGATTATGCTTCTGCAGCCGAAGAAAAAGATTTTGAGCTCGATATACCTCTTACCGTCCCCTGTGGAGCAACCGATTCTCGCCCTTCGCTTCATGTATGTACCATTATAGCATTTCGATACTTTACTCTTTCACTATTTCCATGTTGGATTTCTGATGCTAGATGCAATAGATCTATAAATGTAGTCATTTGACCTATTAAATCATCATACTTTGCTTTTCGTTGTAAACAAGCCAAACATTGTACTTTGTAAGAGTTAGCAATCTTGGTTTTGAAGGAAAATGTCAAATATGAATCGTTTTTCGCATTTCTAAAATTTGTTCAAAATCATTCATTCTTGGAAGTCATAGATTATTTTGTCCAAGATTGTTTGTTCTTGCAAATTGTGATGTTTTTGTATTTTTAAGAGAACGATTGTTAGTTTGCAAAACAAAAAAGCCAAATGTGATGGTTCAAGAATCTACACGGAAACCGGTGAACCAAAACTGATATTATCAATATTTTGTAATAATTAGTGATGGGCAAAGAGGTGAGTTTAGATTAAAACCTTGCCAAAAAAGAAAATGTTGCATTTATTTCGGGATGGAGCGAGTAGAATAGACAGAAACCGCTCTCTTCCCTATTATCGGTAGATGTAAATCCATTGAACCTCCCACTTTTGGATTTGCATTCAAGATCTTGAATTCTTGAGGCCTGTGGTGCAGATATCACTTGGATTAGTAGAACTGAGAGCTGCTCAAGAATCAGCAGAGTCAATGCAGAATCAAAGTCAAACAACCGAAAATTCATCCGGAGAAAAGGACGAGCTTTCTGCACTCAAAGCTGGATTAAGAAAAGTCAAGATCTTTAAGGATTATGTGTCAATCCGGCGTGCCAAAAAAACTTTGCAAGAAGATGATAACGAAATCAGCGAAAGCAGGAGCGAAGAGGGTGATTATAACTACCCTTTCGATTCGGATTCGCTTTCTGAACCCGAAGAAAGAGAAGTACACGAGAGTAAAGAGGAGGACACTACTTTTAGGAAGTCGTTTTGCTATGGCACATTGGCGAATGCAAATTATACCGGAGGGTCTCTTTACGAGAACAGCGTTTACTATAGTTACCGTAAATCTGATGTGGGTTGTTCTCAGAAAGAGGATCCGGATGCTTCTGTTTTGGAAGGGTATCTCGTTCAGAATTCAAAACGCAGCATCTTACCATGGAAGAAGAGGAAACTGAACTTCAAATCACCAAAAGTCAAAGGGGAGCCATTGTTAAAGAAAGCTTATGGTGAAGAAGGCGGAGATGACATTGACTTTGACCGACGACAACTCAGCTCCGATGAATCTCTTGTTGGGGTAAAATCTTTTCACTTTCTTGTTTGTTTGCTTTCGAATTTGCAATAAAAAAAGTTTGCTTCTTTGCATAAATGTATTGTTCACTGTAACAACCTGTCCCACATGGATAGAAAATTAGATTCGTTAGCTCCTTATAAGCTTAAAGTTGTGGGCTATTAATAACTTCCACTATGATTTTAAGTTAATTTGGAGGTCATTGGGCCATCTTGCTTTCACTCATGAAAATTGCATCAAATTCTAGTTTTGAGAAGCTTTTTAAGTTACATTTACCTTTTTGTCCAATTGAGATTGTAACACAACTAAGGGTATTTTCGTCAATTGACAAACGACTGACATTGCTACACCATGGCAGTGGCACAAGGCATACGAAGAATCTTCTGCGAACCAATCATCAATATCCGAGTTTGGGGACGACAGTTTTGCTGTTGGAAACTGGGAACAGAGGGATATAATCAGCCGTGACGGGTACATGAAACTTCAAACGCAAGTGTTCTTTGCTTCCATCGATCAACGCAGCGAGCGAGCTGCCGGAGAGAGTGCCTGTACCGCCCTGGTGGCGGTGGTTGCTGACTGGTTCCAAAATAACCACGAACTGATGCCAATTAAGGCCCAACTCGATTCTCTCATCAGGGAAGGTTCGTTAGAATGGAGGAACCTATGCGACAACGAAGCTTACAGATCACAGTTTCCCGACAAGCACTTTGATCTCGAAACCATCATCCAAGCCAATGTCCGCCCTATCTCCGTAGTTCAGGAGAAATCCTTTATCGGGTTCTTTCATCCAGATCAAGTTGAAGAGGGCAAATTTGACTTTTTGCACGGAGCAATGTCGTTTGATGGCATGTGGGATGAGATTAGCCGTGAGTCGGATGGTCTTAACCACGGTGAACCCCTGGTCTACATCGTGAGCTGGAACGACCACTTTTTTGTCTTGAAAGTGGAACCAGAAGCTTTTTACATAATCGACACTTTAGGAGAGAGGCTCTTTGAGGGATGCAATCAAGCTTACATCTTGAAATTTGATCGAAACACGACAATCTACAAGATACCCGTCTCGAATTCAGTCGAACAGAGGCCTGCAGCCGATCGGTTCAGCGTTTCGGAGGATCTTGGTGATGAACCAGCGAAAAATGAGAGTGAATTTGAGGTTATTTGCAATGGAAAAGAGTGTTGTAAGGAGTACATCAAGACTTTCTTGGCTGCAATTCCTATTAGGGAACTTGAAGCAGATATCAAGAAAGGTTTAATCTCTTCGATACCGGTTCATCAAAGACTACAGATCGAGTTTCACTACACTCGGTTACAACCGCGAGCCATGGACGAGCTGGTCCAGGTCAGCAGCCCCGTCAGCGCCATGTCATCGCCAGCGGTTGAAGGTGCACACACTGAGATTGCCACATAGTAGAATGTTGCAACTTTTAAGGGCTAAACTAACTTTGTTTTACCTTAACCATGGTTAAAGATTGTTCTTTTAGGTTGTTGATTGGGTTTTTCTCAAAAAAGAAAAAAAAACCCAGAATTTTTTAGGGTTCTTACTAGGAGATTTGGTGTCATAGTCTTTGACTTTTTATGTTTGACTCCCCCAACCCCACCACTGTTTTTTCTTGTTTCTTGAAAAGGGGATGGTTTTGTTAAAGCTAACTTTGCGATCTCTTTTGGTGCAAATGAAGATATCCATTTGACTGTTTCTCTTCCTCTGCTGTCAATGTACAAGTTGTAATGCATGATGTATCTTTTTTCTGTTTCTTTGTCATTTCCAAGATATTCTTTGAAGCTTTTTGAGTTCAAGAAATGTGAGTGGCTTTGATTCCAATTCCCAAGTGGCCTTTTCTGGGAATTTTTCTGATTGGCCTTTTAAGGTTTTACCATGTGATGTGACCCACTTTTTTATGGTAAAAAAGATTTTAAATTCAAGGGAATGGTGTTTGAATGAGCTGTATATTATGTACTAAAAGTTGTCTATTGCTTTGGATATGACAATTCTAACTAACAGCATCTCCTTACTAGAACCTCCTTTTTATATTTTTTGGTGTCATCTAATTTTAAACTCATTAATTTAAAAATTTATATAAAAGTTTATAATGGTAGTTCTTATAAGAATCTCATGTCAATATCAATAATTATTATATATTTTTAAATTAATATCAAATATTTAATTTAACTACCAATAAAAATGAGGAAATTGTCATTTCACGCAAACTTCATTGTAAGAACCAAGGTTCTTAAATAGGAACTCAAAAGGGGTTAGATTCTTATAACCACAATGGTAATTCTTATAAGACACTTTACTTTTTACTTACAAGGATCTTGCATTGGAGATGCTCTAAGGGTAAATGATGCTTTTCACCTGTGTTCTTTATGGGTGTTTGAGTCTTGGAGAGGTTATATATATAAATTTTCTTTAAAATTTATATATATACACAAAACATTAATAATGAAACTTTAAAATTCTTTTCAAATTTTATTAATCTTTAAAATTTTCTTTCTAGATTATATAAGAATAAGAATAAAAAAAATAATGAAACTTTATTGCATTTCATATTAGTCTTGGAGATGGGTATCTTTAACCGGTTAAGAAGGACATGTTATAATCAAATCTAGTAAAAAAATTTGTAGCTTAGTCTGGATTGGGATCGGTTACGTTTTTAGAGGATCAGACAAGAACCGGTTAAGATTTGTCCTAAGACTGATCAAGTATCTGAAATATCCACCATATTCGCCGTTATTCAATTTATAACCCAATGAATAGAAGAGAAATGAGCTTTTATAACCGTTTGGTGGAAACATTAACTTTGGGTTATACGCCAATTTGCATTTAACTTTATAATTTACAAAGTGGTCACTTGGTATATACAAACAAACATATGATCAAATGTTTTTGATTACATTTGAATAATGTTGAAATAATCAAATATGAAGGTTTGGAGATGGACATTGGAAAGTGTGCTAAAAGATGATAGACAAAACTTCCTTTTCTCGAGGATCACATGAACTATAATCGTGAAAAAGAAGTAAGTTTAAGTGATCTTGAATTTAATACAAGTTGTTAGTTACCAAATAAACTTATTTGAGAAATTTGTTTTTGAAACAAGTTGAGAAGGAACTTTTTATTTAAAAATTCATATATTATGTGAAAAATAAAAGTGATACGTTGACGAAGAGGGTATTGTTGCTTTTGATGGTCGATTGTTAGTGTCCGTGTAACAACCCATGTTAACCGTATCAGATATTGTTCGTTTTGTCCACACACCTGGACTGTATCAAGTCCCTTATAAGGCAACATTCATTCCCCTCCCCAACCAATGTGGGATCTTACAATCCACCCCCCTTGGGAGTCCAACGTCCTCGCTGGCACACATAGCCCAAAGCAACAAACTGACCCAATAACTTAAAATCTAACTTAAAACCATGGTGGAAGTTATTGGGAGCCCATAAATTGAGGCTTATAAGAAGCTTACATATCCCAAATTCTATTCATGTGGGATGAGTTGTTACAAACTCCTCCACTTAACCCCCAACGTCCTTGTCAGACATGCCAAGAATCTTCCTCCTTGTGTGGAGGACTCATTATACCCGATGAGGTTTGGCCCACCATCCTGATGGTACAAGGAGTGACACTTATTCCATTTGTAACATCTCAGACTAACCGTACCAGATATTGTACGCTTTGTCTATACGGACTCGCGGTTTTAAAACGCGTCTAATAGAGGAGGTATTAAATCCCTTATAAGGCAACTTTCGTTCACCTCCCTATCTAGATAATGACAATTTGTTTGAACTGCTTTACATCAAAGTGTGAATCGCTTACCTACACTCTTTACATTTATGTATGATTTGCATTTATGATTGTATAAGGTGTTAATTTGCTATTACATTTCAACGATCAAAAAATTAACAAAATTCGAAAAAGTTTTGAATTTTTTCCTATAATCCCACCGCTACTTTCGCCATCCCTTGAAATCATCCTCCCTCCACCATTTTTCTTGGTTACTCAACAATGGTTCAATTTAATGACAACGGGTCGTGTTGGTCTTGTCGTCATGACCACTAAGATCCAAAGCACAAACGACCGGCTTGAATTAAATAACAATCTTGATTTTGGGAAATGGCTTAACGTTTGACCGTTAAATAATTAGGTTTTAATTTCATATTTCAAGATACTGTCTTATTTGTTCTTGTTTTTACGATGAATCTACAAATTTCACCATTGGTCCACAACGTTTGACTTTTGTAGACGTTAATTGATGATTTTAAATTTGCTTCTAACTTATTCATATATTTAATTACAAAGATTAAAAACAACGAAAACATTCTATATTCTAGCATTATTTACCAGTTTCCCCTTTCATCATCAAAATTTGATTATAACTTATTATCTAATAATATATATTTAATTTATTAAAATAACTTTACTACTAAGTAAAGGAGAAAATTGGTAATTTCATAAATGTAAAAAAAATTCACTAAGCTCGATTTATTATAATTTTTATGTTTTTTTTTTTCTGTAATCTTAATTGTTATAGGATTTCTTGATGCTGATTTTGGGTTCATAATTTTAGACTTTTGGTATCAATAAAGAACAATTGTGACCATCATTTTGATTGATTTTTCTAAATTTTGGTATCAATAAATATTTTGGTATAATGACGATAAGGGGTTGTTTGTTTACCTCTTAATGGTTCCATTAAGAGACAATCTATGAATCATTAAGAGGTAAATCTTGTTTGGCAAAAACAAGGTCTGCCTCTTAATGGTTCCAAAACAATCTGAATGATTTTGTATCTTGACTCTGCCTTAACCATTCAGAGCCCTGATTTCATTATGAACAATTAGCAAACAATCATATTTCATTTCGCACTATATCATAAGAGCATCTGAATCACTAAACCATTCAGCAACTGCCAAACAATCCCTAATTAAATTTGCTTTTATATTGTTTTTAAATTGATATCAACAACCCAAATGGTACCATTCAACACTATCAATTGGTGGTACTCTGCCATAAAACACCACAAGTAGCAAAACCCTCCTCGTAGAAGGTAGACATAGCCAAAGGGTTTTGCATAAAATGAGAAATCAAGGGGTGGTTTACCAAATTTTTACCTGGTAAACGCTTATCACCTTTCATTTACCTTATCTTGTAACATCCTTGGGCATGAAAATAGATTGTTGGTAAACATTTTAAACCCATAAACGCTTACCGGATAAAATAAATGATATTGATAAACGTTGAATAAACGACCCTTGAATTTGAGAATAAATAGATGACACTAGTTAGTTAGGAGAAGAAGATAGAAGGTAAAAATGATGATATAAAGTTACTGGAGTACCATTTACCTAAACATCACGTGCAAACACTTAAGAAGGAATACTTATATCGACTTTAAAATTCATTTGTTTAATTGACGGACGGACACATTCCAAAACTATTCCTTTTCTAAAAAGCAACATAAATTGAAAATAATTTCTAACTACCATTCACCCTTTTTGCCTCACATGGAGAAAGACTAGGCTTTCATCCACTAAATAAATATGATTACCGTATTTTTTAATTATATTTACTTTGACTTATAGTTACTGGAAAATTGCATAAAAGATAGAAACCCACTTTTATTTGATTTCTATTTTCAACCATCGTTATAAAATCTAAAACAAATTTGACATATATTCAAGGGTCGTCCTAATTACCTAAACTTATCTGCAAGAACTTGGCCACAAAATATGAAGTCATGAATTATGGCTTAGTAAAGATCAATTAATATAGCAAAGACCAAAAATCTTATCTAGTAAAGTGTTTATCAGGTAATTTTCCTCACCGGATGAACATGGGTAAGAGCAATGATAAAGATGGAGAGTCTTACCCGATAAATGAGGATGACGACTCTTACCCAGGTAAATTGTTGCATATGATACCTTTTTAATGTACCACAATCTTACATGATAAAATAAATTATAGTGTTGACTCCTACCGGTAAACGCTTACCGACATACAAGAAACTTAAGGATAATTGAGGAACATGATATAAATCTTACCCGGTAAACGGCGAAAAAAAACTCCTACCAGGTAAACGCTTACAGGGTAAAAGACATTTACCAACAATTCATTTTGTAGCCAATAATCTCACCCGATAAGGCAAGTAAAAGTGACAAACGCTTGCTCGAAAAACATTTGGTATACGGCCCGGCCCCTATGGCATGCTTCTTCAGAGCCAGATTTAAATTTAGCATGGTACCAAAAAACACGATGCTCAAGTTTGGGTCATGAACTCAATCATCAATTTTCTAAAAGAACAGTTGCAACATGTCAATGATGGTTTTAAATTCCACGAAAAAAAAATCAGATAACTTCTTCATAAACAATGCATTTTAATTTTGTTTGCAAGATTTAAAATTGATCTGTATTGCCGATGTGAAACAACCAACGACTTCGAGTTTTCAAGCACAACAAAATATAGGAACACAAGTTGTGCTTTCGCATGAAAACATATTATACCACAATCATTAGCAAATATTTACAAATTGGCTTTAAAACTTACATAGTTACATACATCTACCTTCCATCTACTTTTCTTAAAGGGTTTGGAACACTTGCCCAATCAACTCATCAGTACATTTTGGGCGAGTTTTTTTTGGTAACCATGGGTGTCCGGGTTAAGTTTGTGTGCAACTTTAATCCAATTAGGCAAAGATAACAGCCAGAAGCTCCCCAGTGAGCATGAGAAGACCCAAATTGGTGACCTATGAGAGAGTCCCAAGACCTATTTATTTGCCAGTTGAGCTGGCCCTAGACACGTATTTTGGTGTCAATATTACGGGTTCTAACACCATAGATTTCCTAACCAACATCTACAAGAGAAATGCCCTACCTCGAGGACAGATTCCAGGAATCAGAAGCAAATAGGGCATTTCACGAGTCCGTTTTCATTGCACTCGACACAACTAACTGGAAATGGGGCATCACCATCAGCTACTTCCTCCAACACAACTTTCCGACTACCGTTGCATGAAAAGCAGAGCATAAACCGCATCCCGCCACACCCTTTGCAGGGTCCACTGGTGGGACTTCTCGGTATCCCATTTACAAGATTTTTTAGCTTCCCTTGCTCATGGAGCCCGACCACCTCGTCAACCCCTCCAATATGTCTTCCTTTGATAAACAGCCTTGGAGGGATCACCCTGCCGCCCAATGTCCACCACAACTCCTCCCTGAATTCCATGTGCATGGAAACATCTCTCTCGTCATACAAAACCCGGAAACTCTCTAACAGAAACCTAATGGTGTTGCAATCTTCGAAAGTCTTACGTATACCTCTCAAGCTTGTTGTATAGAGGATGACTGAATCAGTTCCCCCTGGCGGACACTTTTCCTCGAATTCTAATAACGATGAATGGTTGCCAGTTTTTCCCGAAACCAATACATTCTTCTCCAGATCTTCCAAGCTTATGGGGGCTCTACAATTCTCTTCATCCTTGATGTCACTTATGACGGTTGGTGTTTGGAAGTATTGACTGAAGGTATTTGCCTGAAAAACTAGACCTTGTTTCACAGTGGTTATGGCTGAAACGGATTTCGGCTTCCCTAAGAATCTCCCTCTCATTCCTTTCATCTCTTCACAACGTTTCTTATCTGCTTGAGGTGGGTTTATAACTGGCAAAGATGGGTCCCTATCATGGCACAGGGTCAGTGCCGAAGTCCAACTATTTTAAAATATCTAAAATGCCATTAAATACTTTTAATACGAAACTTAGGTGAAGAAAGAGATGTTGTAATTCTGATGGGACCAAAGGAATAGCAGAAATGGTGAGAGGTAGAGGTCTAGCCTAGTGGTTGTCTTTGGTAAGGTTACAATCTTTGGTTGGACACACCAATCCTGTTATAGTACGCTTAGCTATAATCAACCAATAGTGATAGGACATGTCAAATTGACATGGGCATAAGGGTAATTTCCAAGATAAGAGTGTGTGGCCAGTGAAATGACCAAAATAACCTTGTAGATCAGTGAAATCTAGACCAAACATTTGGCAATGATGGAGATGGTGAACCAGATTAGGCTTAAAACAATGGGAGACAAGGTGTGGCACCACTCATAATTCAGTCACAAGGGGGGCTTCTTGCAAAAGAATAAAAGCAGCTTCTTTCACCCTTTTTCATCAACTAGACTTTTGTGGATATAAAGTAAAAGCAATAGTGGAGGGGTTAAGGACTTCTTTGTACAAAGCATGATACCTGTTTCTGAACCTTTCAGCTTCTCATAACTACCCCACTGGACCATGATGCCCATTTCTTGATTAGCATACTCATGGACCAGACCTGTACACAAGCTCAGTCAAGATATTATTGAGCACATGTGATTGTCTGTATATAAATAAATGAACACAAAGACGCACGCAATACACGGGCGTATAACAGTACCTAGATTTGTGTATAATGAGTTCTACAATCTGAAATTCTCACTAAAACACATGCATCATTATGGATTTAAGGTTTAAGAAAAGAACTTCTCACTCACATGTGATGTGCATGATGCACCATTATGAAGCAAAGAAAGTCAAAGGTAACTTCATCCCTGACGCCCATAAATCAAGAGTCATGACATGCTAGCAAAGTAATGGCCCTAGTCACTAGTTGCGTGATTCAGCATATAGCCAACACAGAAGTTCTAAGATGTTTGCAATTGGCTGCAAGTGTAGAGTCCCACATTGGCTAGACTTTGACCATTACTCCTCCATGTATGTTAGAATCTCTCCTCTCATCAAGGGATCTTTTGGAGAGTAATCTACCGGGGTTCCACATATTCTCACATGTACATAGCCAAAGTCTACACCCTAGGGACTTGACACTCTGAGAAAATCCGTACTCGTCTAGCGGGGGCTAGACACACTAGGACAATCTGTCCCCTCTAGACTCTGTTGGAGGGGTGTGTGCTAAGAGTCCCATAGTGGCTAGACTGGGAACTATTCTCCTTAATATATGTTGGAACCTCCCTTCTCTCCTCAAGGGATCTTTTGAAAAGTAACCTAATGGGGTTCCACATATTCTCATAGCAAGTATCGTTACTTGGTTGCTACGTTACAGCTTATGTGGTTGTCTGGTGGGGCAGCCTTGAATTCAGGGTTTTCAAGGTTGGAACTCAGATGTGCCCAAGTTGACTTATAAGGAGACCCCAAGAGGTAAGGTGACATCAAAAATGGTTTCTAGGGGTGTAGGTGAAAAAAATACACAACAATGTGCAGATATGCAAGGTGTGCTTAATCATTTTTGATATAGGGCCTGCAGAGTCTTCACCACTTCAAAACCTTCAAGAACAGTAGTGTCACTGTCACCTAGAGCCCTTTTTGTTCAGACCTAATAACCACGGTGATAAGAAGATAGAATAACATGGGAAAGCATCAATTTTTTAATGTACAAACATATGACTTAGTAACCATTAACATCAGTTATTACAGTCAAACCATTAAAGGTAGTACAGAACCAAATGCGAGATGGTATATGTTACACAGAACTGTAAACAGAAGGGCACATGAGATAATCTAGTATAGCTATTATTGATGGATTGGTCGACAAAACAGATTTCAAGCACTTAACTGGCAGCCACTGCCTCCTCGGAGTTATACCAGCCAATGCTGAAATCAAATGTGATGCATGTCAACTCATTTTTGTCACCATCTTTCATCTTCATTGTGAGTGTATATGAACCCTGAATTTGACAAACAATGCTCGTCAGTTCCATGGAAAAGCGAAAACAAAATGGATGTGTTTAGCAATCTTTGTGTTGATATCAGTGGCTTTATTGTATTCAAAAGGTCATTTGACCAAAGAGAACCCGGGGTTTGTTTATCTATGTTTTCTTTCTTCCTATAACTACCCTTGATACTTCTTTTGAAACAGATGATATAACTGAGTAACTGACACTGGCTCCTATGATGTCTGATAAAAAAATAAATGTAAATAAGGGGTTGTTTGGCAGTTGCTGAATGTTTTAGTGCGGAATGATTAAGTGGTCTGAATGATTTAAGAGGTTTTTATGATATAGTGTAAAATGAAATATGGTTGTTTTCTAATTGTTCATAATGAAACCAGGGCTCTTAATGGTTAAGAGAGGGTCAGGATACAAAATCATTAAGAGGATTTTGGAACCATTAAGAGGCAACCCTTTTTTTTGCCAAACAAGATTTACTTCTTAGCGATTCAGAGATTGCCTCTTAATGGAACCGTTAAGAGTAAACAAACAGCCCCTAAGAAGATCAGCATGCATATCTATGCTTTGTTTCTCACGAACACACACATGCATGCAGGTACACATACGTACTCGTTGGTGGAAGATTGTTACGCATGGCACTCATCTATTGATTTTATTCATTCTATAAAGCCTGGGACAAGGTTTAAAGTCATCCTAACCATCACCCACATATAAAGCTATAAGTCTGCACTCATACAACAATGATCCAGGAACTAAGGTATCGTTTACTAAACGCTTATCAGGTAAGCACTTACCAATATCACTTACCTTACTGATTCTCCGATTCTGCATGACAAGGACCAAGAATCTAACCTGGTAAGAGGAATAACAATGACCGAGAGTTTTACCCGGTAAGTGAGGGAAAAGACTCTTACCCGGTAAGCGCTTACTGGATTTAAGACGCTTACACACCAATCTATTTTGATGGCCGAGAATGTTTGCATGATAAGGTAAGGTAATTGCTCTTGAAGGTAAGCACTCACCCGGTAAGCATTTGATAAACGGCCCCTAAGAAACTATGATATCAGCATGACGGTATCTGGTAGGACTTGTACTAAATACCACTGACTAGGAGATTTTGGTCATTATCAAGTTTGTTTTAATGAAATCATATTTCATAAATGCAAATACAACATATGAAGTTGCCCAAAAAAGGTGTCTTTTAATGTCATTAACCCAGACTAAGGAATAACTTGCAGCATATTGCAATCAAGACCCACTACTGAATAAAAGCCATTGTCTTCTTGCCAACTTGGTGGGTCGAGTCCAAGAATCAAAAATCAGGCCCGAAGAGAAACATGCCATAAACAATCCAATGCAATCTGATCCCGAGGCATTTTCAAACCTCTAAAGATCCCTGAGCTAACCAGGACAAATCCCTGGCCTAACGGGTTGACATGGTTGGCAGTTTTGGTATGCACCATCATCACCGCCTTCCTTCACCATTGCCACTTCACAGGCCTACAGCTCCCTCTATTTCCCAAAATCGAATGTAACACAGAATAACATCATATTTGTGATTCAATTTTAGTTCCAATTTCAGCAGAAAAGACAATCACCCAAACCGGAATTTATCATTTTTTTGGGGGGTGGGTGGGTGGGTGGGGTGGGGGTTGCAAATCACTGGCGGTGAGCCACCTTACAACTTCATCAAATGCAATTATGTACGATGCAGAAATAGTTATGGTATACTTCAATTGAGGGTACCAAACTACCAATTACAATATTTAGCAAGTATCCTGTTAGTTCAGGTTAACCCCGTTAAGAAAACACAATTTGGGCCAACCATAGTGTTCGATTGTTCATAACACACACTTGATGATTACAATAATTCTAAATACTATTCACTTGCTGATTAACGAGTCATCTCTTTAGGCATTACATTCTCATAAAGAAACAAATGCCACCATCAAACAAAATTAATAACGAAAACAATATGGTTTAACATGAACTTGTTTGAACAAGTGTTGTAGACAAAACCATGGATATAGATATAAACAACATTTTTGGAAAATAACAGGTGGAAAAGACACTTACAGGCGGAGTTACTGAAGGCAAGGATTGGGAGTGAGAGATCGCAAAGTCACCAACAGAAACAGGGCATTCTGTCTTCGTGCAGAGGTCACTGGTCTCGCTATAGACACCAAGAAAGTAGTATGAAACATCAATCTGAAGGTTCCCTCCAACGATGGGTGAATCTGCACGCCAAGAACATTCACCATAAATCTGATGGAGCAGCACAAAAGCGGAACATGTTACAAGCTAAATTGATTTTAGATGCACTTTCAAATGATACAAGACATATCAGGGAATATGTCAGTGTCGCCCTTGCATATTCAACAAAGACCAACTAGAGTGCAAACAATTACTAGTCTCCACTGCAGATGCTCTGTAGTACACGTGGGTTGTAACTTAAGGAACATGTTCACAAAACAAGCCCATAAAAACAGGCTAGAAGTAAATTATAAGTGTGGCATCATAACAAGAGCATACCTTTTACTTTCTCACAACACCACTGTTGCATCGAATCTTATAAGAAGATATAATAACCACAAAGCAGAAGACAAGCAGTGATAGGCAAGAAAAGCTATCCTATTGCTAACCAAGACCTAAAGCTTGGTTTTGCATTACCCTTCAAACTCGGAAGTAAGATAGAGAAAGCAGAATTTTCCATTTACCTGTAGAGGCAGTAATAGTGAAGGTGGTCTCTGTGCCTCTTGTTATCGGGTAAGGAGTAATCTCAACTCCACTGACCTTGACTGCATAATCTTTATTCTTTTCTGTACATGCATAGATAACAGAACATAAGATCCTCAGTCAATGCGCAAGCTACTGGAACAGTAGGCATACTCACAAGAAAGAGCCCAACAATTTGAGCCCAACTAAACTAAGAAATCAAGCACAAGAAAATTGCGATTTAGCACCGCTATTGCAATTGAAAAGTGTGGTCAAAATGCAGCAAACAGCGCCGCCATTAGCGGCACAATGTGTTCACACCGCTATTTGCACTGCTATTCTCCCGAGGGACCGCAAACCACTATAGCGGTGCGATTAACAGCACAGGCAAGTGTCAATTCCTATTTCTTGAGGGTCCTCCCAGAATTGAACCAGTGGAGACAGAATGGGGTGTGTTCTCAGAGGATTGAAGCACGTGATACTAACCACAGTTTCGGGGGTTAAAAAAGAAACCATACCTCACACAAAGCGGGTTATAAACCATGGAACTTTGTGTCTGGTACTAAGATCGATTTTATAATAAAATATGTTGAAAATGAGGAAAGTACGTGCTGTTTTTGTTATTTCTTTTTCTATTTGGAATAGGAACATATTTCCATATTCTCTCCTTGGAATTGAACCCACACAAGTAAGTCCTAACAAGTCAACTCTTACCATTGGAGCTAAACCCCAAGATAAAGTAACCGAAAATACCAACATGGAAAAGGTAATAAGCTTGCACTTTTTCTTTCTAGAAGTCAACTGATAAAGCTACTAACGAGACCCACATTCATCTACACAGTCATGCAAGGTTTGGGGGAAAGCATCCCCTTCCAATGGAAAGTGTCTACTAAAACCATGATCTCATTGAATCCTCATCCCACAATTCCACCAAACAAGTAAGCACAACTCAGCCTCCCAGATAAAGTAACCAACAATACCAAAAAAAAAAAAACTGTTTCAAGGAGTTCACTAACTATATTATGACATCCATCTGATATATATATATATATATATATATATATATATATGTGTGTGTGTGTGTGTGTGTGTGTGTGTTTCTGTTCGTATGTAGTTTGTGCAATCTTTTGCATGTTTTAATGCCCAAAAAGCAGCTCCTTCAGCATAGGGCTAGTTTCCTAAAGTATTGTACTTTCAGCATTCAACATGCTTTAGGAGCATAATGAAGACTTGGGTTTGTTTCCTCAGTTGATTAAGTAAGATAGTTGAACCTTATACTACATTATTATGCAATTTTAATGACATGAAGCCCACCAAGCAGAGAAATGAATATTATGCCATTAATATTACAACATATGGAAAATAAAATATAAGAATCTAGCTTAACTCATTGCCTTTTACATATACACAAATGCAAATGTAGGATCCGGTCACGAGAAAATAACTACAATTATTGACGTCTAAATGGTTACCAGTATTTATGTTTTCCTTCAGTTAAGACCATCCCTTCATCAAAATTCTAACATAATGAACTGCAGTTCACCAGTTTGACGCACATAATGAATAACCTTTAACAGTTCAGCAAGTGAATTCCATATTCAGGCTTCTGTAAAACTTTGAAAACCCTATTTCTTAGCAAGGTAGCGCATGACATCTACTATTAATGGCTTTGCTTCATTGATTTCCAATTGCTGCAAACAAATCACTCCCTAAATTCAACAAGGGATACATGTTCACTTACGAGAAGCCAATTTCAGAAATCCTAAATCTAAACATTTACTAGATAACTCGACTTCTAGAAAAACAACAAAATATTAGGGTAATTACCAGCACTTTGTTAATTTCTTTTCTACATACTCGTATGTGCTAACATCATATCAATTCAAGTGCAAGTCCGGACCAAGATGCTGCATCCTAAAGACGGCGCTAACATGCTTCGAATTGACATGAGCCTTCCTAACTGCACTAAACTGAACGACGCGCACAACCATAAGCAACAAAATTTATATCAAATTTCAATTTGAAAACTACCAGAGTATAACATCAAGACCAAAAGAAATAGTATCGGAACGAGGGAGCACTCCCACGATCAACCCCCCAAAGGTCAAGTTAATGCTAAAACAGTAAACCCCATAGGAAAAACTAAAAGGCACAAAAAAATAACCTCGTTGTGTACATCAATCGATCATGTATTCAAAATCAAAAACTAAATCTGCAAACCCTAACTTGAGATTCTTGGATCATACCAAACTCAAAAATGAAACTACACAGACTTACTGCAGTATTTGACATCTATGGCATCAGCAAAAGGTGCGATGAGATAAGCCGAACAAAGTAGGACGATGAATAGCTTGCTTCGAATTCCTGCCATTGGATTCTTCAATCTGAGTGTGTGTGTGTGTGAATAGCAGAGGCGAAACCTTCGAGGGAGACTATTTATACCAGCGGTTGGTCGGTTCCCCAAAATTGTAAAAGCATTCCATTGCATTGCTAAAATAGAAAAAAATAGAAAAAAATTGGTTTTTGTTCTCTAAACCCCTCCAACAGCTTTACTATCTTATTTGCTAGTATAATAAAGAAAAGTTGAAAATTTTACAAATTTAGAGAATTCTCTAAACTTGATGATAGGAGAAAGAAATGATTATTTTATTCAATCTCACCAATGAAATTCAATTTTTATTATTTTATATTAAGATAAATGTAATACTTTTTAGAGATTTTCATTTTTGGTTCTCTATTTTAGAGAAATTATAGCAATGCTGTTGGAGATGCTCTAACGCTATGTTCTCTAATCTGAAGAGAAAATAAAAGAAATGGATGGAAATGAAAGGGAGAGAAAAGAAAGGAAAATAATTTTTTCATTTGTGTTCTCGAAATAGAAGGAAAGGAAATAGTTTTCATGTTCTTGAACAAGAAAGAAAGGAAAGATGTCAATTTTACAAATATACCCTTATAAAAATATATTCTTATAATGAAAGATTGGGTAGTTTTGTAATTTTAATAATTTCAGTAATTTTTTTTAAATGGTTTTAATTTTTTTTCTTTTCTTTCCTTCCCTTTCCTCCCACATTTGAGAGGAAAAGTTTGGGAGGAAAGTTGTCAATTCTTTCCTTCCGTTTCCTTTCCTTTCTTTTCTAAAAATTTTTCGAGAAAACGAGTTTTTTTTCTCACTTTCCTCTCCTTTCCCTCCCTTTCTTTTCCTTTCCTTTCCTTCGTTAAATGAGTTTCGAGAACACAGCGTAAAGGATTATGTTTATCAAGACACGGGAGAAAAGTTAAACGGGTTGAGAGCATGATTCGTTTAATTAATAAAGGGGTCAGAAAATCCTAATCTGAGACGATCCGTTAAACCCATTTAACATTTAAAAATTAAAAATAAAAAATTCATAAAAAAATAAAAATTCAAATAAAAGTGTTAAAAATCCAAATTTTATAATTTAAACCAAATCTAAAATATTAAAAATTTAAAGCATTAAAAAGAAAACTTATAATATATATATATATATATATAGTCCACTTATTTTATAAACTCATTTTATCCTATGAACTTGTAAACCAAGGTTATTTAGATCTTTTTTTTCTAAATTCATAATTTTAAAAATAATTCATATTTTTAGGAAACAACCAACTTCCTTCATTTTCTCAATAATCTACATCTCTCTCTCTCATGATCCACCGGCACCATCCCACTCCGGTAAACTTTCCTCAATTCCGACGAGTTTCATAACCTAGTTTTTTATAAGTTTTTTTTTTCGAAATTTTCAAGTTTTTTTTTTCACGTTTCATAATCTCATTATTCATATGAGAAAAATATATGAAACTTAAAAATATGATTATTAATATAGAAGAAAAATAAATGAAACTTCGAAAATATATGATTATTTCGAAAATTTCTGATTATTCAAATGGGATAAAATATATGAAACTTTAAAATCCAACAAACATATTATGAAACTGTTTATGAAATTTAAAAATTTCGAAAAAAACAGTTTATGAAATTTAAAAAACTTGAAAATTTCAAAAAAATGGTTTATGAAACTTAAAAAACTTGAAATTTTTGAAAAAACAGTTTACGAAATTTAAAATTTTCGAAAAGACAGTTTATGAAATTTAAAGAACTTGGAAATTTCCATAAAATGGTTTATGAAACTTTTAGAACTTAAAATTTTCAAAAAAAAAACGGTTTATGAAACTTGCCGGAATTGGGGGAGGTTGTCGGAGTGGGAGGAGATCGCCGCTAGTGGAAAGAGGTAGCCGCCGATGGGAGGAGGTCGTCGCCATTGGGAGGAGGTAGTCGGAATGAGAGGAGGATGCCGGAATTGGATAGAGATGATGGATCGTGAGAGGAAGTCGTCGGAATTCGAGGGTACGAGGTCGCCGAAATTTTATGAGAGAGAGATGAGGGAGTGAGGGAGATATGGAAATAATTGAGATAATTAAGGAGAAGATAACCCAAAGTTATATAAATTTAAATTAATTATTAAATTTAAAATTTAAATTATTTAAATCTATCCCCAAACTAACATTTTCGTATTTTTTAAATAAATTTAAACCCGTAAATTTCTCAACCGTTGATCAAGATAATGGATGATCTAGATTGATTTACATAGTTTATAAAATAAAATGGATTTACAAAAGAAGCTCATTCTCTCTCTCTCTCTATATATATATATATAGAGAGAGAGAGAGAGAGAGAGAAAAGGAGGGTTCAAGGGAAAACCTAAAAAAAAGGGAAAACTGAAGAACACTTTTGTAGCCCTTCATTTGGACAGTATGCACTTGTGTATACAGGTAAATTATGTTGATTTTTTGGTTTTTACATACAAGTGCATTATGCACTTGTACATATGCACGCATGCATGTTACAAATTACTTGTATGCACAAGTACATACCGTCTAGATGAAGAGTTATCAGGGTCAGGTTCAGAGGAGACCCTATATATATATATATATATATATATATATATATATAAACGAGTTATTTGAGTCATTTTCGAGTTGAAATTTTTGACCCTGACCTTATCGTTTAATTTTCATGTCGTGTCGTGTCAACCCGTTTACTTAAATGGTTGAAATGTATTACTCAAACCTGTTTATTTTATGTCGAATTTGTGTTAAGTTAGCGTGTCGTGTCAGTTTTTGTTGGGTCTATGTAACTATGTTTATTAGTAATCTTCTCTTTGGTACCCAATAATTTGAGTTAGTTGGCATTTATGGCACATAACCTTCTTTTAATTACAAAACAGTTTATATTGTTTTGGAGAGTTTAGCTTGACCACTCTTTTAACCAACCTAATAACATTTCAATAGATGGTCAATAATGAGATTGTAGGAATGTTTGCTTTAAAATCTTCTTCAAAATGGATAAATCATGAAAGAAAGAAAATTTCTCTAAATTTAGAAAAGTTATCCAAAAATGATTATTTTGGAAAGATAAATGATTTTTTTAACTAGAATCCTTAAAATAAAATGTTTAGAAGAAAAAAAATAATATTTTATGACATGTATTAAATATTTTAATGATATAACCATATATATATATATATATATATATATATATATATATATATATATTTTTGAGATCTTGACTTTTAATTATCATTTTATTTTATTAATAATTGTTTTGGTTTAATATCAAAGTTTTGTTTTTCTTCTCTTTTTGGGATGAGAAAAAATATATTCCTTTTATAAAAATTATAAGATAAAACATATTGGTTGTACTTGTGTAGAGATGAAACCCCATAACATTGTAAAATAAAACAAATAAAAACATGTTGTCATAATCATTTAGGCCTCGAAAAGAGTTGGCTTTGAAAAGAATGCAATTTTAAACAAGATGGTTGTAATCCATGTGGTGTTTGGTTGGAATGGATTTTTAATTTTTAGATTTCATTTGATGGAATTTTGAATTAATTCCTTAATACCAAAATGTGTATTTGAGTCTTTGACTTTTCAAAACCCACTCATTTCTAATTTTCATGGGATATCGTTGAATAGAAAAATTGAGCTTCAGGTAGAAGCACAACCAACAATCAAAGATATTTTTCATTTTAGTAAAGAGTTTCACCTCTTATCAAGATAAAAGGCTCTTAGATGGCGTTTGGAATGTTGAACTCTGAAGAAATATGATGGAATTGGAATGTTGAATTCCATTGACCAAATTCCATTTATTTGTTTGATTCATTCTTTTTCACGGAAAGAATCTCTAAATTCCATCAAATTCCACAAATGAGGGAATTTAACATTTCTTAGCAACTACAAGGTATTTTGATAGAATAGAATTCTTATTTTTCATAATACCACATATGCCCTCAATCCAATATAACCTAATCACCATCGACCACTGCCGATCTGAACCACCGCCGATTTGAACCTGAACCACCACCGACCACCGACGTTCTAAACCATCACCGATCTGAACCACCGTCGACCACCGTCGTTCTAAACCATCGCCGACCACCACTAACCATCGTCGACCACCGACCACGACCGTTTTGAACCACCGTCGACCACCACTAACCACCGACGACCACCACCGACCACTGCCGATCTGAACCACCACCAACCATCGTCGACTACAACTGATCTAAACCACCGTCGATCAGAACCACCGCCGACCACCGCCATTCTAAACCACCGACAAACCGTCGATCATCGACCACCGCCGTTCTGAACCACCGCCGACCATCGATCACCGTCGATCTGAACCACCGCCGACCACCGATCACCACCGATCTGAACCACCTATTCATAAGGGATAGGACTGGCCTTATAGAAGGTTGGGGCTTGCTCGAAATCTGTCAAATACGAGCCCTTCTTTCTCTATTCAATCCACGTCCTACCTCAATACACCTGTGTCACAACGACTTATTTTTTGAGTGAGGGAAGCCAGAGCATTGGTCAAGAGAGAGAAAGAAGAAGAACTATAGATCGAGAAAGTCACATTAGCTACACCAGACCAGACACACTTTCTTTTTTTTACTATTTTTTGACTGACCGGATCGGTCACTCCTCAACCAACTAAGACATTTCTGAGCAGTTCCCCTCACCCCCTATCACTTAAAGGTAGAGCTAACCGCCAATCATCGCCAATTTAAACCACCTCCGATCTGAACCACCGCTGTAACACCCGTGATTTTCGGTAAGTAAATGTCAACCAGACATTTATGTGACTTGTAAACGGTGGGGCTTCGTTGGGAAATGTATTGTTTAAAGTCCCTTGGAGTTTCGGGAGTATTGGCAGTGAAAAGGTCGGGTTTTGGGGCTCCGGAAAGGTCCCGCGACAATGCCCGGTGACTATGACAGTGTCATAGTCGCATTGTCACAGTCGCAGAGGATGTACCGCGGCCTTGGGGCACCTGGCGACATTGCCCTGGGCAATGTCGCACACGGTGCCCAGGGTGCTGATAAGTGCGGATTTTGAGCCTCTCTCTCTCTCATTCCAACTTCCCCATTTCACCCTTTTCTCTCTAGAAACCGAACCCAAACCCTAAAATCGGTTTTGTACCCTCAAGTCACCAAATCTATGATATTCCAAGTGTTTCCTCACCACCCAAAAAAGATTGGAAGCTATTGTAACACCCCGAATTTTAGGCCTCATTGTAAATTTTTGGGTTAAGTTATGTTTAAGAATTGTCTCCTTTCTTGATTTTTGAATCTGGGCGAAATCGGGTCGAATCGTCGGGTTTCAGCATCTGGAGGGGGGAGTCGGCGACTATGACCGCGACAGTGACAATGTCACTATCGCATGGGCAATGTCGCGATGGGTTAGGAGGCTACGGTACATGTGATCGACCGTGACTGGCGACAATGCCATGGTCACAGTTGCGGTGTCATTGTCGCGAGAAGGGGTTGGTCACGGTACAAGCTGCGCGACTATGCCCGCGATTGTGCCAAGGTCAATGTCGCGAGGGCATTGTCGCGCACGAGTACTGACGACCAATTTCTCATTTAATGCCATTTTTAGGGAGTTTGAGTATCATTTTGAGATCTTCAATCTAGAGGCCGTTTACACATACTCAAGGTGCGATTTTCACACACTTTCCCCTCATCTCTCTTCATTTAATACTTGGTGGTTGAAATCATTAAGTTTGGGTGATTTCTAGGGTTCTAAGGTTGTATAAGAGTTCATCTCCAAGGGTTGCAAGGATCCAAGTTTTCTTCCATCCATCCACCCTTCAAATCTATAGGGTTTCCATACTCTAGGGTTTTTACACTACAATCCTATTGGTGAGTCTCCTAAACCCGAACGAATCATATTTATGTATTATGTGCTAAATGTTTATTACAAGAGATTTAAGTAAGTCTAAAACTAGGATTTCATGTAATTGCCATGTTTGGGAAACTTGTGATTTAAAAAGGCTCTCTAAATAAAGAGTATGATGGTATATACATGATATGATACATCTTTTATGACTATAGAATTGGGGTACATTGAGCATGAAAAATGTGTAGATTTATTCTTATCAGCAGTTGGATTAATGTCTATCAAATGGGGTCTTTACAACATTACTTTGTCGGTCAAATGAGTGCTAATCACTATAATGTTTTATTATGCTTATACATGGTATGTGTGCTTTGCATAGAAGGTGTTATCCATATGCACATGTGCATGAGTTAAAACTTCGGATGTTGCATCTAGTCCCTTGTGCACGAGGAATTGGACGAGTATTATATGATTATTGGGTCATTAGCGAGGAGGCAATAGGCGACGCAAGTTATCGGGTTGTAACTCGACTACTTTGGATAGGCACCCGTGTCCATAAGTCCTTGGAGCGTAACTCGACGGAGTAAGTGTTAGAGGCATAAACGGTCCGAGGATTGTGATGTCCGGCGTGACATGGGAACTAGGTCCGGGATACATGGTGAAATCCAATTTAACATCGCGGGTGACTCCGCTCATGTGTTCTTGTCACCCAATATGGAACGGGCGTGTACCGTTAAAGGGTGTATATCTATGGTGTTTCTTACAGGTTGGGCATGAGTGTCCCAAAGCGGAACAACGGTACTATTTGGTCTAATTGGGCGCATCGGTAACATTTACTTGTGTAATGGTATTGTTGGTTGTTATTGAATCTTTGGTTTTTCTTCTTGGACCCTACCTAACACTTGTAAATGTGTTCATGACTCACAGGTTCCGTTAGCGGTGCAACTAGAGCACCATGATCTGCCAAAGTCACTTATAGGAGCTCCGCGGTTTGGGAATCATTTTTGGGGTATTGAGAGAAGAGCGATTTTTGGAGGCATAGCAACACCCGTGTTTAATCTAGTTGATTGATATGTACTAGATTAATTAGGTTGTTGTGTAATATGGCCCATTTATACCGCTACACTTATTTGTACAAACTAACCCTCGTCTTGGGGTTTTAGTTGTCCGTAATCGCAGGTTTAAAACCTTTACTTTTTATCCGTCCTATTGCCGAAATTTTAAGTTTTATTTTACCTCAAATTGTAGGATGTTACAAGTTGGTATCAGAGCTCTAGTTTAAGTGAACTAGGTATGTAGACTCGATGCCTAGACTTAAGCTGAGACTATAAGTTATGAACTGTGAGCTTTGGGTAGAATTTCTAAGATGGGACGACCCTAGAGTCGACATAAACTACGTCGTTGAGAATTGTAAAAGTGGTAGCGAGAATTTTTATGTAGTGTATGTTCATAATTTCAATTAGCTACTGTTGTTATGAATATATGATTACGTGAACGTACTTGTATTATTATGATCATGATGATCAATGGACCGTACGAGTATGTTTCTTGTGTATTATAGTGTTGCTTATTTCCATTTCCTTACTTCTTGTGTGGCAGATCCAAAATGGTAAATACTCGGAGTCGCCCACTGAACGAGGGAGAGATGCCTGAGGATATTTCATCTAACCCGAACCCCGTGGTTCGAGCGACAAATGTGGTTCCTACCGGCATGCCGCCGATATTTACCGGACCAGAGGAAATCATACCTAGAGTGGATCTAGCATCCACAAATCCGGTCATTCAGGATGCAAACCCGCAAGCCGACATGGTGGCCAGTGTTATGCAAATGGTAACATCGGCCATGGAAAAACAACAAGAAGCATTCCTGAAAATGTTAGAAGATCGAGATGCCAGTCTTAGGAGTCCGGAAGTGGTGGCAGAGAACGCCGTAGCTGGTTCGGGTGGCACTGGGGGCGAGAACCGTACCGATGGAGTAATGGTTTTGGAGGCGTGTTAAACAGGGAAGGGATGTTCGTATAAATCCTTCATGGGTTGCAAGCCACCAGAGTTTGCCGGAGCCGACGATCCCGTGGCGTGTATGAGATGGTTGAGAGAAATGGAGCAAGCCTTCTGGGCTTGTGGCTGTGATGAGGGTCAGAAAGTGAATTTTGGTTCTCAAATGCTTCGGGGTGCGACCTTAATTTGGTGGGATGTCCACACCGCAACCTTAGGGGAAGCCATTTTGGCAAGGATGTCGTGGGCTACTTTCAAGGAAAAAGTTATGGAGGAATATTGCAATGAGCAGGAGATGGACTTGATCGAGGATGAGTTTCAAGCGTTATCAAAGGGGGATTTGACAGTGAAAGAATATACTCGTATTTTCATGGAAAAGCTAAACCTCGTGGGGCACGTAGCCCCAACTAAAAAGGAAAAGATGAAGGCCTACCTGAAGGGCCTACCCGCGGACATGGGTAACAGAGTTCGCAACTCTAAAGCTACAAACCTCCGAGAGATCATCGAGGAGGCCAAGATAATGGAAAAAGTCTACGCAAGGGACAAGGAAGAAAAGTCTAGGGCCGCGGAAAAGAGGAAAGTGGAGAGTTCACCCACCCCGTTCAAGAAACCGAAATACCCACCCAATCTTAGAAGCGTTGATAATCGTCGGGAGGCGAATTGGTGTTCCAAGTGTAAGCGCAAACATTTTGGTTCTTGTAGCTCACACTCCAACTCTATCACGTGTTACAAGTGTGGTAAGTCGGGTCACACTAGCCAAAGTTGTACCTTCCAAGGGTCAGTATGCTTCGAGTGCCGGGAACCATGCCACATGAGGAGGGATTTCCCCAAGCTAAGGGGTGGGGCGAAGGGAGGAAATACGACAACTCAACCAAAAAAGGAAACCGTTCCTAAGGCTCAAGGGAGGGATTTTCAAATGTCGAGGGAGGAAGCGAAGGAGACCGCCGACGTGGTGTCGGGTACGTTCTTACTCAACTCCCTTGCTGCTAAAGTACTATTCGATTCCGGTGCAAAATTTTCTTTCGTGTCTCTTGGTTTTTGCAAAGATTTAAATATGCCTACTAGTACTCTTAGTGATTCCTTAGTAGTAGAGATAACAAATGGGGAGCGAGTGATCTTGCGTAAGGTGTTGGAAGGGTGTCGTCTAGATATTAGTGGGGAACTTTTTGAAGTGGACCTACTTCTCATGGCGATTGGGAGCTTTGACGTGGTGATCGGAATGGACTGGTTGTCACAGCACAAAGCGAAGATCTTATGTTCAAGGAAGTTGATCAAATTACCGACTTCAAGCGGAGAATTTGTTTTCGTCTATGGGGAAAAGCACAAGGGTGAAGTGGCTATCATTTCATCCATCAAAGCACGTAAGTGTCTCATGAAGAGTTGTCTGTCCTTTCTTGCATATGTGTTAGATGCCAAATCGGAGAAGAGGAAGATGGAAGATGTACGGGTCGTTAGCGAGTATCCGGACGTGTTTCCGGACGATCTTCCGGGCTTGCCGCCCGACCGCCAGGTGGAGTTCCGAATCGATCTAGTCCCGGGAGCAGCGCCGATTGCCCGTGCACCATACCGACTTGCTCCGACCGAAATGCGAGAAATGATGTCGCAACTTCAAGAATTGTTAGAGAAGGGATTCGTGAGGCCGAGTTCCTCGCCTTGGGGAGCTCCGGTACTTTTTGTCAAGAAGGACGGG
The DNA here is from genome assembly GCA_023525745.1 of Arctium lappa. Lineage (NCBI taxonomy): Eukaryota > Viridiplantae > Streptophyta > Magnoliopsida > Asterales > Asteraceae > Arctium > Arctium lappa. Next base: position 11,212,145 of record CM042054.1, on the reverse strand, counting down.
TCGATGCGGATGTGCATCGACTATAGAGAGTTGAACAGGGTAACCATAAAGAACAAGTATCCATTACCCTGAATCGACGATTTCTTCGATCAACTGCAAGGAGCCGGATGTTTCTCAAAAATCGACCTTCGATCGGGTTATCATCAAGTTAGAGTTCGAGAAGAAGACGTTTCCAAGACCGCTTTTAGAACCCGTTATGGTCACTACGAGTTCTTGGTTATGCCCTTCGGGCTAACCAACGCGCCGACGGTATTCATGAATTTGATGAACCGAGTTTGCCGACCTTTCCTAGACAAGTCGGTCATAGTGTTCATCGATGACATTCTGGTGTACTCGAAGAATGATGAAGAGCATGAACGACATCTCCGAGAAGTGTTAGAGGTGTTAAGGAAAGAGAAGCTCTATGCCAAATTCTCCAAGTGTGAATTTTGGCTAAGGGAAGTTCAGTTTTTGGGTCATGTGGTGTCAAGTGAAGGAGTGAAGGTTGATCCGTCAAAGATAGAAGCTATGATGAATTGGGAGCCGCCAAAAAGTCCCATGGAGATTCGGAGCTTTTTGGGTCTAGCCGGTTACTATCGAAGATTAATCCAAGACTTTTCCAAAGTTGCCTCACCATTGACATCCCTAACAAGAAAGAATGTGAAATTCCTTTGGACCGAGAAGCAAGAACAAGCCTTTCGGATCCTCCAAAGAAAGTTGTGTGAAGCGCCGATATTATCCCTACCCGAGGGGACGGAGGATTTTATGGTCTACAGCGATGCATCCAAACTGGGTTTGGGGTGTGTCTTAATGCAAAGAGGCAAAGTCATAGCTTACGCATCAAGGCAATTGAAGGAACATGAAAAGAATTACCCAACTCACGACCTTGAGCTAGCGGCGGTGGTGTTCTCTTTGAAACTATGGCGACACTACCTATACAGTACGAAGTGCACCCTTTTCACTGACCACAAAATCCTGAAGTACGTCTTCGATCAGAAAGAGTTGAATATGCGGCAAAGGAGATGGCTTGAGCTACTCAAGGATTATGATTGTGAACTTCAATACCACCCCGGGAAAGAAAATGTGGTTGCGGACGCCTTGAGTCGGAAGGAGTATCATTGTGGGGTCCAAGCCACCTTTGCAAGGGTGGATGTGGTCTCAAGTTTGATTGATAAAATCAAAGCATCACAGTCGGAAGCACTTCTTGAAGTCAACCTCAAAAGTGAAATCATGGTGAAGCAACATCTCCATTTGACCGAGGATGGAAGGGGTTTGAAATTGTACCAAGGTCGAATTTGGGTGCCAAAGATCGGAGGATGTCGGGATCTACTATTGGAGGACGCGCACAAATCCAAATACTCGATTCATCCGGGGAACACTAAGATGTATTGGGATTTGAAGCTCAATTATTGGTGGCAGTGATGAAGTTAGATGTGGCTAGTTATGTGGAGCAATGCATAACTTGCCTCCAAGTGAAGGCGGAACATCAACGACCATACGGTATCCTCCAATCCTTGGAAATACCGGAGTGGAAATGGGAGCACATCACCGTGGATTTTGTAACCAAGCTACCGAAGACGTTGAGAAACCACGATACTATTTGGGTATTAGTGGATCGCTTGACTAAAAGTGCGCATTTCTTAGCCATGCGAGAATCGTTACCGATGGACAAGTTGGCTAAGTTATACATTGATGAAGTAGTCTCGAGGCACGGGGTGCCACTCTCTATTGTATCGGACCGGGATAGCCGCTTCACGTCTCACTTTTGGGATAGCTTTCAGAAGGAGTTGGGCACAAGAGTTAAATTGAGTACCGCCTATCACCCGCAGACAGACGGGCAGAGCGAGAGGACCATTCAGACTCTCGAAGACATGTTGAAGTCGTGCGTCATCGACTTTAGGGGTAGTTGGGATGCACATCTATCGCTAGTGGAATTTGCTTATAACAACAGTTATCACTCAAGTATTGGTATGGCGCCATTCGAGGCATTGTATGGGAGGAAGTGTAGGACGCCCGTGTGCTGGTTAGAAGCGGGTGAGAAACAGTTTGCCGGGCCGGAGATCGTTCAAGAGACGACCGACAAAGTGAAGGTCATCAGAGAGCGTTTGAAGGCGGCACAAGACCGACAGAAGAGTTACGCGGATAAGAGGAGGAGGCCAGTCGAATTCCAAGTGGGAGAGCGGGTAATGCTGAAAGTATCACCTTGGAAGGGATTGATAAGGTTCGGAAAGCGTGGGAAGCTTAGTCTCCGTTTCCTTGGACCTTTCACTATCTTGGAGCGTATTAGGCTTCAAGCCTATACGCTGGATCTTCCGCCGGAGATGGACGGGATCCACCCCACATTCCATGTGTGTTATTTGCGGAAATGTCTAGCCGAAGAAGAAAGTGTCATCCCTTTATCGGCGATTAGAGTGGATAACAATCGATGCATAGAGGAACCCGAGACCATCCTCGAGAGAAAGACGAAGAGGCTACGACACAAAGAAGTGGTCATGGTGAAGGTCCAGTGGAAGCACCACCACGGGACCAATGTGACGTGGGAAGCGGGAGAAGACATGAAGAGGCGATACCCTCATTTGTTTGGATAGTTAGGATTTCGAGGGCGAAATCCATTCTAAGGGGTGGAGGATTGTAACACCCCGAATTTTATGCCTCATTGTGAATTTGTGCGTTAAGTTATGTTTAAGAATTATCTCCTTTCTTGATTTTTGAATATTGGCGAAATCGGGTCGAATCGTCGGGTTTCGGCATCTAGAGGGGGGAGTCGGCGACTATGCCCGCGACAGTGACAATGTCACTATCGCATGGGCAATGTCGCGATGGGTTAGGAGGCTACGGTACATGTGATGCGACTATGACCGACGACAATGCCATGGTCACAGTCGCGGTGTCATTGTCGCGAGAAGGGGGTTGGTCACGGTACAAGCCGCGCGACTATGCCCGCGATTGTGCCAAGGGCAATGTCGCGAGGGCATTGTCGCGCACGGGTACTGACGACCAATTTCTCATTTAATGCCATTTTTAGGGAGTTTGAGTATCATTTTGAGATCTTCAATCTAGAGGTCGTTTACACATACTCAATGTGCGATTTTCATACACTTTCCCCTCATCTCTCTTCATTTAATACTTGGTGGTTGAAATCATTAAGTTTGGGTGATTTCTAAGGTTCTAAGGTTGTATAAGAGTTCATCTCCAAGGGTTGCAAGGATCCAAGTTTTCTTCCATCCATCCACCCTTCAAATCTATAGGGTTTCCATACTCTAGGGTTTTACACTACAATCCTATTGGTGAGTCTCCTAAACCCGAACAAATCATATTTATGTATTATGTGCTAAATGTTTATTGCAAGAGATTTAAGTAAGTCTAAAACTAGGATTTCATGTAATTGCCATGTTTGGGAAACTTGTGATTTAAAAAGGCTCTCTAAATAATGAGTGTGATGGTATATACATGATATGATACATCTTTTATGACTATAGAATTGGGGTACATTGAGCATGAAAAATGTGTAGATTTATTCTTATCAGCAGTTGGATTAATGTCTATCAAATGGGGTCTTTACAACATTACTTTGTCGGTCAAATGAGTGCTAATCACTATAATGTTTTATTATGCTTATACATGGTATGTGTGCTTTGCATAGAAGGTGTTATCCATATGCACATGTGCGTGAGTTAAAACTTCGAATGTTGCATCTAGTCCCTTGTGCACGAGGAATTGGACGAGTATTATATGATTATTGGGTCATTAGCGAGGAGGCAATAGGCGACGCAAGTTGCCGGGTTGTAACTCGACTACTTTGGATAGGCACCTGTGTCCATAAGTCCTTGGAGCGTAACTCGACGAAGTAAGCGTTAGAGGCATAAACGGTCCGAGGATTGTGATGTCCGGCGTGGCATGGGAACTAGGTCTGGGATACGTGGTGAAATCCAATTTAACATCGCGGGTGACTCCGCTCATGTGTTCTTGTCACCCAAGATGGAACGGGCGTGTACCGTTAAAGGGTGTATATCTATGGTGTTTCTTACAGGTTGGGCATGAGTGTCCCAAAGCGGAACAACGGTACTATTTGGTCTAATTGGGCGCATCGGTAATATTTACTTTTGTAATGGTATTGTTGGTTGTTATTGAATCTTTGGTTTTTCTTCTTGGACCCTACCTAACACTTGTAAATGTGTTCATGACTCACAGGTTCCGTTAGCGGTGCAACTAGAGCACCATGATCTGCCAAAGTCACTTATAGGAGCTCTGCGGTTCGGGAATCATTTTTAGGGTATTGAGAGAAGAGCGATTTTTGGAGGCATAGCAACACCCGTGTTTAATCTAGTTGATTGATATGTACTAGATTAATTAGGTTGTTGTGTAATATGGCCCATTTATACCGCTACACTTATTTGTACAAACTAATCCTCGTCTTGGGGTTTTAGTTGTCCGTAATCGCAGGTTTAAAACCTTCACTTTTTAGCCATCCTATTGCCGAAATTTTAAGTTTTATTTTACCTCAAATTTTAGGGTGTTACAGCTATGGTCAAGAACCTCCACCTTCATCTTCCCTAAAGTTCGTGTTTGGGAGTTTGGGTTGAAGAATCGTTATGGGTGTCCTCGGAAGGTCTCATTGTCTCTAAGTGGTAAGCTTTCTTGATTTTAAAGGTTGAAATACTCCATTGTTGATCTCTTAGTGTTTGGTGTACCAAATCTTGGATTTGGTGGTTTTGGAGAAATTAGGGTTTTGGATATTCTTTGGGATTTTGATTTATAATGTTTGGAGAATGTTCCTTATGGTTGATTATGGGTATTTATGGGTTGAAATGTTCGGATCTAGGTTTTGGAAGATTTCGGTTTGAGGATTCAAATGGTCGTCAAAAGAGCTCGTTGGGTAAAATCTAGATTTAGCCTAAATCTAGCAAGGTGAGTTCAAGATGATTTATGAAAATGGTGTACATGCCAAAATGTCCATTTTAAAGTGTTTGTGTTTTACATCAAATTGTTAACTGCTGATAAGTTTTGGGTATTTATTTATAATTACCTTTATAAACTCATGAAACATGCATCTTTGTGATTTTGGGCGTATTGACAAATAAAGCATATTGATATGTTTCTTTGACGTATTTTATATAAATGGAGTCCATTTGATGTGAATGTCATTTGCATGATTTTGCACGTACGATTACTTGGAAAATACGCATAACGGTGTCACGAGGTATTTTGGGAAATAAGGATAAAGAGTCTATTTGGGAAAATGGTTTGCCTCAAACGATGTTGAGTTTGTGCTACTTACGTTTTTGAGTCGTCGTGTCTTCGTTAGTCGGTTAATCGTGTCTTTTAAAGTTTACAAAGGCGTTAGTTGGGGATTTACGTAAAGTGTTGAGTCTTTGGCTTGGTTTTGACTAAATGAGTCGTGTGGACACTTGTCCGGATTTATAACCGTCGTGGGTTTTGAGTATGATGACGATTAATTCGTGTCATTTGGTGAATTACATGTTTTGGGTGCGTGGGTCATTCAATTGGAGTCATGTAATGTTGGACAACGTTGTTATGGATCCATAACAACGTCAGTCCGGTCGGTATGGTCGATTGGGTATTGCGGGAGTGGCCTTCAGTACCCATGTTTTATGGCCGGAACTTTACAAGTGATCGCTAGGAGGAGTTGAGTCTGGTAGCGCTACAGGCAAAGTAGGCGCTAGGACCTCCGCCACTTGAAGTATTGCCCGAGAGGTAGTCTTTAAGTGTGTCGGGCCTTTAGGGTGGAGTCCTTCGGGATGTTCATCAAGCGTCAACTTGACTTGGGGTGGAGCTTGTAAAGAAGTCGCAGGGACACCTGACTGTGATGTCGTGAGGTGTCATGCGATTAACGTTATATGTGTGGTATAGTTTTGTGTTCCTTCCACTCTCAACGGATACGGGTATCCCCCGTTGTCGACTTGTTGTATTTTGGATATTTAATTGTCCATGTTTTGATAATTGGATTTCATTCTATTTTATGGTCGTGTGAGTATTGATTCGAGCTTTAGGTTTTCAATGACGTACCCTATCCTTATGAATTGTCTTCCTTCATTTAAGGGTCGAACTATGATCCCGTTTGGGGGAGTTATGCGTTGCATTGTTTTTACAAAGAATGTGTATTTGGGAGTATTGTCTTTAAAGGTGCATATTTTGGAGAAATGTGTCGTTGTCATTTTAAAGTAAGCCATTTCGAAAGATCTCGATTTGAACTGCATTACTTTCTTTTAAAGATATTTTCATTCATGTGAAAACTCTTGAGCTCATTAGGCGTTAAGCCTAACCTTTTTATTTGTCGGCATGTGCATCAGGTCCCAGTTTGGAGTTAGTGGCGATGCGTGGGTTTTAAGTCTTCCGCAGGATTGAAGATATCAATCGTTATTGGGTTTAGTGACACCCGTCCTCATCATAGATTGTTGTATAGAAAGTTGTGTGTATCGAGGTTAATTCCTAATTGTAATTGGAGACGAGTTGTTTATTGATGTATCTAGAAAAATTTAAATAAGTTGCTATTTTCTGATTTGAGGACGTTACAACCGCTGACCACCGTCGATCTGTACCACTGTCGACCACCGTCGTTCTGAACCACTGCCGACCATCGACCACCGACGTTCTGAACCATCGCCAATCTGAACCACCACCGACCACCGTCATTCTGAACCACTGCCCACACCACCGATCTAAACCATTGCCCATCGCTAATCTGAACCACCGCCGACCACATCCGATCTAAACCACCGTTCTAAACCACCATTGACCACCACCAATCTGAACCACCGTTACAAATAAAGTATTTTTAATGGCTATTTTATTAAAGCATGTTTTGTTTATAAATATTGAAATTATCAAAAAGGGTATTTTGGTCATTTATCAACATTTCATTACAATTCCAAAGCTACATTATGTGAACCAAACAGATAGATTCCAATTTATTTAACAAATTCCATTCCAATTTTGTCAACCAAACAGGTGTCAAACCTGACAACATTTCATTCCAATTTCTTCAAAGTCAAATTTATTTGATAGATTTCATTCCATCCAAAAACATTATACGAACCAAACGCCACCTTACTGATGTTAACATGTTAATAAACAACTTATTTAAAAATTAAAGTTGTTGGAAGAATAATCGGTGGATAATCAATTACGAGTTTGGTTGGACATAAAAATGAAGAGTGTACCAATTTGTCACCAATTATGCCACCCATCCCCATCAAACCAACCACCTTCTCATGTATTCAAGAGAATTTATCGTTATTGAAATTTGTTTATATTCATTCAAATTCAAATTATTAATTCAAAACATATATATTTAATATTTTTCAGACAACGTTTAATCATAAGGTTTATGAAAAAAGTAAACTAAACTTCAATTTGAATAAATTTATGTTTATGCTTTCACTTTCTAGTTTCTACAAAATATTTGGTTTGTTAATTTGTCTGTTTTGATCGATACTACTTATTTTGGACTTCACTTTGGAGTGAGATATATCTTAAGCATTAAGGTTAAACCTTTTTTTTGTAACCCTGAATGTTCAAGCCAACTTGCACACACCTCGTCCGATCCTGTAAAACCATAAACATGACAATCAAGAAAATCTCCAATGGCCCTGAAGAAACTTGAATAATTTCAATTTGATATAAAAGTGTCAACGATCTAGTGACATACCCACAAACATCTTTTTTTTTTCCTGGTGAGTCGAATATCGACCAAATGAGGTTAAAAATCAAGTCAAATGTTCATATCAAATACAACAATAACATTACCTCTTGATGTCCACAAATTAACAAACTTTTTCTGGAAACACACATACAAAAAAGAAGCATAGAAGTTAAAAGAAGCTGTTGTATTGGCCGGTAAGAGAATCCTTGAGATTTTTGTACAGGCCGAATAGCGAGTATTGCCGAAGGTTTTTGACTTCATACCACGAGTTGAAAACCGACTCATGCTTATCTGTTCCAGAAAATGCAAGTTGTATTCCGAGGCTGCAATCCACGTTTCCTCCTCGGTTCTTACAGGAACTAGTTCTGATTGCACAGTCCTGATTGTTGAGGCACACAAAGTTGCTTTTGCCCGAACACGAAGAACACCCATCTCTCTTCCAGTATAAGTTTTGAAGCCTACCCTTCTGGAATTCTAGGACCTATCACCAAAAATTACAACCACCTTGGTGCTTAAAAATGTTTGCCAAAAGCTGAAGATAATGTGTTAGGGTGCGTTTGGTACACAAATGGGCTGGGATAAGACTGGACAGGCAAGAGTGAAATAGGCCTGTAAAAAGGTTTTTTAGGTTTTAATTTGACATGGGTAGTTTAAATATTTACCATTCTCTGAATTTGTTCCACCTATTTTGGTGGGACAAAAAGATGCAATTTTGAGTCGTACCACTTAGCTATTGTCTTGTCCCGGTCTAACGTCGCACCAAACGTGGGACAACATGTTTTTATTCTGTCCTATTTCCTCCTGCCCCACGTACCAAATGCACCTTAGTGAATGTGATATAACAGGGGAAAATTTTACTCCATATGTTCCAAAATAAATGCTATGTTCAATTAGGGGCTGTTTGGTTGGTTTTCCATTAAGTTCTGTATGGATAAAGTTGTCTGTGTGGATTAATCTGTCTGTATAGATTTAGAAGATTTTTATTTGAGAGAGTTTTTTTTATAGACGGAAGGAACATGTTTTTTAATGAGAGGGACTGGTTTGGAAAATTTTTGGCTTTCTGCATAAAGCCCCCCCTTGAAATCTTACTGAATAAGCCACTTTCTATATCATTAAGCCACTACCAAACAGTCATATATAGCTGACTGAATAAGCTATGAGTCTCATTAAGCTCATTAAGCTGCAAACAAACAGGCCCTTAGGCACATAGTTCAATTTTGTAGTGACCAAGGGACAAGGTGGTAATCTTGGATTGGTACTTTGTCAATAACAAAAAATGGTGCATTTCTTTGGACTTCCCCAAAAGGAAATTGATACATTTATTTGGGTAAAATATTACTAACTTACCAGTGTAAAGCTGGTCACGATATATGTACTGTTTGCAACAAAAGCAGGGATCGACCTTGCAGCATATTTTCTACCAGCAAATGCCACCATGTAACCACCGTAAGAATCCTATCATGTCAAAAGGTGAAAGATGATAATAATACCTTAATAATTGGCAAATATAGAGAATAAAAGACTAGGAGTTTGAACAAACCCCAATGAGGAAGGAGTATGACAAACGGTTTTTCCTCGAACTGAGAAAGTTAAACAGCTGAATGTAATAACTACGTAAAATCTACAGCCCACAACCATAAATGGGGTCTACAATATTTCCACTAACAACTATTTTTGAGAACTTAGTGAAGGTGTGGAAATCAATGAAGCACAGCTACACAGTACATAATATATTACTTCTAAAAAGTTATACGCACCTATATCAAAAACAATAACGAAATAGTTAACTTGTCAACTTGAAGTATCAATACTTTACTACGATCTAAATCATAAGGCAGGAATCGAAAAAACTCAGTTGTGAAGGAAAGTTTATAACTTCCCCTATTTCTTAAACTTACAACCAAGAGTAGAGAAATGTGCAATAGACACAAGCTTCTACATGTTACCGGTTTTCACCTGATAAGATGAAAATATAATGATTATTACTACTCCAGAAATGCCAATAATGGTTTAAAGGGAAAACTTAGGTGATGCATTTATGCATCTTCTGAAGATAGATATGAGTTACCATGTTTAGTACTATAGTCCACTCTGCGAGTGTAGGCATTACAACATAAACAAAATTTCCCACGAATACAACATACTAGGACTTTCTAACATGATCACTTTCAGGCTCCTTCATGAAGAGAACCCCCCCCCCCCCCTTCACATACCTTCTTGAAACAAGCAACACCCTAGTTTTCGGCAAGAGTAGTTCAACCAAGACGGTTGTTCAGTTATCACCAACAAGTTACCACTAGGGAAAACCTCAGGCACCATGACTACCGACTAGTCTATCAGGGTTGGACCACCAATATGAACCATCTATCACTTCTAAACGGAATTATATACATGTACTACCTCTACCTTGTTTAATTTCAGCCAAGATCTTCTTGTTCTGGCTCTCCTATCTTGGTACAAGTTACTCCTAGCCCTGAAAACCTAATTGCTAGACCAAAACTCGATCTGAATGATATTTAAGCAATTTGAGAAAGAACTCATAAACATTAATATGGAGGAAAGAACCCATATAATGTAAATTGAGAACATACTGTATTTATATTATCATGCTGACCACGCCAGTATTTCAGTCTCCCTAGTTAGACTGAGGTCATACCAGTTTATATGATGAAAAACAAAACAATCAGTTATAAGCTCGTATATGAAACAGACATACCACTGTTGAAATCTCTGTTTAGACTGCTCAAGTACACTTGATGTACTGTATTTAGTTATTAGTAATCTAATCTGTAATAAATTCTAGGTACTTCTCACTTATCCTGATTGAATGAGATTTGTCCAGTCATGCACAAACTGTCATCTGCAAATTGCATACAAAATGGCACTCAACCTCGTGTTATTCATAATTCAACTATAACTGCTTCAAAATGAGATATCATATATATATATTTGCCCTATAATAACTTAGTACCTTACCATCAAGGTCTAGCTTTGATTGGTATCCAAAAAATCTTTCATTCTCATCAACCCACTGGTGGGGGCTCAAGTCTCATGGTCATGGGCGACATTCTAGGGTATATCTATTTGACGATTTGCAAAAAGGATAACAATAATAATAGCTTACACATCTCATCTATACTCTATGTTTTCATGAAATTACAACTGAAGTCGGACAAATCCTATGAGTGCCAATAATTCATAGACATATTCTTCTCAAGGACCAAACATAGAACTTTCATTGGTATATTCTATATGAATTCTCTAGGCTTGTAAGCAAATGGTAATTGAATTGAATATTAACAAACTCAACTTTGAGATAGATTAGCCAAACCAATATCCAAATCCAAATTCTACATATTATGCAAATACATTCTGTTGGATATTATTCAAATTTGAACACTGAATGGTTTAGTGCAGAATGATTAAGTGGTCTGAATGATTAAGAGGTTTTTATGATATAGTGTAAAATGAAATATGGTTGTTTGCTAATTGTTCATAATGAAATCAGGGCTCTTAATGGTTAAGGGAGGACCAGGATACAAAATCATTAAGAGGATTTTGGAACCATTAAGAGGCAACCCTTTTTTGCCAAACAAGATTTACCTCTTAGCGATTCAGATGTTGCCTCATAATGGAACCATTAAGAGGTAAACAAACAGCCCCTGATTGAATTTATGGTTTCTTAGTAGGAAATGTTCATTTCAGGTTAGTTTTTTTCTTCGAGAAAACACTGAAATGTGAACTTCGTGCCTGTTTTCTCTATCCTATTAACCCACAAAGCGTAATGGCAGTAAAATCCACCACCAGCATTTGTTCTCTTTGGTGCAATAATGTCAAATTGCTAATTAAGAGGAACACAAAATCTCTGAAGATTCCTCAGGATGTTTGTTTCTTCCTTCAAAGACACACACACACACATCTTGTGAGACATATATATATATATATATATATATATATATATATATAATCGCAAAGTTTGAACTCCGATCTATCGTATTACATTTATAGTCGATTAAGGTATTTCGGTTAGCAAGAAGCCATTTGACGCATCTAAGCAACTGAAAACGAATCATCCTTTCTCCTATACACCACCCGATCCTCATCAACCGAATAGGCTATATACAGATCAAAATCGTTCTACACAAACTAATAAGAAAAGGCACAAATACTCGCAGGTAGTCGGAAATTACCGGCGAAAAGCTACTGGAATTGACGGTGAGGAGAGAGATCTCATCGACCTTAGGGCGGAAGACGGAGAGCTGTGAGTTTGAGGAAGATAAAGAGAGCCTCCTATCGCAAGGTGATAACTGGACCGAATTGTTGAAGAAAAACGCAGTCCTCGCCGCAAAAGCGATTCCGAAAGTGAAACCGTCGGACTTTTCTACCGAGGCATCGGCACACGGAGAGAATATGTGGTTGTTGTCGCTGCTAGATTCCACCAAATACAACTTCGTAGATAGGGTTATCACGACGGCGATGAGTATGATCGAGGTAGCCGGAATCGCCATTGTTAGAAGAGAGAGAGAGAGAGAGAGAGAGAGAGAGATGGACGAAAAAACAGTCCAAAAAAATGAACGATGTTAGACTACAGTTTTCAATATTTCTAGAGAATTGCAAAAGAACACCTTAATTTTATAATAACTGTGCAAAATGCACCGTGCTTTTTTAATCATGACATTTGAACCTTTGGAATATGTTTCGTAAGGGGGCGTTTGGTACAAAGACAGGACAAGATGGAACAGGACGGGACAGAACAGAACAGGACAGCTGTCCAGCGTTTGGCAAGACATGACAGAACACGACTATACTGATTAAATGACGAATTTACCCTTGATGAAAAATCATAGATTACATCACATAAAACCAATTTACATTACTAATACATAGTGCAATGGATTATCAAAAACATACAACTAATTTATCACGATTGGATTTTGGATATGGAAATCAAAATCCAAATTTTAAGTTTCGGATTTTAGGTTGTTTCGGGTTTAGGTTGGTGGTTTTGGATTGATGTCAGTCGGGTTCAGGTATTATATAATGCAAAAGTTAGATATGAATTCAATCGTTTTTTAGGATGATTACAATCGATTGATAGATTGATGAAATCGATAGCAAGTTTAAAATTTAGAAAATATTTCAACAGACTATAATTTACGATTTTCAAAAGATAATTATATATATATATATATATATGGGTAGTTTAATTTACAATCTATGTAAATTTTACAACCTATGCAACCCACATCTTAACCGTTGGATTCATGATCGACGGTTACAGTAGACGTGGGCCCAATATTTTTCAATTAAAAAAAACAAAAAAACAAAAATAAAATAACCGTTTTTCATTGATCCAACGGTTAAGATGTGGGTTGTAAGGGTTGTAAGATTTACATGGGTTGCAAATTAGCCTTGGCCTATATATATATAACATATTTAAAATATAGATGTATGTTATTTCGGGTTTTCGGATGGGTCGGGTGGCCAACGATCAAACCCAATCCGAGCCTAGATATCCTCCCAAATGTCGGGTTTCGGATTATCGGATTTCGGGGTATTCGGGTTTTGCAAAAACATCTTATTTTCGGTTTGAATTCGGATTTTGGACTATTTGGGTTTAAGGTTTTGGTTTTTAACAAAGGGTATATTAGTCAAAACATTGTTGTTCTACTTAGTTCTAGGGGGTTGGAGTGGAACAAGTGTGTCCCATGCTTGTTCCACTTAGTTCTAGCGTGTCCCACATATGGTCATGCCAAACATGGGACAAGTCTGTTCTGTTCTGTCCTGTTCCACTCTGTTCTGCATACCAAACGCACCCTAAAAGAATATTGTTAAATGCATTCCTATTTATTAATTTTCTTCTAATACATATCACTATGTAGGTGTATTTTTTACATTTTTAATGCATGACTTGATCTGATTCTGTCATAAAAGGGGTGCATATAGCACCATCCTTGGCAAATTAGCTCACAAAACTATTTGTTAGTTAATAAACTAACTGGTAATTGAAAAACTACCTAAAACCAATCAGATCAAGTTTATCGGCTAGGTCAATATTAATTAATAATTAATAATAATTATGGGGATAATTATAATAAAGTGATAAAAAGCTTCTTTAGGTTATTGAACCATTACTGTTAGGGGTTGTTTGTTTTTTCTAAAAAACCTCTTAATGACTCTTAAACTGAATCGTTCAGACTTTTTTACACATCACCTCTTATTAATCATAACTAAAATAAGACTTCAGACTTTAGACCTCTTAAAAAACAAATGACACCTAAATAGCATTTCAATAAATTAGGTTACGGCTATAATAGAATTTTGTAAAAACAACTTAGTTTTTTTTAAGAGGAAATAATAACTTAGCTTATAAACCAACTTATAATTGCAAAATATAACTAAAGCAAAATATACACAACCATTTTAATTATATAACATTTTTTATTTATTTACATACCTGATTTGTTTTGTAATTACATTTTTATAGTAATATCGTTTATGTCATTTTTTTAAAATTTTTAATTAAATTAACTAATATTAGTTCACGGTAAATAAGTGGATATAGAAAATGTTAACTCTCTCAACTAACATTAGAGGTGGTTTATTATAATTTATACAACCCATCCCATTTGTATAATCATTGTAACTCAATCTCAACTTGTGATTTCATAAATATTTTGATTATTTCCTAATATAAAGTGGTGATCATAATTCATGAACTCTAACATCTTCTATAAATATCTAAATCATAATAAATGATAGTTAATCATTTCCATAAATATCTCAATTGATTGAGTTGAATTGGTTGACAATTTGCATTGAAACTTGCTCTATTAGCTTGTATTGAATAATTTGCTTAAACTTCAACATCTATATATAGGGTTGAAGCACCGTTGCCGAGACTCGAACTAACGACATATGGGATGGAAGCCCAAGACCTAGCGTTTATTCGTGAAATACAATACACGACCAAATGCATACAAATGCCGATTTCTTGCACAAAACTTGCGTATAAAACGTCAAGATCTCTCCGTCTCATGTCCCTACAAACGAAGACAAAAAATTTCTAACTTCCTCGTGTGTTTTTGCCTAATTAGGAGCTAACACTCGAAAGGATGTCATCCCCATCGACATTTATCTCAGAACTTCTCCCTGATCTCGACGCATCTCCAGCCAAGTTCAGTCGCAAAGGCCGACCCTCAATCTCCTGTTCACAACAAACACTACAAAATTGAAGAAACCATCGAAGAAAACAGATACAGAAACAATAATATGAGTTTTCAAGCTCACCTTTCCGTTCATGGCACTAAGTGCAGCCTCTGCAGCCTCACCGGAGCTAAAAGTCACAAATCCAAAACCTCGAGACCTGCCCGAATGTTTCTCGTAGATGACCTTCGCACTCAATAGACCAGGGTTGTCCGCAAAAGCGTCTTTAAGCTTCTCCGAAGTTATGATCCAACTAAGGTTACCTGCATAGATCTTGTGAGGGCTTTCGATGAAATCTCTGTTACTGCTTCTAATCTTTGGCCCCATTACTTCCCTTTCACCTCCCCTTGGCACTTCTGGGAAGTTTACCTTCACAGTTCTGCCACCAATTTGCTGCAAATTATTAGCCCAAAATCAGTAGTTGCATCACAGGTTTAAAACTATGGAGTATGAACATATTCACTTGTATGGGTTCATTTGACACAATTAAGATCAAACTAAACCCATCTCAAAACCATTTACCTAATGATCATGGAAATCAGTAACAACGCTTTGATTTTTAATGGAGGTTGATGTAAACTAAATCTTGCAAGAAAACAGCTACACGGTCACAGTAGTTAATGGTTCTTATTCGTCAATCATATAACAAAAATCCTAACCATGGGTAATGGTAGATCAGTGAATTCAGTGAATTTGATATGCGATTTGCGGGAAAGTGAAGAATGGAACTAGAATGGACACAACCCGCCATCTTTTTCCTTTTCTTTCGGATTTTCATTGAAGTAACCCCATGATCTTTGATAAAAGTTTGATTTTTCCGGCTGAATTCCTTTTCTTTTCTTCTGGTGCGTATGTAATGATATATTGATATCATGTTTATGTTTATGTGTAACGCCCTAAAACTCAAACCAATAGACTTGCCCGATAACTTTTAAATCAACTTAAGATCATGGAAATTATCGATAGCCCACAACTAAACTTATAAAGAACTCAGATATATAGGTTGTCACTTTAATTTTCTACCCAACATCCTTCTTGTTTATCGATGATATGGGATTCGTCTAAGATGTTACATTACAAACTATAGTAGTTCGATACACCGGAATTGTTCCAAAAGTGTGATTTTTCATGCAATGATTCAAGAACAGAGTCCAAATGATGAAAATTGCAGCCATGAAAAGAGGCTTTTTTCAAAATGCAGATCACATGTGGATCTTGATACAAAATTAACATTTGATTTTAACCTACTTCTACATGAATTTCCAAATTTCTATGGAGTTGTCATCTTTTACTCCAAAATATTTCTGAATCCAATCAATTTTTAAAAAGTCCAATTTGATACCATACAAATTATAAGCGTGAAGGCTGATTGGAAGAACACTTACAGATCCATTAAACATTCTAATGGCTTCTTTAGCATCTTGAACACTTGCCATTGTAATAAACGCAAATCCCCTGCTCCTATCTGTAACTCTATCATACACAATCTGATCCAAACAAAAAATTAGGGTTTACCAAAAAGCCAAATCGTCCTCAAAATTCAACAATTATCTCTGTAAATTAAACATACAATCTATCTCGACGACAACAGAAACCAATTGCTAGTAATTACCTCAACAGAAACGACATTGCCAGCTTCTCCGAATACTTGAGACAATTCTGAAGAAGTAATTGCGTACGGCAAGTTTCCGATGTAAAGCCTCCCGGCTTCCGGCGATTCGGATTCAATTTCATCTTCATCTTCATCTTCATCTTCATATTCTTCTTCTTCTTCAACTTCATCGTCTTTTTGTAATTCTTCTTCAATTGCTGATGGTTCTGATTCTAGGTTTTCGTCGATTTGAAGAGATTGATAGGGTAGGGAGGAATTGGGGGGTGGGAGAGAGGATCGAATTAGTGGATGGAAATTCAAGTGATGGGTTTTGAAATTGAAAGATAATTTGGGGGTTTTGAAGTGGGTTTTGGAGATGGAAATGAGGTTAGGGGTTTTGGAGTTGCAGAGTGAATTTGAAGGAGTGGGAATGGAGATTAATGATGATGAAGCTGCAGACATTTTTGGAATCTGGTTCGAGTGATGCAATGCAAAGCTCCGACTGAAACGGAGAAGATAAGGACGCTGTTGTTTGGCTTGTGTTCCAACTTCAAATATGTACTTTTTTTTTTTCCTTCAAAAATACAATTTTATTTTAATTTGTTGTAAAGTGTCTCAAAATCTAAATGATATGACGTAGAGAGTGAGTAATATTAGAAGTGAAATATTTTATAGTTATCTACTTGTAACACATTCTTATTTAAAGAACTTATGATTAATGAGAATTACATATATTATTCTCTCTATTTTGTTACTCTTTAACATAATTAAATATTTAGAATAATTTCTATAAGTAAAACTATATGTAAATATACTGCTTCAAAACCAAATGTGTAATTAGGGTAAAATTGATTATCGGTAATTTCAATCGGTCTTACAAGAAATCCGTTTTGAGACATTTTTTGACTCACTCAACAGTTGAGACTAATAGGAAGGTCTAAGATTGAACCTGGGACATGTCTTATATTTGGACAAAGTTGTCATGTTGGGCTCCATGTCAAAGGAGAAACCAAATGTGTATTATGCTGTAGAAGTTGATAAAAAATAAAATAAAAGTTGCATTTTTTTTTGTTCTTGTAAAAACTAATATTTGTTTACACTATGTTCTCGAATTTGCAACAAAAAAAAAAGGAAGAGAAGAAAATGGAAAATAAATGAAAGAAAATGTTTATTTGCGTTTTTGAAAGAGAAATGATGAAAAGAATGGGAAAGGAAACATTTTTTTGTAGATCACATCCTTCTTTCAGATTTTCTTTCCTTTTATTTCTCCCCACATATAGGAGGAAAAATAAATGTAATTTCCCTCCTAAAAAGTTTAGTAAACACATGTTTTCCTCTCTATTTCCTTTCATTTTCTTCATCAAAAAGTTTTGAGAACACACTTTTAATATTTTAAAAAATAAATTTGGTTCTGATTTTGGAAGTTCAAAAAGAATTATTTTGATTGTCAAATATTTAACGTTGAAATTGATAGTTTAGATGTCACAAGATCCTAAACTGACTCCCCTTAAAGGTTTTTTGGGTCGAGCAAAATAAACCATATATGTTTGACGAGTTCTTTTTTTGGAAAGATAAAGCATTTGGCGAGCTCATTGGTTGGTCGAAGTCCTTGGAAGGTCCTTCGACAACATTTAGGAATCGAGGTCAAGATCTATTTAAACTTATAAAGTCGTTGATTTGTTTGTTAAATGATTGATCTTGAATTAGTTTCTTCTACAACTATATTTTTACAAAAAAAAATGTTGATACTTGGTTCACAAACTTTGATTTTACAAAATACCATTGTATTTTCTTTAATTTAAAAACCCACTAAAATGAACGATCATAAACAATATTTAGCGGATTTTAATAAGAAAATTAGTTGTAATCGGTTACCTTAGCATATTTTTTTAATCATATATTTTAACAATTATAATTGTTAGTTGGAGGAGCTTTATGAACATATTATGACAGGAAAGAGCAATAGTGTAAACCCCAACGGACGTCGTTTAAGATAACATCGACACATTCCTTTACCCTACTCGTGACAGGTTTACATTCTAATATGCGGCATGCAACCATGGAGAGGTTATTCGGCAACAGAGGGATAGCCGAAGAGGAAGGGTGGAACTAAAGATCACATGAGCAATTGGACCGAAAGTAACATTGAGCTGTATCAATACTAGTCCAGGGCAACAAGTAGTACCCGAGAAGGATAGTTTGTCTTTAAAGTAATATGATTATGATTTCATGGGTTGGTGTTATTGTTCCAAAACTACAAGAAATTTATGCACGACCTTACGACTACTTTTGTTATTTTCATTAAACGATCTGCAAACCCAATTACCCCATGATATATCATGAGAATTGTGTTTTGCTCGGGTTAGGATAGGCAACACTACTCAAAATTTTGTATTGTTTTTGGCTGACGACTCTTATATTTAAATACAATTAACCTATTTAAGGTTAAAAAAAATATAGTTATTAGTATTTAACAAAATTACAATTAAAAAAAGATTCATTAATTGGTGATTACATAAACAAAGATCGATTTCCATTCTAACTCTTATTTTATCAAACATATTTTCGAAAATAATATTTAAATATATATTTTTCATTCGCCTTCGCCTCAAGTATTATACAAAATATTTTTAATTTTTATTATCCAATTCGAATGTCAATTTCCTTACTTAAAAACATTATTCTCTATGAAATTTAATAAAAATAAAATTAGTTTTTAAATAAATTAGAGATGAAAATTTTACCCATTGAGACAGGTGTCTGTGGGTACCTGACCTTAACGGGGGTGGGATTCCCCGAGTTGACGGGTAACGGGGCAGAGACGAGGATTCATTTTCATATTCGAAGCAGGGTCGGGACGAGGTAGGGGATGGCATTACCAGCCCCTAATCTGACCCCAATTATTATTATTTTTTTTTACTTAATATATGTATATAAAGTGTGCCTAAATAAATATATGAATATATGTCTATATTTATTATTAAATGACAAATATAATTGATATTTCAATATCAATAATTAATATAGTGACGATTCATTATAATTTTAATTTTAAAATGCATTGTTTTTTACTAAACGGGTACCCATCGGGTTCCCCAAACCCGTCGGGGATTACTTCTCTCCGAACCCGTTGGGGATTAGTCGAGGCAGAATCGGAGACGGGGGGGTTAATGTCGGGAACGGAGAATGCATTATCCACTACATTTCCATCCCTAGACACCATATCTATACTATATTATAAAACAGAGATAAAAAACTCTTAAAGACAAATTATTAGACATAAGGTACCATCATTTTATGCAAAATTTTAAAAATCTCTTAATTTACATGTATCAAAGCACAAGATACATATTACTACTGCAACCTTCTAACACCCACCAATTTGGTATGTGCAATGTCTTCCTTTTATACAAACATTTCCATGTATTACTATTAATTAATATATTATATTACTATAAATTTGTTTTAATTATATTATTAAATATGTAATTGGTTATTTTTTCTAGATGTCATTAAAATATATAAGATAATCATTAAATCTTAACAAAATTTATAAAAAAAAACATTATCACTTTCTTAAAATCATCCAAAATCGTACTGTAAATCGACAGAAAAACAAAAAATAAAATAAAACATTAAAACCGTGATGTATCTCGCTGTATTGCGCGAGTACGCTTCTAGTATCATATAAAATGAAAGTCACAACTTAAAAATATTTAATAAGCAGATTGATAAAGACGCACGTGGGACATAGCAACATCCAAGATTCATGTTAATTTACAAAACTACCCCAAGGAGAATTTCACAATAACAACAAATGTGAAACCGAAACCAAAACCAAAACCATAGTTCAAAGCATTTCCCAAATGCTTGGAAGTCAAAAACACACATAAAAACACACACACTTATTTCAAACAACAAAAGTAAGTAAGATGAAACAAACACATCCAGAAGGGGTGGTATTTGTTCATCTCCCATCATATGCATCAAGGCTATTAAGCATCTCTAAACAACTCCCAAACTCTGCAATCTTTGCAGGGGGAAATGAAGGTTAAAGACACAACCTTAACACATTAAGCCAAGGATGATTTGCCAGGCCAAACAGCGGACGATATCCGTTCCATTTGACCATCAAAGACTGAGGTCCGATGTGTCGATTGAATCGATACATCAAGACCCCATGTGCCATTAGACTGCCAGGTTGCAGCAGTTACCACCACCGGTAGCTGCTGCAACCCACTTGTTATGCATGCCATAGGCATGCATGCCGTTTCCGGACATCATCATGTCTGAAAGAGAAACAACGGAAAGATTCCCGATCGGGAAGTGATTGAGGTCCCCCATGGAGAACATGCTTGTTACCTCCGATCCCGATATGTGGGACCGACTAGCGTTTGTTGCGTGAGGAGAGGTCGAGTTGCCGCGATCACACTGTAGGACCTCGGATCTCTGGGAGCCGGTTGGATGCTCCGTCTTTGAATCCGGGTTTCCAGATTTACCCTTGTCCATTTCTTTTGTGTTAAGGAAGCGGCCGCCACAGCCTCTTGGCCGGCGTTTTGCGTGGAGGTGGCGTGACAGGTGCAGAAACGGCTGCGTATAACGACCAAGAACAATGACCAAATGCATTTCAAACCTCAAGAAAGCGAGATAGTTTGCGAGGGTAAAAAGGTCAAATCGCATACCTTACGGCTCTTCGACACTTTTTTTGCCATTTCTGCCTTGGCTCGAGATCGCCGGCGCCTGATTATTCCATGATACTGCTTCGCATTCACGTATATAGGCCCATCATCGCTGCTCAAGTTCAAAGGCAGCATAACCCGACCCTGAATCATCAAGAAAGAGATCATTCAGAGAGAATCGAGAATCAAATCAAATGGTGCAAAAAAGAGGTGGTTTGAAGAGTCCAAGGGTCGAGTCCCCTTCCCTCTTCGTCCTACTTGGTGCGTTTGGTAAGCCGACGGGACTGAACGGGAAGGGGAAGAGTGATGTAGATTGATGAAAGAATTGTGCAACGTTTTAGAGTTTTAATTTTATATGGGTAGTTTAGTAATTTACCAACCTTGTCCCATCTCCACAGTTTAAATATCTCATCAAAAGTGGGACGACAAGTTTTTGTTATGTCATGTACCGTCTAATCTCACGTACCAAACACACCCTCATAGATCAACCATAAATAAATATAAATACATGTGCGTAACATTAAGAGTGCTATTTATATATCATCAATGCTAACTATTTGTAGTATATTTCAATTTAAATAACCATTGAAAATGGCCTAAAATCGCTCTATTTCGCATCCTTCAGTGTTCTTTTTTGCATTTTAACAAGATCAATGTTTAATTTGGAACAAAACTACATGTATAATCATTAGAAAACTAATTCACTCTAATCATATATCATAGCAACATACATTATTTTGCCCGAAATCAATAAAGAAAAACATGAATCATAAAAGGAATCAAGGCCTATATCATCACTTGATTCTCATTCTTTAAAACAATTACCCAATGCTACGAGTAACCGTTTAATTACCATCGTTTACAATCACTAATTTCTTAGCTGAATGTGAATCCAAATAATTAAGAACGATAAAATCAAGTGAATAGATTAGAGGACACACTGTGAGTTGAGGTCCATAAGCAGAGAGAACGCCATAACATTGATCCCCATAAGGATTCTTGCCACAGATCTACGCAATTCGTCAAAAACCAAAAACATCGTATAAGCACCAACCATAAAGATCAAGATTATAATCATCGAAAATAGAAAAACATGTTCATCGAGTACAAATTCTTACCACAGCCGGCTGACCAAATCCGAGCTCAAGATTACCTCCATACTCCTGTGGAGCAAATTGCATAGAGAAAGCAGCCGGAATTTGCACCCGTTTTTCCCCATTTGATAAACTCTTGCAATCACCTGAATCATTTAAAACCTTTTTCTATCAAAATTTCCCACAAGATTTCTAGTCTCATTTCCATACAAACTTCTTCGAATTCGAAGATCCAAATACAAACAACTTGAATCAAATCCTTAAACAAGTAGTAACACCGAGTTCTCAACATGATTTATCCTTAAATTGACCTGTGATCCTAAACTATCAGACGGGTGACAAATTTACCAACACTAAAAAGACAGAATAAAGATCTTTCAGATCTAAAAAACTAAGATAGTCTTTAGATTGTGACGCCGAATTTACTTTGAAGCATTCACAAACAAGTTGTTTCAAAACGTTGTAGTTTGTGTTAACAATGGCATAGAATTGAAAACCTTGAATTTGGTTTTCAAGATTAACATGGGTTAATGATAAATAAACCAAGTTATTGATTCAAATTTTTACCAGGAAAGATATTGAAATGAGTCAAATTCCCTTTAGCAGAGGGTTTAGGTGCAATTGGCATGACTTGTTCTCCAACTTCTTCCATTGAAGAAGGCTTCATTCTCCTCATTGATTCTTCAAAAGTGGGTCGGGTCACAAGTCCACTCCACCAAGGACCCGAACCAGATGACAGTGAACCCACCGGATTGGAAGCAATTCCATCATCATGTTCTTTGTAATACACAGAATTCATTGCAACCCAGATCAAATTTGAAGTTATTTTTGCAGAAAATTTGAGTGAATTCCTGCAAATTTTGAATTTTTATGAAAAATCATTAGAAAATCTTCAAACTGCCCTAGCTGAATCCACGTTTCCCACAATCAAAATTTAGACTCCATTTTCTCATAAAGCATGAACAAATTTTAACATTTAAAGTTTATAGATAGGAGGATTGTGAGATGAATTGCCCAGATAAGAAAAGGGAGATGAGATAGTGAAAGTCAAGGGGAATATTCTGGTGATAAAGATGGTGAAAATAACAAGAATAGAAGAAGAAAGAAAGAAAAACATACCTAGTAAGTAAGTAAGTAAGAAGAGAGGGATGGATGGATGTTTGAAAACCAAAATCCAATTTTGAGGGAGAAAGAGAATCCCTATATGCCAAAATCCAATTGTGAAGGTGAATGAAAGGAAGGAGTAATGTGTAAATAGAAGAAAGACTTATCTGGCCAATCATACATATGGGCTTTATCTACTACACTTACTTGGAACCTAAAAAATTAAAGGAAGTTTTTATAAAAGGTGTTGTGGGTTCTTTGTTATCAATTTAATAAGATTAATGAGACTTTTAGTTTTATTTGGTTATTTGTATATATTTGACTGTTTGATAGTGACTTAATGATATAAAGAATGATCTATTTATCAAGTTTATAGGAGAGAATTTTATGCAGAAACCAAGTTTTTTTTAAACTTGTCTCTCTCAAGTCTCAATTTTAAAAACACACATCTTCCATCTATGAAAAAAATAACATTCAAACAAAAACATTTTCAATTTATACAGACATATTAATCTACACAAACAACTTTATCCATGCAAGACTTGATGGAAAACCGACCACACATCCTTATGCATCTACATAGTTCAGCTATAACGTAATCGTCTTTTATAATAGTCGGTTTCGTTTCAGCAAAATGTAACTGTTTTTAATTGTTGAATTAAGATAAATAGATGGTTTGTTCTTTTTTATAGTGTTCTCTCTTGAATTACCTCTACTGTTTAATAGGTTTTATCCAAAAAAAATCAATAATAATCACAAAAATCTAACTTAAATAATTTTAGTACCAAATATCAGGAAATTACAAACATATAGTAAATAAGTTCATGAGTTTATATCCATGTAATTGTTCTAGAACCAATAAATTATTTTACTCCGAAAGTATATTTAAAAAAATGTTATTCCTTATACAAAATACTTATACTTTTTTTAAGTTGAAAATAAAAAATTTATACAATTTTTTGAAACAAAAATAGTTATTAGTATATAAAGTTTAGTGCATTGGTAATGGTCTGAATTTCTTTTTGGTGCAGCAAGTGTCCGTCCGTACAATTAAAAACACACACACACACAGAGAGTTAAGGATAGTTTAAGGTGGGGGATAAGGTTTCCAAAGATGTTGGGTGAAAAAGGGCAATGGATTCTTCATCAATCATATATATGCCTCCTTCCCCTTTGGGTAATATTACTTCATATAGACATACCTAAATCAACCTCCCAAAGATTTCCAACTATTTCATACAAACTTAAATATGATAATATCAACAACCAACAATCAAGATTTAATGATTTTAACAGGATAAAAAGAGATTAATCCATTTTTCACATGCCAAAACTTGAGTTTGTTTGACTTAAAATGATTTTAAGTTTTTCTTATTTTTCTATTGGGCAAATCATTTTTAGATTTTTTTTTCTTCTGTTTTTATTGATGACTTCATCTTTTTAGCTTGTTGTCTGTTTTTTTTTATAGTAAAATTAGCTCAAATGGCCAAATCTAGGAGAGGGATTGGCCTCTTAGTCATCCCTCTCTCTGACTTGCAAAAATGTCCAAAAGGACGCAAATGGAGCCCAAGGGCGCAAATTGCGTCCAAGACTGCGCCCTTGGGACTCCATTTGCGTCCTTTTGGACATTTTTGCAAGTCAGGGAGAGGGATGACTAAGAGGACAATCCCTCTCCGTGATTTGGCCATTTATGCCAAGCTCTTTTTTTTTTATTATGCTAAAAATAATAGGATGAGATGTTATATAAGTAACTAAAAATATATCTTTTTATGTTTAAATATTCTAACATTTAATTTTATTTGTGTATGTGTATATAAGGGGTTAAACCATGTGAGAACCAAAAAAAGATTGAAAACCGTGAGAACCGATCTAAGCCGTAATTTAATTTTGATTCTATGGTTATAATTAAAAGTTGTTTCACTACATGAAAATGACATAATCATCATTTTAGTAGCAAAATTCACCAGATAAAACATACAGATTTATTCATCAGATGAAACTCTCAGATTCACCAGATGAAACACAAATTCACCGGATGAAACACATGCAAACCTTATTTCACCTAATGAAATCAAACACATATTTCATCTATAATTTATTTTCAGCTAATGAAATCAATACAATTTATGCCTATATAATCACCGATTCATATCCGATTTCATAATCATCGGTGGACATGGGCTCCATTTTCTCCAAACCATCTTCTCTGCCTTCTTGTCGATCGTTGATTTCCACTGCTCCATTGCTTCCAGTTCCGTTATCTGTTCATCGTCTCCGATCATTTGATTGCTTTCACTACCTGCAATTTATAACAAAAACTTCTTCACGATTCTTTGAATCCCTTGTGTAAACCACAAGAGCTAAAATTGTAGTTTACTCCAATTTAAATCAACAAGGTAAAATCGTATTCACACCGAGTCTATCGAAAGAGAGAGGTTGTTGGGGTTTTGGGGGATTTTCGGAGCAGCCGTGAGAAGAAAAACAAAGAGACGACTTTAGGGCTGGAACGAAGGTAGGATTCCAAAAGTAGCAGTTGTAGGGTAAAAAATATAGAGATACACAACGACTGCAAAAGATTGAATCGTGAGGGAGGAATTCATTAGAAATAAAAAAGGGGGGAATCGTGAAGGATGTTTTTGGATTTCGTTTCTCGTTTTACAGCAACCGTAATAAAGGATTCAAAGATCGTTGATTCACGTAAGGTCTCAATTACCTACAACGTAACCGAAGCAGAGAGGAACGACCGTCTACCTGCCGCTGCAGAAATCGCCGAAAAATGGAGTCGTCTTCTCAGGCTACTCCGTCGAGGGCGGTGGAGGGCGAAAGGCTACGGTTCGTATCTTGTCCATTACTAATGGAATTGGAATTGGGTTTCCAATCGTGGTTTCTTATTTTAAAAACTCAAATTACAATTTTACCCTGAAACTTACAGATTAGACATGAGATTAGATACCATTTTCACATATATTACAAAAATGCCATCTTTTTTAATTGCCTTAGATTAAAACCTTTGAATGATTAAGATTGGTCCTCACGGTCCTTAATCTTTTTTCGGTTCTCATTTGATTACCGTCCTATATATATATATATATATATATATATATATATATATATATATATATATATTCTATGTTACAGAAAAGTCAGCCAAAAAGATCCAGGTATAATATTATTTTCAGAGTTGATATTTATATTTTAATATATATGATATGAATGTAATTTACAAATTATGACACAAAATGTCTAAAATGAATCACAAATAGCCAAAGAAATAATTGTATACCTGCTTTGGCAAATATGAACTAACAAATTTCTCATGAATTGCACCGCATCTTATATGTTTTCAGCAGTTGATTAACAATAAATTAGATAATGATTTTAATTGAATCTAAAATTCATTGAGTCGAGTTGTTGTTTTAAACTTAAAATCTATATGTGAATTATCAGACCATAAACCCAAACATATATATTTTTTTAAAATAGTTTTTTTACAAAAATAGTAATTGAATAAACATACATTTTTATGCAGTTTTTCTGTACGGCTAATTGTTCTGCGTGCTTCTTTAAGAATTTAGAGCATCTCCAACAGATATGCTATAATTTTTCTAAAATAAAGTATGAAAAATTAAAATCTTACATCCAACTCCAACAACTATTCTATTTTAGCAATTCTATCACAAACTATATTATTAAAATATTCAATACACTTAATAAAATATTATTTATCTCTCCTAAACACACAACTTCAATGAATCCTATTGGTGAATATTATTTCTCTCTCTTAAATATAGAGTTTTAGAGATTTCTTCAAATTTGGAGATTTTTATCTTCTCTCTCTTCTTTTCTCCATTTTAACATATGATATATAGCATAGCTGTTGGAGAAAAAAAAAATGCTAAATTCTCACTTTTCTCTATTTTAGCATAGCTGTTGGAGATGCTCTTACAATTCAAACTTGCATTTTTACTTGGTTGTTACAAAAATATGGGTAAGTGTTTGTTTGTTGGTAGCTTAATAAGATAATGAGACTCGCAACAGATTCGATCTTGTATACATGACTATTTGGTAATAGCTTAATGATATAGAAAGTAGCTTATGTAGTAAGCTTCTAGGACAATTTTATGCAGAAAGTCATATTTTTTTTTCCAAGCCCGCCAATCTAAATTAAAAAACAGTTCTATTTTTGAAAAATTCTCTCAAACAAAAATCTGCTCAATTTATATAGACGGATTAATCCAGATAAACAATTTTATTCATACACAACTTAATAGAAAACCAACTAAATAATTCCCAACACAACTAACAATTTTTATCGTTAAACAAATGACAGTTATAACCTTTTTTTATGTTCTTTAAACAAATTAAGGAGTAAAAATACGTTAAAGCCGGTGCTTCACTGTTAAAGCCGCAAATGTTGAACAGATAAAGGGCTAGGATCACTTCTATATTTTTCATACATTTACCATTTCTCAAATGAATCTCTTCAGGTTCATTAGATTGAACCACGTAAGCTTTGCGTGAAAATATCGCTTTCTTAAACTAAGTTCACATAAGATGATAGATGTTTCCAAAAATAAGTTCTTGTATATATGCTTGGAGTTTTAATAATATAAAAATAACGGTATTTTATATATCATCAATAGAGTTTTAATTTTTTATTGATCATCTTATAAAACAAAAGGTTGTTGCTTGTTGGAATCAAGGATTCAAGATTTTTAAATTTAAGGTACGTCTGGATGACTTTGTGTCTATTGAGATTAACAATCGACACCTATATTTTTCAACTCATTATTGTTTTAAGATGATTCTCAATAGCCGGCATCAAGTGTTTATTTTATTCGTTAAGATAAATGTTGTCAATTTGTCATAGGTTGTAAAAGGTCTTATATATGGGCTTAATCATTTGAGAACCTCATATATTGTGATAATTGTAAGAGCTATTATCGTAAAGTATTGTTTCACATTATTTTTTTCATCTAAGTCTAAAATTTAATATATTTATTAACATATATTTGTTTCACAATGTGTTTATTTCATATGTATTCGGTTCACAGTTAATGTAAAACAAATATATGTTAACCAATATACTAAATCCAAGTCGTATGTAAAAAAAATCCTGTGAAATAACACATGATACATCGATTCTCAAAATCATCACAATTTTATGGATTCTCAAGTAAAGACCCAAATATATATATTAATCATATATTCATATATAAACAAAAGATTTAATTTCCTTAGAAGTAAATGTTCTTTTGTCTTATCAATTTGTATCACCCCTCAAAATTTAAAATCAAGAGTCTATATACTTATGTTGGAATATGGATATTAAACTAGTTATCTACACATGCGTAGGACGGTAATTAAACGAGAACTAGAGAAAATGTTATAAATTCGTGAAAATCGATGTTAAAAATATTTGTTTACATTATTTTCTCATTAAAGGCTATGCTTGATATTGTTTCATATATGTTTGTGTTTACATTGTGAAAAAAATATATATGTGCTTTTTTTGTTCACATAGTGAAACAAAAAATACATGTAAAAAAGTTTCATATTTTGAAAGAAATACATGTGAAACTATTACATTATGAAACAAATATATGTGAAACAATACCTTAATTAAATCCTAGCCCTTGATAAAAATATCAATTAAAAAATATTTTTAGATCAGTTCTCACGAGATTATAACATTTTTATGGTTTTCATGTTTTGTATGTGTGTGTATATGCATTCTTGTAACTAGGGACATACCAACTAGGAGCTGAGTGGACTCCCGTGCACCCACTCACTCGATTATTGCAAGAGAAAAAAATGTAGTTGTCTGAAAAGTGCACCCTCTTGATTTTAAGGGGCACCCTTAAATACTTGAAACCGAATCTATACCATAAATTAAGTAGGGATGAGATGGTTGAATTACCACTCTCCATGCAAGAAGTCATGGATTTGAATCTTTCAAGTGAGAGTTTAATTTTTTCATCTTTTAATTTTAGGCTCTAGGGCCCACTTAGGACATTTACTCAGGCCTACAATGTTTAAAATTGTATTTGAGATTGTGAGTTTGATCTTTCTAACTATATTTTTGTTGTTAATGTTTTCAATGCTATCAAGACAGCCTTTTGTTAATTTTTTCTCATTTTGATACTTTTTCATGATTTATTTTCCTTCCCAATGTCAGATTATCTTAAAAATTGTCGCTTGTTATCTAATTTTCAACGCAAGATATATTCGTTTTAAGAATCAAGGTCGATTCCATTTGAAAAAAATGTATTTTATTCACCAAATCAACTTATCCCTAGGTCAAATTGTGTTGACTTTCTCCCTAGGTCAAATCTTGATTTCTCCGGACCTTTGATCCATCTTAAAGGTGCACCCGTTCAAAAAAATTATTGGGTCCATCACTGCTTGTAATGAATATATACATTAATAACTTTAATATATATATATATATATATATATATACACACACACACACACACATACAATACTAGAGTAATTAAGGTTGCGTTTGGTACATAGGACAGGACATAAGTGAGACAAAAAATAAAAAAATAGGTGGAACAACATGGAACAAAATAGGTGGAACAAAAGTGAGACAAAAACTAAAAAAATATTGGTCTAACCCTAATATGGTATTAGTTTTAAGGGTCACCACCACCCATTACCGTCGTCACCACCATAGACGGTCACCGATAGCCACCATCGGCCACCCCTACTAATTCCTTCACTATAACAACCTCCTCCACCACCTTCACAACCATCTCCCATCACTAATGTAACACTCTCAAATTGGGAAAGAGCAACTAATTTAAAATTTTTAATAATACTTCAAAGGAGGATAAAATCTCTTACGACAAGCTCACACTTGAAATACGATATTAGATTTAACCGTCAACAAAATAAATAAAGTCTTACATAAGGACTAACTAGAAGTCGGGTGTTACTAAACCCATCAAATATTGCTATCTTCAAATGTGTGGAAGACTTCACCCAAGCTATTATCTCTCGTGCATATAACTAGCACTTATCTCTCCACAAAGTCGCTAGTATCATTCCTCAACCGAAACCTGATGCACATGCCAACAAATAAGGATGTTAGACTAACACCTAGTGAGTTCAAAAGTTTTCAACAAGATTAAATATAGCATAAAAAGGAAATGACGCACCTTAAATCATAATCCTTCAAAATGATTTATTTTGATATGAAAACAACTCGTTTTCCAATAACACACATTTTTAAAGATGAACCCCCCAATACAAAACATTCATTCATGAAGTGATGCAACTCAAAACTCACTCGAAACGTGAATAGAAATCAAACTTCCAATTTATAAAACGCGGATAAAACTTTATATCCCGAAACATCCAAAACACGGGTGGGGCATAATACTCAACCCATAAATCATGGATAAAAATCCATATATATAAAACTTCACCGAAAACATGGATAATAAAATTAAATACCCACAACACCTTTCGTGACGGGGGAGACCCGCTTCCATTGTACGTGGTGGAATACAAAGTTAAGCCACATATCTATGTTATCGAACTACACCTCATATCATGACTTTATTGCCTGCTTTAATAAGCTACACCTTAAGTCGGACTTTATTGCATGCTCTAATGAGCTACACCTTAAGTCCCCAACGACACCGTATCCTTTATTGCTACTTTGCCAAGCTACACCTCAAGTATACACAATCTTATTGCTTGCTCATTTTTTAGTAAGTTACAACCTTAAAGTTCTCAATAGACTTTTAGTGCATACTTGCTAGCATTTAATATAGGAGTCTCAAACTCCTTACTTGATGACCCTAAGATGTTTAACCCTCGTGCACAAGGGTTAGAGCATCTAAATCACAAAACTCATGGTCCCAAAGTACAACCCATAAAGGTTCATCTCCACAAAACCGGGATAACAACAATGTCAACACGACATATTTCCCAAAGTGAGAATATCAAGACTCTTCACTATTAAATATGACTGACTTACATGCCTATGGATCTAATGCATTACAGTCTAAAATACATAACTCCGAATGAATGACACACACACACTCAAAACATGTATTCTCCAAATAAAGTGCAATAAATGCAACTCACACCCAAAGTTCAACATTAAGCTATTAAAACCGAACAAATGTCCCTAAGACCCGATAAAGACAAAAACCGAGCCTTAAGCTCAACCAAAACAAATGACCATATGTTAAAAGCCATAATATGTGATAAAACGTAAACAACCTACGTTTGTGCAAACACATACGTTAAACACGAATAACCCAAAACACAACATTGGGTCGAGACAAACCCTTTTTCCAAAGGAACTCACACCATGTACACTTTCAAAACGTCCCATAACATAATCTATGGATATTTCCAAAACATACGTTAAAGGTGCACTTCTACCAATTACTCTCCATATATAAGATAAATCATCAAAACACATTCATTTATGATTTATTTGTTAAAGTGTCCAAAAATCCCAAATATGGTGTTTCATAAGTTTATAAAATCTTATTAATCCAAATAGCAAAACTCATAAAAGATTTCAACATTTGATAATAATCATGCAAAACACATAAATACTCTAAAATGGACACTTTTGGCATTACAACGTTTTCATAAATCAACTGGAACTCACCTTGCTAGATTTAGGATAAATCTATATTTTACCCCAACTTGAGCTCCTTCGAAGAAATTTGAATCCACAAGCAAATCCTTCCAAAAACCTATATCACAAGTTTCCAACCATAAATACACATATCCAAGCTCTTAAAATCATTCCCCCAAACACCTTATATCAAATCTCCATTTTGACCAAAAACCCTAATTTGACCTAACATCCCAAAATCATCTAAACCAAAATTTGAGAAATATAAACACTAGGGAGACATCAATAGAGTATTTATAACTTGGTTAAAGTGTTAGAAAAGAGAAGGATGAACTCACCCTTAGGTTTTGAGCAAAACCTAATAAACCCCAAAAATCTCTAGTGTTAGAGGTGAGAACTTAATCTTTCATCAAGAGGTGAAACCACTAGCATAAGATGGAGATGGAACACTTTTATCTCCATGGGAAAGCCCCAAAACCGGTTAGGGTTCATAATAGAAGGTGGGGGAACGATTTGGCAGATAAAGTAAGGAGTATGAGAAGTGAGAAATGAGAAATGAGAGAAAGCTGAGAGAATCGCACCTATTAACACCCTAGTACTCTTAGGCGAGAGTGTCATGCGGTTGTGCCAGTGGCACTTTCGCTGGCATAATCGCCCAGATTGTACCGCCAGCTCCTCTGGCTCGGCGAGAGTGCCATGATCTGGTTTCGGGCACAATCGCCCAGGTGCTCCGAAACCCCCAAAATTGACTTTTTCGGCTACGAAACGCTATCGGTTAGCTCGACATTCAAAACAACCAACTACGCTAACCCTAACCAATATTCATAACTTAAATGGGGAAGTAAAGGTAGCTAAAACTTACCTAAATTCCGGGTGTTACAACTACCATCGTTGACCACCACCACCTATGGTCATCACCACCATCGGCGACCACCGGTAACCACCGCCAACCATCTTCGGCCACTTCCACCTCTTCCTCTATTACAACTTCCTCCACAACCACCACCCATCTCCACCTACACCTTCACCGATCACTACCATCCATTGCCGCCACTACCACCGATGATCACCGCTAACCACCGTCGGCCACCGCCACCGCCTCCAACCTCATTTACCACTGTCCATCGCCACCACCACTACGATTGTCGACCACCTCCATCTCCACCAATCACCACCACTATGATCGTCGACCACCACCACCTATACCACTACCACATCGACCACAACTACCTCCTGCACCACCACTATCCACCATCTTCACGTCCTTCATAGCCACCGTCGTTTGCTAGCCACCCATCACCTTTATCTTTACTTGTCACTGCAACCATTTCTCCGTCAATTCATAAAAATCTTCCAAATTGAATCAAATATAATATTTTCTTTGTATGAATCAGATCTTTTCGAACTCCCATCAATTGTTTCAGACTCTTCATTCAAATTTCATACTATTATTTATGTGTATAAGAATTGTGCAAAAAACAAAAAATGTTTTTAAATTAAATTATTTAAATATATACTTTATTTGTGTCATTTATAACTATTATATGATATATAAAATCATCAAACAACTTTTAGGGAAACTTGTCTAGTCTTGTCTTATTCAGTCATAGTCGTACCAAATACAAGATAGACATTTGTCCTGTCCAGTCCTACTCTTGTTAGTCCAGTCTCATCCAATCATTCTGCGTACCAAACGCTACCTAAGGGGGGTGTACCCATGCAATGTTGCGAGATGTAAACGAAAAAAAAATGATTACTTCAACTGCATTTGATTTTGACTTTGATACCAAAAACTTGTACAACTTTTATAAACATAAAAACATACTTTACCTTTTTGTAGCTCCACCTATGTAGGAGATGCTTTCAGTAAAAAAATTCTCAATTAAAAACCTATAAACTTCATAATATTAGTGATTCATATTTAATATTTTTACATACGTTATATTGTTGAAATTTAAGATTTTTTTTTGAAATAATAAAAATATGACCTACCATTGTGGCATAATCATAGTTTGAGAAGAACATCTTTTTGTTACTTAACAATGTAGGTTACATATGTCATGAATGTGGTGGGTAAGCCTAGAAACCATTGCTTACATTTTAAAGTGAGGAGACAGAAGTGGAAATTCATATATAATTTGATTGTTGTCCCTATAGAAATGGCAAACATGACCTCCAACTTTCTAGCAACCTTTCCTATTTAGGCATCTATATGAATTTTAATTTAAGCATATATATATATATATATATATATATATATATATATATATATATATATATATATATATGTGTGTGTGTGTGTGTATGACAATAATTAATGAGAATCTTAAAGAAGTTGAGGACCGTAATAACTGATCTCGTCTATTTAATCAATTTCATCTAACAAATTTAATTAACCTTAATTTTTAAACATAAGAAGGATAAAATAGTAAGGACAAATGAAAAAAAAAACATTATCCTTTCAAGATATGGGAAGTGGTCAACGTTAATCAAAATTAACAATAATCGTTTGATCTTCGAGATATGTATTGGACAGATAAAAAAAATAGTATCCATTTAGAAACAATCATTTATGCTTCGCAATGTTACATAATCGCCTGTTCCACCAAATATTAAAGAAAGTTGTTATTTTATACAACACCTAATATAGGTATCGTGCTTTCTTTTGTCCCTCGGTTCATGACTTGTATAATCGGTTTACAGTCATACTTTTTTTTCTCTCTCTTTATATAATTAATTAATTATACATGAAAATAATGCATTATACTAGAAAAGCAAAAAAGGAGCTCACCCCTCACCCATAGTTCATGTGGACCA
Organism: Arctium lappa; assembly: GCA_023525745.1. Taxonomy (NCBI): domain Eukaryota; kingdom Viridiplantae; phylum Streptophyta; class Magnoliopsida; order Asterales; family Asteraceae; genus Arctium; species Arctium lappa. The sequence goes on along the minus strand of CM042054.1, from coordinate 11,177,401 downwards.
AACCCCACAAAAACCTTCCTATGGTTCATTTATATAATTATTACTTAAATATTTAAATTGATGCTTAATAATAAACTAATATCTTATAAATTCGAATTTAAAATTTTATTTGAGAAAAAAAATTGTTATATTTATTTTGGAAAAAAAAAAAGAGAGTATTAAATTAATTTATTTTTTTCATATGAGGATAAGTATAAAAGAAGGTTTTTAACGACCCTTTTAAAAGTATAGATTTTTAAGATTTGAAAAATCTTTTTAAGAAGACGAAAAGAAACTAGAGATAAAAAGTTTATACTATATTTTATTATCTACCGACATATCTTTAGCACATACTTGACAACCTACAAGTACAAGCATATGAAATTCAACATTAAATGTTACTATAAATAAATCCAACAACAACGTCTATTGATCACAATGCCATCGAAAAAATATATATAATTTTGTCATTCTACTCTTAAATTCATTTAGTTGGTACCTCGTTTTTCAATCAAAGTTTCTTGATCGACCAAAATCTAGTTTCTCTATTACAAACTGATAATCCTAAACAAATTGGTCAGGAATGAGCGCTGTAATCTTTATAGCAAAATCATGACTTATAAACAAACATAATTAAAACATGAGATACAGTAATATGTTTTTATTTAAAGAAAATTAAAAGTAAAAAATAAAGATCATCTTCCACTAGTCTAAGATATATGTAAATGTTAGACACATGGATGGATAATAGATACAAGGGCAAGTAGTGAAATGGGTACAAGTGGAATTAATTTTAGGGAATTTAATAAAACTACCCGTATTTCAAACATGTATTACGGATATGTATAAAATTTCCTATTTTTTTTTTGTCAAAATACCCATTTAGTCTAGGATCTTGGACCGGGATTTGACCCATCCTGGGGTTAGCCAAAAAAACCGTGGTAACCCCAATATCTTCAAAAAAAATTGTGAAATCCTGGCCTAACCCCGGGATGAACAGTGAAATCCCGGCCTAACCCCGGGATATCACCCTAAATCCCGGGGTAACCCCACTCTCTTCAAAAAAATTTGCGAACCTCGGGATATATTAAATCTCGGCCCAAGATCCCGGCGTTAATGGGTATTTCGGCAAAAAATGAGAGATTTTGGATATTTCGGTAATACACTTTTGAAATACGAGTACTTTAATTAAATTCCCTTAATTTTAGCCACCAATATTTCCCTTTTATTTATTATATAAATACTAGAAGCGTACTCGTGCAATACAGCGAGATAAATCACGATTTTAATATTTCATTTTATTTTTTGTCGATTTACAGTACGATTTTGGATGGTTTTGAGAAAGTGATAATGTTTTTTTTTATAAATTTGTTTAATTTAGGCTTAATAATATAATTTTTGTATAAAAAAATTAAGTATTTTGTTATGTTTCAATTATTATCTTATATATTTTAATGATATCCAGAAAAAAATAACCAACTACATATTTAATAATATAATTAAAACAAATTTATAGTAATATAATATATTAATTAATAGTGATACATGAAAAGATCTGCATAACAGGAAGGCCCTGCACATAGACCTGGCAAAAAATGACATGACACGCTAACCCGACACGAAATAAACGGGTTTGGGTAATACATTTCAACCCGTTTAAGTAAATGGGTTGACACGACACGACACAAAAATTAAACGGGTAAGGTCAGGGTCAAAATTTTCAACTCGAAAATGACCTGAATAACCCATTTATATATATATATATATATATATATATATATATATATATATATATATTATAAGTTTTCTTTTTAATGCTTTGAATTTTTAATGTTTTAGATTTTGTTAGAACTTTTAAGTTTGAACTATAAATTTTAGATTTCTAATGTTTTCATTTGAATTTTGGATATGTATTTTTTTGTGAATTTTCGATTTTTAATTTTTAGTTTTATAAATATTAAACGGGTTAGGCGGGTCGTGTCGGGTTAGGCGGGTCGGGTTAGGGTTAGACATTCTCAATCTGTTTAACTTTGAACCCGACACGAACCCGACCCGACACGACACGTTTGCCAGGTATACCTGCACATACCAAATTGGTAGGTGTTAGAAATCTGCAGTAGTAATATGTATCTTGTACTTTGATATTTATAAATTAAGAGATTTTTAAAACCTTGCATAAAATGATGGTACCTTGTGCCTAATAATTTGTATTTAAAAGTTTTTTTTATAGATATTTACTTTTACTTTTATTCATGGAAATTTAATAGTGCAAATAATAGTCACCAAAAAGGTGTGGTATTTTTTGTCTTCTTTTCTTGGATTTTGGCATCCACATCATATGGAAACCAACTTATGTGCTAGCAATGGCCTCTTGGATATCTTCAACATGGCCTTTAATGAGAGATGGACAAAGATCTTTCAACTTATGAGTAGTTGACATCATCCATGAGGTCAATAGGGTTTATGGGATTTTTGTATTTTTTTAATAGGATATTGACTTAAATAGTTAAAATAGAAAAAAGAATTTGGTCTCTTAATTATTTCTCTTCTGGTTTTACATAAATATCACTACTTCCGCAATATCAGTTGCGAACCTAGCCAAACGACATAGAAAATAAGAATCTAGTCATTTTTTGCTTAAAAAAATTATAACTCAAATCTTTAATTGCGGACCTAGATAGTTTTTTTTTTTTTAAATTGCAAAAAAATTACATTTTCTACCCAGATCCGCCATTACGGACTTGGATATTACGGACCTAGTGACACGAGTGCAAAACCGGAAGAAAAATGGTTAGAAGACAATTTTTTTTGTCAACTCTACCTATTTGAGTCGATTTCCCTTTTTAATTCATTGTGTTTTGATAAAGATTATAATATTTTCTATTAACTTTGTAGTGATTCTTTAAGATTTAAGGAGTTATATTTAAGAATGGTACCATTGTCGTCCATGAATTAATACTTTTCAGATAATTCATGAGCCAATAAAAAAAACGTGATATTCAAATTCTGAACTTTTAAATCGTTATAAGCAAGTTACAATTACTTGAGGAAGCTCATTTGGGCATTAACTATATTGCTTTTTTTTTAAAGAAATTCGAAGCTGAAATTACATATTTACACATCATGATCACGATGGTTGTAAATTACTAAATTTATTGATTTATATTCTATTTTGTCATTATTATCAAGTGTATTTAAACGCTAGACTAATTAGGAATCATCTTCTTGAATTATATGTTTAATTTAACATTGTAATATGTTTTCAGTGATATCAATCAACATATCAAAAGGGATAGTTCAACTCATTACTTTCATTGTCGTCTTTACAAAAAGTAGTTTGCATATGTTGTTTATCAACACGTATTTATTTTTCATCTGTAAGCATATAATACATGCACGTACGTTCTTTCAATCTAGATAAAGTGTTTCCCCATACCATATAAAAAGTGAATAAGAAAAAGAAATATGTATCTTGAATCCATATGTCAATTTTCATGAAAATTCTGTTGTTCAAAAAGTTAATACGACATACTTTAACTAGAATGGATAAGTATTATGAGCACATTACATATTTTCATGCCACATAATTTCTATCTCCATGTCAAAGATATTGAGGAACACACCCAATGCATGAAAGGAATAGATAATCCATGAATTAATTAATCTTGTTTAATGCTAATCCTATGTGTTTAATTACTTTTTAAGTGGTTTGGGGTTGCCTTTTAAGAGAGAAGAATACAAATTTACAAAGGTTCATAAATGCATGGGTGGAGAAATTGGAATGGGCACTAACTATATATATTGTGTTTTTATATATACAGCAACAAGAATTTATATCTAAAACATTTATATAATGAAAAAAAAATATATATATATATATATATATCTTTATGATGCAATTAATAATTTATGATTATTTACTAGTATGTTTTTAATTATTTAAGAGAATGTTTTAACGCTCTAATGAAAGTCATGATAATTTATTTTACAAACAATTTAATATATAAATTTTTAAATAAATGCTAAAGTTATGACAATTTTAAATTAACTTTTTCTTGAAAGACCCATGAACCAACTCGACTTGGTTAGAATTTTGATGTATACATGTTAATACATTCTCAATAATTGACTTGAGAATATATATATATATACTTTATCCCGTGGTGAGCATGTGGCGATATCCAGATCATGTGTCTGCCACTTAGTGGTACCCTTTATTGGGTCGGGTCATGGTCAACGGGAATTAGTCGGGTGACACCCTTAAGTGGGAGTAGGCATGGAAATGGGGCGGGGACCTCGATCCCCATCCCCGTCCCCGTCCCCATCCCCATCCCCGTCGGGGAATATGATCACATCCCCATCCCCATCTCCATCCCCAACGGGGAAACGGGGATTTTTTTTCTCGTTTTTATAAACTATTTTAAATCAAATATGTGAGACACAACTCATCTTTAAATTTCACAAATTTCCAATAAACCTAAAATCAAAAGGAATTTAATTTTATACAAACAATCACATCATATGATACTTAATTAGCTAATACCAATATAAATCCAGTTTAATAAAAAAAAAAAAAACTTAACATCACACGTCCTAAACATATCGAGTAATATCCAAAACATATCGACTAATTGTATTTTGACTTGACATCCAAAAGATTATATACTAACATCCATAAAATGACGATTTTAGATTCTAAACCTAGTTAGAAAATACAAAATTATGAATTACCGATTTAGTTGAAATAAATAATATATTTAATTTATTAATTAATATATAACGGGTACGGGAAAGGGCGGGGCGGGGAGTACGATACCCGTCCCCGTCCCCATCCCCACTTTGAGACAAACGGGGATCCCCGTCCCCATCCCCGACTTAGCGGGGAATCCTCGTCCCCGATTGGGACGGGTGAACCGGGTTCCCCAATGGGGCGGGGGCCATTTCCATGCCTAAGTGGGAGCCCGAATACCCCGGGAACGTGTGTGTTATCTGCCGTTCAAAATATATATAGCTACTTAAATATAGCTGGATATGCCTAGGGACCAATATATATAGAATATTGTTAATAGTTGTAATAATAATAAATAAGTAATTTTAAAACGATGATTAAAACCGTCAACCGATTATAACATAAACCTAAAAATAGATATATCATATGCCTTTGTTAGTGGAGGACAAGTGGATTAATTATTAATTATTTTAGGCCATGAGAATGATATAATATTAGCAACAACATAAGGATGGGTGTTATGCAACATAATGGCAACTAGATATATGATATATATCACATGGGCAAATTGGTAATATCACACATAAAATTTCTTGTCACTAATAATTGTGAACCATTAGGGGTAAACAATTATCATTTTGAGAGCATATTATACTAGTTCAATGAATTAATTGAGATAAATACGTCATACATCGAAAACGAGTTCAAAAAGAAAAAAAAATTATCGAAAACCTCAAACTTCATACTTCCGGTTGTCATAAGACTATATGTATGTTCTAACGATTGTAATCACCTCCGCTTTCTTATCTAATCCGAATAATTTGTATGCTAGATCTAAGAGCATCTCCAACAACTTTTCTATAATTTCTCTAAAATTGAAAATCAAAAAGTAAAATCTCTAAAATGAATTACATCCATCTCCAACAGGTTTTCTAATTTAAAGATTATAACACAAGTTATATTCATATAATATAATCTAATTTATCTTCCCAATACACTTTTAAAAAACACTTAATATAAAATGATAAAAGTTCAATCTCATTAGGGGAATTGAATAAAATAACCATTTATCTCTCTTATTATCAAGTTTTAAAAAATTCTCTAAACTTGGAAAATTTTTAAGTTTTCTTTATTATAGAGAACAAGATAGCAAAGTTGTTGAAGAAGTATAGAGAACAAAAACCCATTTTTTTCTATTTTAGCAAAGTCGTTGGAGATGCTCTAACACCGTCAGTTAACCTCTAACATCTTCACCACCACCGATGGCCCATCAACAAACGATCGACATCTTGTACAAGTGATTGTTGGTGATATTGTATCATGTGAGACAAGACATGTGATAAATTTAGGGTTTTATTTTGATTTTGATTTAGGTTTTTGGTTTGATTTTGGGTTTTAAAATTTTGGGATGTGAATTTTTAGAGTTTTGATTTTGGGATTTGACCATAATACCCCTCATTTAATTGGATTAAACACAAAAAATTAAATGATCGTTAGACTGAGGGATGAAATATGTAGTACATGAATAAATATGAGAAACAAAAACCAAAATTTACTCACAAAAGGATGTGCTTTGACCAAAATGCCCTCATCTTTGTTCTCAAGAAAAAAAGGGATATTATTTTCAAATTTTAATCATCAAACATAAATTACTAGTTTAAAATTGTCATTCTCAATCTTGATAAACCCATATTTTTTTGCTTTTAATTGTTTTTAAAACCGAAAAATTCACCATATCTTTAAAATTTGCTTTAAGGGATCTTTATACATTTAAATTTGTTTTTGTTTGTTGAGATAAAAATATAAGATAAAATATCAAAACTAATTCATTTAGTTTTAACACTCTCCCTCTTTATTGCATCATACAAGCAAATGAAATTTAAGAAAGGGGAATTCGCCTTTTCTTTTCAACAATAATATGATAAGAATAACATGATAAGAGCATCTCTTTCACAAAAAACTAACACCCGATTTCGAAAAAGGTATCGTTTCAAGTTAATACAAAAATCAGTAATTATAAGGGAACAATAAGATATTGTATTTTGGACTTGAATCCTATATTTTATAGTCTTGTTGGATGAAGGATTCAATTACGAGTCCAACGGTTCTTTCCGGAGCAAAATCGGAGCTATAACGAAGAAGTTATGGCCAAAACAGTGAACGAGAAGAAAACCAGGCGAACAGTGAATCTCGCGACTTATGCCGCGACTTAGGAATTATGCCGTGACTTAGGAAAGCGGGCGACTTATGCCGTGACTTAAGGTCGCGTGGTAAGTCGCGAAATCCCCTGGTCGAGCATAAAACCCGATTTTCTGCCCTAAAACTTTATTTCTTCATATCTTCTTCATCCCAACTCCGATTTCAGTGATTCAAGTTGCCATGATACCAACTTGTAACACCCTAAAAATAGGGATAACAAAAATCCAAAAAACGGACATGCGGTATTTAAAATTGCCAAAGCAAGAGCCTCCCAAAAATGGGGAAAATACACAAACCTGTTTAAATACAGACGTAATTAAACGGATAATAAATAACAACCAACTAATCTAATTTCTATAACCAGAAAAGAGATTACAATCAAGGGTGTCATTTATAGACCCAAAGGATTCTCTACCAATAATAAGTCCAAAAGAGATATTCCTAAATCTCTCACCCAAGCACTACGCCCGCCTAGAACCGGTGCCGCTAAAACCTGAGATACACATCGACACCAAACAAGTGTTAGGCCAAAAAGCCTAGTGAGTTGAACAATAAATAGCATGGTAGAACATATACAATTCTTATCAGCAGTTAACCAGTTTTCAACATGTATGGAGTCAACGGGGGAGACCCATAGCACCAATCAATTTCACTCCAAAGAGTCGATGCACCTTGATGCCCTTAATAAGGAACACCCCAAAGGCCCGACCCACCCGGAGATCAGACCGTACAGGAAACTTTCCGAGTGACGGAGGTCTACTGGGCACATACCATCACAGTGGCGCCCCGAGACTACATCCTCCTAGTGAACTTGCCTTGGTTCGTCCAACATAATGCATATAGGAGGTCCTTAGGTATCTTTCAACCAAGTATATTTCACCCTCCTAATAGCTCGAGTCTAACATAAGACTTAAATATCCACATAACCACGTTGTAGATACAATAACACCAAGAGTGTATTCCGAATGGAAATCATCATGTTATACCAAACATATATTCCTTAATCATGTCAAATACCCATTGTGGGCACACATAATGTAAATCCCCAAATAATTACACAACATAGAGTAAATCATGGGATGATACTTCATATACATATATCTCACATAATCTCATGGAAAATCCAATAAATACTTAAACCTATAAAGATGACCATTTTGAGCAAATACGTGATAATAACAACAATTAAACAAAAATGATGTGTATCCAGTTTTAACAAAAGTTTAGTAAACGCACATTGCTAGATTTAGACTAAATCTAGATTTTACCCACTTAGAACTTTCCTTGAAGATCTTGATTCTTCAAATCAAATCTTCCAAAACCTAGATCCACAAGGTTCCAACCATAAATATACATATTCTACCATAAACAATCATTTCCCAAACCATATACATGGATACCTCAACTAATACCGAAACCCTAATTTCCATAACCGAAGAGAATAGAAAATTACTTTAACCCAAACTTGAATTCACCAACCAAAACACTTCTAGTTCACCAAAATGATCACAAACCTTCAATCTATGAAAGGGAGAACAAGGGGTGGATGAAACCCTAGAATATTTTGGGGAAGAAGATGAATAGGAAGAGATGAGAAGCTTACCACCACAAAATGCTCTAGTATACTTCAATACACTTCCAATCTCTTGCTAGATCATTGAAAAGCTCTCAAAAACGAAACCGTAGCACTTTGAATCACCCAAATCGGAGCTAGGATGAAGGAGATATGAAGGAATGAAGTTTGGGGCTGAAAATCGCGATTTAAGCTCGATCCAGTGGATTTCGCGACTTGTGCCGCGACCTGTCGCCCACTTCCCTAGTTTTCTTCTCGATACTGTTTTGGCCATAACTTCTTCATTATAGCTCCGTTTTTGCTCCGGAAAGAACCGTTGGACTCGTAATTGAATCCTTCATCCATCTAGACTATAAAATCAAGGATTCAAGTCCAAAATCAAAAATCTTATTTTTCCTTAATATCTCGGTTTATGTATTAACTTGGATCGATATCTTTCAAAAATCGGGGTATTACAATCCTCCCAACCTTAAAAGAGATTTCGTCCTCGAAATCTGGAACCACCAAGCACCCAATATCACACTTGGAAATATTGATTGATTTATTATCCAAAAGGAATACCTTCATGAGACTTCACCTCATATACGACCCGATTGCATCCCGGTTTAGGTTGTCGCTGCGTTTCTCATACCGTGCCATTACAAACTAAATCTTAACGTTCAATATATTTTTCCGATGTCAGGATGAACATTGAGTCCCTGATTAATCATTTTCTCAATCATTAAATCTCGGTTGCCTCCCAACCTTAGATTGCTCGTATTACCCCAAGAGTAACCTACGACCTTATTCAATTATTTCCACCAAAAATACCCCAAATCAAACATTTCGTTTAGATACCTCTAACTACGACGTATCAAGGTCTCCTTGATAATCGATTTGTAATTAAAATCCACCTAGACGTTCTCACCAAATGTATCCAGTAAACATTACCACCAACTCCCACCATGTTCTCAAGCATCGATTTCCAAATCAACGAAAGTACTGACAATTATCAAAATACCAATGGTTGATTTCTTAATGATGAACATCTAATTTCCTTAAGTTTACCGCTCGTCCTACAGACGCACCAGATCTAACGGAAATACATTGAAGCACACCAACAATCATTGTCCTCAAATTACGCGCCAACACCTAACCTCGAGACAGTCATTCTGCAAACGTGGGTATACTACCAAATATTTCCTTCCCGATTAGTAATGTCGATTCAAAGTTGACACCTACTCTTGGAAATAGTCACCCAAATCCAACCTCCTTACCAGTCAACCATAACATCATCATTAATCACGAATATCCAACAATATAGTACACCACCGACACATAACATACCGTTGTATCAAAATCCCACAATTCCAAAACCAACCATACCCAAACAACCGAACACGATTTTTAATCCGTAGGTTTAACGAAGCATAAAGATCGTTATCTAACTAACTGGGAGAAAACACATGTCTAACGCCTCAAACTTCGAGGACATCTTTTTATCCTTAATATCGACTTCTAACACGAGGGGGTTTACACCTATAGTCCAATGAGTTCAAGGTTTTTCACACTACTATGCCAATTTGAAATTTATAAAGCTCTCAAATACATAAGTTTTATAACAATTAAACGTGTGTGAAAATACAATATCGTGCATTCGATAGGTTTCAAGATTTGGTCACCAATGCCACACATATAAAACCATTTTCAAAACTCATTTGATCAGTACTTACTCTAATAAAACGATAACAAAAGATGTGTAACAAAATTTTCAAACGGACTACCAGGGTCTTAGTATGCATCAGTTTATGCTATGCATATGAAAAATAACTTCCGTCCCATAACATATGCAATAAAAGTTTGTACAACTCACAAAAGAGGATTTCACAACTTCAACTTTAAAATCTTTTAATTTAACACAAAAAGTCGGAAGATAAAATTTCCAACAAGACCTATATACGTCCGATCATTTCCCAAATGTAACAACACAATAGGAACGTAAATAAATAAATAAATATATATATGTATATATATTTTTATTCGCGTTTCAAATTTAGGCCGCACCGATAAAACGTACTTGCCCAAAATTGTAATTACTACGACATGCAAACCGAAAATTCATTTCATGCATTGCGGAAAAACTCCTATCAGTAAAATCAATAACTGAAATATGTTCTGGGCAAAAGTTCTATCCGAAATACCATAAATCTTTCATACAAAGCTACATAAGGGAAATTCACAAAATCGATCCCTAAAAATTCTGCAATTAACCATGAAATGTCATGAAATAAAACTTCTCATAGTGACTCGCATACATCGGTTTATTCTCCAAGATTTAGTAAAGACATATGCATGCGATTTGAGCAATTGTAAGAATAATTTAGTTTAATTCCAAACTGTATAAATAAAATGTTTGCAAAATCCAAGACCACATGCTCAATATCAAACTCTTAAAGTTTTCTCTCTTTTAGTCACAATGCGGCACGAAATAAGATTTCACAACAAAACTTGCATGCGACCATTTATTTCACAAAGCTAGTAGATAGATATGCGTATGCACCCGGTTAAAACATGAAATAATTTATGTCATTTTCGAGTTCAAAGCCAAATATAAACATGCTCTCATCGTTCTAAAACATTGGCTAAAGATACCATGACGGAAATTTCCAATAAGATACGCATACATGACCCAAAGCATAATTAACTAAAATCTCATTGCTGGTTGAGACGAACCATTTTTTTTTCAAAGGAACTCATATTCTTATGTTTTTGAAATGCCTCATAACACAATAATATGTATTTTCTGAAAAGGGTTTATAAGATCAAATACACGAAATGACACTTACGTCAATTGAACTCCAATTATATATGTAAAATCATCGAGGAAACATCTCAACATGATTTATTTACCAAAATCCCCAAAGATTCCAAAATGGATGACTCAACATGTTCATAAAACTAAACATTTCAAATAATCAAAACTTCCTATTGGTTGCAACAAAATGTTTTCCAAATGAACTCTTTATCTTCATGTTTTCAAATCGACTCCTAGTTCAATGACACGAATTTTCCAACGGTTTATAAAATCGTATGCACCAAATGGACAAATAAATATCAAAAATACAGTGACCAATAATGGGGATACCCGTATCCGTTGAGAGCGGAAGAGCACGAAGTATGCTACTCCTACAACGTTCATCGTATGACACCTAACAACATGAAAGCCTAAGTGTCCCTACGAATCCTTGACAAGTTCCACCCAAGGGACGAGATACATTGATGCCACAAAGGACACCCGAAAGGCCCGGCACGTCCGAGGACTCCTACTGAGGAAATTCCCCTACGACGGAGATCTAGGTGCACACCCACACAGTGTCGCCCAAGACTACCTCATCCTAGTGCCTACTTGTCAAGTTTTGGTCATAAAACATGAGTCCCGGAGTCCAACCCCGTACTACCCAATTGACCATCCAATAAGACTGACTCACGTGCCTATGGATCCAATGCAACACAGCCCAAAAAATATGTGACTACACATGAATGACAAAAGCACTCGAGCGTGTAATGATTATGCATATGCAATGAAATGCATTAAGATGTACGTCATAAATTGGATTCTACATCGAGCCATTAAAACCGGACAAATGTCCACAAGACTCTTTTAAGCCAACACCAAGCTAAACTGCTCGAAATCCTTTTGACCAATAATTATCGGTCCCCCAAATAATGAAATGTCTTTAAGCGACGTTTATAAAGACACATGCCTCAAAGACGTGATTAACCCGAAACTCAACACGTATTGGGACCAAAGAGTTTCAAAAGGGTTTATGAATGCAAATTCACAAAAAATGCATACAACATGTAATAGACTTCATTTGTACCAAAATTACCAAGATGCTTAAGTCATGAAATGGACTCTATTTGTACAAAATCCCAAAATGCTATAATCATGCTACTACTTATCAAGATGTCCAAATTCCAAATATGAGTATTTTATGGAACTAAAATAAGCCAAGTATATCAATTTTGAAAACTCATTAAAATACTCACACTTTGACAAATACCAAGTAAGATACATTTTTACTTCAAAATACTCAAAACTTATCATTAGTTAACCATTTCATGTAAAACACTTCAAAATAACCATTTTGGCATGTACACCGTTTTCACAAATCAACTTGAACTCACGCTCCTCGATTTCTCTAGTTACACTATCGTCATCCAGATGCTCAACATCTTAAGGCAAAACCACAGACTTCATAGGTTCACCTTACAATTTCTCCTCACCTACATCGGTTCAAAAAGTCTATGGTTCTAATCCAATCAATTAATCCGACTCGAAACTGTCCACTTAATGCAATCACCATACTTACCGTTACTCCAAGTAACGAATAATAAAATCATCAACCTTTTCTAATGGTTACCCATCCAGAAACTTTCTTATTACTCCAACGGTCGACATACCCAGGTGTAACACCTTAGGCATATCCCATATCGGCCGTGGACAGGAGTGATGCTGGGTGTTATAAGTAATATCTTGGCCTTCCTAACAACAACGCGTTTTGGGGCCACAAGCACGTCAAGTTCTGGGAACTCTGAGGTTAAGCGTGCTTGGGTGGGAGTAGTCCCAGGATGGGTGACCCCCTGGGAAGTTTCTCACCAGGTCGCCAGAAACAAATCCGTGCGCTACACGTTGGTTAAATCCAGGGGCAAAACGGACAATATTGTTGTCGAGGTAGGCGGGATGTTACAGATGGTATCAGAGCCACTCCTGTGTCGTTCGGGATATGGGGCAAACCTCATCGAGGACGATGAGTCCCAAGGGGGGGGGTGTTTGTAACACCTTAGGCATATCCCATATCGGCCGTGGACAGGAGTGATGCTGGGTGTTATAAGTAATATCTTGGCCTTCCTAACAACAACGCGTTTTGGGGCCACAAGCACGTCAGGTTCTGGGAACTCTGAGGTTAAGCGTGCTTGGGTGGGAGTAGTCCCAGGATGGGTGACCCCCTGGGAAGTTTCTCACCAGGTCACCAGAAACAAATCCGTGCGCTACACGTTGGTTAAATCCAGGGGCAAAGCGGACAATATTGTTGTCGAGGTAGGCGGGATGTTACACCAGGCATTTCATACAAGCACGAGGATGAATAAGAAAGAAATTAACAGAATTGAACACGAAGGAAACGTACTACTACGTCTACCAAATATCATAACATTAGAAAACCAAACACAAGAGAATGTACTACTACCTTACCAATTGTCACAGTAACGGCATTTCAAGCACCATCATGTATAAATATCCTCATAATAACATTAACTAGATGAGATTATGAACATATAATACATAAGGGTTCTCGTTACCATCACCAGAACGCCTGATAACCATAGTTTCCGTCGACTCTAAGACTAACCCGTCTTAGAAATTCTACCCATCTCGCAAATCATTGCCTAACGTACTCAGTCTAAGTCTAGACATCTTACATTCATGCCTAGTTCGCTTAAACTAGAGCTCTGATACCAACTTGTAAAACCCTAAAAATAGGGATAACAAAAATCCGAAAAACGGACATGCGGTATTTAAAATTGCCAAAGCAAGAGCCTCCCAAAAATGGGGAAAATACACAAACCTGTTTAAATACAGGCGTAATTAAACGGATAATAAATAACAACCAACTAATCTAATTTCTATAACCAGAAAAGAGATTACAATCAAGGGTGTCATTTATAGACCCAAAGGATTCTCTACCAATAATAAGTCCAAAAGCGATATTCCTAAATCTCTCACCCAAGCACTACGCCCGCCTAGAACCGGTGCCGCTAAAACCTGAGATACACATCGACACCAAACAAGTGTTAGGCCAAAAAGCCTAGTGAGTTGAACAATAAATAGCATGGTAGAACATATACAATTCTTATCAGCAGTTAACCAGTTTTCAACATGTATGGAGTCAACGGGGGAGACCCATAGCACCAATCAATTTCACTCCAAAGAGTCGATGCACCTTGATGCCCTTAACAAGGAACACCCCAAAGGCCCGGCCCACCCGGAGATCAGACCGTACAAGAAACTTTCCGAGTGACGGAGGTTTACTGGGCACATACCATCACAGTGGCACCCCGAGACTACATCCTCCTAGTGAACTTGCCTTGGTTCGTCCAACATAATGCATATAGGAGGTCCTTAGGTATCTTTCAACCAAGTATATTTCACCCTCCTAATAGCTCGAGTCTAACATAAGACTTAAATATCCACATAACCACGTTGTAGATACAATAACACCAAGAGTGTATTCCGAATGGAAATCATCATGTTATACCAAACATATATTCCTTAATCATGTCAAATACTAATTGTGGGCACACATAATGTAAATCCCCAAATAATTACACAACATAGAGTAAATCATGGGATGATACTTCATATACATATATCTCACATAATCTCATGGAAAATCCAATAAATACTTAAACCCATAAAGATGACCATTTTGAGCAAATACGTGATAATAACAACAATTAAACAAATATGATGTGTATCCAGTTTTAACAAAAGTTTAGTAAACGCACATTGCTAGATTTAGACTAAATCTAGATTTTACCCACTTAGAACTTTCCTTGAAGATCTTGATTCTTCAAATCAAATCTTCCAAAACCTAGATCCACAAGGTTCCAACCATAAATATACATATTCTACCATAAACAATCATTTCCCAAACCATATACATGGATACCTCAACTAATACCGAAACCCTAACTTCCATAACCGAAGAGAATAGAAGATTACTTTAACCCAAACTTGAATTCACCAACCAAAACACTTCTAGTTCACCAAAATGATCACAAACCTTCAATCTATGAAAGGGAGAACAAGGGGTGGATGAAACCCTAGAATATTTTGGGGAAGAAGATGAATAGGAAGAGATGAGAAGCTTACCACCACAAAATGCTCTAGTATACTTCAATAGACTTCCAATCTCTTGCTAGATCATTAAAAAGCTCTCAAAAACGAAATCGTAGCACTTTGAATCACCCAAATCGGAGCTAGGATGAAGGAGATATGAAGGAATGAAGTTTGGGGCTGAAAATCGCGATTTAAGCTCGATCCAGTGGATTTCGCGACTTGTGCCGCGACCTTAAGTCGCGGCATAAGTTGCCCACTTCCCTGGTTTTCTTCTCGATACTGTTTTGGCCATAACTTTTTCGTTATAGCTCCGTTTTTGCTCCGGAAAGAACCGTTGGACTCGTAATTGAATCATTCATCCATCTAGACTATAAAATCAAGGATTCAAGTCCAAAATCAAAAATCTTATTTTTCCTTAATATCTCGGTTTCTGTATTAACTTGGATCGATATCTTTCAAAAATCGGGGTGTTACAACTGTAATGCATTGGATCCATAGGCATATGAGTCAGTCAGTTGGTTAGTTGGGGACCTTATCCCCATTTTGGGACTGGATATTGTTATGTCTAGTGGGAGGACTCGAGGTATATATCATGGGTGGTTGAACTCGATGACCGCATAACCTTTATTGAAGGGCTCGAGGTATATATCGTGTGTGGTTGAACTCGATGCCCGTTTGTAAGCCAGTTTGGTTACTCATCGTGGAATTTAGTGTCCGCGTTTGAAGTCTAGTGAGTGGTCCCCAAGTCATGTTTTTATGTAAGCTTGCGGTGGTGCTCTGCAGAGCCATATACGGAGCTAAGTCTTGCGGTGGTTCCCATGGTGAGCCGGATATGGGGACTTGTGGCTTTGGTAGTGACACTCATTTAGAGATCGAGTAGACACTAGGGTCATTTGGGTATCTTGCGGTGGTAGCTCGGTTGGGAGCCGTATACGGGGATCCATGGCTCTATGTGAAGCTCGGGAACATTGATAAGTGGCTTAATTTTGTGTGCCCGCCACTTTCGATGGAATTCGGGTATCCCCCGTCACCGAAAGGTGTTGTTTTTGGGTATTGAGTTTTATTATCCAAGTTTTCGGTGACGTCTTGTGTAAATGGATTTTATCCTTGATTTATGGGATGAGTATTATGCCCCACCCGTGTTTTGGGATACAAAGTTTTAACCGCATTTTCATAAATGGAGAGTTCGATTTCTATTCACGTTTTGAGTAAGTGTTGGATTGCATTACTTCATGAAATAACGTTTGGCGTTGAGGCGTCCATTTATAAATTGCATAGTATTGGAAACGGGTCGTTCTCATATTTAAAGTAATTCATTTTAAAGGATCATGATTTAAGTTGCATTATTTCCGTTTAATGGTTTGTTATAATCACGATGAAAACTCTTGAACTCACTAGGCGTTAGTCTAACCTTTTTATTTGTCGGCATGTGCAACAGGTTCTGGTTGGGAATAGCTCTAGTGACATGGTACAGAGAGGAGTGTTAGTTGCGTGCTCAAGAGGTGGATACCTTAGTGAAGTCTTCCGCACTTGTTTCGGGAAGAGCAGCTTATAGTTGGGATTAAGTAACACCGACTTTGGTCTAGTCCTTGTATAAGACTAAAGTTTATAATTGTTGAGGTTAAATAGAAAGTTTTATTTTGGAGAGTTATCTTTTACTTGATGTAATATCGAAATTTTAATTAGTTGCTCTTACCAAATTTGAGGGTGTTACACCCCCTATCCTACCACTTCAGCACCCACCAGATCCGCTGGTCTACAATATTCACCCCTTTAACCCGAACAACCAGATTAATTACAGGTCATCCCAAACCAACCCTCCTCTAAGAAGAATTGTGCTATGTTACGAATGACCCAATCTATCTATGGCAACCACCCCTACTTTTAGTAGATGGAGATGCACACCTAGGAAAGAGAAGCTACAAATCGTTGTCACTGGTAAGCCCCCAATTGCGCCCAAAGACAGAGGCAAAGGCTATTGCGTTAAAGGCAAACTTTTGACAATGTTTTTAAGCTTTGATGGGTCGATAAAAGAGTTTGAAAAGAGGATAATATGAGGTCTAAATTCGATTTCTATATACTTTAGTCTTGACCTAACTATAAATCAGATATCCAAACAAGACCTAGATACTAAAAAGAAAGGATAGATCTTTTGACATGACCTAACTATGAATTTGATTATAGTTATTGATTAAATATTTAAAAAATAAAAGAGGAAATTATGAATCAAGACAACCCTAGCTATAATTAGAGATGTTTTAGTAAAAGAGCTATTTTGTTTTCATTTCTGAAGATGTTTATTTGCTATATTTGTGGTTTTTGAATTTTGGTTTTAATCGAATATACTGAAAATGAAGAGGGAATTGTTGTCAAATTGACTGTATAAGACTTTTATTAAAAATAGAGTAAACTATAAATTTGGCCTCTGTGGTTTGTCAAAAATAACACTTTTCATCCCTACAGTTTCGAAATTGAAAGATGGCGATCGTGGTTTGCAAAAAAGTCCGAATTTGGTCCCTCCTTCTAACGACCGTTGAGAAAATTCCGTTAAACGAGGGGTATTTTCGATCTTTTATTGTTTTTTTTTTTGCCTTTTATCTAATCAAGACCGATTTTTTTTTATTTTGGTCCCTGTGGGTTTTGATGGGGTAAAAGACGAAAAACTCGATAAAAGAACAAAAGTATCCCTCATCTAACATAATTCTTTTACAGCCGTTAGAGGAAGGGGTCAAATTTAAACTTTTTCAAACCATGATGCTATTTTGTAATTTCAAAATTATATAGACAAAAAGTATTATTTTGGGCAAACCACATAAAAATAAGACCTTAAGAAGTTAAGAGTATTTTTGTCTATTCATCATATTTTACAGCCGAACAAAATAATTCTATGATGTTTTCAATTGTTAAGACCCGCATGGCCTGGAGTATCCTTTTATCAAATATTTTATAATAATGTCTACAAAGGGGATGTTTACTAAACATTTAGCAGACAAGTGTCTACCGGCAAACGAAATTACTTTACTTATCTTATCATGTAACATTTTCGGCTATCAAAATGGATTGTTGATAATAGTTTTAAACCAGATAGACTCATGTTGGGTAACAATTTTTTACCTCCTTGTTATGACCCTTACCAGGTAAGATTCTTAGTCAATGTCATGCTCAAACAGTAAGTTAAGTGATACTAGTAAGCGCTTACCCGATAAACATTTAGTAAATGTCTCCTTAGTTTACAGTTTATGTTTACTTAGGAATGGCAACGGGGCGGGTTCGGGGCGGGTTTGCCGTCCCCCGTCCCCGTCCCCGAAACTGAAATGCATCCCCGTCCCCGTCCCCGCCCCGTTCCCCGTCGGGTTTTTATTCTTGGCGCCCCATCGGGGATTTTTTATGCCCCGTCTCCGTCCCCGACCCGATTGGGAATCCCCGAACCCGAACCAAACCTAAAATATATATAATTTTAATAATAATAATATATATAATTATATATATGTATATATAATTTTTTTATATAATTTATATATATATATATATATATTAATAATATATATAATTTTATTTTTATTAATATATATATATATATATATATATATATATATATATATCGGGGCGGGGATACCTGCCCCGAATCCGATAAAATCCCCGAAATTTTCCCCGTTACCCGACCCCGACCCGAAATTGTCTAACCCGACCCGGCCCGAACTTAGCCGGGTTTAGGGTTTCCCCGTCGGGTTCGGGGTTTTTTGCCATCTCTGTGTTTACTGTTTACGTGTTTACAACATATTTATTCAGAAATTTAAAATAAAATAATTATTTTTGACAAGTTTCAATCCAAAATTAATGCAGGTTCTATCAAGAATGAACTGAAACTTTGGTAATGCTTATCTTCTTACAAAAACATTTCTCTTCATTTGTTACTATCAAATAGTATTTTAGATATTAAGTTGTTTTATATATAACATTAATGTTTGATTAAATATTAGTATATCTCATATGATTATACCAAAAATACTCACAGCCTACAAATGTTATCGGGTGACTTATTAAGCCTCAAGCGGGGTCCCGTACATCCGCTTAATTTATTTGCATAAGTAGAATTTTTGTTACAGTATGGAAAGAGCACCCACTAAACTTTGAAGGGTGCTCAGAGATATTAGAAAATACAAGGAACATCAACCGGAAAAAAGTCACTCGAAATTAACAAAAAGATAAAAAAAAATCCCTTGAAATCAATCAAAAAAACTTAAAACTTTTATCGAAATCAGCCAAAAAACTTTAAAATCCCTCGAAACGATAGAACGCGAAGAAGTTATTCTCTAATTCCAAAAAGTAAAGTCACCATTCTTCAGTGATGAGCTCTAGAGAATTCGGCTATAACACATATGACAACTTTGCGGCCTTTTAATCCACCTTAAAGGTGTATTTGTTCAATAAAAATCTTGGGTCCGTCATGTTATTTTACTTCTTGTAATACTTCAGATTTGTCAAAATCTTTTATAATTAATATCATAAAGATTTTAACTCAACTTTTGCGTTTTGACTTTTAATGGATGAGCAAATATTATGAGTTGTATAAAATTTCCAATAACAAAATCTAAGGAACATGTTATATTATAATTGTTCACAAGTATAATGATTTAACATTCTTGGTCTTTAAGTAGTCTTGGAGTGGGTTGTTATTTATGGTTAATTAATCATTCCACTACTCTTAAAGTCGAATCTGGAACACTTTTATGGCAATGATTCTTTCTAGTTATATATATATATATGCGAAGTATCGTCTGAAAAGTTGAGGTTAACGTGAGAAGCATTAAAAATGGATCGGAACCGTTGATCACTTTAAATCTCATGCCCTCCTATGAATTGCAGCTTAGAAATGAATTGATCTGGTGCATCTCAACACATCTCATCCTAATGCGCATACATTTCTCATCTAACAGTTGATAATCACTTCTCACGCTAATCTCAACTTCTCACCGGAATCCAATCCCCTCTATATATGTAAATATATATATATATATATATATATATATATATATATATATATATATATATATATATATATATATAGGGGTGGTATCAATTGAAAACTTTGAAAACCAAATTTCAGTCATTGATTTTTATAATCAATGGTTAAGATTCATTTAAATTATATATGGTAATAAATTAATTAATTTATTAATAATAAATAAAAATAATAGATGAAAAGGGTAAATATGTCTTTTGATTTTGTGTCTCAAATATGACAAAAAAAGTTTATTTTATTTAGATTACTTGAAACCAAAATAAAATTTTCCACGCAATCTAAATTTTGTTATTTTTTTTACTATGAAAACGAGGAGCATTTGTCTTTTAATCAAAAACATTA
Organism: Arctium lappa; assembly: GCA_023525745.1. Classification (NCBI taxonomy): domain Eukaryota; kingdom Viridiplantae; phylum Streptophyta; class Magnoliopsida; order Asterales; family Asteraceae; genus Arctium; species Arctium lappa. The sequence continues at coordinate 11,156,676 of CM042054.1, read as the reverse complement.
ATTTTCTTTTAAAATGTAAGAAAATATTTTTTTAATTTCATTTTATTATAAAATTTCCCACGCAATCTAATATTGTGATGAAACGGAATGAATTTGTGGATTACAGATTTCATTGGATTACAGATTTCATCAGGTTCATCGTGTTAGCATTATTGTTTCATAATGAAAATAGATTCATTAGGTTCATCGTGTTAGCATTATTGTTTCATAATGATACATGATGAATTTGTGTCATTTTTGTTAACTTCCCATTTTTGTTTCATTACCTGTTTAGTTGCATATCCGTATATGAAAATAGATTCATCAGGTTCATCGTGTTAGCATTATTGTTTCATAATGAAAATCGATTCATCAGTTTCATCGTGTTAACATTATTGTTTCATTATTACCATATATAAGTTAAATTAAAATTAAATAATTTACCTAAATTAAATATCTCATTTTTAAATTAATCAATGATTATTATTACCATATATAAGCTAAATTAAAATTAAATAATTATTAATATAATAATAATAACAGTTACCATATATATTATGAAATAATGTAAAAGACAAAAATAACCTTCTCAATAAAAAAAATAAAAAAAAATAAATTCACTGATTGGTTGATTTCGGTTTCCAAAGTTTCCAATGTAATACTGGTTTCCAATTGATCGCTATATATATATATGTGTGTGTGTGTGTGTGTGTGTATCAAGGGTTGGGTTCCGGTGAAAAGTTGAGTTAATGGTGAGAAGCGTGAGAAGTGTTTATCGACCGTTGGATGAGAAATGGACGCACATTAGGATGAAATGCACCGAGATAAGATGCACTGAGAAATGGACGCACATTAGGATGGGATGCACCGAGATAAGATGCAATGAGATACACCGGATCAATTCTCTTCTAAGCCGCAATTCATGGCAGAGCTTGAGATTAAAAGAGATCAATGCTTCTCACCATTAAGTTAACTTCTCACATGATTCTTCGCCAATATATCAATATATAGGCGAAGGATCGTGTGAGAAGTTAAGGTTATCGTGAGAAGTGGATCTGCACTGTTGATCACTTTTAATCTCATTCCCTTCCATGGATTACGCTTTAAAAGGGAATTGATCCAGTGCATCTCAATGCATCTTATCTTGGTGCATCTCATCTTAATGTGTGTCTATTTCTCATCCAACGGTAGATAACCACTTCTCACGCTTCTCACCAGAAACCAACCCTCAATATATATATATCAATGGAAATGGCAGGGTCGGCCCTGGCCACGTGCAGCCCGTGCCACCGCACAAGGCATCAAAGCCCGAGGGGGCATCAAGTTGCCATCTATTACTAATTTTTGGTTTAATAGTTTGGGAATTAGACAACTGGGATTCAACTATAAAAACAGACCATGGTCTGATAGTAATGGATACTGAATGCGCATCGTGAACCGGTGAAAACCCAACATTTTAACAACTAAAGCTGATTTCTATTTATCATCTTAACGAACAAACATGATCAAACAATTTTTCTTAATGAACGCATATGATCACAAAAACTTTCATTCTTTTTTACGTTCGTTTAGCATCTTAACGAACGAACATTAATGAACACATTTTCTTTACGAATGAACAAGAATACAAAATTTTCCATTTGTTTACGGTTCGTTCGTTTGTGCAGTTAAGTTAAACGAACGAACAAGAACATAAAAACTTTCGTTCTTTCACCATTTGTGTTTGTTTACTTGTTTGGTCAAGTTAAACGAATGAACACGAACAAGCCTCCTTCGTGTTAGTTCGGTTCGTTTTGCATATTGAAGTTTGCAATTAAAGTACATAAACACATCACTATATCATCACACTTGGAGCACATTGCACAACAATAATAACATATTGTGATATTGCCTCATTGGGTCTTTGCAATGCACAATAACATAAAATTACGAATTTTACAATTTATCGTTGTTCTTTTAACTTTTGTTTAATTTAAGGTTTGACATTACCACATTAGCTTTAGAATTTAGACTTTAGACCTGAAACTTTCTGAGTTTTGGTCTTTGCTACTATGACATTAACTTCGATTTAATTTATTATTTTAGTCATTACTAATTATAGTTTTTCTTATCTTTCAGGTATAAGTTCTTGAAGTAAATGTTCTATTGTCCTAATTTCAATTTGGAAAAGGGAAAACTAAAAAAGAAGGAAACACGATTTTAATTCAGGTTTTATTCTTTTATCATTCTATATTTTGTAATTTGGGGTTTTGGTTTTTATGTCTCCAGTTTCAATTTTTTTAAAATTATAATTATTAATAAAAATCAATGTGAGCATGAGTCACCTAGCTTAACTAGGTTCCAAATTCTTTAAAAATCGTATGTTTTGTCGTTTCGTTTGCTTAGAAAAATAGGCACAAGGGCATTTTTTTAGAGATTTCGCACAGGGCATCAAAAACCCTAGGAACGACCCTGGGAAATGGGACTCACCTGTAGGCTTGTGACCATGCAAAATCGAAGTTGATAGATTCGTTAAACTCGTAATTACAAGAAATATATGAGAAGTCTCTGATTTGATACATTTGTTAAATTTGTAGGTACGAAGCATTTGAGAAAAAGTCTTGATATGTTACTTGGTCCATCTCCAATAAAACACAATAACAGAAAATTATTTTGTTTTGCCTACAACTTAACAATGCAAGACAAATTATTTTAACAAATAGTAAATCATCAAATTTAGTGGAATACTATTTCAGGAATGATTAAACTTTGCATTTAGTATTTTTTTTTTTAGTGATACTTTTTTATTGTATTGTCTTTTAGATAGTTTTATGACATGTTCGTTAGCAGCTTAATATGACTCACAGTTTATTCAATTAATTATACATAATTGTTTGATAGTGACTTAATGACATAAAAATTAGCTTATTCAGAAAGTTTTCAGGGGAAATTTTATGCAAAAAGCCATTTTTTTTTCCAAACTTATCCATCCCAGTTTAAAAACATGATCCTTTGATCTATGAAAAACCCTCCTAAGCAAAAACCTTTTCAATCTATACACACAGATTTATCCATACATGACTTAACATAAACCAACCAAACTGCCAATAAAATAGAGAAAAAAAAATGCTAATTCATTACCATTATATGTTTTTATTGATGTTATTATTGGAGTTGGTCTTATATTTGCTGGTTTGCTGCAAAAAATATATCTTTATTTTTTTTTATAAAAAAACTTAAAAAAGATGATTATTACTTCATTTCGTGTATAAGCAATAAACGACACATAATCCAACCCAAGAGATGCAAGAAGAACAGATCTGTCTCATTTATCTTTTCGGTAACCCCTTTTCCACGTCAGAATAGCAAAACCAGTGTCGTCTTGCTACAGTGGCTTGTCATCCGTGCATTAACAGTTGTACGTTGCACCAGATTTGACCATTTTGGCATTTGACAAAAGGCCGATCTTCAGAGTGATACACTGATATAAAGTGTATATAGTAGTTTATTATAATTTGAGTTGCAACTTTGAGGGGTTACTTGGAGTTATGCGTGCTTAGACGAAAGTAGTACTATGATAGGTGACCCTCCTAGAATCCTTTTATCTGACTTTATCAAACAAATAAAGAAGACTCTATCCAGTTACCAAAGAATTGAGGATCCCGTAGCCATTGCAGCTTCAATTATGTTCCTGAAAGTTAAACGTATTCCTTTGATCCCCTGTCAAGAGTATGTAAACACGATGAAAAGTAGCAAGTTTCATGTGTGCATATAATGATATAACCAGTGGAGAATGAACATTCATATGTGAAGACTATGAACTTTAGTCGCTACTCCAGAACTTCAACTTAGAAGTCACAACAGAAAACAACCCCCCCCCCCCAAAAAAAAAAAGAAAAAGAAAATAGTGCATATAATCTCTAAATTACAATTCAAATAGTGTACTTGTGGCTATGTATAGAGAAAATAGATGTCTTACAGCAAATAAATACTGCAAAAACCAAATAAATTACATTACTTGGAATTTTGAACACCAGAAAGAAGAGCATCTGCTGCAGAATCCAAGTCATGAGGAAAGAAAACCCTGCACAACAGGCCGTGTCATGTTGAGTAACCACTATCAAATGTGATAGCGTTTACGAATACCAATATGCTAAAAGAACATGATGCCCGATATAGTTTCATACAACATTTTGATTTATGGACAGAGGCTTGCTCCTTGTTATTTGAGTTGAGGCGTATGGGTATTATCACTGATATCCATACCATTATGCATTATTGGCAATTTGGAAAAGCCAAGGCAGCTGAAGGACAAAATGGTCTATCTTGGTTTTCCACCTAATGTTCACACGACAAATTGGTAAATGATTGTTACAAGGTGGGTGATTTTACAAAGACCAAAAGAACTGTTTAAAGAATTACAGCCTCAACGGTGTACATACACAACTCGAGTGGCAGGAGAACTGAAGCATGGATTATGGGCCCACCAAGCTTCTGTTTTGATACCATGTGTGAGAATATGTGAAATCCCTAAATTACTCACCAAAAGGAGAGAAAAGAGGTTCCAACATATATTGAGGATAAATGGTACAAGACTCCAAGTCTAGCCTACGTGGGACTCTAACACGCCCCCTCCAACGGATGGCACAGACTGTCCTAGATTGTCGAGAGGGGGCTACATGAGTACAGAGTGCCCCAAAGTGCCGAGTCCCTAAAGTGGTAGAACTTGGCTCTGATACTGCGTGAGAATATGTGAAATCCCCAAATTACTCTCCAAAAGAGCCCTTGAAGAAATAAGAGAGGTTCCAACATATATCGAATTAAACCACAAGGGTTGTGGCGTACTGGTTAAGGCCCTCAGGGATGTGGTGGAAAATCCCATCTGCCCAAGGTTCGAATCCAGGCGTACACAACAATTGTGGCGACTGAAGTTTAATCAGGGCTGATGTCTTACAGTCATAATTTGCCAAGGGATTAGTCTAGGCATAGCCTAGGACACCCTTCCAAAAAAAACATATATCGAATTATCGATGATAAATGGTCTAAGTCTAGCCAATATGGGACTCTAACATCATCTTTATTCTATAGATTGAATACTTATCATCTTATATGGCTGAATTAATAAAACACGGAAAGCAATGAGATTGAAAAAGCATATAAAACCTATGGTGTTCAAATTACCTGCACGTATTGTGGTACAGGGTTCTGCTCAGTTGGTTAATATCAGCAACACCTTTACAACCACCAACGACCTCAAGGACTTGCCTGGATATGATTGATGTATTATATCAGGATCTAAACAGGTCAAATATAGATATCCAACACATTAAAATGGGCTTTGGCCCTTCCAGTTTCAACAGAATTCTCAAGTCCAGTATATGTTTTCTTCTTGCATGACTTGATATCCACGATGAAAATTACAACGTAATATGCATTTAAGGAAAGATTATGAGCATTAAAGAAGTATAAAAAATATGCAAAAATGCACTTACCGAACTAAACAAGGTTCATTTCGACCTTTGACTAAGCAATCTTGGTCATACTTCTCTTTCTTTTTAGATGGCCAGGAGGATTTAATGAAATTTTTTCCAGCATGAGTGTTTTTTATCTCACAGTAAGGAGAATCGGTCTCAATCATCATTCTATCAACTGGGATACCCTTTAGAGCATCAAGGTTTTCAGAAGTTTTCAAAGAGCAACCATTTATACCTGTTCTTGGAAGAAATGAAACACTAAAATTAGGAACTTGTATATTATTGCAACTTCTGATACGAGTTTTACATGTTTTTAGTTCAAATACATATGAAAATGAGAGCAAATAGGAGGAAATTGACCTATAAAGAGATTGCTGGATGCAAGAAGCTTGTCACGATCTTCTGGAGTACCAGTAAATGAGTGGGCAACTCCACCACAGAACCTGTCACATAATGAGAGACTATTAAACTGTATAACTTTTAATGTCAGAAAACAACTACCTTGCTGCATACAGTCGATGAAACTTACTAACACAACAACTTTTACACAGTTCACCTAAGGGCTTTATCATAAGCTAATACTCTGTCATCTTAGATACTATATTACCCTTCTTACATGGTTTAAGAGGGAAAAAAACGTGGGATCCTATATTACCTTCTTACCTAATATTTTGCACTTCACTGCATTCCTTTCTATCGCGCACTATATATAAATTTTCATCTTCCTAAAAGGTTTCAGTTCCCCACTCACAATATGGAACAATTTTGTAAGTATATCTTTGCTCCCAAGTCCCAACTATGATATAAACATTAAGGTTGGACCTCATAAGTGGCAAGTACTTCCTCCATCCCAAAATAAGTGTCCACAATTAAAATGACACAGTTTTAGACATGCATAATTATTACACTTTTTTGTTAACCAAGTGACATCTTTACCCTTATTTAATTTCTCTCTTTTCACAACTCTTAAATATGTGTGCATTAATTAGGGGTAAATTTGAGAATTTAGTTATCTCCTTATGAAAGTGGACACTTATTTTGGGACAAACATAAATAGAAAAGTGGACACTTGTTTTGGGACGGAGGGAGTAATTGATAAAGTTCATCATAGTGGCCATCTTCTGTCTTCCAGTTTATACAAATTCCAAAATCAATCACAAAACAAAAGGGTTGTTGAAATAGCATATCTTTTATGATCAATTCCCCAAAATATCCATGATCATATATAGAGATTCATCATTCCTAATTCTGCTGCACCTTAATAAAATCACTATGAACCCACGTCAATGCTGTGTTCTCGAGTTTTGGAAGGAAAGAAAAGAAAAGAAAGGGAAGGAAAGGAAAAGAAAAGAAAGAAATATTTGTATTTGTGTTCTTGAGATTGAAGGAAAAGAAAGGAAAGGAAAGAAAATAAATTTTCATGTTCTCGAGTAGGAGAGAAAGGAAAGGAAAGATGTCACTTTTACCAATATACCCTTATAAATTTAACAATGGAATGTAATTAATGGGTATATATGTAATTTTATAAATATTTTTATTTTTTTCTAAATTCCTTTATTTTCTTTCCTTCCGTTTCCTCCCACATTTGGGAGGAAAGTTGCTATTTTCCTTCCCTTTCCTTTCCTTAAAAAAACTCGAGAACACAACATTTTTTCTCTATTTTTTCTCTCCCTCCTTAAAAAAACTCGAGAACATAACATTTTTTCTTTATTTTTTCTCTCCCTCCTACTTTCCTCCCCTTTCCCTTCCTTTCCTTCGTAAAAAAAATCGAGAACACAGCGTAAGGGTGAAATTTATGATGGTTGTGGTTTGAGACACTGCTCTCTTTCGCTCTGAGCTGGCCGCTGGGATATAGCAACTTCATAACCTATGTCAGTTTACTGATTAACAACATAGCTTATTCGTTTGGTGCTCTTGTTGCAAGAATTTGATTTCAAAGGCAGATGCAAACCTAGGCTTACCTAAGATACCTACCACAAAGTGATTGTTCACACAGATTAATCAGCAATTAAGTATTTGATTTCAAGGCAGATGCAGAACCTAGGCTTATTCGTTGCTTTCCCTTGTTGCAAGAATCTGATCTGGAAATTATTTGTTAATCCTACCAAGAAACCTTTTAAATTCACCATGTGTAAAATTTTCATGCAAAAAATTATTGAAAATAAAATAATAACGATTTTCTTTGTCACTCCTACCAATAGTCTTTTGCAACACCCTTCAATTAAAAGGCCTCTAGATATTGGTAGAACTGAAGGTGGTCTTTATATTTTACACACATCCTCTATAACAAAGTAGAATGCACAATCCTTTTGTAAGGTAGGTATAGCTATATGATCAGAGTAAAAAAGCTTCAATGTAGATATAGTCTGTTCTTTGATTAGAACTTAGAAGCTGCATGCCTAATGTTTTTTGAGACAATATAAACAGGTATCATAGATACATCAGCATCAGAAAAGGTAGCAGAACAAATTAGAGTGTAAACTACAATAGCCAGCATAGCTTAGTCTCTGGAAGATCCATCAATCATACCTGTGCTTGTTTTGCTCCAGAATGTCACAGAAATCCCCAGCAGCTGCTCGCATATGAAGAAACATTGGAAGCTTCAGGAGATGTGCTAATTCAAACTGCCTCTCAAAGTACCTAGTGATAACAGTATAAATGAGAAGCATATAAATCATAGCATCTAATGTGCCAACTCTTTTGTGAAGGCTATTCAGCACTATAAGTATATAACCAGCATTTTTAAATATATCTCATTTCTGCTTCAAGCATCACATACTTCTTTTGAATCTCCGGTGGACAAAAGTGAGTTCTGTCATAATCCAATCCACACTCACCAACTGCCACTACCTTTTCAAAAATATAAGACTTCATTAATAGGTTTGTTAATTTAGACGATAAACTATATAAATCTTCCAGATAATAACTCAGAATTTGAAAAATTAGAAGGCACTATTATAAACTTTCAGAAGAACTTAAATTACAGATACTTGCAAGCGAGGATAAGACGTTGCTTACACGAATTATAAATTTCAGAAAGACTTGAGCTGAAGCATCACTTTTAGCATTCATATTGATCTTACCTTCCCTTTCTCAACTCCCTCTTTAGCCAGTGACAACAGTGCCTGAAAATGCTTTTCGGGATCTCCACTCTCATCGAACTCCTGAACAAGATTAAAAGAATGATAACTGCATATATCTTCACATTCACATGATAAGAAAGATTAACAACAAAGAAAAAAACCCACATTACATCGTGTTGGGTGCACTCCAACTGTACAGAATAGTCTTGCTGCCACAAACATAGCACCCTCAGTACTAGACCACTCCAAGTATCTTATAAAAGAAATCCAATCCAATAATACAAAATTGGTAACATATACAGCAAATCAGCACACAAATTGACTGACCATCAGTTTCAGCAATAGCTAAAGCTTCCTTCGACTCCTCAAGTGATCCTCCTGTGACCTGCAACAAAGACATCCCTCCAATATTCAGAATCTCATACACAATTAAAACCAGATTATATAAGGGATATAGAGAATAGTCTTCCAACAATCTTAGCTATTTAAATTACTTTTGCGCCTATAAAAAGAAGCTGCAAGAACAAAGTGACCAATTTGAAGCGTTGTACCAAAGATAATGGTAAAGTTTGATCCACATGGAAATGCATCAAGATAAATGTACACTCTCGCACTGATAGAATTACATATAAGTTACGGATATTTTTCTCATCAATCAGTAAATGCATGTAAAATCCTGAAGTAAATTTGTTCTCATTTGAAAGTCACAGATAAAATGGTCATTCTGTAGCAACATAGCTCTAAATTGCACAAACATAAAGTACTGTTCAATCATTTTACTATATGATTCTGATTGTAACAATAAATGAACGACGAAATGCGAACTTACAATAATTCGATCAACGCCAGCGCTCCAAGCCCTAGTTAAAACTGCTGCAATGTCTGGTAAATGGCATTGTTTTCCATTATATACACCCTTGAACATGCTATCTGCATCAATATTGTAAAAATAATCAATCAATTAACAAAAAAAGTCGTTGAAATAAAACGAACCGACTCTAGTGAGACTAACCTGTGAAATTAACGGCAATGTCTGTTTCAAATTGAACCGAATAAGAGCAAGCAAAGCATGAATGTTAGTGAATTAACAATATGGAGTGGTTTATACACACAGATAAGGAATAAAACGAAGTAGAGGAGTCATGCCTATCATTCGAACTGTCGCCATGGATTAAGCTAAAGAGATGGATTGCGAACCCTAAAGTGCAGGACTCAGCGGGAAAGGAATTTCTGTTTTGGGGCGTTGTTTACAACCTATTTAAACATTAGAGTTCCTTTTGAAATTTACATGAAGCATAGTACAAATTGGCTATATGCTATAACTCAATTTTATCATTTCCGAATGTTATGTCATTCAAATCCTTGTAGTATACTTCTTCTCACCCTTTTATCGTATGTTCTCCATACCGTGATCGTCACCATTGGCCTTTACCATCGATCTCCCTTTTTTTGATATGTTTTCTTTTGTATTTTGATTCTCCATCTTTTTTCAACGGTTTAATGGAGTATGTATACAGATGATGAATGGGCGGTGAGGAAAGCAATGGCGTTAAGTGCGAGAGTTTTGAATGGCGTCGGGTTTAAGAACGGTAAAATTGATTTAAGATTTTTCCCCCATTTTTAAAACATTTCTACCCAGTTTTACAGGTAGTTTTTTTGGTTAAAATAATGTAAGTAACCAATTTTTAAAAGTTCGATTGTTTATATATTCAAAAAAAATGTCCAAAAACTTAATCATTCAAAATAAAAAAGTTCAATGTTTCATTCATTCAAAAAAAAAGTTGTTTATGCCAAAAATCTCCCAAGGAAAATTTAAGGTAAATGTGTAGCTTAATCCAACCAGAGAAAGTAACGACAATAATCGTACGACAATAACAAAAATAAAGTAAATGAGATGAGAGAATTGGTGACGCGGAAAACCCCTAAAAATGGTAAAAACCGCGGACGAATGAGAATCGTCGTGCACTATGGACGTCAATCAGGGACGTCGTCCTTTAGAACAAGTGTTACAAATGAAATATAATGTAAAACAATACAGTAAAGTAAAGTCGATCGTGCGTCGTGTGTAATTAGTCTTCGGTCGTGCGTCGTACGACAAACGCCAATGGATCTTATGAACTTCGAGAGAAACTGAGCGAACTCGAGAACGTAATTTGTGAGCTTGTAAGGTCTGAGAATCAGATGTCCAAATGTGAGGTTTCAGCCTTGTATTTATATTCCATCTTTTCGTTTCCCAAGTATTGAATGCGTATGACAGTTTCTGATATTGATGATAGCGTCTGTTATGCTAATTGCTATTGATGATGTCTTCCGTTACAATCTCTTGTCATGAATGCCTTTGCATTCTTCAAAAAATAATATAACGTATGCTGTCAGTTAGTAACTGAAATCAGGTCGTACGAAGGTATTTGTCGGATGGATATTTGATCATTTTAGTCGAGGTCGCCTAAAGGAAGGGCGTCATCTACCGTCTGTCGTACGACCATGAACTGTTGGATTTTTTTACCCAAACAGTTTGCCCCCAAATTTAAAATTCAAGCGGCAACTTTTTGAAATTTAAATTTTAAAAACATGACATATGCTGAAAGGAGAAACGCGGGTAACTTAAATATAACCAAATAAGTTTGTTTCCAACTAGATAATGACGTTATCCTCTGTAGAAATAACCATTTAGACAGCTAATTAGGGACAGGTGTCAGGTATTGGAGGGACGTACTTGAGTGTTTCGCCTGACATGGGTGACACGTGTCGATTGGCGATTGGAGATTTGATTTCTCGGTGATTCAGTTTCTAATTTACAGTATAAATAGAGATTATCCTAATCTTTTCCTTTTTTACACTTTGATTTCTAGAAAACATATACCTCCGGCGAGATTTCCGAGCAACGAAAATCATTTCCATTCTAAATTCGAGGTTTTAGAACATTATTTAAGGTACGATTCCTGGTTCTTTTCTGTGTCAATTTATGCATAAGAAATCTTTAGCTAAGAAGCCGAGAAAAGCTTGGGATTGTCTTAGTTATTGGAAAGCGACTGTGAGTGTTCCCGATTTCAAGATGTCGAGTGAACCTGTTAGCGTTTATAAGGAAGAAGAACACCTAGACTACCTTATGAAATTGGCTAAGATTCCCGAAGGAGTCAATCTAGTGACACCAGAAGATTTACGGCCGGACGAAGTTCCGAAGGGATATAGTGTTTTATACGTGTATCCCTTCAAAATAGGTTTTTTTGGCCATTTAGTCCCTTGGTCAGGGAGTTTTTAGAGGCATTCGACTTGTCACCTGGACAGTTGATGCCTCAGTTCTGGCGAATTGTCCAGGTGGTCGATCGTCTTACGGCCGACTGGGGGGCTCCGTTCAATTTGAACGACCTTCTAACGGCTTACAGCGTTCGAGCGGATAACTATCATAGATATAGTTTATTCCCTCGAACGAAGGGAGACACCGTACTGGTGCATAATACTGCGGTGAACGACCGTGGTTGGAAACGCCAGTATGTTTTTGTCCAAGTGGCGTATGTGAGCGACGAGGACAGCCAGTGGTTGTCGTCTGGTTGGAATGAATCGGGTAGGTTTAATACTTTTGTCGTGCGTTTTTGTCGTGCATTTATGACATTTATTCTAATGTTTTTTCTTGTTTGTCTTATCAGTTATTGACTTCACTAAAGTGAAGCCAAATATCGATTCTCACCATAAGATTCAAAGGATATTGGAGAGAAGTATCATTGATCGCTCGTTTTCTGTTCGGTCGAACGACGAGGAGGACGAAGTCGTCTTGGTAGTTGAAGTTACGCCCGCCGAGGGTTCTCATCAAGGAGAGGAGAGAGAAGAAGAAACATAAGAAAGAAGAGAAGAAGAGATGACTGGTATGTCGTTTGATAACATTTTTGTAATTTGCATTTCATGTCCTTTCTAACTCTTTCATTTCGTCTAGAAGATTCATCTACGAAGTCGGATGCTCAGAGACGGGCCGAACAACTGGAGCTTGCCCGTCAGGGCAGGGAGAAATCGAAGAAGAGATCTGCTCCTCCCGCGGGGGTGGATCCAAAACGTCTTCGAGGCAAACCTCGGACTTCACCAAAGAAGACGGGTGAGGCTTCTTTGTCGTCCCTTTCAGGGGCGCCACCTGTGAAAGAAACCGTTACTGGTGTCGAATTGGGAAGTTCGACTAAGGCGACGAAGGACATTCCCTTGTCGGGAGTGTCGGTCGTTGAGAAGCCTCCTTCCTCCTCTAAAGGTGAGGGGAAGAATAAGGAAAAATGGGAGAGATGACCTTCAAAGCCACTCTCCCATCTGATTTCATGGCGAATGACGTTCTCGAAAGAGACGTTATTTTTCCCCATTTGGCAAAATTCCTTCTCCCGACCTTTTATGATCGTTACAAGGAGTCTAGGTTGGAAGGCACGGGAGCCCATGCCGCTGGTCTCTCCTTCATGGTAATTACATTTTAACTTTCTTTCCTTCGTTTATTTGTTTTGTTTTTAATCTTTTTGCTACCGTTGCAGTATTTTCAAGCTTGTTTGAGCTTTTATGCTCAAACAGAAGGTCTGAGGGCGTCATTTCCTGAAGTCAAGAAGAGGGCCGATGAGGCTCTTGAAAAGGAGAAGATCGCCCTAAAGGCGGTCGAGGCTGAGAAGATGAAGGTCGAGGACCTCAAGGTTAAACTTGTTGAAGCACAAAATGAGAAGGTCGAGTTTAGGGATCGCGTCCTAGAACTTGAGGCGTTAACGACCAAACTGGAGATCGAGAAAATAAAAGCCACCACCGACGCTGCTTCTGATGTTGATGAAGTTGCCTCTCTTCGAAAGAAATTCAAGGGTTTGGAAGGCGACGTCAAAGATTTGGAGGAGGAAAATCAGCAGCTTGAAGCCTTTTCCCGTCTCACAGTCAGGGCTGCTTTGATGAGACGTCATCTGAATGGGAAAAATCCCATGGCGTCTGCCGCAGAAGAGCTCAAGACTTATCTTGAGAAGGTGGGGACTGAAAGGGACCTCGACGAGGATGACGATCTGGATGGGAGCGATGGCGGAGAAGAGGAGGTGGTAGCAAGGACGGACGTCGTACAAGAACAGTCTGGCGCTCCTCTTACTTAACTTCTTTTGAATCTTTCATCTGAAGGTCGACCGTATGTGGTCGTCCTTTACATTTGTAATTTTGACATCCTATGAAACAAAACTCTTTTTGCTTGTCAATGCTTATTACTCACCTTTATAAATAATCGTTCGTCGAATAAGTAAATAAACAGTTACATTAGTCATACAACCATATCATTATCAACTGAAACTTTAGATCGACCTTAGGTAATTCATAATAATGGTTCTTGGGTCTAAGTATTGAGTATTAAATGCAGAATTTAACCTTTGTCATTAATATTGAATGTATACGTGTGATCACATGAGTTTTACTCGACACAAAGATTTTCAAATAAGTCGCGCGTCCCTACCAAAAACAATATTAGTGGGGTGGTCGTTGGTTTGACCAACGACCCTCCGATGCTTAAGTCAGTAATCTTTTTTAAAAAATAATCAAAGAAATTAATTTCACAGAATTAAAAGTAATACCTCTTTATATGAACTGCATTCCAGCTTCGTGGGATATCTTGACCATCGAGGGTTTGGATTCTATAAGCTCCTTTACACACGACACTAGAGATTTGATAAGGACCTTCCCACTTGGTGGAAAGCTTACCTGCATTAGGCTCTTGAGTGTTTTGAAACATTCGTCGTAGGACGTAATCGCCTTCTTGAAAAACTTTGACCCGGACATTTTTGTTGAAATGTCGCTCGACAGTTTGTTTTTGCGACGCCATGCGAATGTGAGCAGCTTCTCGAAGTTCCTCTAGGGCGTCGAGGTCATAACTTAAGTCGACTAAATTATGCTCAACGGACATATGCCTTGAAGTTGGTAGTCGTACCTCAATAAGTAACACAGCTTCACATCCATAGACTAAGGAAAAAGGGAGTCTGTCATGTGGACGGACGAGGTGTCGTACGATTAGCCCATAGAACGGAAGGCAATTCTTCCACCCACTTCCCTTTGGCAGCTTTGAGTCGTTTCTTGAGTGAATTAATGATAGTTTTATTACTCAACTCGGCTAGACCATTCGACTGTGGATATCGAGGTGTTGATGTTACCAACTTGATGTTCCTTTCTTCGCAAAATCTTCTCATTCGATCACTGATGAATTGTGTCCCATTGTCGCATGTTATTTCAGATGGAACTCCGAACCTACAAATGATGTTAGTCTGGATAAAAGAAACGACCTCTTTGTCCCGGACTTGGGAGAAAGCCGCTGCTTCGACCCATTTAGAAAAATAATCTGTTAAAACTAAAAGGAATACCTTTTGCCCGGGGGCAGGTGGTAATTTCCCAACAATATCCATCCCCCATTTCATAAAGGGCCATGGGATCAAAGTCGAGTGCAAAGGTTCAGAAGGTTTATGTGACATACTTGTGTGTCTTTGACATGCGTCGCATAACTGTACATACCTGGTCGCATCTTGCCTTAACGTTGGCCAATAGTAACCTTGTCGTGATATCCGGTTGGCTAAACTGCGGCTTCCAGAGTGATTTCCACATTCACCGTCGTACATATCCTGCAAGATTTTGTGTACTTGCGCCTTGTTGGTGATGCATCGCAGATTCAGACCAGTCGAAGACCTTCGATACAATTGTTGTAACACCCTAAAATTTAGCAGAATAAAATTCGAAATTTCTGCAATACGACTGCTATAAATAGGTAAAACCTGAATATAAAACCTATTAAAATCAATCCCAAAGTATCATCCCAAAAGGACGGGAAACAGTACTATGATCATTACAACAAATCAAATGAAGGATAACTAACAACCTAATAATCTAACTTAAGTAAGAAAGATTAACATCGGGTGTTGCTATTCTCCCAAAAGGTATGATCGCTAATTCAAAATGCCGGTCTATACATCTCCCAAAAAGACCGCACTTAATCCAAAGCTATCCGCTCAGTCCCGACGAACCCCACCGGAGACCTGACCTGTCATACATGTCATTTTAAGAAAAAGTGTTAGGCTAAAGCCTAGTGAGATCAGACATTTGCAATCAAAGAGATTTAATATAAAATAAGTAAAAGATTTCCGTTTGTACAACATCAATAATGAAATAGTAATGAGAATGCTCTTTGAAATAAACCAATACCTCTTGGTTTAACGGGGGAGACCCGCCTACTAACCCGAATGACGGAACACAAAAGTAAGCCATTCGATGGGTCTGTAAAGCCAACAAACACATAAAGTACACGCAAGGGATGTCAGGCTCAGTAGCTTTAAACATACACCCACGGAAACTCGAGTTCAACCCCGTCGG
The DNA here is from genome assembly GCA_023525745.1 of Arctium lappa. Lineage (NCBI taxonomy): Eukaryota > Viridiplantae > Streptophyta > Magnoliopsida > Asterales > Asteraceae > Arctium > Arctium lappa. The sequence goes on along the minus strand of CM042054.1, from coordinate 11,140,823 downwards.
GTCCCTATGTCGAGCTCCTCATCCAATATCGTAATACTTAAGCACGAAGGACTTATACCGCACCCGGTACCTAACGTGCAGCACGAAGGACTTATACCGCACCCGGTACCTAACGTGCCTCGACGTGGAAAACTAGTCGTCCCAACGCCGGAACAATAATAATCAAATACGGGGTCATGACTCCCAAATGCATCACTTAAACCAAATAGTGCATATAAGGCCCAACAATTAATCTCAAATGTGAATAGTATGCAATAATTGATATGGAGGGTGTTTTCCACCAAAACCGCTCCCATTGTTTAGCAAAAGCCCGTTAGTGAAAGTGTAGACGATTCATCCTTATTTTCAAATCCCCAAAATATGAAATGAGCTGATATGCAAACTTATCAGCAGTTAGCCAAAATACCAATATTTCCAAGATCATAAATTTGCATAGTAAGGCCATTCACTTAAAAGTGCAACCCAAGTAGAAACTAGTTAAAGAACATTAATAAAGTTCATAAATCATCATTTCCCCAAAAATCATACAACACACTAATATCTCAAAAGGTTAGGTTTAACACAATGTTCTACAAAACCAAGTATATGAAAGAAGAGTTATTAGGTATTCCAAAATCCACCTTTTTGACATGTATAAGGTTTGATAAAATGTGTAAGAACTCACCTTGGTAGTTTCCTTAAGAAGGAAACCAAATCCTAGGAATAGAGGAGATGAAATCATTTGAGAACTCACCAATCACCACTCCCTAAATGCATTAAGGACCACCATTAATGACCTAGAATCATCATAAATGAAGGGAGAAGTCTAGAGGGAAAATGCTTACCGAAGTCAGCTGCCAAAATCGCTCCCAAACCCTAGAACCCGGATAAAAATGACTGAAAATCGCGACTTGCCTTTTTATACCCGAAACGCTTGCCGGCGAGAGTGACACTTGTCACTCTCGCGGGCATAATCGCGCCAACACCCCCACCCGCGGTACAATCCGGGCGATAGTGCCCGGCGATTGTGACCCTGTCACTCTCGCATGGCACTATCGCGAGAGACGTACCGAGAGTCCTTGACCCCCGGCGATTGTGCCTCCGCGATTGTGACATCCTGTCACTATCGCGGGCACTGTCGCGAGCCAACCCCCTCTTCACAATTTTGACACTTTTTAGCCCACGATGCTTAACTCCAAAAGATTAACTATAAAACTGATAAATCCTTATTGTTAAGGGGTTTCCAAAATGAGAACGATAATACACAGGCTCTCAGAATTCGGGGTGTTACAATCCTCCCCAACTTGGGAATGATTTCGTCCCCGAAATCCTACTAACTAAACAAGATAGGGTATCTACGCCTCATGTCTTCTTCCGCTTCCCAAGTCAGATTGGTGCCGCGATGGTGCTTCCACTGAATCTTTACCATTGCCACCTCTTTATGTCTGAGCTTCTTAATCATCCTTTCCAAAATTGCCTCGGGCTCTTCGATATAACGATTACCATCCACTCAAATCTCGGACAAAGGTATGACGCTTTCTTCTTCCGCTAGGCACTTCCGTAAATAGCACACGTGGAAAGTGGGATGAATTCCGTCCATCTCCGGCGGCAAGTCTAACTTGTAAGCTTGGAGTCCGATACGTTCCAGAATGGTAAACGGCCCAAGAAAACGGGGACTTAGCTTCCCATGCTTTCCAAACCGAATCAATCCCTTCCAAGGGGACACCTTTAACATCACGCGATCTCCCACTTGAAACTCTACTGGTCTCCTCTTTTTGTCGGCGTAACTCTTCTGACGATCTTGCGCCGCTTTCAACCGTTCCCGAATAGATTTAACCTTGTCGGCTGTCTCTTGTACCATTTCCGGGCCGGCGAACTGCTTCTCCCCCGCCTCTAGCCAATACACGGGGGTTCTACACTTCCGCCCGTACAAAGCTTCAAATGGCGTCATTCCGATACTAGAATGGTGACTGTTGTTGTACGCAAATTCTACCAAAGGTAGATGGGTGTCCCAACTACCGCCAAAATCGATCACGCATGATCTAAGCATGTCTTCAAGCGTTTGAATCGTTCTTTCACTTTGTCCGTCTGTTTGTGGGTGGTATGCTGTGCTCAAATTTACCCGTGTGCCCAACTCTTGATGCAAGGCTCCCCAAAATCTCGACGTGAACCGACTATCACGATCAGACACTATCGACAAAGGTATGCCGTGTCTAGAGACTACCTCGTCTATGTAGAGTTTTGCCAACTTATCCATCGGCAAGGTTTCCCGCATTGCTAGAAAGTGAGCACTCTTAGTCAAACGGTCGACAATAACCCAAATAGTGTCGTTCCCTCTCAAGGTCTTCGGTAGTTTGGTCACGAAATCCATGGTAATCTTGTCCCACTTCCATTCGGGTATTTCTAGTGATTGAAGGCTTCCATAGGGTCATTGATGCTCGGCCTTCACTTGTGAACAAGTTACGCATCGCTCCACATAATGCGCTACATCCAATTTCATAACTGGCCACCAAAAATGTAGCTTCAAATCTCGATACATCTTGGTACTTCCCGGGTGGATAGAATACTTGGATTTGTGTGCGTCTTCCAAAAGTAGCTCTCGGCAACCACCAAACTTTGGTACCCACACTCGCCCGTTGAAACACTTGATCCCTCGGCTATCTTCGGTCAACAGAATTTGTTGCTTGGTCATCACCTCATCCTTAAGGTTTTCTTTCTTTAATGCTTCGTTTTGCGCCTCTTTAATCCTTTCCATGAGACTTGACACCAACTCAATCCTGGTAAGTTTGGCTTGAAGTCTCCCGCGATACTCTTTCCGACTCAAGGCGTCAGCTACTACGTTTGCTTTACCCGGGTGGTAGAGTAATTCACAGTCGTAATCCTTAAGTAGCTCTAACCACCTTCGTTGCCTCATGTTGAGTTCTTTCTGATCAAAAACATACTTCAGACTCTTGTGATCTGTGTATAAGGTGCACTTTGTGCCGTAAAGGTAATGTCGCCATAACTTTAGCGCGAACACTACCGCTGCCAACTCCAGATCATGAGTGGGGTAGTTCTTCTCGTGCACCTTCAGTTGCCTAGACGCGTACGCGATCACCTTCCCTCTTTGCATTAGTACGCATCCAAGCCCCATTTTGGATGCATCGCTGAAGACCACAAAATCCTCCGATCCCTCTGGCAAAGATAAGATCGGAGCTTCACACAACTTCTTTTGCAAAGTCCTAAATGCCTTCTCTTGATCTTCGGTCCATACAAACTTTACATTCTTCTTGGTCAGCATTGTCAACGAAGAAGCAATCTTGGAGAAGTCTTGTATGAACCTTCGGTAATATCCCGCCAAGCCCAGAAAACTTCGAATTTCGGATGGACTTTTGGGAGGTTCCCAACTCATCATCGCTTCAATCTTGGCCGGGTCCACCTTCACTCCGTCCTTCGAAACTATGTGCCCCAAAAACTGCACTTCCTTCAACCAAAATTCACACTTGGAAAACTTTGCATAAAGTTTCTCTCTCCTCAAGATCTCTAAAACATCCCGAAGGTGTCGAGCGTGATCGACTTCGTCCCTTGAGTAGATAAGGATGTCATCAATGAACACGATAACTGACTCATCTAAGAAGGGTCGGCACACCCGATTCATTAAATCCATAAACACCGCTGGGGCGTTTGTCAAGCCGAATGGCATTACTAGAAACTCATAGTGGCCATATCGCGTCCTAAAAGCAGTTTTAGGAATGTCCTCTTCTTTGACCTTTACTTGATGGTAACCCGAACGTAGGTCTATCTTCGAAAAGCATCCCGCTCCTTGCAGTTGGTCGAATAGATCATCGATCCTAGGGAGTGGGTATTTGTTCTTCACGGTCACCTTATTCAACTCCCTATAGTAGATGCACATGCGCATAGTACCATCCTTCTTCTTCACGAACAAGACCGGGGCTCCCCAAGGCGAGGAACTCGGCCTTACAAATCCCTTTTCCAAAAGATCTTGCAATTGGCTCATCATTTCCTTCATTTCTGACGGAGCCAAACGATATGGAGCTCGGGCTATCGGGGCCGCTCCCGGTGTCAGATCAATTTTAAACTCCACTTGACGGTCGGGAGGTAAACCAGGCAAGTCGTCCGGGAATACGTCGGAAAACTCCCTTACCACTTCGACATCTTCTAACGTCTTCTTCTCCAGTTTGGCATCTATCACGTATGCCAAAAAGGATGGGCATCCCTTCACTAAACATTTCCGCGCCTTTACCATACTGATGATTGCGACTTCACCCTTTCGTCTTTCACCAAACACGGTCACCGCACGACCATCCGAATCTGGAATTCGGATCAACTTCTTTGCGCAGAGAATTTCAGCATGATTAGTTGACAACCAATCCATACCGACTACGACATCGAATCCCCCGATGACCATAGGCATAAGATCGATCGGGAATTCTCTTCCTTCGATTTCAAGCTTGCAATTCCTTAGAATACTCCGAACCACTACTTGGTCGCCATCGGCCAGCTCTACTACTAACGCCTCGTCTAAACTAGTAGTGGGCATGGATAGTTTTAGGCAAAACAAACTCGACACAAACGAGAAACTAGCTCCCGAATCAAATAGTACACGCGTAGGCACGGAGTTTAGGAGAAACGTACCCGACACTACATCCGTCGACGCTTTCGCCTCTTCCGTGGTCATCTGGAAAGCTCTCCCGGTTGCCTTGGGAGTGTCCACTTTCTTGCCTCCATTATAGCTCACCATTGCCTTCGGACATTCACTTCTAACATGGCCCGGCTCCTTACACCCAAAACAGATACGTTCTTTAATTGGACAGTCAGTGTAACGGTGGCCAGGCTTACCACATTTGTAGCACGGTTCTGACTTCGAGTTGCAAGGACCGGTGTGTTTACTTCGGCATCTGGAACACCACGGGGAATACCGTCTCGGACCACCTCCCCGTTGACTGTTGTTGAAGTTGCTCGGCCTCCTCGAAAACGTGTGGCCTCCTTCCCATTTCCTCTTCTCAATTGTTCCACTTCTCTCCGTCTTACCCAAGCCGTAGGAGTCTTCTACCAGTTGTGCCTCCTCTATAGCCTCTCGAAGGGTAGAGGCCTTGGACACTCGAACCATATTCATCATTTCTGTAGGCAAACCTTTGATGTACGCCTTGATTTTATCTCTTTCGGTGGGGACCAGATGTCCCACCAAACCTAGCCTGTCCATAAATAGCTTGTTGTAATCCTTCACCAACAAACTCCCCTTTTTCAAACTTCGGAACTCATCGACGATCCGGTCCATAGCCCGTTCGTTGCAAAACTCGTCCATGACCTTCTTCTTGAAAGTCTCCCAGCTTAGTTGAGCCAATACAGTGGCTTCAATAGAAGCAGAATATACATTCCACCATGTGAGGGCCGCCCCTCTAAGCATTTGAGATCCAAATACGGCTTTTTGGTTCTCCCCACACCCCCTCGATCGGAAGGCTTGCTCTAATTCTCTAATCCAGTTCATGCATTCTACTGGATTGTCGGTACCCTTGAACTCCGGCGGTCGACATCCGAGAAATGCCTTGAATGTACAAGACTTTGCCTCAGGTCTTACGGCCGGGTTTGCCGTCTCATTGGTGGGGATACGGGGTCCCGAACCTCCAGATCCTGCCACAATCACATTCTCCTCCACCGTCTCTGGTCTATGGTGGTTAGCATCCCTATCATCCAATAGTTTCAGGAAGGCCTCTTGCTGCTGAGCCATAGCTGTATTCATCGCTTGCATCAGCCGCTCCATCATTCTAGCTTCCGGAGTTACCTCTTCCATAACTGGGTGAGTTGTAGCGATGTTGCGTCGAGGTACATGCTCCGGTCCTCCCCCCAACGCATCTATAAACGGTGGGGGCAAATCGTTATTCGTTACCCTTGGTTGATCAGCCGTAGACGCGGCCGTATCCTGTCCTTCCGGTCGATTTCGCGTATTAACCATAGTCTGCCACACACACATGCGAGAATATAGATGAGACCACACGGTTATAAACAAGGAAATGAACCACTACATTCATCAATTATCATAACAACGGAAAACAAGCATAATCACGTAAAACATCTTCATAATAGCGTTAGCTAGGCGAAATTATGAACATGCAATACATAAAAATTTTCATTCCCATTACCATAACTCTTAACTGGTGTAGCTTCCATCGACTCTAGAACTATCTTATCTTAACAGTTCTACCCCATCTCACAAGATCATCGCCTAATTTCACAGCTTAAGTCTAGGTACCCTACTCTTATACCTAGTTCACTTAAACTAAAGCTTTGATACCAACTTGTAACACCCTAAAATTTAGCGGAATAAAATTCGAAATTTCTGCAATACGACTGCTATAAATAGGTAAAACCTGAATATAAAACCTATTAAAATCAATCCCAAAGTATCATCCCAAAAGGACGGGAAACAGTACTATGATCATTACAACAAATCAAATGAAGGATAACTAACAACCTAATAATCTAACTTAAGTAAGAAAGATTAACATCGGGTGTTGCTATTCTCCCAAAAGGTATGATCGCTAATTCAAAATGCCGGTCTATACATCTCCCAAAAAGACCGCACTTAATCCAAAGCTATCCGCTCAGTCCCGACGAACCCCACCGGAGACCTGACCTGTCATACATGTCATTTTAAGAAAAAGTGTTAGGCTAAAGCCTAGTGAGATCAGACATTTGCAATCAAAGAGATTTAATATAAAATAAGTAAAAGATTTCCGTTTGTACAACATCAATAATGAAATAGTAATGAGAATGCTCTTTGAAATAAACCAATACCTCTTGGTTTAACGGGGGAGACCCGCCTACTAACCCGAATGACGGAACACAAAAGTAAGCCATTTGATGGGTCAGTAAAGCCAACAAACACATAAAGTACACGCAAGGGATGTCAAGCTCAGTAGCTTTAAACATACACCCACGGAAACTCGAGTTCAACCCCGTCGGGTCCCTATGTCGAGCTCCTCATCCAATATCGTAATACTTAAGCACGAAGGACTTATACCGCACCCGGTACCTAACGTGCAGCACGAAGGACTTATACCGCACCCGGTACCTAACGTGCCTCGACGTGGAAAACTAGTCGTCCCAACGCCGGAACAATAATAATCAAATACAGGGTCATGACTCCCAAATGCATCACTTAAACCAAATAGTGCATATAAGGCCCAACAATTAATCTCAAATGTGAATAGTATGCAATAATTGATATGGAGGGTGTTTTCCACCAAAACCGCTCCCATTGTTTAGCAAAAGCCCGTTAGTGAAAGTGTAGACGATTCATCCTTATTTTCAAATCCCCAAAATATGAAATGAGCTGATATGCAAACTTATCAGCAGTTAGCCAAAATACCAATATTTCCAAGATCATAAATTTGCATAGTAAGGCCATTCACTTAAAAGTGCAACCCAAGTAGAAACTAGTTAAAGAACATTAATAAAGTTCATAAATCATCATTTCCCCAAAAATCATACAACACACTAATATCTCAAAAGGTTAGGTTTAACACAATGTTCTACAAAACCAAGTATATGAAAGAAGAGATATTAGGTATTCCAAAATCCACCTTTTTGACATGTATAAGGTTTGATAAAATGTGTAAGAACTCATCTTGGTAGTTTCCTTAAGAAGGAAACCAAATCCTAGGAATAGAGGAGATGAAATCACTTGAGAACTCACCAATCACCACTCCCTAAATGCATTAAGGACCACCATTAATGACCTAGAATCATCATAAATGAAGGGAGAAGTCTAGAGGGAAAATGCTTACCGAAGTCAGCTGCCAAAATCGCTCCCAAACCCTAGAACCCGGATAAAAATGACTGAAAATCGCGACTTGCCTTTTTATACCCGAAACGCTTGCCGGCGATAGTGACACGGCGAGAGTGACACTTGTCACTCTCGCGGGCATAATCGCGCCAACACCCCCACCCGCGGTACAATCCGGGCGATAGTGCTCGGCGATTGTGACCCTGTCACTCTCGCATGGCACTATCGCGAGAGACGTACCGAGAGTCCTTGACCCCCGGCGATTGTGCCTCCGCGATTGTGACATCCTGTCACTATCGCGGGCACTGTCGCGAGCCAACCCCCTCTTCACAATTTTGACACTTTTTAGCCCACGATGCTTAACTCCAAAAGATTAACTATAAAACTGATAAATCCTTATTGTTAAGGGGTTTCCAAAATGAGAACGATAATACACAGGCTCTCAGAATTCGGGGTGTTACAATTGTCCTCTGATCATAACATACCTCGATGCTTTAAATCTAACTTTTCTCGCCTCCATTCTGTCATCGGGCAATTGATCATGCTCTAAATAATTTCTAATATCATCTGACCAAGAATTTTCTTCTTCAATTGGTGCGACCGAATTATCATCTTCCTTGATGGATGGGGTTGCAAGGTGAACCACCGGGATATTGTCGAATGTCGTTTGATTAAGTGCTGACCCCAAATTGGCTAGTGCATCGGCTTGAGTGTTCTGGTCTCTTGGTATCTGTTCAATCATAAAACGACTAAACTTCTTCGCTTCTTCTTTTACTATTTTATAGTAAGCAATCATCCTTGAATTTTTTGCCGCAAATTCTCCATTAACTTGGTTAACAACTAGGTACGAGTCGCTCCGGACGTGCAAATGTGTTGCCCCAAAGTCGTGAGCTATTTTGATTCCTGCAATCAGTGCTTCATATTATGCCTCATTATTTGTTGCTTTGAAATCGCATCGTATGGAGTATACTATTTTGCCCCCTTGTGGAGACTGTAGGACGACACCCAGGCCCGTGCCGCGTATATTCGTCGAACCATCAACGTCGAGCGTCCAAGTAGTGTCGTGCAAAGTCGCCACAATTAACTGGTCGGATGTCATTGTACTTTCCATTTCTGGACTGAAATCTGAGACGAAATCTGCCAGGACCTGTGACTTGATCGCCGTTTTGGGCTTGAAATCCAGATCAAAATTACTGAGGTAAATGCTCCATTTAGCTAGTCGTCCTGTTAATTCAGGTTTCCTTAACACATACTTTAATGGAAAGTTAGTTACCACAATTATAGGATGTGATTCAAAATAATGTCGTAGCTTCTTAGCGGCCATGACTAACGAAAGTAAAAGTTTTTCTATAGACGAATACCTGGTTTCAGCGTCTAGTAGAGTTTTACTTACATAATAAATTGGTAATTGTCGTCCGTTGGTTTCTCGTATAAGAACTGCACTTACTGAATTAGTGCTGATGGCTAGGTAGAGTTGAAGGGCTTCACCTTTTCAGGTTTAGAGAGGAAAGGAGGCGACATCATGTATTTTTTAAGTTGCTGCAACGCCTCTTCGTGCTTGTCAGTCCACTCGAACCCTTTATTTTTTCGCAGGACATTGTAGAATAAGTGACATCTGTCGGACGATCGAGAGATGAACCGGTTCAGCGCTGCTATACGTCCTGTGAGACGTTGGACTTCTTTAAAAATTTTGGGCGATTTTAACTCGACAATTGCTTTGATTTGATCTGGATTAGCTTCAATTCCTCGTCGTGTGACCATATAACCGAGAAATTTGCCAGCTCGAACTCCAAAGGAACATTTTGTCGGATTCAACTTCATTTTATATTTGCGTAAAATATCGAATGACTGCTTCAAATGTCCTATATGATCGTCCATATGCTTTGATTTGACAAGCATGTCATCGATGTATACCTCCATAGTGTCGTCCAAATGTTCTTTGAACATCATATTCACCAATCGTTGATATGTCGAACCTGCATTCTTAAGACCAAAAGGCATTACTTTATAACAATAAATACCTTTATTTGTCATGAAGGCTGTTTTTTCCTGGTCGTCAGAATGCATCAATATCTGGTTATACCCAGAATATGCGTCCATGAACGTGAGTAACTCATGTCCTGCTGTAGCGTCGACCATAGAGTCGATATGTGGCAATGGAAATGGATCCTTCGGGCAAGCTTTGTTAAGGTCGGTGAAATCAATGCACACTCTCCATTTACCATTTTTCTTTTGGACGACAACAACGTTGGCGAGCCAATCTGGATACTTGACTTCTCGTATTTTTCCTGTTTTAAGCAAATTATCAACTTCGTCATTGATAACCTTATTTATTTCAGGAGCACATTTTCGTCTTTTCTGTTGCACGGGTTTGAATGATGGATCGATGTTGAGTTTATGAGAAATAATACTTGGATCGATACCCACCATGTCTTCGTGCGTCCAGGCAAAACAATCATAGTGGTCCTGCAAAAAAGAAATTAGTCGCTTTTTGAAGGAAGGGTCGAGCGTCGAACCTATGTAAACCATCTGATCAGGCTTATCCTGGTTTAAGACGACAGCTTCCAAGCGATAGTCGTCATCAGTCCCAAGAATGTCCTGGTTCTGTAATTGCTATACTGTCTGCTTCGGGGGCTTCAAGGAAACTTTGTAACATTCCCTAGCAACCTTTTTTTCGCCTTTAATCTCCTGTACTCCCCATTGTGTGGGAAATTTCAAAGTTTGGTGGTACGTTGAAGGTACAACTTTCATGTCATGAATCCAAGGTCGCCCAAGGATAACATTATAAGCTGGTGAGCAATCGACGACATTGAATTTCGTCTGTCTGTTGATTCATTTAGCATATACTGGGAGTATGATTTCCCCCATGGTGTTTGTCGCTCCACCATTAAATCCAACGAGTGTGGTCGAACGTCGTGTAATCTCGGATTTGTCGATGACCATCGCTTTCACTGCATCAAAAAAGATAATGTTAGCTGAACTACCTCCGTCGACGAGTATCCTTTTTGTCAGACAATTTCCAATGCTCAATTGGATAATTAGTCCGTCATGATGTTTCTGATGTATGTCATCGAGATCCGCTTGGTCGAACGTCAAGGGCATAGCCTCCAGCTCTGCATCCTCTTTGGATCTTGCTTCTTTTGGAATTGGTCGGTCATCGGGACCGCGACTGACATGTCTTTTAGCGGCCGAATATGTGGTCCCACAGATATCAGAACCTCCGGTGATACAGTTGATCACCTTGGCATGCTCTGGGGATGTGGGACGTGCGTCTTTCTTTTCCGTCAATTCTTGCAAATAACCTTTTGAGTTAAGCCAGGACAGCTCTTTCTTTAAAGCGATGCAATCATCCGTTATATGACCGAAGTCATTATGGAAGTCACACCATTTAGTTTTGTCCTTCTTGTCACTGTCTTTGCCACTTTTCTTTGGCCACCGAACGTTTTGCTGGAGTTGCTTCAAGGATACGACGACGTCCTTAGCTGATCCAGGGAAACCATAAGATGATACCTTAGGATACTGGACAAATTTAGAAGTCATTGATCCTTTCTTTTCAAACCTGACGTTTGAAATTTGTCTGGTAGGCTCTGACCGATTGGTCGACTTTGGTTTGAAGTCTGGCTTTTTAACACCTAGGATTTTCCAGGCGCCCGAGTGTTTATTTCTGAAAGCGATGTCATCCTCGACCCTCATATGGGCAAGAGTTCGTGCTCGTACGTCTTCAAAGGTTTCCGGAGGATACTTCGTAAGGTTGAGATACAACCCAGAACTGTCGTCCAGACCCCGTTTGTACGCTTCGATTGTTGTTTTTACGTCGCAGTTACGGATGCTAATCATTTCTGCACTAAACCGGTTAAAGTAATCCCGGATGGACTCTCCAGTCTTCTGTACGACATAATAAAGGTCGCTCGTCTGTTTCTCCATTTTTCGGCTGCTAGCGAATTGTTGAGTGAATTGATTCACCAATTCTGCAAAAGATCCGACGGCTTTAGGTTTGAGATTAATCAACCATTGTAAATCTGCTCCGGTCAAGGTCGCCCCAAAACTTTTGCACATGCAGACTTCTTGGAATTGGTACGGTATCGAGACAGTCCACATGAGTTGTTTGTATTGGGCGACGTGTTCTGTTGGATAAGTGACGCCTGAATACTTTGGAGTGAAAGTTGGGATGTTGTACTTCTTTGGAATGTCTACTAACGCGATCTCAACAATGAATGGTGACGCCTGAAACCCTGTACGTGGTTCAACATCGACTGGAACTGCTGCCCCCAGCAATTTGGCCAACATTGACAAGACACGTTCATTCTGTTCTTCCAGAAGCTTCAACCTTTGTGCAACAGGATCTATCGGAACACCACTTGGGACACCCAATGGAACATACCCTGACCCTTGGAAGCTATTCTGTTGCGAGGTATCAGAGGCATATCCATTGAATGGAATAGAGACCATAGGCATGGTTGGAATTGCGAAGGTCGCAGAATTAATTGATGGTGGACGGGGATAATTCGGTAATGTAGGGGGCACATTCCAGGTACCAACGTAAGCATTCGTGGTCCCTGTCACATTGTTCCCATTTTGATTTCTCAAATGCTCGATGGTTTCAGCCGCCTGTCGAGCCTGAGCTGTTAGGGCGTCAATACGAGCACGGGCAGCGGTCAGCTCCATGTTCATTTGGGCCATGATATGATCTTGAGTTCCTTGGAATGTCATTATCCTGAACAACTGGAAAAGAGAATACTAGGAGAAAAACGTTAGTTCGTCATAAGATTATTGAAGATTTTCTTTGGATGGGGCCCCACGGTGGGCGCCAAACTGTTTATGCCAAAAATCTCCCAAGGAAAATTTAAGGTAAATGTGGAGCTTAATCCAACCAGAGAAAGTAACGACAATAATCGTACGACAATAACAAAAAATAAAGTAAATGAGATGAGAGAATTGGTGACGCGGAAAACCCCTAAAAATGGTAAAAACCGCGGACGAATGAGAATCGTCGTGCACTATGGACGCCAATCAGGGACGTCGTCCTTTAGAACAAGTGTTACAAATGAAATATAATGTAAAACAATACAGTAAAGTAAAGTCGATCGTGCGTCGTGTGTAATTAGTCTTCGGTCGTGCGTCGTACGACAAACGACAATGGATCTTATGAACTTCGAGAGAAACTGAGCGAACTCGAGAACGTAATTTGTGAGCTTGTAAGGTCTGAGAATCAGATGTCCAAATGTGAGGTTTCAGCCTTGTATTTATATTCCATCTTTTCGTTTCCCAAGTATTGAATACGTATGACCGTTTCTGATATTGATGATAGCGTCTGTTATGCTAATTGCTATTGATGATGTCTTCCGTTACAATCTCTTGTCATGAATGCCTTTGCATTCTTCAAAAAATAATATAACGTATGCTGTCAGTTAGTAACTGAAATCAGGTCGTACGAGGGTATTTGTCGGATGGATATTTGATCATTTTAGTCGAGGTCGCCTAAAGGAAGGGCGTCATCTACCGTCTGTCGCACGACCATGAACTGTTGGATTTTTTTACCCAAACAAAAGTTAAGGACTTAATTTTGTTGTTTTAATTTGTAAGATTTTTAACATGACATGAACTATTATATTTTATTTTGTTTATTACTCGTTTCAGACGATCTATAATTTTAACACAGGTATAAGAGAACCTCTAAAAATAATTGAAACAACCCTATACATTCTACCTGACGTCACATAGTTTATTATAAGCTTCTGCCCACAAACAATATTGAGGAAATTCTGAACCAACCATTTTCATTGTTCTTTTGCAAGTTTTGTTAAATGTATGAATTTGGACCAAACCTTACTAAGAATTTGTTGTACCAACATTAAAGATTTTTACAAAACAAGGGTCGTCAAGAAAAAAGTTTAATGTTGTTGGGATCCCGCAATTCATTCTTTCAATGAAAGATAATATTATATTCAAATGTTGCATTTAATCATCCCTCTGGATGACTGGTTTTGGACCCTTATCCAATTTACGACCTCATATCCACCATAACTATAGATTAAATTCTTGTATTTGAATAAAAATAAAATTATTTATAATGAAATATTAGCATAACCTACAACAACATTAATACTTATAAGCTAAATCTATTGTTTCATCCTCTCAAAAAAAAAATCTATGATTTCATGAGGCAATAGCCAATAGTTGAATTGAATATACTAACGACAAACATCACAGTGTAAAACAATTTATTTCCTTTGTGGTGCACGATTTTAAATAAGCATTTGCCTCAAATTTCTTTCTAGGCCACTTTTAGAGCAGCCAAAATCCTTATCCCAATGGAAGATCCCATTGAATTAAATTTGGTCTAGAAATATAAAGAAATAGTGAGAATTCTTGATCTTTCTCAATCCAGCCGCACCTTCCAGTACGGCTACCTTGTTACGACTTCACTCCAGTCACTAGCCATGCCTTCGCATCGGATATGTAACTACTCAAGATATCATCTTACCGCCTTATATAGAAATCGTCGATAATACACATCATATAGCTATCTTGACGGAACCCGTTGAGTTGGTTATTGAATTACAAATAGAGAAGAAAATCAATATATTTCTAATGTCGAATCAGGATCAACTAGGACAGATAGTCACACATGATGACATATCATGGCCATATTATTAAAAGCTTGTGGTAAGAATGCTAACTCTATGCCAGCAGCCATGGGAATACAGAGGATACACCGATACAAGTGTTATCCTCAGGGAATCTTAGGTGGAACCTGCAGATTACTCTTTAAAAGAACTTTTAAGAAGAGAAGGAAGATCCAACATATATTCAAAAGAAATGGTTCAAGTCTAGCCGCTTTCTATGTAAAATACAAGACTAAACTATTTGCATGAATAAATCAATCTGTTTGTGAATACAATACTCGTAAGTAAATACAATAATCAGAAAAAACAAACCATCATGTAAATTTACCAAAATGTATAGTCCTCTTTCCAAAAAGAAGTAATGATGACACCATGAACAAGCAAAACCAATTTACCACTTGCACTAGTTAACCAAATCCAGTGTGTGATCAACAAAAACCGGTGTCAAGTGGACGGAGGTGGTGGTGGCGGCGGCGATATGGTAGGTGTTGAATTGTTATTGCCACCACCTCCACCACCACCACCGTTGTCCTTCCAAGGCCTGATGGAGAGTATGATAATAAGAATAACAATCAACACTAAAACAATGCCAAAACAGGCCCATTTTCTGGTGTTTTTCTGATGCTTACGTGCAACCTGTAGATGTGTGGTACCTCGGTTGATGAACGAGCTGGCTCGGTTCACCTGGTTCTCAATGTCGTCCAATTGCTCCCCTTGACTCTCCACCAGCACCGCCATGTCCATAAACACCTGATGCAATTCCTTCAGATTCCTCTCGATCTCCTTAACGGCGTCGTGTCGTTCCTGGATCTCAAGGATTGTGTCCATCACTTGCCCTCTCCCTTGCTCCTGAATCGCTTTTTGCAGAAAAGTCTCGCTCTGTCCGGTGGAGATCAGCGTGTCTACAGTCGATTCGTCAGGATTTTCGCCGGTGACGGTGTAGTACCGTCGCTGGACGGTTTCACGGTACTCCGTCGCCATTTTATTGCGGAGATCGTTGAAGGAGTTCATCGAATCGGAGAGTTTTTTACGGAGGCCGTTGACTACAGAGGTCCGAGTGCGATCCGAAGAGCTGCCAGGTCCGCATCCAGGGAGACTACGATTCGCGGCGTTGGAACGATCTAGGGCTTCGAGACGAACTTTGATGAACTTCGCCTTCTTTAATGAGATAGCGACGTCGTTATCCATCTTAGATCTGAGCTCCTTCACAGATTTAGCGTTATGTAGCGTTTTGCTATGCTCGTGAGCCGATTGAAGCTGATTATGCAGCGTCTCAAGTGCTCGTAACTCATCCTTAATCGCCTCAACATCTTCAAAGAATTTATCGAGATTAACACCACCAGTGGACGGCACGTTACCTGTCATCTCGACGTTGTTCTGATGACGAGACGGCGGCGATGGCTCTTCGCTGCGGAAACGAGAGAACGATCCAGAAAACAGATCATTCATCTTTGCTTTAGCTTTTTCTTTTCAAATTTCAGCAACAAAAACAAAACAAATGAAGATTAGAGAGTTTTTTTTAGTAAGCAGAATGAAATCAAGATGAGTATAGATAGAGAAACGGAAGCCGCGGGAAGGAAGAGCTCTTCAATGGCTGCTTGGACAGGTACGGCTGTTCAACCATAGAAAAAGTCAACGATGAAGAAGTTGCTGAGAAAGTGCTCATGGAGGAGATGGAGCAAAACAGACGTTCTGTTGACCGCGTAAAAGGAGAGAGGAAATGCAACAATCGACAAACGGACAGCAACTTTTATCCTTCAATAATTCTTCTATGTTTTTTTAGAGTGAATTACTAAATCGACCCTCAAATATACTAAATGGGTAGGTTTTTATTAGGATGTATGGAATTATGGATAAAGCTATATGTATGGATTGAGAAAATTTTTATGTGAGATTATTTTCTTTCATTGACGGAGAAAACATGTTTTTTAATTGGGAGGGACATTGTTTGGAAAAAAAAATTGGTTTTATATATAAAGTTTCCCCTATAATTTTATTGATCAAGTCACTTTCAATATTATTAAGTCAGTACCAAACAGTTATGTATAGCTGATTGAATAAATTGTAAGTCTCATTAAACTCATTAAGTATTAACCAACAGGCCCTTATTGTTATTATTGTTCTAATTTTATATCTGACCCCTAACCTTTCTCTAACCTATATCAAGTTGAGTTGTTGAGTTCCTTCGCGTGCTTAGTCATGTGAGGGACATTTTAGTCATTCTATAACATTTTTAAATTTTAATATAAGTGTATACTTATATTTAATTTTAAAGAATGTTGTAAAATGACTATAATGTCTCACACGTGACTAGCACGTGAAGGTATTTAACGAAAATTTAGATCAGGGACGATCCCTACAAGTAAAAAAGTGAAACAATAGAATGTCTTGTGTAAAGTTAGAACTATAATGACAATTTATAGAGTTTTAGTAAAGTTGAAGGATGATTTATGTAATTTACTCTTTTTTTTTTATATATAATATTTGTAATATTAAAATAAATCCGAATTAAACAAAATATTTGGAAGTTGTTATAAAGAAAATCAATTTTAAAATGAATATAAGACTACTTAAATGTTTTTAATTTTCATTAAATTTGATTGGAATATGAAATCGGTTTTGATTTTGATTTTAATTTATGATTTTTCAAAATCAAAATAATTAGATTATACTAAATATTAAATTACCTTAATTATTTATAATCTTAATTACATTATTTTTTAAATTAGAATAATTATCCTAAAAACAAACTCATAGACCTTATTAGAATTACATCATTACATGATGTTTAGATTTTTTTTTCTTCCTGACAAGCTAATACCATGTTGAATTCTTCATAAAGTTTTTCTACATAGTAGTAACTAATATAATATTATTTTAATAAGTTTTTTCATTCAATAATTGTGTGTGGGTATTTTAATATCAGGGGAATCTCAAAACATTACAAAAGAGGTTGAAAATGAAATCCAAATAGAAAATAGAGCATTATTTTAATCCAAGTGGTTTGCTGTTTATTATTTACTTTTATCTTTATTTTTTAAAAATTGTTTCTTTTTTCTTATTAGTTTTTATTTCGTCTTTTTTTTAAAATCAAACTAAATGATAAAAAAAAATATAGCAGTAAAAAGTTTGGGAGATAGTATAGTAGTAAGGTCCTTAATTACCAGAAAAAAAAAATAGTATATTTTTATATTTTGAAGATATGTTTTTGAAAATAAAAATCAAATTAAAGTATGTTTAACTACTATTTTTGTAGCTTACCTTCCATAATAGAATAACAATAAATTGTATCATAATATGGTAAAGTAAACGAATTTGTAAACATATTTTACCGAAACAAAATTAATAATGGTAACTAAGATATAAAATATGAGTATTTTATTTTTTTAATTTAATACGATACATTTTTTCTTTAATTAAACCATGTTTTCAAAATTTTGATCACAGATATATTCATATTAATATAGGACGATAATCAAATGAGAACCACAAAAATATTGAAAATCATGAGAACCAATCTAAGCCGTAATTTTGTTTTGATCCTATGGTTTTAATTGAAAATGTTTCACCAAATGAAAAAGGCATAATTGTCATTTTGATAACAAATATTCACCATATGAAACACATTCTCACCAATTGAATCATAATGAAAATTATTATTTTTCATAAAGTTAATATTGACAGTGTTGCATTTTTATGCTATTTCACCAGAAATACACAATTCACCATATGAACCAAATGAAACATGTATGAAACATACAGATTACCAGATGAAACACCCGTATTCACCACATGAAACATATAAATTTACCAAATAAAACACACAAATTCATCACATGAAACATACAAAATAACCAGATCTGGAAAATCAAATACAAAAACCCCAAATATGGGAACATATTTCCACTCTCGAAAAAAACCCTAAAAACAAGAATTATAATATTCCTCTAACAATATAAACCTCATTGTTATTGCTAACAATCTTCTTTGCAATGTAGATAAAATAAAAAAATCGAGAATAGATTACTGGATTGACTCTTCATTTGATGAAGAACATCTATTATTATCTCACCAGATGGGGTTTAGAGAGAGAAATCAAAGTTCCTAAGTCGAAATTGATGAATGATTTTGGGTTTTTTCAGTTGGAAACGGTGGATGTGATCTCCCCTGTGTCAAAACAATCGAAACCCAATCAAGAAAGCTTTCATCATCGATCCTTTGATGTGGTCTACAACTCACCGGAGTTCCATCACTGGCGCCATCTATACTCCGATTACGTCGGAGATTCAACCTCTGCTTATATCTCCGACGAGAAGCCCGTCTCCATATAGCGACTTGAATCACCGCCTTGTAATCCCCACCGTCATCCTCACCAAACTCCTCCATCGGTTGTTGGTAGCATCGGTTGATCAACGGCGGCGCCACCGGCATCAGGCGGTGGTTATGGAAAAGAAGAACTGTGAAAACTTGTTGCCATAAGAAAAGTTGTAGGAGGCGTGAAGGAGATGATGTGAAAGAGAGTCTACTAAATTTATTAAATTAATTAATGTTTATTATACCCTTGAAAGGCTCTTTCAAATTCTCAAAACTACCCTTGTTTTTTGCTTTAATTACAAAAAGACTTTCTTTAATAACCTTGATTTATTCTAATCAATGGATTAGATTAGTCCTCAAGTTATTAACTTTTTTTGGTCCTCACTAGATTTAACCCCTACTAATATAATTAATATATTATAAATTGTCCCTGTGGTTTGTTAAAAATTGCGGATTTCGTCCTTATGGTTTCGAAATTTTGGTTTTCGTTCATATGTTTTGCAATTCATTTCTATTTTCGTTTATGAGGCAAAAACCTACTTTTGAAATGAATTGTAAACCATAGGGATGTAAAAATCAATAAATTTTAAATCAAAAGTTCAAAACTCAAAAGGACGAAAAAGGTAATGAATTATAACCATAGGGATAAAACCATAAGAACAAAAATAGAAATTTTCATCAAACCACAGGGATTAAAAACATAATTTACTCTAAAATATTTACCATATATTTTTAAAATCTCTTAAAATTTAAGTTTACAGCTTAGGGTTGTAGGGACAGGTTCAAACGAGAAGTTAAACATTTTGCGAGAAGGCGAGAAGTGTTTAATCACATATGTTACACAAATTTAATCATATAGAATTAAACACATGTTATATTGGCAATACATAGATGTTTAATCATATATGATTAAACACACCTAAAGGTCGTGTAATCATATATGATTAAACACTTCTCGCATTCTCGTAAAATGTTTAACTTCTCGTATGATCCTTTCTCTAGGGTTGTATATACAATTCTAAAAGCTCCACCTTTGGACTCTATAAATATAACTAATAATTAACTGATAAATATGTTCAAATAGAAAATAAATGTTGAGTCGTACTAATACATCAAAATACTACATAAAATTGATATATCAACAGGTACTCTTTTTGTCTCTCAAAACCCTAAACTAAAATTGAAAAAGGCAAAAATAAAACAAGTAATGTATTAGGATAAAGTGTTCGAGCTCTATACTTCAAAATTATAATGTATCACACTGCATCACATAGGTAAACTTTTAATTACAACTAATACATATTTGATATATTACACATATTTGAAAAATATCAAGTTCAAAGTGGAATAGAATTTTGACATCAAATTCAACATCCTTTAACGAGATATCAACACACGTTATGACATTGACATCATCTCTATGGTATACAATTCATTATTTCTGTTTTTATAATTAAAAAATTATTGTTGTTTTTGTTCATGTGGTTTATAATTCATTGTTGTTTTATTTCCTCATACTTAAATGTAAGAGTAAGATTTAAAAACAAAAATAGCAATAAATTACAAACTATAAGTATGAGAAATATAACACAAAACCACAAAGATGAAATCCATATTTTTTTAACAAACTATATGGACGAAAAACATAATTTACTCTAAAATTTATGACGAATTAGTGTTAAAGATAAACAATGTAAGAATACATCGATCATTGCACTTCTTGATGTATTATATGCAAGACATAAAAGAACAATACAAAAATTTATTGTCTTATTAAAATGAAACAAAACAACACCGTTTACACAATTTTTTTATCCCATCAAAATAAATAAAACAAAAACTAGACAAATAAATAAATAAAAAATGATAAATTATTAAATAATCTTTATCAATTTAAAACCCTGTTCTAATCATATCAAATGCATAGTATACCACTCATGTGAGAAGATTAAAAAGGGAAAATTGTTGTATAGATGACATGAACTAATTAAATTATAAAAAAACCATGAAAACCACAAAAACTTGAACCATTCCACTCTTGTTCTTATTAACCTGTGAACAAAAATAATACCCATGTGATTCCCCCATTTTCAACCCAATTCTTTCTCTATTTTGTTCTATAAACACATTTTAAACAACAAATTTTACACTGAATTAGTAGTACACTACACCATATCCATAAAAACCTCATTCCTTTTGCAATATGGTCAAGTAAAATGGATGCCCTTGGCATGTCCCTTCCCTTTCCCTGCCATCGCTCGACTCTTCAAGATTCCAATGCAACGTGTAGTTGGAGAGATCGTAGGTCCCGGGAGCAAATGTCGTCACCAGTAGAGATATCTCGGTCGTGGAATTCGGTTCGAGTGTCACGCGGGTCGTACTCGATCCTGACCAAATGAAAGGAGGAACCGACTCTAGTGACACTGCTTTCCCTGTACTGCTTCCGTATATATCTGGTGCTGGAACTCTAATGTCGATAGGTGGACTGGACATATCATGCCAACCAAGTTTGCTCCCCGATGGGGAACTACCGGGAGGGGAATCAAATGTGTTGATACGAACAGAAGCAACAAAACCTGAAGAGTTGTGAAGTGTCATATTGAGTTTTGTTTCACAGAAAGAATCAGAGAAGTTATAGTGAATGATCCGAGGGCCGTCCAGTAACCACCATATTGGTCTCTTGGTCGAAACACTGCAAAAAATAGTAGCAGAAGTATTAAGAGTTTGGATAAGCTTGAATGTGATATGTTTCAGTGTGTGTAGAATATTTAAGTGATCTCTTGCCTGCAATGACAAGCATGGTGCGAAAAGATTTGTGGGGTGGTAGGGAGCTCAGAAGATTTGTTTTCGCTTTCCTCCATCTGGGAGATCAACATGAAGTCGACTGTGTTTAGATGATCCTGATACATTCATGAAAAAGTATTTTAGTCTATATAATCATGATAAAATTATTTACTCGGTGTTAGTTCTTTTCGTGAAGTACATGCTGTAAATTTCTCTAAGAATCAGCTGGATTTTCTTTTTAAAGCAGATCCGAGGTACATCATGCTAAATTTTCGCTATTTGAACCAAGATTCTGTTTAAGATTTGATCTAGTAAAAGTAAGATCGATTCCTAATATCAGACAAATGTGAGACAACTTATAGCTAATTACATATTTTAAATTTCCATTTTAATGAACACATAATCTCCACAACAATAATAGTATTGAGCCATTTGTTCAGCAGTCAACAATAATAATAATGAACACATATCAGACATCGGTTAGAACTTAGAAGCCTAGAGGTAGTGGCAGAAATTTCATGATGTTCATTGAAACATCAATCATTTGGTTCATAACATGTTAAAATGTGGAAAGAAATTATTCAACCTGACGTGATGTTTTCTGATGAACTCGTTCATAATGGTGGAAGTTGACAAGAGGTGAGCGTCGTGTATCAAAGATTGTTTCACTGCTGCCATAACCCAACCAAACATCTGTTCCATCACCTCTGGCAGTAGAGGTCTCTTCTGTAGCAGTTTCTGTTGTTTTCACATTCTGAAACCGATAATACAAGTAGTCATGAACAACAGAATTAGAACATAATATGTCATATATACATATATTTTAGGCAATAAAGAGTAGTAAGTATGTTGCTAATATAGGAAAGAATAAAAGTATTACTTGTAGACAACTATGAAAAACCAACCCTTTTCCGCTCTAGGCATGCACATTGAGATGATGCATGTATAAAAAAAAAACTTTAACTCAATGGGTGAGTTGAAGTCTTAACTCTTAATTCAAGCTTTCAAAAGCAAGTATGAAACTAGAAATGTACTGCCTAGATCTTTTGACATAAAAATAGCAAGTCTCACAAAAAATTGGCCTTATCTTTGTGTTTATTTTGCATAACCACCCTAAACGTACCCGGTATATCCCACCTGGAAGTAGGGAATGGAGCGAGTAGGATGTACATAGACCTTGCCTCTAGGAGTAGAGGGGTTGTTTCCATGAAGAGTGTTGATTTAAATAACATTGTCTTAAATCTTCCAAGATAATACTTCTTGAAAGATTTACATATTAGACTATCCCATAGCTTAAGGAAGGAGGTTTTCCCACACATGTACCAGCCCATACATCTACCTAGAGGGACTTTCATGTGTGTGAAAATCACACCCCTAAGCACCTGTTTCATGTTTGTTAACTTTCATGTTGACGAATATTATAGTTGGTTAATATAGAAGTTCCTACACATTATGTTCTCTGAGAGGGGATGCCGTATCCAAGCTATAAAACATGATGAAGCAAAAGGACTGCTTCACCCTTATGTTTCTAAAGGATGGCATGAACTTCCACATATTCTTACCTTTCTCATTAGTCATTACCCACTCACACTAGAGAATCCATGGCCATAGACACCAATCACAATATAGTAGGGCTCAATTAGGATTTTAATCATGGTTTCTTTTTCTTCATGAAATGTCATCATTAATGCATGTAGAATAACCATGGAAGTCGGTTTTTCTTGCAAGAAATGAACATCAGCAAGGAATTAATGAAACTGAGGCACAGCTTCTTGTACCCACCTTGAGCTTAAGAAAGCAAGAAAGAGCCTGACCAGCTACCAAGTTTCCCAAAGGGAAAATGTCTTTAATGGATTCAATCAAAGAGATCTGCCATTCATTCCCAATAGATGACAATTGATGAAGCTTTAAACTCCTTGAACCTGTCCTGTTAATAACATCCATCCGCACAATATACTCTTGCAACCTTGTAGGACAAGGGTTGATATAGAATGACAGGTCCAAAGATGGTAGCACCTGCCACAGTTGATTAACATGAGAATCGGATATACACATGGGCAGGAGCAGTGATAGCAAGTCACCTCCCAACATCAATAAAAAAATTTGCCTAAAAGATCTGTTGCAAGTATACAGCAAATTCAAAAATTGAGTCAGGATGAAGTTTAATAATCATTTGCTGCGAATATCAAATAGGGCTCTTGTTCATCACTTGCCCTTCAGGATTTTTTATAATTTGTGCCACTAATGGTATTTGTATGTGCACATGTGACACAAGAAATCAAATCCAATTCTTTTGTATTCAAGAGATACCTCTAACATATGATGTGTACGCAAAGTGCGATATCGCATTGCAGTTGATTTGTCATCAATCTCATAATATACTATGAGATACAAAGACACATTTCCAGGAGTAGCAGCCCGAAACCAAAGAGGCAATAAGAAGGGAGTTTCCTTATGAATTACTGTATCCTGGAAACAGAAGGGGAAATAGATTAGCGGTTACCATCAAAATTATATCCATGATCAGCCAAACCATGAGACAAATTGACCTTCACTGACCTCAGGGAAACAGAATACAGTCTCTGATTGTTTAGTGATGTCAAGATCTGCATCTTTATGTGCAGAGGTTTTTTCCTTCTCCAGGCAAGCAGGAAAATTCACATCCAATACTTCAGGATTTCCTATGTTGAGAAATCTAGGATGACTAATCTTCATCTTTAGATTCTGCCATCAGATACAAAAACCATTAACATTTAAATAAATTGAAGAACGTAATCACCTAATTCAACATATTGTGATGTTATAGGAAACATATAACCTCTTAGAACTTCAAGCCTTCATATCAATGGAAGTACAAAAAAAATTCAGAAAAGGTCCACATTGGCCAGTATTAGTATGTGAATCGAATTGGGTGTTTTCAATGTTCTAATTTTTAAGGAAAAAAAATTAATGCACCACTTAAAAAGAATTCACAGTAAACCGCTACATGTAGTTGTTCATGAGACTTTAATGGAAGCCAGGAAAATTCTGTTGCTAATCTTACAGCATACCTTCACAGGAATCTCTGACGAGTTTCTCAGTTCCAGTGATAGACGTTGTAAATTTCCAGCATAAACTGTACTGGGCAGGTTGTTAATAAAACCCTCAAGTCTGGGTAGGCTCTGAAAAGAAAACGTCGTAATCAGAAAACATTACATGCCCACAAAAGTGGAAACAAGGAAAACAGTGCAAAGATTAACAAAAGCTCCCTAAAGAAGAATGAATAGACAAAATATGAAGTTCCAGTTCACATACGCGTTAGTCATTACATACATTTGCCAGTCAAAAAGAGAAAATGCAAGAACCTTGATAACCAGAAACTCCAGTTTATCGGTGTGCTGCATAGCTTTCCTTCTTCCTTTAGAAATTCTCTTCTTTATCATGTCCGACTCAAAAGTGTAAAAGCCAACCATCGAATCAGACAGTTTCCAACTCACACCAGTTACTTTTAGTCGGCCTTCTTTTCTAGGAATAACAGTTAACTGAACCTGAAATTAAAATAAAGGATGATATTACAAAACATTTATTGAGCAAATAGAAGATAACTGGCATAAAGAATTGAACACAAAGGTTTATTAGGAAACTGGTGTTCTGACAAATGTCAAATGAGCATTGTTTTAGATATATCAAATTCCAAAAAGAATGCAAAATATGCTGCCTATGCAATCTCAAGACAGATGGTTAAAAGTTTAATCTCAATGTTTATGGTTGGAAAAGAAAGTTGGCCAGTAACCCTACAGCCATGAGGTAAGGATATTAGGATATGGGAGGATCTGAACACAGACTAATGGACCAGACAATAAGGGATTTCCAATGTTTCTTTCTGGAACCAACGTGGTAGAGGAATATTTAGGCAACCATTAATTTTAGTTACCACAAACTACAATGTGTACACGAGAACAAATTGACTCGTACTTGAGCTTCCTTTTCTTGATCCCACTGAGGTCTATTTTATAGGCTTACCATACACCTTATGTTAATGACGGGCGTGTGCCTGCCACCAGCTCATCTTGCATTAACACCTCATCTTGCATTAACTAGAAACTGAGAAGTCTTAAAACTATAAAGGCCAGAAAATCCTGTTATATTACCAACCTACCAATCAACCTCAGCAGCTCCATTACCTTAGGAGTTTGAGTATTTTTTTACTATAGTCATATGCATAATATATAAACA
The DNA here is from genome assembly GCA_023525745.1 of Arctium lappa. Lineage (NCBI taxonomy): Eukaryota > Viridiplantae > Streptophyta > Magnoliopsida > Asterales > Asteraceae > Arctium > Arctium lappa. The sequence goes on along the minus strand of CM042054.1, from coordinate 11,115,119 downwards.
TCAATCAATTCGCCAATAAAGTTAAAATAACAGAATTCAAATGAGAATGAAAAGCTCCCAAAGTTTGTCCACTGTACAAGTGTCAACTCACCACTGTTGTTTCACCACCTGCCAACATTACGTCAACCTCAGATAATGTAAAAAGTGAAGTGTCTGAGTTGAGCTCCCTGCAATCAGAAAGAGAACTGCTTTCTCAACTATAAAGTGACAGAAGCAGGTACCACAAACTACTTGAGGTATGTTTAAATGGAACCTTTCAGCAAAAAAATAATAATGAAAGGAAGTATAAGCAGCAAGTATTGCAACAAATAATTCTATCTGGGAAGGTGTGAAAAGCAAACAAATGAATATACCTTCCAGTTGCTACTTTCCCATCTTCTACATGCTGATTTACAGAAGATGAGCTGTTTGCATCTGATTTAGTGAAATAATCATCAAATTTTGAAGAGCATGTATGTTCAATCCGGATATCGAAGAATAACTTTAGGGGGGAGAGAGACAGCACAAAGAAAGTAACTGAAGTATCGTTGCAAAAAGTATAGTGAACTAAAACATTTTTAAACATACCAGGTAGTGTCTCACTTGGTGAGTGCTCACACATTAGGGTAACATTTGAAATGGGAATATAGAGTTGGAGGGGGTTTTTGAACGCAATTTCCACCTTAAGTGCTTCTGCAAGTAAAAGAAGTATTAATGTTGGAATACACATACATAGAAGATAAGAACAACAATCTCCGAAGTTGAAAATAACTTTAGAAACATTGCAAGGTTGTTGAGGTGAAAAGGGAATCTGGCCATTTCAACTCACATAATGGATGTGCACTTGCATCTTAGAGAAACAAAGAGTATTACCAGTGGCTTATCTCAATATATTTGCAAGCTCCCATCGTTGTGTTACATGGATTATTATCTACAAGTCTATTACATTATTTGCATTTTCTACAGTTCATATTTAGAAACAACAAAAATTACAACTAGAAGTGTTCTCATGATGGATAACTAACATATTTCCTGTGTTTCAAAAATTTAAGACACCACCAACGTTTACTTTGACATTTATGGTCACGATTGGTGCCAGAACGGCCTGATCGTGAGTTATGGCTGATGAGGAGACATTTTAAAGACTTAGGAAAGGAATATATTAATATAATTTCCTTCACATGTTTGGAAAGGCAGTAAATCAGAATGCATGGGGGGAGAGAGGCTTGGTTATATTAGGCTTGTACAGTTCATGATTCAAATATAGGTGGGATTAATATATATCCTTTTTTAAGGACACAGAAATGAAGCCACGAGATGTTGATTTGGTGTGGTAACAAGGCAAACATGTTCCTAAGGATCATTAAAACAACCTAGCTAACTTCAATTAAAATGTCAATAGGCCATGCCAGTGTACTCACATGCCTCCAAAAACCTATGGACACACAAATACCAATCTGTTAAGGTAAATGGTCCTACCACCAGAGACTTCAACCATATTTTACAACTATGAAGTACCATCACCTTCATACCTCCTGCCACACAGACATTTGATTGTTTAAGCTTGTTCGGTAGAAGCTTTGACTGCACATCCAACCACGTAGTCTTGGCATTAGAAAATGATGGAACCATCTCCTCTTCCAAAGACTGCCAAACACTTTCTTTAACACTGACCTGGCATGAAGAACAACAATAGAAAAACAATTCAGCTCAAAGCCATCAGCAAAACAAAAATGCCAACTTAGCTATAAAAGAACAATACTCACTTCCCTCAAGCATCCTTGGCGGCTGCCAGCCCGAAGAAACAAAATTAAGATTAAATACCATAAAGGCATGGATACCATAAAGGAATAGAAATTTGTTGAAGATCATCACCATAATTCTAATGTAAGAGGGGTGAAACCATCCATAACTACCAAGTTTGGACTATAATACACATGAAGTGATTGACTTTTGTAGCCGCCGTAGTTGGCACTAGCTTTCAAAAATCAAAACAACCATTGAACTTGCCAAAATCCTAAAAAGACGATGTACTTCAAAAGGGTGAACTTTTTGGACAATTTTTTAAATGACTCAATGCAGTTAAATTAACTTTTGTGGCCAATTAAATACACATAATTAACTTGTATAATCATTGTTCTTGGCACTTCATCCAAAATAACCATTATATTACCAAAAATGTTTAAATAAAAACAACATATTTCTTTTCTGCCCCCAAAACTTTTAAAATTTCCCACCTCATTTTCAATGCTGAAATTAGTGCTTGAACTTTCTTCAAAGATTTAATGCATCTCACAAATATTATAACCACTTCCTATAATTCAGAACATTTTATAATAATTACAATCTTTTTTAAAAGAACAAATGTTTTTTTCCTAATAATCAAATACTATAATATGAATCAAATATTTAAGAAAGGACAAATGATTTATATCCAATACACGAGAAAACTTGCTTTTCTTTGTAAAATCGATAATTGCATTTATCAGAAAAAAAAAAAAAAATTGATATGAAACCAACAAGCTATGAGTTTTGATGGATTACTATAACTTGATTTCCAAATATCATTATTTTGAATGATTTATGCTTCAATCTTCATCAATATATTTATTAACAAGAATATCATTTTAGTGTTTTCTTAAAAATTTTGAGAAAATAAATTGATTATTAGTAAATATGATTACTTCAATAAATAAACAGAAAGGGAAGTTTTAAAAGAACGTGTGCAAAAGTGTTCATATTTTCAAAAGTGTTCATTAACAGACAGGGGTATAACTATTCTTGGAAACGGCCTCTCTACTCCTTGGGTAAGAGGAAAGGTATGCATGCATCTTACCCTCCCTGGACCCTACTCCATGTGGGATTTAATGGGCTCGTTTGGTTTTCTTTGGAACCAAGAGCCGAATACAATGGTCAAAATGAAGTCCACTACTCATTTTTTATAAATTGTCTGATCAGCAAGTTGAGTCAAATGCATCAACTCAGGTTAAAAGATGCAACGAAGTTCCTTTTTTCTAGTACAATGCTTTTGGGATTTTTGCGAGTACAATGATTGTTCTGAAAGCTAGTGCCAAGTACAAAGACCACAAAAGTCAATCAGTCTCTATATATTAGTTTACTGTTCAAGTTATGTAATTCATTCACCTAGCCTATTAAAAGGCACCATTCCCAAACAAGTAAATGAGATATCAGATTGTAATGATAACATGGTTATGGAACGTAATACCAACTTTAGAGAGTGTGGAAGAGAGTAATCAACTTACAGCAGCAGAAGATCCATAAGTACGATGGTCTTCAGAAACAATATTGAGTGAAGAGATAATGACAATTGGCAACTGAAGTCGGGATATTTTGTATGTTTTGCCTGTTCTCTACATTAACCATAACAGAGGAACAGAAAAACTATTAAACTTATATACTGTTTAATTGTATGGTTGACATGAGCAAAATATAATTGACTGTGCTTATAAACATTATATACCTAAGAACCCTAACACTAGCACACTTACAAAATGAAGAGAAAAATCTCAACTAGACCATGTAGGGAAAAATACCAAACGAAAAAATTCAGTAAAATCTCAGCACCAAGGTGTTAAGGAAAACCAGAGTGAATCTAAGCTTTAGAGCAAGGATATATTCATTGTTATCAGAAACATTAAGAAAACACTTAACTAGAACAAGACGATAGCTGCAGCACGTGAGACTTGCATCATCAACTTTCAGTGAGAAGATAAAATGATACAATGTGATGTAAGCAGTAAACATATCTAGCTAAATTTCCGTACACAATGACACACATGGGGAAAAGAACCCCAACTAACTAAAGGGATAGCCTTGATTGAACTAAATAAAATTAAGCGTCGTTTTATGGAAGCATAATTCATTTTCTAGTAATCTAGTGAAGTTAAATAACCATGACAAATGTGCTGTATCAGTAACTGTATATTCGGGATGACATTCATGCATGACAAGCAGTACAAGAAATTCAAAATTCTTCACTTGTATCCTATCGAGAAAAGAATACACTGATATTAGGGAAACAAATAAGAGAACATGGAAACAGAGTAGGCAAGAATAAAAGCCAAAATTAGCAATGATAACCTGTAAAATCTGGAAAAAGTCCTTCATAAATAACTCTTGCATTGACTTTGATTGATGGCTACAAGCCACAATTTCCAACATATGTTTCATTGCCACATCAAACTTTCCAAGAAAAGCATACCACCTGTGTGGGAAGAAGGCATTATCAACAATTTCAGCATATATCAAACTCCAATAATCCCAGCATGATACAATTTGCCAGACCCCTTACAACTTACTTTCCTATATGGAAATGGACATGATCACGAATTCGGCTCCATGTTGTTCCTTTAAATACAGTAAGGGCATTTCTGTATGCACGAATTGCATGCTTTATCTGATACAAGAAGTAGAAGTCATCAGAAGAAAATAATGTGTGTACGAATTGCATGCTTTATCTGACACGAATTGCATCCTATCTTATGTCCTCTGCTGTTCCATTTGAGTTCCGAGAATGGATGGTTCTAGTGATCATGATGGGTAAAGTTTTAAACATAACCCTATTTCCAATTTGGGGATGGTATTTATGTGCAACCTTGAGCAGATATGTAGATATGCTTTTTAGGTAACATTCAGTTGTAATCGACTTCAAGCATTTTGCAGTCTATGTCAACATTTTAAAAAGTTAATGACAGAAAATGCTATTCATAATAAAGTAAGTGAGATCAATGGCCTGGATAGAAAGTTCACTCCAAAGGCAGAACTGAGAATCGTATATCTTTAGGCTCTTCGCATTTGTATCATTACGGGGGACTCTGGATATTTTAAACATGATAAAACCTTAATTATAACATTATGCTACTTCGCAAGCCCAACACTCCTAAGTTTGAGAATATCGATCATTACCAACTCTACGAAGTTGGTAAATATTAAAAAATTAACCAGAAACATGAAAACAGAATAAAAGACCAAAAAATAAAAAATTAATCAACAGGTTTTGATCCTCCTCCTTGTGACTGGATGGTTCCTCCTCCCTGAATCATCTGGATGATTCCTGCAGGCTATCCTATTATTTTTCTAATTTGAAATCTGTATGAGAATTTGTGACAGGGCAAAAAAGATCGCTCCATATGAAACTACCTTGAGAATGCAATTACGGTAAGCATTATTTGAATGCAACTGGTGTGCCAGTAAGGAATCATCTGAAACCTAGATCTGGATCAAAGAGCCACTATAGGACCAACAGGTGCTGAACCAGAACAGGGAAAGCTATGAATAACATGCATACCGTTAAGCATAGTAACCTTGCTAGACCTAATGACTTCCTCATTTCTCCTTCGCATCTTCCCAATTAAAAATTCAGAAATACGAACTAACACAATGTGCAGGAAAATACAAAATAACACACGGCTTCAACAGGAAATAAGGTGCAGAATTACTCTATCCAAACACTTCAGACTGAAATACAATGTTGACAGCCTCAGAATATGGTCAGGTCAAGAATCGAGAAGAAGAAAAAGGTAAAGAGAGTGCCAGAACTGGATTAGACTGAACTGGACGGCCAAGCACAAATGAACCAGATGATGGAACTGGGAGGCTGACTTGCATGGCATAAGGATTTACAAGAGATCTGTGAAGCTTATGGATTTCCAAAAGGTCCCAGGCTGACTTGCAGTCTTGCAGATCGAGTAATTTTGATCACGACTGACAATGACGGTTTGGTGTGAAGCCACTGGCTTATGATCAATTTCATGCACCAAAATCACGAGAGGAACGATGGTAACTGGAAATGGAGCCTTGGAGGGAATACAAGGGACTAGAACAGACTTAAACCAAATACCAAGTGTCTAGCAGAAACTAGGTGTACTCTCCTGCGGTTGTGCCAAGTTCTAATGTAAGGCTGTGATACCATCTAACTGTTTAGGTTCAGAATTTTTGTATCTACTCTAAGATTTCTATCGTCACCCAAAGGATAACCTTTTGCCTGAAGCAATAAATATAAGAAAATTCCAACACAATTCTCTCTCCTAACAAGAACAACTATACAGTTGAAAGAGCTTTTACACTTCCGGAATTTTTCAGATAAATCTAATGATACTCATAAAATGGTCATGAAATAAATCAGTTTTTCTAAAGCTTCGGCAAATATTGGACCTGCTACTTCAGTATGAAGGGGCAAACGAAAAGAAGCACACCTCAGCCCTCAGACTTGGTTGAACTTTCATTGCCTATAAAGCCTTCTAGTAAGTCATATTAACTATATGGTTCCCTTTTTACCTCAGTCTTTTACTATGTAAGCTTGGAATCGTTGTTTTTACTTTTTATAATCAGAATTGTACTACTTGCTCTTTCTTAAGAAAGTTATTTTATCATTGACAGTACCTGATCGCACTTCTGGTACAGATCACCGGAAAGAATGAGATGAAATCCATACTTCCGCAACATGGGTGGTTTGGCTAGAAGGTAGCAGTAAGATGCTTGCTCAAGCATCACAGCTGAGTGAAGAGGTTCCTGCACAGAAAATACAGTTTCAAAGAAAGGCTCATGTATACTACATGTATTCACAAAAGAGAATTGATCATTACCTCACCAGAGATACGGAAGTAAACGCCAGCAGCCTCTTTATACTGACCACTTGTCTTCAACATTTCGACCCACCAAAGACCACAGCGTGTGGCATTTCCCTTGCCTGATGTCCCAATACGCTGAATAAGAGTGCACTTCGTAAATAATAAAAAATGCATTTATTAAATAAAAAGGTACCAACAACAATTAACAATTGCAACATGTACTCGCTTACACCGATACCTTTCCCTCTTAGATTTTTCTGATGTTACTAAACTATATGTTAACATGGAAATGGTTACTATAGGCTGATGAAGAATGATTTAAGAGTATTGTAATCCTTCATGATCAAGCGCTTCACATCAACAATTAGCTCGACAACTTTATTTCTTGTAAATTATGTAATCATTAAGCAAGCAAAACAAAAAACCCTTCTGATAAAGGTTCCATGATGATCTTCCTACCTAAAGAACAAGATCAAAAAGCAATGGGAAGAATATACTATGCTGGACCTATTCTGATGACAGGGAATGCTAGAACTTCTGAGGGCATACACATGCAAGATGTAAAAGCTTGACACTTTCTTGACTTCAGTTTCAAGGGCACTTCCATTCTTCCAATGAGAAGTTTTTATATAGCTGTTCAATTTCCTTCTGATCCTAGGCATCAAGGACATAATCTTTGATTTCATCAAAGTTACATGATATAGAAGAGAATTCAACAGATGCAGAATGATGAATGCTGGTATTAAGTGCTTGCAAAAAGCTACACAAATACTCAACACCATGGTTCAGACTATACAAGCAAATTCTTTCCAGAAAGCTAAATTGTCTGTAACATTAATCACTTTTCACATACATATTTTTTGGTAAAATATCATATTTCAGAAGCAATTCTACACGTATGCTAGCTGCTGCCAGTACTTGTCACTAAATTAACATCTGCTCTTCACTGCTCTGTTAAACAAATGGGACTGGAACAAGATATACTCGTTGTAACAAATGTTGTACAGACTTGCAGTAAATTCCAAAAATTATTTGCAAAGAATTACTAGACATACTAAATATGTGCTAAAGGCATTTTCCATGCAATACTCGGCATCCTTTTTTGATTGATTCAACATGAAGTAAGTCAATCCCATCATTTCCTGCAATCAGAGGGAAAGAAAGAGAAGGGATGCAAGCAACCACAGGTTATATGATACACCAGAAGGTAGTCAATAAATCATAAGGAATTATATGAGACTGGCAAACTAGCACATTTGCAACAAAATAAACTAAAATAGAAAGACAAAAAAACACCAAGTTTATTGTCGAAGAGAGACCCAAAAATGCTGTCTAACCTAAGTCCTTACTGAAGTGAATGGGGAACACACGAAACCCTTTCTGAATAGGACATGAGCAATCAAAACCTGCTTTTAAGAGCCTTCAAAATGCCTTCAGGTATTTAGTAATTGAACAGACAGCTTCCCAAAATGGCTCATAAGCCAAGGAGGCAAAAAGCAGAAGATTCAAAACTGATGCTTATGCTCAGATCATACTAAAAATCATGCTTGACCAAACCAATTATCCATTTATCCGATCCACACTACTCTTCGATTATAATTATATTTATTTAATAGTGAGTCAACTTAACAAATTCCACCTAGCACCAATCACATTCTGCCACGTGTACAATACATTTGACTCGCTTAACTACACTATCACCATCCAGTTAATTCACTACTGTTTCATTTTATTTCTAACTTCAAATTATGGAATCAATAATGCTATAACTAACTATTATGTTTAAAATCCCAAATTATGGTAACAACTTACCTGGTATATTTTATTTCTCTCTGTTGTGAAATTGATTAAAGACATGGATTTATATCAGCTCAGGTCCCATCTTTATCTTTGAAAAATATCAATTTTAATTTAAATGCATGACTTTTTGTTTACTTGTGAAATAATACCTGAAGGTATACATATAACAAAGTCAAATAATCCAGTTAGCGCTATACCCATAAAATAAACTATACTCGTTTGGTCAAATTTACACCAAAAACATTTTCATTTTCAACTAAACGCTGCTTCCTCTTTATAACTGCTTTTCAGAAAAGATTAGCAAAACCACTATGCATTTCTGAAAATACTAATGAACACATATTTCAGGAGCAAGGTGTCATTACTGGAAAACCCAAACAGGCACATAGAAAACAAGAAATAAGGGCTAAAGCCACCTGTACAGCAGCATATCGTTTCCATGCTTTGTCAAGCTTATAATCAGTGGATAGCAAGCGGTAGTTTGACAAAGCGAGTTCATAATCTCGTAACATGAACGCATAATCACCCAAGACCCTAATTTGAGATTCAATGGAGCTAAAAGTGTACCTTCAAACATCATACAAAAAAAAACTAAATTAGAACAGAGAGCCTTTTTGTACTGTTAAAGATAAAACATGCAGGCAAAACATACATGTTAACACTTTGATTCTCAGGAGTGTCTTCTTTTCCTTTTCTCCACCATAAATTCTTAATTTGGTTTCTGAAACCTTTTCTTGTTGCAGAGACCTATAACAGTATCGGAACAGAAGTAAGATTATCCAAGTTGGGAATTAAGAATAGAACTGATCTGGGGTAGCATAAGATGTAAGTTTCTCTTAGGATCTAAGTAGAAAATGTAGAAAATAAAAAAACCTGCTGATTTAGAACACGGATTCTCTGCTCCATGTTAGGAATAATATCTTTGGATGACAGATCACGAACAAAATCCTTCAACTGTTGCAATTGAGATAAAGTTGGTTTATTTTTTTATAAATAGATGTAAAGCCTTGAACTAAATTGGTTACTGTTCTGGAAAGAACTTTCTCAGCATATCAAGATACACGTATGTAAGAAAGAACCTCATCCATATCCTCGTTGTTAAGTAAACGACCAAGATGCTGACCAGGTGAAGCAATAGACGCCTGTCAAAGAACACAAGTCATTCATAGCCCCATATCAAAACAAAAACCCAAACTCCCAACCTACAAGAAGACGAAACAAATTGCATCATCAGAAATGCACTCACATAAGGAGCCCATGGATTCAGTTGATGATCAACTAACCCATCTTGAGACGAGTTAATGCATAGTAAACGACAATCGTTTAACCCAAATGTGTTTCTCATTTCTGCCAATATCTTAGTTGCTCTGAAACACATGCAATAAATAGAAACAGCAATTATGTGATTTGATAGATGTATTAATGAAGAATCAACAAAAAGAAAGCAGTGAAGGGCTACTAAGCAAAAGATAACTAAAGTAACTTTTATAATAATTCATGCCCATTTGCAGTAGTGAAATGATTGAACCTAATGGTCCTAAATCATACTACTCACTTGATCTCCCCATGCTTTGACGGGCCAAAGGCAAAGGTGAGTATATTCTAAATGCAATCCTGATATGACTATGCCACTACACAATGCTTATATAACTCATTGTCATATAGGATGCAGTTGAAGCCCTTTCTAAAAGATGTGGCATCTTCTCTAATATGTGTTCACTCAATTTTCAGTATTATCTTTCTCATTGGGGAAACTATGATTACATGTGTGAACATCAGCTACCAGCTGGACTGACCTATTTGCATCATGAAAGTCACATAGTCTTTTCTTTTTCTTTCTACATCATAGTAAAATTGATATCAAGGAGTGAACAAACCTCTCCGAGGATCCATCTTGGTTATCATGAACCAAAATAAAATATTTTGGAATCTTTGGATCCATTGCACCATCATTAAGAAGCGGGGGCAACTGGTTTGTGTTATAAAGATCCACAAACTTGTTGATAGGATCCTCATCATTTGACGAAACAACCAAAAGGCCTGCACATTCATTATAATGAGTCATATAATTTGGATGGGAAGCAACAGTCTCTTTGGACATTTGTATCTCTTTGCGTTTCCTATGTCTAAGGAAGATAGGTCAGTAGAATCAAGGAAAGAATGAAACTCTAGACACTTACATGCAACAGGATGATCAAAGGCTTCATGGTCTGAGAAGGACACACTGCATATAAGCTCTTTATTGAAAAATTGAAACCATGTTGGTATAAATTCAGGTTGAGAAGCTGCAGAGGCGAGAAAATAAACAACGTAATATGTCAAATATAAAGTTTAAGCATAAGTTTCTCAAATTGGAGAATCTAATTTAGCTCATTGCAATCCGACAGCAACAAAGATCTTTGACTTCTAGCAAATGTCACTTTCAATGCATGTAGCCACTAGTACAAATTCAATAATATTTCCTGTTATGTAAGCTACAATCCAGTCTAAGAGGATGCCAAAAAGTTTAACTCAAACGTATCTCTGAAAAAAAGGAACTATATAATTAGACAATTGCCACAAAAAATAAATACCAGTGTTATTGTAATATCTGAGGGGGAGGATAGAGTAGCAACTGGCAAGACAAGAAATATGGTCTACCTAGGTGATAGAACCTTCTATATGTATCAGGTTTGTTGTAAAGTACAAGGAATGGCTTATGGAAAACAGGGAAGCATGTGAGTGAATTTTTAAAGCTTGCCATAGTAGCCTGCACAGAGCTTTTTTTCCATTTCCTAAATGATCGAGATGGCAGACACATGACTTCTTGATTCTATCAATTCCATGGACCAAATGAGAATTAGGCACAAGACTTTTTCCATGTTCACCTACCCTAAGTATGAACCTAACAAGAACAAAACCTTTTTTGCCTTTGACTTACACATACTCCTCTCCCATCCATTATCACAAAGCAAAACCTTGGCATATGAAATGAAAACAGCAAGCGGCAGGGGCAGCGAGAAAGAGAAAGGGATAGTGCTTAGCAAACTGTATGCATACATAAATATATGTATGTATGTATGTATATACTCCCTCCGTCCCCAAATAAGAGTCCATATTTCTATTTTTGTTTGTACCAAAATAAGTGTATCCACTTTCAAAAGTAAGTGATTATTTTCCATTTCTATCCTTAATGATGAGATAGAGAAATTCATTACTCTCTATTATTAAGGGTAAAAGTGTCATTTAGTTAATTAAAAGTGTATTAATTACACATTTGTATGCTTTCATCTTTGTAGACATTTATTTTGGGACGGAGAAAGTATATAATAAGTGCATACAGCCCATTACGATATACAACATCAGAAGAAAAGAAAACTATTCCCGCTGCAGAATATGAACTGTCTGTACAATTCCACTTGGCATAATTAGGACAATGAAGAACTTACAAGTGGATATAGTTTCAATAGGTGACAGATCTAAGTTCAAGTCAGAATCTTCATTGTTTCCTGCATCAGTAATAACCTGTTTTAACCGCTCCTTCGTCACCTACTTGAATGAAAAAACATTTCTCAGAAAGGAACGCTTGAGAGTTCCAGATAAAGAACAAGATTCCAGCCTGCCTCATCAGAATCACCTAAGTAGCGAAAAACATGCTAGGATATTGTAAAGAAAAACAATGTATAGGATAGCTTTCATTGTAGACAGATAAGCCGCTATGGAGGCGATAACATGAAGAGAAAAAAAATGTGATAGAGATTCATCAAGCAAGTGGGATACTTCAATCTTGGTGCCATATGTGTGTTGAATACTTCGAGATATAGGGATAACTAAAAGATCTGCAAATATAGGACATATAATTATATGTATAACCTATGCACCTAGGTGTTTTTCAAGATGTTCAATGAAGTTGGACTACTAATAGTAATCTTAATATTTCAAAACAGATACTCAAAAGATAACTTTATAACACATAATTATGTGTTAATTTAGCTTTCTGTGACTCTCCATGTGAGTGCAGATGTGTGTGTGTGTATAATATATATATATAAGAACTATATCTGTGTGGTATCCCAGTTTTTAAGAATTAGCGAGTCAGTATCCAGTTGTGCATATCCTATTTTCTCAGATTTTGTAGCATGTTGTACCACTCTTTACCCTAAAGTTGAGGTTACATTACTTCATCATATTTCCCCAACATGAGAATGGAGAAATGTAATGAATATATATTTGACCTAGGGACATTTGCACAATAAGATAGAAGATGATGTTAACAACAATCTCTGGAGTTTTGTGTCGTTTGATGAATATATATTTCAGAAATATATTCTTGCTACCAATAAATATGCTAAAAACATGTCAAAAAGATAGAGAAATGAAATATAAAACAGCTGATGTTCTAGAACCAAAAATTCCATGCATACCTATCTCTCTCACCCTCCTTACCCTTTCTATTACACAATGTTTGTGAATTATAATTCAAAAGAAAAGGTAAGCAGTTTGATGTATGGCTAATAAATTTTTTCAATTACGTCACACAACACGTTTTATTGGAAGGGGGAAGAAATTAGGCTGGTTATTGGGCTAATTTTCCTTCCAAAAAGTGGGTGCACTCGGAAGAACATAGATTGCAAAAATAAAAAATGTGAATAACAGATCTACCCTTTAGAATAACTTTACCAAAAAGAACATAATTGGAGTAAGGTCAAAATAGTAAATATGGGTTATCAATATCATAAATGCTTCCTAACTGAAAATCAACATCTTCTAATTGTGGTATTCAATATCAACATCTGCAAGTGGCCACTTTGTGCATGAGCACTAACCACTGATAAGTGATATCAAAGCAGATATTTAGAAATTCATAGGATGTTTGATTGCAACAATGGTACCAGATTACATGAACCCTAGAGAAACTATCAAAGTTGCATGGTTGTTGAAGAGTAAGAAAACAGGCATGTTACTGTTAGATCACTACATACAACTTATTTAACTTGGAAAAAGTACCTTTCACGCTTATCTTGAATCATGTAAGAATTTAAGTATCACGTATTCCTCATCTTCCAAAAAATAAGGAAAATGGAAGAAAAAAAAAGAAGAATGCTTTAATTGGACATAGTTTGAATCCTATGCAAAGCCTTTATTACTCTAATTATAATCACCATCTTAAACACATAAATTTGATCCAAATTTACTTGTCAAATGAATGCAAGAGTTGTTGAGAGATATGATTCCACTTGCTACCTTGTAGCATGAGGTAAATGTTTTGGATATGCAAACAGACAAATTTATACCTCGACGTTTGGTTGTCGAACATCTGATGCATAGAACAATCGTAACTTGAACTTCTGGAGCCTGTAGGGTTGATCACTGGCCGTTCGAACAGGGACTGCAAAACAACAAGGTGTATAAACTAAGGGCAATAGCACCTATTCCATGACAAAAACAGTTCTTTCCAATCACTTGTGAAAAGAAGCAGGTCAAGTCTGAAGAGCAATAACATGAACATATATATGACCCGAAAGACATCTAAAAACATGCCCCTATGAGATATAAAAAACATTTAATACGCTGAACAATCTTTTAGTTAGCTCAATTGGTTTTTCTCAGAATTTAAGATTCCAAATTCCTAGAAACGCCTAAAATAACAGTAAACATAATTGCAAATGATTTGCTTACATTTGAAGTTATGCCCATTGCATTATTAATCGATACAATAATTTTGTGTTTTCCAATTCACATCTCAACTCAACTACATGGTATGCTAAGAACAAAATTCAATTAAGATAGTGAGATTATTCAATAGACGTCATAACATCTAACACAATCCAAATAGTCTTAATTACGTCTTCTATGCTCTTCTTTACTCAACTCCAAAGTATCGTTCAACATCTAGTTCAAGGTGATTTTAACCCAACCCCTTCATTAGCTTCGAAACCCCAAAAGTTAAACAAAATGTCACAACACAAATTGATCATCGAGGTTCGTGTGCGTGAAACATTATGCTTCCTAAAGCATATAAACGAAATAAATTAGATAAAGTGTGTATGTGAGTGCGTTTTCACCGTCAATATTGTTGAATACGCAAAACGGACTGAGCATTTGGACAAATGAAAGTCCATTTTTTTGGCATCGTTCTTCAACTAGAGGCGTAGGGAGAACCATGACCACCGGCGTGATCTCGTCCACTAGCATTTTTCTGAGGGCAGAGTACGACGGATCCGCCATGTTACGGTGGCGAAGATAACTCGAACGAGTCAACTTTGTTACCGGATTCCGGCAGATCTTGTTTTAGTCGTTGGAACTTTGAACCACAGAGCTCCGATCGATGGTGCCCGCAGAGTTTTTTCCCCCAGGCAATAGTGCTCGTGTGTGTGTAGTAAGCTAACGATCTGCAGCTGGGCCAGTTACCAGTTTGAATTGGGCCTTATAAAAGACAATAAAGGGAAATGAATTGGGTCAATTCCTCGGCCCATTTAGGGGGGCGTTTACCGATTGTTTATATTTGACAGTTGCTGAATGATTGAATGCAGAATGATTAAAAGACTCTTATGATATAATACGAAATGAAATATGGTTGCTTGTTAATTGTTCAGAATGAAATCAGAGCTCTGAATGGTTAAGACAGGATCAAGACACAAAATCATTCAGGGGTTTTGGAACCATTAAGAGGCAAATCTTTTTTTTGCCAAACAAGATTTACCTCTTAACGATTCAGATGTTGCCTCTTAATATAACCATTAAGAAGTAAACAAACAGCTCCTAAAGACAATATGGACCTTAGAGTTTGTTTGTTTGTTTTCAAAAAACCTCTTAATATCTCTTAGATCTGAATTGGTCTGACATTTTTATATTCAGACTGTTTGTTTGTTTTTCATATTTCAAACCCTCTTAACTCTTAAATATATCTGAAATTAGAAGTGGTAACATTTTTCTAATTAATTGTTATCACAAACAAAACAATCTAATTGATCCAAATTAAGATTTCAGACTTCAAATGTTACAAAAATAAAGAGTCATATTGATTCGGATTTCAGACTTCAGCATCACCTCTTATCTATACTATATTATAAAAACGACATAAAAAACTCTTAATTACAACATTTTAAGCACAAGGTACAATTAATTAAAGTCAATTACTTAATTTACAATTTCTTAATGTTTTTGTACAACTTTTTCAAGCACAGTATCTCACATAATCATCTATTTGTGGAATAGATACTCATTTATTAATATAAATATTTGTTTTTTTTTGTGGAGGATTTTATAAAATAGATTTTATATTAGCATAATCTATTTTAAATGTAGATTTTACATTTAAATCTATATTAATGAGATGTAATATAAAAAAAAAATTCTTCCGTATTTTTTTATATTACATCTCATGATGATTTTTCCATATTTTATTTTATAAAATCTTTTTCCAAATTTTATTTTATAAAACTAGGCATATACCCGCGCGATACAGCGGAATGTAAGTAAAGAACGAACAATTAATGTTATTTCTTTATATACATTTCATCAATAATCAACCATGATCTAAGAATCACAACTTATGAAACCTAAACCCATAAAGATATTCAATAATTAGTTTATATTACAATTATTGACGAAAAAAATTATAATGATATTATTTATAATAAAAATGAAACGTATTTTACGATTATGTATTTTTAACGTGCTAACGGTGGAAAAAAAAATAAAACGTATGGACAGGAAAACAAATTATTTCGTAGATATTCATGATATTTAATAGTACGGTTAAATTAAAAAATATTCAATTTTGGGCTCGTTTTGAAAATATTGAGGAGACGCTTATAATGATATAATTTGTAGAAAAATGAACGTATTTTTTCATTGCATTTTTGTTAATATATAGTTATTTGTGTTAATATGATAATGGTGTAAAATGAAAAATGAAAAAAATAAGGGATATAAAGTAAATTAAATAAGTAATTATAAGGGTGATAAATGTAACATTATAAGGGTGGTAAATGTAATTGTACAAAAGTTTGTACAATAACCGTTTTAGTTTTTTCATTATATAGTATAAATTCTTATATTTAATAGTATGGTTAAATTAAAAAATATTCAATATTGGGCTCGTTTTGAAGGTATTGACGAGACGATTATAATGGTATAATTTATAAAAAAAGGAACGTATTTTTTCATTGAATTTTTGTTCACATACGATTATTTGTGTTAATATGATAACGGTGTAAAATGAAAATGAAAAAGTAAGGGATATAAAGTAAATTAAATAAGTAATTGTAAGGGTGGTAAATGTAACATTTTAAGGGTAGTAGATGTTATTGTACAAAAAATTAAGGGTGGTAAATGTTATTGTACAAAAGATTGTACAATAATCGTATAACCGTTTTAGAATTTTCATTATATAGCTAGGCATATACCCGCACAATGCAGCGGAATGTAAGTAAAAAACGAACTATTAATGCTACTTTCTTATAAATATGTCATCAACAATCAATCATAACCTAAGAATCACAATTTATAAAACCCTAAACCTATAAAGATATTTAATAATTAATTTATATTACAATTATTGACGAAAAAAATTATAATGATATAATTTATAATAAGAATGAAACGTATTTTACGATTATGTATTTTTAATGTGCTAATGGTAAAAAAATAAATAAAACGTATGGATAGAAAACAAATTAATTTGTAGATATTCATGATATTTAATAGTACGATTAAATTAAAAAAATATTCAATATTGAGCTCGTTTTGAAGGTCAGACGAGACGATTATAATGGTATAATTTGTAGAAAAATGAACGTATTTTTCATCGCATTTTTGTCACTGTTCTAAAAAACTCGCCGCACAGCCGCCATGGCACCAAGGCTTGTGTCTCACGCCACGTTAAGCTCGTGGCATGCCATGGCCTAATGCGCAGTTTTTGTAATGTAATATTTGGTATTTTTTATGTTTTTAATATATATAACCTAATTTAACTTGTTTATTACTATTGACTCATTGAAAAACACACCAAAACATATGTTTTTATATATAATATTATATATAAATTAGAAATTTGACGTCATAAGTCACGCCTTGAAAACGCCAAGGCTTCGCCATGGCTCCTAAGGCTTGAGGCTTGGCATCGCCGTCACGCCACGCCTCACGCCATTTAGAACCTTGATTTTTGTTCATATACGATTATTTGTGTTAATATGATAATGGTGTAAAATTAAAAATGAAAAAGTAAGGATATAAAGTAAATTAAATAAGTAATTGTAAGGATGGTAAATGTAACATTGTAAGGGTGGTAAATGTTATTGTACAAAAGATTGTACAATAACCGTTTTATTAGTATAGATAATTCGTATATATTCTGATATTTAATAGTATGGTAAAATTAAAAAATATTGAATATTGGGCTCATTTCGAAGGTATTGACGAGACGATTATAATGGTATAATTTGTAAAAAAATGAACGTATTTTTTCATTGCATTTTTGTTCATATACGATTATTTGTGTTAATATGATAACGGTGTAAAATGTAAAATGAAAAAGTAAGAGATATAAAATAAATTAAATAAGTAATTGTAAGGGTGATAAATGTAACATTGTAAGGGTGATAAATGTAACATTGTAAGGGTAGTAAATGTTATTGTACAAAAGATTAAGGGTGGTAAATGTAATTGTACAATAGTTTGTACAATAATCGTTTTAAAATTTTCATTATATAGTATAGATAATGAGATGTAATATAAACTCTTTTTTCTTCCGTATTTTTTTTGTTGATATAAATTCTATTTTATTTTATAAAATCTACACGTATTTTATATTAACATAATATAAAATCTACACGTATTTTTTTATAATATAAAATCTACACGTATTTTTTTTTTCACGGCCATTAAAAGAAGAAAAAAGAAGATTGATATGAGTTAAAAATAAAAAATAACGAGATACACTAATAAATTATCGTATTCTTTAAAATAAAAATATTCCGCAATATTTTCTAAATTAACCAAGTGTAAAGAAATTAAAATAGAAATGATGTAGATATAAAAATATTCTTCCATATTTTTAATATATTTACATTTAAATGTAAAATCGAAAATAAAAATAAAAGATTTTAAAATATTCTCTACATTCACTATAAATATATATAGCTTTTCTATGTATCATCCGAGTACAAGAAGAAGACGAACGGTCGGGTGTCAATGGCGGAACCTGCAACTGAACAAAAGGTATTCTACTATATTTTTGTTTATTTGAAAAACTACTTTTTTATATTTTATTTTATTTACTGAGGATTTGTTTATATTTTTCAAAACCCACAATCATATTTTTCGAAGTAGGGGAATAAGATATATATATATATATATATATATATACATATATTTATTTTTATCGACTAATACTATGATGTCTTGAAGTCAATAGTCAGATAAATATGTTTTGAGACATGTCGTTTGAGTTTTAAATAATATAATACAAAATTATTACCAATATTATTGTACAAAGTCATAACAACAAACGATTAGGAATATATGCAAGTTAACCACTTATGAAAATACATTCGTTTTTCACATTGTATTTCATTAACTGTTAACAAAGAAATTACGTTTCATTTTAACTCGGTTCAATATTCCAACAAAAAATTTATCCTCCCGTGCAATGCACGGGCCCAACACTAATTAATCATAAATGAAATAAGACTTCAAACTTCAGGCCTCTTAAAAAACAAACGCCACCTTACCATGGTTAGTGCTTATCGGAAAATTTGTTGCATACGATATCGTTTTGGTGGATTAAAGTTTTACCCGGTAAGTAAGTGATGGTGTTGAATTTTACCGGTAACTGTTTACCTATGTAAGTATTTGGTAAACAATCCCTTACTTTTTACGGATTTTCCAGGGATGTCTAATTGGTTATACATGGTTGAAGGCCAGTTTATTAGCAACTTAATGAGACTTGTAGCTTAATAAGACTTACAACTTATTTGATCAACCATACATAATTGTTTAGTAGTGACTTAATGATATGTAAAGTGGTTTATTCATTAAGCCTCTATGTGGGAGCTTTATGCAGAAAGCCGAGTTTTTCCATACCTGTCTCACCCCCCCCCCCCCAAAAAAAAACACACACATACACTTTATTTTCTATGAAAACCCCTCTCAAACAAAAATCTTTCTAACTTGTGCAGATATATTGATCCACATACACCTTTATTCATACAATACTTAATGGAAAACCAACCAAACAACTATTAGTGTAAAGTAGTAAGGGTATCCAATTGACCGATTAAGTCACCAGTTGAGCGAATAAGCCACAACTAAACAAATTTTTATGGTTGGACGAATAAGCCATATAGGCTATACGGGCCATGTTTTTTAATTGAGATGGGTATGTTTAGAGAGAAAAAAAAATTGACTTTCGTTAATCTGCTAACAAATAGACCCTTAGTACAATAATTAAAAAAACTCACATAGGATAACAAACGTCAGTTATTTTATTTCACAATCATTCTAACTTATAAATATTATAACTATTAATGACGTAGGTACCAAGTTATGTTGTAATTGTTCATTAAATAACAAAATATCATAACTTAATTCACGTAAGTTGAACACTTGCTTACTAGCTAAAATGGGTGTAAAATATGAAAATTTGAGCATCTGTTACATTGATTAATAAAAAAATAAATACGAAAGAAAATTTTGTATTATTTAGATTAGACCCGGCAAAAACTGACACGACACGCTAACCCGACACGAACTCGACACAAAATAAACGGGTTTGGGTAATACATTTCAACCCGTTTAAATAACCGGGTTGACACGACACGACACGAAAATTATACGGGTAAGGTCAGGGTCAAAAAACTCAACTCGAAAATGACCCGAATAACCCCTTTATATATATATGTATATATATATATGTATGTATATATGTATATGTATATATGTATATGTATATATGTATATGTATATATGTATATGTATATATATATAGTGTTTGGTTCATTTGAGAAATGGTAAATATATGAGAAATAGAGAAGTGATCTTAGCCATTCATATGGTCAAGATTGGATTTAATTGGTCAAAATTTACGGCTTTGACTGGTCAAAAATTGCGGCTTTGACTGGTCAAAAATTACGACTCTTCCAAAAATATAAGGGTATTTACGTAACTTTGACAAAAACACGCGCGTGTTCATATATATGAAGGCATGCAGTCATACATGAATGCATGCGTTCATATATGAATGTTCGTAATTTTAAATAAACACTGACTGCATGCCTTCATATATGAATGCATGCGTTCATATATGAATGCATGCAAAAAAAAGAGTGACATTCATATATGAACGCCTATTTTTTGCATGCCTTCATATATGAATGCATGCGTTCATATATGAATGTTCATAATTTTTACATAAACACTGACTGCATGCCTTCATATATGAATGCATGCAAAAAAAAGAGTGACATTCATATATGAACGTCTGTTTTTTGCATGCCTTCATATATGAATGCATGCGTTCATATATGAATACGTACAAAAAAAATAGTGACATTCTACTAACATTCATATATGAACGTCTACTAACATTCATATATGAACTTCTGTTTTTTGCATGCATTCATATATGAACACACACGACTAAAAAAAGTGATATTCATATCTGAACGCATGCGTTCAAATATGAATGCGTTTGGATAATTTACAAAAATACTCTTCGAATAATAAAAAATGTGAGGAACACGGGAGTGGACCATGGGAGCAATTATCCCCTAATTCTCGGTCAAAGCCGCCGATCTTGACCGAATTAATGGTTTAAGATCACTTCTCTATTTCTCATATATTTAGTGTTTCTCAAATGAACCTTTCCCTATATATATATATATATATATATATATATATATATATATATATATATATATGTATATATATAGAGAAATGATCAAACGAGAATAATAACTATTTAAGAGAATGCGAGGATGAATCTCAGCCACTCATCCGGTCAATAGTGGCGGCTTTGACCGGTCCCCCCTCTTTAATAATCTCAACCCTCCCATGAATTGCGTCAATCCTCCGTGATCGCGTCCACCGTAACCGAAGATGTGTGGTTGAGATTACTCCCTTTGTTTTCTTATTTTGTTCCTCTCATCGCATGATCCCTCCTCTATATATATATGTATATATATATATATATATATATATAAGTTTTTCTTTTAATGCTTTAGATTTTTAGTGTTTATTTGATTATAATTTTGAACTATAAATTTTGGATTTCTAATGCTTTCATTTGAATTTTGTATATGTATTTTTTTTGTGAATTTTCGATTTTTAATTTTAATTTTATAAATGTTAAACGGGTTAGGCGGGCCATGGCGGGTTAGGCGGGTCGGATTAGGGTTGAGATTTTCTAGCCCGTTTATTAAACGGGTCGGGTTAGGGTTAGACACTTTCAACCCGTTTAACTTTGAACTCGACACGACACGTTTGTCAGGTCTAATTTAGATGTGTTTTATCCAAACAAACAAACTACAAGCTACTGAGTTCTTGCTCAACATCATGTTACAGTGGAGGCCTCCAAACAAACTACGAGCTACTGAGCATATACCATCACACTAACAATAAATTGTTATATTTTTTCCTAAAAGAAAATGAGTCTCCAAAATAAACTCATTTACGACTTATTCGAACTATTGAAAAAAAAAAACATGTCATTGCGTTCTAAGATATTATATTTTATAACATTTTTTATCTTATTAATATATATTTAAGATGTAACATAATGTAATTTATGTAAACCATGCAAATAATTATTGTATAATTTTACTTAATCGTGCAAAAAAGTTGAATTTAATCACTATATCCAATTTTATTTTATTTTAAAAGCAAGCTTAATTAACCAAACCAAACCAGAAAGAACAAACACATAACAACCGGGCAACCGAAACCAACCGAAACAGAAAAGAAAACAGCAGCCAAGGCTTGCTAGAGGCAAACCGACAGCGAAACAAAAGAAAACGCACCACATATTCGAGAAAACGCAAAAACACATACAAAGCCAAAACCAACTACACACAGACAACCAACGAGCCACCCGCCAGCACCAACGAGCGCATCAAGACAAACCAGTCGAGACCCACATCCGCAAAAACGAACCATCGAGACCGCCGAATAGCGGTACCAGACGCTAACAAGCTGAAGTCAGCACACCACGGAACTCCAAACAGCCCCGACGGCTTAAAGAGACAGCAGAGACCTCGACTAAACAGCAAAACGCAGAACCAAGCGCTGGAAGAAACAGAGTCGCGAACGCATCAGCAACACCAACAGTAAACTCGTCACAACAGCGACTGTGAAACATACAGACCGGATTAACCCAATGACTTAATCAACCTGACGAACCCCCTGAATCTTTTGGAAACCCGAGTCATCCTCCAACCATAACAGCAATTTTCGACTCCAAGCTAGACAGACATTTCCAGCTCTCCAAACCTGTCGACCTGAACACCCCGCTCCCAAGACCAAACCTGCCTTGATTATACGCATGGGACGGGTTCGACAGCCACACGATCCAATCTATTTTCCTTCTTTGACCCCTAAACGCGATCCACTCAAAACTCTTATGCTGGAACTCGAAAAAAAGTCGCCCGTTTTTCTTTTATCGCCATTGAACACAAGTTGATTCCTATGGCCCCAAATTAGGTATCCAAAGCTCCAAACCAGCGCCTCCCAAAACTAAGATCGCAACTGATTACCTGTCGCATTATAGGACTTCTCCACCATATATTTTAACAAATTGAAGCTATCATTTCTTAAACCCCACCACCGCAGGACCGCTTCCCACAATCTACCTACTTCTTGACACTTAACTAACGCGTGAGACACCGTCTCCGCTTCCTCACCACATATAGGACAAAGCACATATCCTAAATCCATGCCCATCTTGTCTAGAACCACCCTACACGACAACCTATCTTGATTGATCCTCCAAAAGAAAATAAAAACTTTCTTAGGAATTTCCTTCAACCATTTAGTGGCCTAGACTTGGCCCCCTGCCCCCTAATCCACCTATCTATCACCGCTTTTAACTCTCGAACCGAGAACGACCCATCCCCACTCTCTAACCACTTCACTTGATCGCCTACCTCTCCATTCGGCTTCTGTAACGCCCTAAAACGGGCTAACAAAAATTTTCTGGAAACTGGAAAAGTGGTATAAAACTATCAAAGCATGAGTCATACAAAAAGGGGAACTTAAGATACCTGTTTAATTACAGTTTGTAATCTGTAATGGAAAATAAAACAACAACCGACTAATCTAATTCCTCAACGGAAACAAGATTACAAAAAGGGTGTCGTCTATAATCCAATGTCGATCTTCCCAAAAATGAACCTCTAATATCCTCAAGCTCACATAGACCCAACTAAGCCTTCTTAGCAACAGTGGCGCTAGAACCTGAAATACACATATAAAACAAGCAAGTGTTAGGCCAAAGAGCCTAGTGAGTAATATGACAGTAAGTGAATGCATGCAGCAGTTCTGATGCTTGAATGTCAAAGTTAGGTTTCATATTAGAAATCAATGGGGGAGACCCATAACCCCAAAAAAATTCCACCCAAGAGACGAGATACCTTAGTGTCAAGCCCCAATAGCCACACCTCAAAGCCCGACACACTCGGGGGTACACCAACGGCATTGCCCCAAATGGCGGGGGTCTAGGCACATACCAACACGGTGGCGCCCAAGACTATGTCCTCCTACTGACCATTTGACTTGGTTCATCCATAATTCTCATGTATGTCCAAAGAGTATTTTAACTCTTACATTGTATATTTAACACCAATGCAAAACATTTACCTAACTTTATTCCTCAAATTAATTATATGCAAGGTATCATAATTTCCATCCTACCTTGCTCAAGCATATATGATTATACATAAAATTGAACCCGTAAAGTGAGAAATATATTCTAACACATAAAATAGCCATACCATAAAGTTTCACCCAATAAACACTTTCCTTCACTTGCTCATACCACTAACATTTATACATTTCTTTCAATCAAGTTCTCATTCCCCACCACAAGTTTCATAGAGTTAAATGACAAGTATAAATAAACCCTAGTTTTCACGTGATGGAAATAATAACAAATATTCAAGTAAACACATGTATCTCGTTTGAAAAGGGTTTTGAATACTCACTATCTAGTTTTTTAGCCAAAACCTAGAAAAGTTAGTAGAAGTGAATGAGAGTGTTGCTTTGAAGCTCCCAAGCTTGAATATTGGCCCTTAAAGCACTCTATAGATGGTAGAGATGAAGATTTAATGCATTTACTAGCCTCTAGATCATTTATGGAAGAGAGAGTGTGGAAATTATGAGAAATCGCCCCCAATAGAGTCTCTAACAAAACCCTAGATCTGATTTTTGTGAAATGTTAAGTGAAAGGATCGCAGGGCTGAGTTTTAAATGGGTTGGACCACGCGGCGATAGTGCCCCGCGACATTGCCCTGGTCATTGTCGCCAGGGCATAGTCGCCGAACTCTCACCACTCACGGTACAATCCCCACAATTGTGACCAGTGAGAGTGCCCAAGGGCACAATCGCATGTCACTCTCGCGCGAGACGTACCGAGGCTCACGAGCACCCTGCGACTTTGCCCGTGCGACTTTGACATGTGTCATAGTCGTCGACAATGTCGTCGAGAGGGTATGCCACTCGATTTCTCGTCCGAAAAGTCTCGATTACCAGCTGACATGATCTAAGGAACCATTTATATGATTAAGGATGAAATTAAACCAGATAAGACAACCTAAGCGATAAAAGAAACAATTAAACTTAAGAATTACCTACCAAAAATTCCGGATGTTACAATCCTCCCCACCTTAATTAGGATTTCGTCCCCGAAATCCCACTTTACGGAAATAAGTGAGGATAACGTCGTCGCATGTCCTCCCCCGATTCCTAAGTGATGTTGGAACCACGATGATGCTTCCATTGAACCTTGACCATTGTTACCTCCTTATGGCGAAGCCTTTTCGTCTTGGATTCTAATATCGCTTCTAGTTCTTCTACGTACCTGTTTCCGTTATCCACCCGAATTTATGACAAAGGGATGACGCTTTCTTCTTTGGCCAAGCACTTGCGAAGATAACAAACATGGAAGGTAGGGTGTATCTTGTCCATTTCCGGAGGTAAATCCAACTGGTATGCTTGAAGCCCAACCTTCTATAAGACCACAAAGGGTCCAAGGAAACGGGGGCTAAGTTTTTCGCGTTTTCCAAAACGGATTATCCCATTCCACGGTGACACCTTCAACATCACCCGATCTCCTACTTGGAACTCGACCGACCTCCTCTTCTTGTCCGCATAGCTTTTCTATCGGTCTTGAGCCGCTTTTAACCGCTCCCGGATGTCTTTCACTTTATCCGCGGTCTGTTGAACAATTTCCGGCCCGACGAATTTCTTTTCCCCCGCTTCGAGCCAATAAGTCGAGGTCCTACATTTCCGGCCGCAAAGAGCTTTAAACGGAGCCATTCCGATGCTCGAATGATAGCTGTTGTTATAAGCAAATTCTACTAACGGTAGGTGCGAGTCCCAATTTTCCCCGAAATCAATGATGTACGACCTCAACATGTCTTCGAGAGTTTGGATGGTCCTCTCGCTTTGCCCATCCATTTGAGGATGTAGGTCGTGCTCAATTTGACATTCGTGCCCAACTCCTTTTGTAAATCGTCCCAAAATTTCGAAGTGAACTGGCTATCTCGATCTGACACGATAGATAACGGAACTGTGTGCCTTGACACAATCTCATCAATGTACAATTTAGCTAGTTTGTCCATGGGCAATGTTTCTCGCATCGCCAAGAAGTGCACACTCTTGGTGAGTCGGTCCACCACCACCCAAATCATGTCATGTCCCTTCAAAGTCTTCGGTAGTTTGGTGACGAAATCCATCGTGATGTGTTCCCACTTCTGTAACACCCGTAATTTTCG
This sequence comes from Arctium lappa, assembly GCA_023525745.1. Classification (NCBI taxonomy): domain Eukaryota; kingdom Viridiplantae; phylum Streptophyta; class Magnoliopsida; order Asterales; family Asteraceae; genus Arctium; species Arctium lappa. The sequence continues at coordinate 11,088,781 of CM042054.1, read as the reverse complement.
GTAAGTAGTAGTCACTGGACATCTCTGTGACTTGTAATCAGTGGGGTTTTGTTGGGAAATATTTTGTGTAAAACCCCTTGGAGTAGGGAGTATTGGCAGTGAAAAGGTCGAGTTTCGGGGATCCGGAAAGGTCCCGCGACAATGCCCGACGACTATGACAGTGTCATAGTCGCACTGTCACAGTCGCAGAGAGTGTACTGTGGCCTGGGGGAGGATGGCGACATTGCCAAGCGACATTGCCCTGGTCAATGTACTGTGGCAATGGGCAATGTCGTTGGTCAATGTCACACCAGGGCACCATGCAACTGTTTAATTCGGGGAATCAGCCTTATTCCTCATTTTCCTTCTCCAAACTCTTCCCTTTCTCTCCCAAACTGTTTTCCCTCTTCTCCCTTCAAACCCTAGCCCATATTTGGCTCAAACCCTTGTATTTTACGAAGACGAAACATCATCAAGTGGTAGGATTGAAAGCTATGGTCAAGGATTCACCATCTCCATCTTCATCTGCAACCTGAAGCTTATTTTTGGGTTTTCTAGGTTTTCATCAAAAACCTAAGTGGTAAGTGTATCCCTTCCATTTCTAAACCCTAATATAAGTTGTAAATGATCCTTTTATGGTTTCCTAAGTATTATGTTACTCTAATTTCGATTGGTAAGATTTTGGAAGATTTGGGTCAAAATTAGGGTTTGGACCAAAATGGATATTTTGGTGTAATATGTTTGGGGAATGTTTCTATATGGTTGGATATGTTTATTTATGGTTGAAAATGCTTGGATCTAGGCTTTGGAGGTTTTGGCTTGGAGGATTCAAGTTTCATCAAGGAAGCTCAAAGTGGGGTAAAATCTAGATTTAACCTAAATCTAGCAAGGTGAGTTCAAGTGATTTGCGAAAACGTTGTACATGCCAAAATGGTTATTTTAAAGTATTTGCGTCTTACATGAAATTGTTAAGTACTGATAAGTTTGATTATTTTGAAAGTGTCAACTTTATAAACTTATACATCACACATCTTTGTGATTTTTGGGCATTTCATTAAATGTGTCATAAATGAACGGATTTTGAGGAATTATTGCATAAATAAGTATCTGGTCAAAAAGGCACCTTTAAGTGTCTGTCGGGTTTTATGTATCGTTCATGAAATGTGATGTTTTGAAAGGTACGAATACGTGAGTCCTTTGGGTTTGGGTCATTCCCGGCTATGGGGAACATTTTAGAAACGGAAAACCTTTTGGGCTTGGGCTGAAGGCCAATGGTAATTTGAGAATCAAATATTTTGGGAAAATGTGTATTTGGGTTTGTTTAACCATAATTGGCTCTCGTGTCTTAGCCAAACGTCTATTAAGCCTCTTGGAGCTTGATTTGTACTCGGTGGAGTCTTTGGAACATTTGTTCAATCTTGGTAGCTCGTTAAGGAGTCTTGGTCGTATGGTGTACCTAGTTGCACCTTAATTGGGAATTACATGTTTTTGAGTGCGTTGTCATTCCTTTGAGTCGTGTAACGTTTTGACCGTAATGCAATTGATCCATAGGCATAAAAGTCGGTTGTATTGTATACGACTAAAGACTTGGATAGGGTTGATGTCTACCTTGGCTAAAGACTTGTTTGGGTTGATGCCAATGGTTGTTTATCCTGACTAAAGACTCGGTTTGAGTTGATGTCCAATATGACTAAAGACTCGGTTTGAGTTGATGTCCGCTACGACTAAAGACCTGGATAGGGTTGATGTCTATCTTGGCTAAAGACTTGTTTGGGTTGATGCCAATGGTTGTTTATCCTGACTAAAGACTCGGTTTGAGTTGATGTCCGCTACGACTAAAGACCTGGATAGGGTTGATGTCCACCTTGGCTAAAGACTTGTTTGGGGTTGATGTACACCTTGGCTAAAGACTTGTTTGGGGTTGATGCCAATGGTTGTTTATCCTTGAAGTTATGCTTATAACATCGATGCGTGACTTATCTTTATGTGCCGCCACGTTCGATGGAATCGGGCCTTCCCCGTCACCGAAAGGTGTTATTTTGGGTATTGTATTTTGGATATCCATATTTTCGGTGACATTTTATATGTATGGATTTTATCCATGATTTTATGAGTTGGGTAACATGTTCCACCGTGTTTGGGTGTTTCGAGAATTAAGCTTTATCTACGTTTTTATGAAGTGGGAGTTCAATTTATATTCACGTTTTGAGTGAGTTTTGGGGTTAAACATAATTTATGAGTGGGCGGTTTATATTGGTGTCTTCGTCCTTGAAGTAGTTTGCATTGGAAAACGTTTATATCGGTGTTCTTTGCATAAATTGCATATTATGGGAAAATAGGTCGTTTTCATATGTAAGACATATCAAATTGAAAGATTATGAATTTAACCGCATTCGTTCTTTTTAAACGATTAATTTACATATGTTGAAAACTCTTGAGCTCACTAGGCGTTAAGCCTAACCTTTTTATCTGTCGGCATGTGCAACAGGTTCCTATTGGGGTTTGGTTTTAGCAGCTGTGAAGAGTTGAGCCTTAGCTTTGTGCAAGTGTAAGTGGTTGGTGAAGTCTTCCGCAGTTTGGAGATAGCGATTATTTTTGGGTTTTAGTAGCACCCGTCCTTATTATAGACTGTATGTATAGAATGAAATATGTGTATTGAGGTTAAATAATAAATCGTGATTTGGAGATGTATCATTTATCGATGTATTTAGAAAATTTTAAATTAGTTGCTATTTCCATAATTGAGGGTGTTACAACTTCCATTCAGGAATTTCTAAGGGTTGCAGGCTACCGTATGGCCTTTGGTGTTCCGCCTTCACTTGTAAGCATGTGACACATTTATCCACATAGTTGGCCACGTCGAGTTTCATCACCGACCACCAATAGTTCGACTTGAGGTCCCTATACATCTTCGTGATACCTGGGTGTATGGAATACTTGGACTTACGAGCTTCTTCTAGGAGGAGTTCGCGGTTTCCTCCCAACTTTGGTACCCATACTCGACCTTGGAATAACCTCAAGCCGTGACCATCTTCCGTCAATAGATCCCATTGTTTTATCATCACTTCAGCCGTGAGGTTCTCCTCCCGGAGTGCTTTGGTCTGACACCTCTTGATGTCCTCGACTAGACTCGACACAACGTTAATTCTGGTAAGCGACAAAACGGCCCCGCTATCATGACTCCGTCGACTCAAAGCATCCGCCACCACGTTGGCCTAACCCGGATGGTACTGTAACTCATAGTCATAGTCCTTGAGTAGTTCGAGTCATCTTCGTTGGCGCATGTTGAGTTCCTTTTGATCGAAGATGTACCTCAAACTTTTGTGATCGGTGAAGAGAGTACATTTGGTCCCATAAAGATAGTGACGCCACAACTTCAACGCGAAAACCACCGCTACCAGCTCCAAATCGTGAGTTAGGTAGTTCTTTTCGTGATCTTTTAATTGACGCGACACATAGGCTATCACCTTCCCATTTTGCATGAGTACACAACCAAGGCCCATCTTGGAGGCATCGCTATACACAACAAAGTCGCCCGATCCCTCGGGTAGGGATAGAATTGGCGCTTCACACAACTTCTTCTTGAGAGTACGGAAAGCTTGTTCCTGAGTGTCCGTCCACAGAAACTTGACATTCTTTCTTGTCAACGTCGTAAGTGGCGAAGCAATCTTTGAGAAATCTTGAATAAATCTTCTATAATAGCCTGCCAATCCCAAGAAGCTTCTAATCTCTGTCGGACTCTTTGGAGGCGCCCAACTCATCATTGCCTCGACCTTGGCCGGGTCCACCTTTACTCCATCCTTGGACACTACGTGGCCCAAGAATTGCACCTCTTGAAGCCAAAACTCGCATTTCGAGAACTTTGCAAACAACTTCTCTCTTCGGAGGACTTCCAACACCTCTCTTAGATGTCCCTCATGCTTGACCTCGTCCTTCGAGTAGATCAATATATCGTCGATGAAGACAATTACAAACTTGTCCAAGAAAGGGCGGCACACGCGGTTCATCAAATCCATGAACACGACTGGAGCATTGGTCAACACGAAAGGCATCACCAAAAACTCGTAATGATCGTATCTCGTTCGGAATGTCGTCTTCGGAATATCCTCTCTCTTCACTCTCACTTGGTGGTATCCGGACCGAAGGTCGATATTTGAGAAACATCACGTGCCTTGGAGTTGGTCAAATAGGTCGTCGATTTGGGGTAGAGGGTACTTGTTCTTCACCGTGACTTTATTCAACTCCCGGTAGTCTATGCACATCCGCATAACCCGTCTTTCTTCTTAACGAACAGGACTGGGGCTCCCCACAGAGACGAGCTCGGCCGGATGAAGCCCTTCTCTAATAACTCTTGCAATTGAGTCCTCATCTCTTGCATTTCCATCGGCGCTAAGAGGTATGGAGCACGGGCTATCGGAGATGCTCCCGGGGTGAGATCAATTTGAAACTCTACTTGGCCTTCTGGCGGCAAGCCGGGTAGGTCTTCCGGGAAGACATCCGGATAATCTCGAACGGTTTTCACATCCTCCACCGACTTCTTTTCCAACTTGGCATACACGATGTAGGCTGAAAATGATGAACATCTTTTAGCTGAGTGCTTGCGGGCTTTCAAGTAAGAAATCACGGGAGTGGATCCCTTCCCTTTCTCTCCATAAATCGTGAGCATACCATTCGGCACCGGTACCCTAATCATCTTCTTGGGACAAATAATGTCAGTCGTAATTTTCGGTCAATCAATCCATGCCTATCACTACGTCGAAGCCTCCAATGGATATTGGTAAAAGGTTTAGTTTGAAAGAAATTCCATCTATCTCTATATCACAATCATGGTAGTAATCCTGAATTAACACATGGTCCCCATTGGCTACTTCTACTATCAAGGGATCGGGAAGGGCACTAGCAGGGGTAGAAAACATTGCACAAAATGTTTTTGACACAAAGGATCGGTTTGCACCCGAGTCAAATAAAACGTGGGCAAGCAAGGAATTTACAAGAAACGTACCCGATACTACATCGACAGTCTCTCTCGCCTCCTCGGCGGTCATCTGGAAGGCTTGGCTCAGTACTCTTGGCGGATTCTCTTTCTTTGGGGTTGGACCGTCAGTGGGATTGCGGTTACTTCCAACCAATCTTGGACATTCTCTCTTCATGTGCCCCGATTCTCGACATTCGTAGCAAACGAGTCCCTGGACAGTGCAGTCGCGGGTCATGTGATCCCTCTTCTTCCCACATTTGGCACACTCAGGGGGACCAGAATAAGTCCTTTGATTGCATGGCCCACTGTGTTTGCTCTTACACCGGTGGCACCACCTCACCTCCCGGCAGGGGTCGCTTCCCTTCCCCCGAACGTCGGTTTGAATTGACGGTTTGGTCCGGATGACCCCTCCCACTTCCTCTTTTCTCCAACCAATACCTTCTCCTCTTTTCCCGCGATCATGTCGTCTTCCACGAGCAAAGATTCTTTAATAACCTCTTGTAAAGTCGATCCTCTAGCGTTTCTTACCGTCGTCCTCATCTCGGCCGGTAACCCAAGTTGATAAGCTTTAATCTTTGACCTCTCGTCGGGGACCAGGTGTCCCACTAAATTCAACTTTTCCAGAAAAGAGCTTGGAGTAGTCGGTAATGGACATAGTCCCCTTCTTCGGGTTCCTAAACTCCTGTTCCAATTTGTCCAACGACCGCTCACTACAATACTTGTCCATGATCTTTTGTTTGAAAATCGGCCAATTCAACTTGGCGAGAACTTCGGGAGTAAGGACAGAGCGGGTGAGATTCCCCCAGATCAGGGCCTCTCCCCTGAGTAGCTGAGAGGCAAAATTGACCCGTTGTGAGTCGTCGCACTCGCTAGATTAGATGGCCATTTCGACCTTCTTTAGCCAATACATGCAAGCGACCGAATCTGAGGAACCCGAAAACTCCTTTGGGTTGCACCCCAGAAAAGTCTTGTATGTGCATCCGGATTCCCTTCGCTTCTTTCTAACAGTAGCATGTTCTTCCGTTCCCACGGCGGCCGGTCCACCACCCGACCCATTCGCAATATTCTCCACCATTGTCTCGTGTTGACGGTGACTAGCATCTCGATCCTCCAGTATCTTCATAAATAATTCTTGTTGCTGGGCCATAACCAAGTTCATGGCTTGCATCATGATATCCCTAATCCTCGTTTCCATAGTTACCTCTTCAATGACCGGAGCATTGTTGGCAACATTCACTCGTGGGACACGCTAAGGTCCTCCGCCCAAGATAGTGGGTATGTGAGGTCCCACTGAAGTCTCGACCAAGGGAGGTTGGTCGACAGTATATTCCACTTCCACACGACCCGTTTGTAGGACTGGGAGTCGGCTACGAGTGTTTACCATGGTTATCTGCCATACAGTTACGAGAAAAAGGTTGAGAAAAGACTAAGTGAGTTTAACTCATTGTACGTACTAAAACACATCTCAATTATCATAATAATGGCATTTGCAAGCATGCTCACGTAATAATGCATTCATAATAACAGTAGTTAAGTGAAATTATGAACAGATCATACACAAGAATTCTTGTTACCACAATTACAACTCTTAATCCGTGTTATTCCGTAAATCCTACTACTCTCCCCACCTAAGATTCTACCCATAGGTGAGAGTCTTGTCATAAATACCTACACTCTAAGTCTAGGCATGCTAAGGGCGATACCTAGTTCGCATAAACTAAAACTCTGATACCAACTTGAAACGCCCTAAAACGGGCTAACAAATATTTTCCAGAAACTGGAAAAGTGGTATATAACTGCCAAAGCATTAGCCATACAAAAAGGGGAACTTAAGATATCTGTTTAATTACAATTTGTAATTTGTAATGGAAAATAAAACAACAACCGCCTAATCTAATTCCTCAATGGAAACAAGATTACAAAAATGGTGTCATATATAATCCAATGTCGATCTTCCCAAAAATGAACCTCTAATCTCCCCAAGCTCACATAGACCCAACTAAGCCTTCTTAGCAGCGACGACGCTAGAACCTGAGATACACGTATAAAACAAGCAAGTGTTAGGCCAAAGATCCTAGTGAGTAATATGACAGTAAGTGAATGCATGCAACAGTTCTGATACTTGAATGTCAAAGTTAGGTTCCATATTAGAAATCAATGGGGGAGACCCATAACCCCAAACAAATTCCACCCAAGAGACGAGATACCTTAGTGTCAAGCCCCAATAGCCACACCTCAAAGCCCGTCACACTCGGGGGTACAAGTGTACAACGACGACATTGCCCCAAATGGCGGGGGTCTAGGCACATACCAACACGGTGGTGCCCAAGACTATGTCCTCCTACTGACCATTTGACTTGGTTCATCCATAATTCTCATGTATGTTCAAATAGTATTTTAACTCTTACATTGCATATTTAACACCAATGCAAAACATTTACCCAACTTTATTCCTAAAATTAATTATATGCAAGGTATCATAATTTCCATCCTACCTTGCTCAAGCATATATGATTATACATAAAATTGAACCCATAAAGTGAGAAATATATTCTAGCACATAAAATAGCCATACCATAAAGTTTCACCCAATAAACACTTTCCTTTACTTGCTCATACCACTAACATTTATACATTTCTTTCAATCAAGTTCTCATTCCCCATCACAAGTTTCATAGAGTTAAATGACAAGTATAAATAAACACTAGTTTTCATGTGATGGAAATAATAACAAATATTCAAGTAAATACATGTATCTCGTTTGAAAAGGGTTTAGAATACTCACTATCTAGGTTTTTAGCCAAAACCTAGAAAAGTTAGTAGAAGTGAATGGGAGTGTTGCTTTGAAGCTCCCAAGCTTGAATATTGACCCTTAAAGCACTCTAGAGATGGTAGAGATGAAGAATTAATGCATTTACTAGCCTCTAGATTATTTATGGAAGAGAGAGTGTGGAAATTATGAGAAATCGCCCCCAATAGAGTCTCTAACAAAACCCTAGATCTGATTTTTGTGAAATGTTAAGTGAAAGGATCGCAGGGATGAGTTTTAAATGGGTTGGACCACGCGGCGATAGTGCCCTGCGACATTGCCCTGGTCATTGTCGCCAGGGCATAGTCGCCGAACTCTCACCACTCACGGTACAATCCCCACAATTGTGACCAGTGAGAGTGCCCAAGGGCACAATCGCATGTCACTCTCGCGCGGGACGTACCGAGGCTCACGAGCACCCCGCGACTTTGCCTGTGCGACTTTGACATGTGTCATAGTCGCCGACAATGTCGTCGAGAGGGTCTACCACTCGATTTCTCATCCGAAAAGTCTCGATTACCAGCTGACATGATCTAAGGAACCATTTATATGATTAAGGATGAAATTAAACCAGATAAGACAACCTAAGTGATAAAAGAAATAATTAAACTTAAGAATTACCTACCAACAATTTCGGATGTTACAACTTCCACCCTTGTAACAACTCTCCCATATCAGATAACTCTCCTACCTATCGGTTCCCTCCTCCAATTCCACTTCCATTCCCAACTATCCCTAAGCCACCACCCCCTATCAACAATCGAACCTCCCAACTATCCATTTGATTTGTGATTTTTAAGTTAACCTTTTTTCCTAAACAAAACCATAGTTAAAGACCTATTTGAAATATTTTGAACACATGCAATTCAAAAAATTAGTCATATAAAGCAAAACATTCGATATGCTTTAAATTAGATAACAATACAATACATAAATTTCATCGAAAATACATGAAAATTGTTTGTCTTTTTTAGTAAACTGTTAATCTCAAATTATCATTTGATTTTGTTTTAGTAAAAAACTTCACATAATTATCATGTTTACAAGTATGCCTGCATCCGTTTTATCTTGTGTCGATTAAACAACGGTGGTATAGTAATCTTGTCACTATTCCCCGTTCGACCATATCGACGGGACATGTGGAACAATATGCTAGACGGTTGCAACACTATGACCAAAAAATGATGTAGACTAAAAGTTAACTCTAAAAAACGCTATACAACGAAAACTAATACCTCACTCAAACATCCACACTCCACACTACTAGAAAAATGACTATCACTGACGACCGTTTACGTCAGAAAATTTATGTCGGATTCCACAAAAGTCAATATCACCTTAAATCCGTCGGAAAACCGCCACAAATTCGTCACTGAAATTTACGAAAAAAATACTTATATTCCCTTTAATATTTGTGACGGATATTTTATCCACCACAAATCCATCACAAATATTTGTTTAATTTAAATTAAATTACTTAATTAAATAAATTGGTAACTAAACAAACAAATTAGAAAATAATTAAATTAAATTCCATAATTTCCAACGAACATTAATTTAATTTAAAATTGAATTAAATTCCGTCGGAAATTAAATTGAATTTTTTTAAATATTTTTCTTATTTTAAAACCTTTTCTAAAAGTAATGGTTATTTAAAAAATGTAAAATTTTGAATTAATTTTCGACAAAAATTAATTTAATTTTAATTCGTCAAAAATTAATCTGGATTTTTTAAAATCTTTTTCTTATCTTAAAACTTTTTCTAAAAATAATAATTATTTTAAAATTTTAAAAAATTCAAATTAATTTCCGTTGGAAATTAATCTGAATTTTTAAAAATATTTTCTTTATTTTAAAACATTTTCTAAAAATAATGATTATTTAAAAATTTTGAATTAATTTCCGTCGGAAATCCGTTGGAGATTAATTTGAATTTTTTTAAAATATTTTTTCTTAAAATAATGGTTATTTTAAAACTTAAATAAAATTCCAATTTTTTCCCGACGGATTTTCGACCGAAAATAATTTAATTTAAAACTAAATTAATTTCCGCCAGAAATCTGTTGGAAATATTTTTAAATAGTTTTTATTTATTTTTTTAAAATTAATTTAATGAACTTTGTGGCGGATTTGTGGCGGAATTTTTTTAAAAATTATGTTTTTGTGTATTTTTTTCATCTCCGTATATTCTTATTCATTTCTAATTGAGCTTTACATGGTTTTATTGTGTTTTAGTGGTTCGTATTGGGTTGGGCTATGGTAGTTTAGTTTTCTTATCGAACCGACTACACACCACGCGCATATATGTGGTACATATTTGTAGACAAACACGTAATAAGTCACATATGGTGTTAAGTTGGGTCTTAATAAGTTATAAAATGTCATATTGGGATATAATGGTGGTTTAGTGGTTCGTATTGTGATATAATGACTCTTAGTTGTCTTGTCGACCCTATCAGACAACACATACATCTATGAGTGGATACGTGCACACAAACACATAATAAGTCCCCATTGGTGTTATTGGGCCTTAATAAGTCATAAGGTGTCATATTGGGCAATAATGGTGGTTGAGTGACTTACATCAGGGTATAATAGTTCTTAGTTGTCTAATTGACACGAATACATGACACATGATGTAACACCCTAAAATATGGGCTAATTTAAAAAAAATGAAAATTTGGCAATATGACGTTTGCATTTGAGTAAACCACTCGAGATGGGCAAATAAAATATAGCGTTTACAAATCCTGTAGAAATATAATTAAATCGACAACAAACTAATCTAAACAAATTATATCTAGATTATATTGGTTGTCAACCCAATTCTCAAAATATTAAAGTTGTTTGTACGCCATGACTCCCAAATAACTATCGTCTGAAAACTGCCTCAAACCATGCTCATCACTCAACCCTTCGGTGCCCCGCCACAAGTCATTTAAGAAAAAGTGTTAGGCTTAAAGCCTAGTGAGAACATTCAGTTTATAATAAGCTTCATAAATAATTTGGTTTACAAAGATAAGTAATCTTTTCAAAAGTTGTATTTACAATTAGATCAATAACCACATAGAGACCATTCGGTCCCAAAAAATCATCCTACAATGACGGGGGAGACCCGATTTTACAAGGATTGTGGCTGTAACAACCTGAACATTTATAAATATAATAAAATAACATTCATTACTAAACACTGTCCCAGGCTTACAATACAGAGTACAAGGTTACACTATCTTTTACTACACAACTGAGTTTCCTAAAAGATAACTATTACAGGAAGTCTTCTATCTCCTGCTTATAGCTCAAATCTTCTCTTTACCTTTATCTGCTACTTTACGATAACCTGAAACAGGATTAAAATTTCGAAATAGCGAGGGTTAGACCAAAGGTCTAGTGAGTCCCCTCCAATCACTACTGTAACAGTTCAAATATTAATTAAAACATTTAAACAACACTGTATATCTCAATACGTAACTTGCTCTTTAAAACAAACTTTAAAACATTTTATGCTTCACAGTCATAATTAAATCTACTGGCCATCAATGACCACTTTCTACGCTTGCAAGCGTACTTTAAACTACTGACCAACATTCTCGTCAAAGACGGTATGTCTGTCTCGCACTGCCTTATTTTAGGGATACACCCTAATGGCATAAACGGGCCACACTCCCCGGTACGAGGAGGCGGGTCACACTTCCCGACTTAGGTCAGACTTCTGACTCAAATGTATGCATACACCTAGTCCTGACTGTATATAAAACATATTTATATACCTGAGCATAAACATGCCAAACTGATTAAATCAATCTTTTGAAATAAATCTGCTTAATCTTCAATACTATAAATGCGCAGTATATAAAACTCACATTTATAAATTAACTGCTCAAATCATAAAAGATTTAGTTGAAAGACTCACCTCTGATTCTTCTGAAATAAACTCTGACTTCTATTGATTAACACCACCTACGATGGTATTAAAACAAAGGTAAGCTAACTTGCAACTAACACTTTTTCTTTCAAAAGACTCATCAATTGAAATCTACTGTTTTTAACCCGGTCAAAACCATTCTAATTAAAAACCTCTTAGACCAATTATCAAAATATCAGTCGAACACATACACCGAAAACACTGGTCAAAACAATGTATCGGTCGAGTCTCTATACCGGTCAAATAACATTACCGGTCGAACCAATTCCGGTCATTTACAACCTACCGGTCGAACCACTATCGGTTCTTTACAACCTACCGGTCGAACCTCTACCGGTCGAATCACTTATCGGTCTTTTACACTTTATCGGTCGAAAGCAAATGACCGATACATCATCTTTCCGGTCTAATCAAGAACTTAAGTCGGCGTAATACAGTTTAAACCCAGAAAACTTTTGATCACTAAATCGATAAAATAAACGGTTAAAAACTTGATTAACAAGACTATTTACCGACTATAACATGCAGATAGAAGTATGAAGCTAAAAACATACCTCTATTTGACAAAAAACGATCGATTCCTTCACGGTCTCCTTCTCTTTTCTCTCTGCCTTTGCTTACTCTATTTCTCTCTTAAAAATCTAAGTCAACTCCTTCTCTAAAATATCAGTATGTTATAAGAAATCACATATCTAATATTTAAGGTATATAAAACCAATGTTTCAATAAACCCCCTGAACTTTGATTCTCATTTCACCTTTCACCCAACTTCCAAAATTAATAAAAATTTCGGATATGGATATTACAATCTTCCCCCCTTAAGAGAATTCCGTCCCCAGAATTCTATCGTTAAACAACTGGGGATACTGAGACTTCATCTCTGACTCTATTTCCCACGTAGACTCTTGTCCTTGGTGAAATTTCCACTGAACTTTCACTAAGCGAATCTCTTTGTTCCTTAACTTCTTTATCTTGAGGTCCATAATAGCTACGGGCTCCTCAATATAACCTAGTTTCTCATCTATCTGAATATCTTCTAAAGTAACAACTATATCCGATTCTGCTAAACACTTCTTCAGGTTTGACACATGAAATGTGGAATGAATCCCACGCAAACTTTCTGGTAGATCAAGTTCATAAGCCACTTCACCAACACGACCAGTGATGATAAATGGTCCTACAAATCTTGGTCTCAACTTTCCTTTCTTCCCAAATCTGACTACCCCTTTCCAGAGCAAAACTTTCAGCATTACCTTATCTCCTATCTGAAACTCTATCGGTTTCCTTCTTTTATCAGCATACATTTTATGACGATCTTGAGCAATCTTCAATCTTGCTCGAATCTGGTCGACTTTATCAGATGTCACCTGAACAATCTTTGGTCCCGCTAGCTGTCTTTCACCCACCTCATTCCAACATAGAGGTGTTCTACATTTACGACCATACAAAGCTTCAACCGGGGCTGCTTGTATGCTAACATGATAACTATTGTTGTAGGAAAATTCAATCAACGACAAATGAATCTCCCACGAACCTTTAAAATCTATAACACATGCACGAAGCATATCTTCCGATGCCTGAATAGTTCTCTCACTCTGACCATCAGTTTGTGGATGATAGGGTCGTGCTCAGCTTAAGTTGAGAGCCTAATTCCCTTTGCAAACTTCTCCAGAAAGCTGATGTAAATCGAGCATCTCTGTCTGATACAATAGACGACGGTACTCCATGTCGGGTTACTATCTCGTCGCAATACAATCGAGCCAACTTTTCTAATGAGTACGTCTCCTTGATCGGTAAAAAGTGAGATGACTTTGTGAGTCTATCCACTATCACACAAATAGCATCATGCCCCTTAGGTGATCGCGGTAACCCAGTAACAAGATCCATAGTAATCTCATCCCACTTCCAAACTGGAATTTCTAACGACTGAAGTTCCCCGTAAGGTCTCTGATGCTCAGCTTTAACTTTCAAACATGTCAGACATCGTTCAACAAAATGAGCAACATCTTTCTTTAAACCAGGCCACCAGTAACTTTGTTTAAGATCTCTATACATCTTATTAGTTCCAGGATGAACTGAATACCGAGATCTATGCGCTTCTTCCAATACTTTCTTCCTCAGACCTCCTGCTTTTGGAATCCATACTCGCCTATTGAAACACTTTACTCCACGATTGTCAACTATTAACGAGTTAACAATCCCAACTATTCTTTCACTTTTCAAATTGTCTTTTGACGTTGTTTCCTCTTGATATTTTATAACCTCTTCCAATAAATTAGAAACAACATCAACTCGAAATGCTACAACTTCTGCCATTTCTCCATGCTCCTTACGACTTAGAGCATCTGCTACTACATTGGCCTTACCTGGATGGTACAAAATACCACAGTCATAATCACTTAATAACTCCATCCATCTACGTTGCCTGATATTCAGCTCTTTCTGATTGAACATATATTGAAGGCTCTTGTGATATGTGTAAATCTGACACTTGATCCCATACAAGTAATGCCTCCAGATTTTAAAAGCAATAACTACTGATGCCAACTCTAAATCGTGCGTCGGGTAATTCTTTTCATGCTTTTTCAACTGATGAGATGCATAAGCAATCACCTTGCCTTCTTGCATTAACACACATCCCAAACCCAACTTTGAAGCATCGCTATAAATAACAAATCCTTGCGATCCGTTGGGCAGAGACAAAACAGGAGCACTACTTAAACTCTCTTTCAACTTACCGAACGCTTCTTTCTGTGCCTCTGACCAGACAAACTTGACATTCTTTCTGGTTAATGCTGTTAAGGGCATAGCTATCCTTGAAAAGTCCTGGATGAATTTTCTATAATAACCAGCCAAACCCTGAAAACTTCTTACTTCAGATGGTGATTTCGGTGCTTCCCACCCTTTAATGGCTTCAATTTTAGTTGGATCAACCTGAATCCCATCTTTCGACACCACGTGTCCTAGAAACTGAACTTCTTTCAACCAAAATTCACACTTTGAAAACTTGGCATACAACTTTTCACGCTTAAGAAATTCTAAAATTGCTCTCAAATGAGTTTCATGATCTTCTTTAGAACGTGAATAGATCAATATATCATCTATAAAGACAATGACATATTTATCTAAAAACGGACTACATACTCTATTCATCAGATCCATGAAAGCTGCTGGCGCATTAGTCAAACCAAATGGCATAACTAAAAACTCATAATGTCCGTACCTCGTACGAAATGCAGTCTTAGGAACATCCTCCTCCCTCACCTTCAACTGGTGATACCCATATCGCAAATCTATTTTAGAAAAGTAACTCGCTCCTTGAAGTTGATCAAAAAGATCGTCAATCCTGGGAAGCGGATACTTATTCTTAACAGTCAACTTATTGAGCTCACGATAGTCTATGCACATTCTCATAGACCCGTGTTTCTTCTTAACAAACAATATTGGCGCTCCCCAATATGAGGTACTAGGGCGAATAAACCCCTTGTCTAACAATTCCTGCAACTGAGTCATCATTTCTTTCATCTCTGCCGGTGCCAGTCTGTACGGTGCTCTTGCAATCGGCGCTGCTCCGGGAACTAAATCAATACGAAATTCCACTTGCCGATCAGGAGGCAAAGTGGTTAAGTCTTCCGGAAATACTTTTGGATACTCACTGA
The DNA here is from genome assembly GCA_023525745.1 of Arctium lappa. Lineage (NCBI taxonomy): Eukaryota > Viridiplantae > Streptophyta > Magnoliopsida > Asterales > Asteraceae > Arctium > Arctium lappa. The sequence goes on along the minus strand of CM042054.1, from coordinate 11,073,434 downwards.
CTACCAGAACTGACTCTAATCCCTTCTTTTCCTTCTTAGTATTTATCACATAAGCTAAGAATCCCACACACCCTTTTACTAAACATTTCTTAGCCTTAATCATAGAAATCAAACATGACTTTCTATCCCTTCGATCTCCAAATACTACTATCTCTTCTTTTCCTGGTTGCTCTATGCGAATCAATTTCTTATTGCATACTATATGAGCATCATTAGACGCCAACCAATCCATTCCCACTATAACATTAAATTCTCCCATACCCATCGGGTACAGTCGAAGTGGAAATGATTGTCCATCAATGACAATACTACTCCCATCATACACTTCTTCTACTAAGATTTTACTATTATCAGCCACTTCTACTTTCAATTCATGCTTAAGCTTCTTAGGTTTCTCATTCAATTTATGCACAAAATTAGGAGACACAAAAGAACGATTTGCGCCTGAATCAAACAATACTTTTGCATAATTTGAATCTATAAAGAAAGTACCTGTCACCATATCAGGTATCTCCGCCGCTTCTTCTGCTGACATATTGAACACTCTAGCCCTCGCTTTAGTTGGATCTATCTTTTTATCAGCTCCCTTCTCTACATTTCCTCCAACTGATCCCTTTTTCAATTGTGGACAATTGGTCCTGATATGATCAGGAGATCCACACTGATAACAATACCTCAAATTCTGGCAATCCCGCGCCAAATGCCCAACCTTCCCGCATTTATAACAGTCCTCTTGATTAATCTTACATTCTCCCTTATGCATCCGGTTACACTTACTACAGGGCTTATTTTCAAAATTATTAACAGGACGTTTCTCAAACTTTGCAGACTTAAACGGTTTGGAATCACGAACTGTTCCTTCCCACTTTCTTTTATCCCCACTTCGTTCTGTGGCTTGCCTATTCTTTTCTTTCTCTCTCATCTCCGCTGCATTTACTGCCATTTGAAAAGTCAACAGTTCTTTATTCGAGACAAATTCCTAAATATCACTTCTTAATCCAAAGACGAAACGTTCTACTCGTCTTTCTTCATTTGGTACATAAATTCCTGCAAATCTAGACTTTTCAATAAACTTTGTTGTGTATTCTCGAACTGACATTCCTTTCTGTTCTAAACCCAGGAATTCTTCTTCCAGCTTTTTAACTGCCGCCAGAGGGCAGAATTGTGCTTTAAATCTTTTCACAAAATCACCCCAAACCATTTCTTTAGCTACAGCTGAACTTTGACCTCCAGATTCCACATCCCACCACATTACTGCTTCCTCTTTCAGCATTGACAAAGCATAGACTACTTTATCTTCTTCTGCACACTTACTTGTATCAAACGCTAGCTCCATACCTTTTACCCATCTTAATGCTACCACGGGATCACATTCCCCTTTATAAGTAGGAGGCTTGCAAGCAGCATGTTGATCCAAACTCTCTCAGTGATTTGATAACGACCCTCTTCTATACTTAGTGAAAATTACGTTTTAATATGTATTAGTGTTTCACCATCAGCGATCAGACTGGGTATGTTCAGTTATCACTGATAGTCTATCTCATAAACATTTCTATGTATTAGTGTTTCACTATCAGTTATCAGACTGAGTCTATTCAGTTATCACTGATAGTTTCTGAAGTAAACAACCAACGTAATCCCTGAAGACAAGTATCGCGTCAACATATGTTCACAGCTGAATCGAAGACGAAGCTACTTAACAAAAAGAAGTTTACTAGTGACCTGATGCGGATATCAGTGAAGCAAAGACAACTCTACATATACGCGAAGGAACATGAGGAAAAGCTTCAGCGATAGTTGAACCTCTTTATCTCTGAAAGAAGAGATACTCAGCGATCAATCGATCACAAAGCTTATGCCTCAAGTTTCCTTTTGTCTATCCTTGCACAACCTAGTACAATGGGTCAGAACGGACATGTCTCTGCAACCATTCGTACAACAACTCTGTCAACTACACTGTTCATGACCCGACCGAAAGCATGTCTCCCAAAAGTCAGACTCCTAGAGCCAATCAGTGAACGCCACGTATAAAGTGCCCTGCCATGCATTTAATGCAAAGGGTATAAATAGGACGTTCACCCTTTCATCTAAAAGAGGTGCTCAATTCCTTGAAACCATATAGAAACCCTTGCTTTCTATATCTCTAAATCCCCCATTCTCTGAATTTCTAGTGCAACCATCTTAGTGTTCTTAAGTTTGTTTAGATTGAGTCTGTCTTAATCTTATTCCGCAACAAACTTGTAAATTGTATTTGATTTATCAATAAACAATTTATTAAACCTTAATTTTTGTGTTTGTATTCAACCCCCCCTTTACAAACTTGTTAAGCACCTTCGGGACCAACACAGCAAACTCCTTAAAACTACATCCTTTTCCTGTTACAACTTTAACTGACACAATGGGACCTGACTGAAGATGACTGTAACACCCGCTATTTTGGGGTTGGGTGAAAAGTTGACTATTACCCAAAGTTCAAGGGGGTAAAATGTAACTTGGGTTATATAAATATAATTCAGATTTCAGATATTTTGATAATATCACAAATCTTGTTATCAAAGATCAGGGAGAGAGAGAAGGAAGTCAAGGAAAAGTGGTTGTTCGGTTTTCTCCAAATCAAGGTACGAATCTAGCTTAATGCTTTGATCTGAATGCTTTTAGCCGCGTAGAATCTCGTTGTGAAGGTTTTAAACCGTTCCATTGTGAGATCTGAGTATTTTCTCATTTTGGATTTGGGTTATGTATTCGATCTGTTCTTGATGTTCTTAGTGTTTCTTAAGTTTGTTTAGATTGAGTCTGTCTTAATCTTATTCCGCAACAAACATGTAAATTGTATTTGATTTATCAATAAACAATTTATTAAACCTTAATTTCTGTGTTTGTATTCAACCCCCCCTTCTACAAACTTGTTAAGCACCTTCGGGACCAACAAGTGGTATCAGAGCAGTTTGTTTAATTTAATAAACAAGATCTTGATGTATACTCTTCCTTGCTATTCTAAAATGGCACTAAACACAAACACAAACTACTATGATAACGGTTCACTTTCTAAACCTCCTCGATTTAGCAGAGATAACTTTTCTCTATGGAAAAATCGAATGATGCTATTTCTTGAAGGTGCGGATCCTACTATACCTGAATATATAGAAAACGAACCCTATGAACCTGTTAGAATTATAGTTGCGGTTCCCGCTACTGCCACCACTGAAGCTGTCCCTGAACGATATGTCGTTAAGGAAATAAGACAGTGGAGTGATGAAGATAAAAAGAAGGTAGGCATAGATGCAAGAGCAAAGACCATTATCTCAATGGCTCTGCCTGATGAAGTTTTCCATTCCATCATGCATCTGAAAACTTCTAAAGAAATATGGGAAACCATATGTGTTCAATATGAGGGCACCACTGAAATCCAAGAGACTCGAAAGATTAACTTGGTAAGACAGTATGAAAGTTTTATCGTTGGTAAGAATGAATCTCTTTCTGACGTTCATCAGCGGTTTAACTGCCTAATCATTGACCTAAGAACTGTTGGTAGGACCTATTCTAATTCTGAGGTCCTAACAAAATTCTTGGAAAGTCTTCCTAAAAGCTGGGACAGTTATTCAATATGTCTTAAGCTGACAAAAGACTTACATACTCTCTCTCTAAGCACTCTGTATGGAATATTGCTCAACTATGAGCAATCTAATCTCCTGAAGAAGAATCTTGTAAAAGAGTCTAAAGACTCCAAAAGCACTCCTGTTGCTTTAGTCTCTTCAGAGATAATTCCATCTCAGCGATCTACTCTCACCATCACTGAGTTAGATTCTGAATCTGAGGATCTATCAGACCCTGATCTTTCAGAGTTTGATGAGTCCTTAGCACTCTTGACAAACTCTTTTAAGAGATTTGCAAGAAAGAGCAACTTCCGAAGAAGTAAACCTCTCTCTCTTACTGAAAAACCAAAATCAACTCCGGTTGATAAGGCTACTGCCACTTGCTATAACTGCGAAAAGATTAGACATTTTGCTAGTGAGTGCAGGTCGAAAAAAGGTCTTCAAACCTTCTACCTCAAGAAGATCCAGTGATGACAAATACCATAAGCTGAAGAACAAATATCAAAAGCTGAAAAGCTATCAGCGAAATGGTAAAGGTCTCATCGCTGAAGAACACGACTGGGCAGAATCAGAAGAATCATCTTCTGATAAAGAAGAAGTAGCTAATCTTTGCCTCATGGCTGAGATTAAAGAAGAAGTGGAAGAACCATCTGAACCCTCTATGAGCTACATATCATCTCAGGTATCTATCTCTACAAATCCCTCTCTGCCTGAAGCTGAGAGAAGTCGCGTTGTTGATGTGCTGACGATTGACCTTTATAATGCTCTAAACGACAAAACTCAAGCTGAGAATAAAAATGTTCATTTAACTCAAGATCTAGAGAAATGTCATGAAAAGATCAAATAACTAAATCTTTTAGAAGAAAAGTTAAAAGATCAAGTCATTATAAATGAAATCATCAGCATTGAACGCGAACAAGCCATCGCTGCTCTAAAAGCAGAAAAGGCTCATGTTGAAAAATGGTGCAAATCATCAACAAAGATCTCTGAGATAATAAATGCTCAAACTTCTGAAAGTGATAGAACTGGTCTTGGGTTTTGGACACCACAGGATGATCCTAAAGAAGAAAGTTCCTCGCTTAAGTTTGGAACTTTTGTCACATCTTTCTTTGACACTTATTATAATCAATTATATCCCTGTTCTTCTTCAAATCCCATCTCTGAGAAAAAATCCAAAGACACTAAGTCTACGGATAAAGGAAAGTCCATTTACCTTCCTCAGAAGGCAACCAGGAAAGCAAAGTTGAAAGTTCCTTCTAAACTTTCAGCTAAGCAATCCTCTAGCTCTGTGATAGAAATTTTTGATCTCTGTCCTCCAAAGCTAAAGATTGATCTTAGACCAACGAGATCTGAAGAAATGAAAATTCCTCCCATATCTCATGAGAAATGCCTTCTCGGACCTGGCCCTACTCATCTTAAACTTGCAAAACCTTCTACTGATCCTAAAACCGTTTTCAAATACAGAAAATGTTATCACTGTGGTTTTACTGATCACATTGCAAGCAAATGTCCAAATGTCACTAAAGCTAATAAAACAGCTAAAGTGAAAAATCAACCAAATGTCTCTAAGGCTAAGAAAGTCACCAAAGTTGAAAAATCAACCAAAGTGAAAAATACCACTAAGGTTAAGAAATTAACCAAAGTGAAGATTACCACTGAAGCTGAATCTTCATCAGCTGTGAAGACTGCTGAATCTTCTTTATCCACTAACTCCGAAGGACCCATTGAAAAGTGGGTACCAAACAACGCTTAATCTTCCTTATGTGTGCAGGAATCAAAGGGCATCTGGTATCTCGATAGTGGATGTTCTCGTCATATGACTGGACAAAGAGACCTGCTCACTGAATACAAGGAAGAAAAAGGTCCCTCTGTGACCTTTGGTGGAAATGGAAAAGGATTTACCCGAGGGTTTGGTGTCCTCAGCAATGGGACAACTACCTTTCGAAGAGTCGCTTATGTAGATGGACTGAAGCACAACCTTCTAAGCATCAGTCAGCTATGTGACAAAGACTACGAAGTTCGCTTTTCTAAGAAAGCATGTTCAGTGGTAGATGAAAAAGGAAAACTTGCTCTTAGTGGTTATCGCAGAGAAAATGTCTATGTAATAGATATGGACTCTACTATCACTGAAAACTTATGTTTTCTCTCTAAGGCCTCTTCTAATGTTAACTGGCTATGGCATAAAAGGCTCTCTCATCTAAACTTCAAAACCCTGAATTCTCTCTCATCTAAGGAACTGGTTTCTGGTCTTCCTCAGCACTCATATGCTAAAGAATCTCTCTGCTCAGCATGTGAAAAAGGAAAACAAACAAAAGCTAGTTTCAAGTCGAAACAAGTTTCCTCAGTGACAAGTCCTCTTCAGCTCTTGCATATGGATCTGTTTGGCCCTGTTAACATCCAATCAATAGTTGGAAAGAAATATACGCTTGTCATTGTAGATGAATATTCTCGCTACACCTGGGTTATCTTTCTTCGCTGTAAGAGTGATACTCCAGAAGAACTAATATCTTTTGTTAAAAAGATGGAAGTGCTGAACAATCTTACTGTTCGTTCAATAAGAAGTGATCATGGAACTGAATTCAAAAACAGTTCCCTGAACAATTTCTTTGAAAACAAGGGAATCTCTCACAACTTCTCTTCAGTAAGAACACCTCAGCAAAACGGAGTCGCTGAAAGAAGAAACAGAACGATCATAGAAGCTGCTAGATCAATGCTCAGCAATTCTCATCTCCCTACTCAATTTTGGGCAGAAGCTGTAAACACTGCATGTTTTACACAAAACAGATCGTTGATAATAAAGCGATTTGGGAAGACAGCTTATGAACTTTTTCTTGGAAGGAAGCCTTCTATCAGCTTTCTTCATATCTTTGGTTGTCAGTGCTTTATCTTAAACAACAGAGATCAACTTGGAAAGTTCGACCCAAAAGCTGATGATGGAATATTTCTAGGATATTCCTCCATCTCCAAAGCCTACAGAGTCTTCAACAAGAGAAGACAAACTGTAGAAGAAACAATTCACGTCACTTTTGATGAAACTCGCTCAGCGAACTCTAAACCAATCGCTGACAATGAAGAGTTAAATGCTTGGATGCTTTCTCACTACAGAGAAACAAAACCTTTCTTCACAAACCATCAGCATTCTGATCCTCCAACCGCTGATGATGATCCGAACATTATACATCCTAACGCTGAATCCATCTCATGGGTCTCAGCAGAACCTCTAAACACACTACTACCATCAAATATGCCTTCGTCTGAAGACCTTTCTAGTGAATCTACTCAACAGTTAATCGCTGATGAACCTCAAACGTCCTCATCAGTAAACATTCCAATTGTTGATCCAACCTATGAGTTAAGCAATCATGCTCCTGCTCAGCGATGGACCAAAGATCACCCAATATATCAAATTCTTGGTGATCTCGAAGCAGGTATTCAGACACGACGAAGCTCAGGTAATATCTGTCTCTGTGTAAATTTTATCTCTTTAATAGAACCAAAGAAGACTAATGATGTCCTCAGAGATCCAAACTGGGTCAGCGCTATGCAAGAAGAGCTGACTGAATTTTCTCGAAACAAAGTTTGGAATCTTGTTCCTAGACCATCTGATAAAACTGTAATAGGCACCAAATGGGTGTTTAGAAACAAGTTAGATGAACATGGAACTGTAACCTGCAACAAGGATCGACTTGTTGCTCAGGGATACAGACAAGAGGAAGGCATAGACTATGATGAAACCTTTGCCCCTGTGGCCAGGCTCGAAGCAATTCGACTATTCTTAGCTTATGCAGTCTATAAAGACTTCATCGTTTATCAAATGGACGTAAAATCAGCGTTCCTAAATGGAAAGCTGAATGAAGAAGTCTATGTAGAACAACCACCAGGGTTTATGACCCTAAGTATCCAAATTATGTTTATAAATTGGATAAGGCTCTCTATGGTCTAAAAAAAGCCCCTCGTGCTTGGTATGACACTCTCTCATCTTTTCTTATCTCTGAAAATTTTGAACGTGGCAAAATTGATAATACGTTATTTTTCAGAAAGATAAAAGGTCATATAATTCTTGTACAAATATATGTTGATGACATAATATTTGGTTCTACTAACCCATCTCTGTGTACTCGCTTCGCGGAAAGAATGAAGAAAGAATATAAAATGAGTATGATGGGTGAGCTGACATATTTTCTTGGTCTTCAGATTAAACAATCTGACAAAGGTACTTTTATCTGCCAAGGTAAGTATGTTAAAGATATGCTAAAAAAGTTTGATCTCACACAAACTTCAGCGATGAAAACTCCTATGGCACCACCCCTGACACTTAACAAAGATCCTTCTGGAAAACCTGTTAATGTCACTGCCTATAGAGGAATGATAGGCTCCCTGCTGTATCTCACAGCGAGCCGACCTGACATTATGTACTCTACTTGTTTATGTGCACGCTATCAATCTGAACCCAAGGAATCCCATCTGATCGCTGTAAAGCGAATTTTCAGATATCTGAAAGGAACTCCTAACCTCGGTCTTTGGTATCCCAAAGACTCAGGGTTCGATCTAACTGGTTATTCTGATAGTGATTTTGCAGGCTGTAAACTCGACAGAAAAAGTACCACTGGTGGATGTCAACTCCTGGGAGGAAATCTGGTAAGCTGGACAAGCAAGAAACAAAATTATGTGTCCACTTCCACAGCTGAAGCTGAATACGTAGCCGCTGGAAGCTGTTGTTCTCAAATCTTGTGGATGAGAAATCAACTATTAGATTATGACCTTCAACTGTCAAAGATTCCTATCTATTGCGACAACACTAGTGCTATCGCTATAGCAAATAATCCAGTGCTACATTCAAAGACGAAACACATTGAGATCAGATATCACTTTATCATAGATCATGTGATAAATGGTGATATTGAACTTCACTTTATCCCTACTGACTTTCAGCTTGGTGATATATTCACTAAACCTCTTGATGAGACAAGGTTCAACTTTCTCATCAGTGAGCTTGGAATGCTGAACCTTGAAGAATAATTCTTCAGCGTTCATGTATTGTGTCAGTAATCAAAAGTTCCCATTTCATCATTCTCTCTGATAAACATTCTGACTCTCGGGTATGTTTTTTTTACAACTGAATCTTCATTCAGTTGAGATGTTTTTTAAAATATAAACCTTAATCACTGAATCTTTCTACAAATGATTAAAAGCTTTTTGAAATTAAATTTATCACTGATATTTCTTGTCAGTGATCCTTTTAAAAGAAAATCTATCCCCATCTTTACTATCAGGGATATTTTCAAAAAGAAAATCAATCACTGATTTTTTTTCTTCAGTGATAAATTCAAAACGGAAAAATGAACAGTCTCTCCTCTATGACGTCATTTGAACCGACAATCCACGACATGCCTTTTTCTGACACGTTCGTCTATTGCCCTTCCATCCAATCAACTTCGTGGGACTTGTCCATGTCATGATGAGCATTTGTTTTCCCGCTTCACACATTCTCTCTCTCTCTCTCTCTCTCTCTCTCTCACATACAAAAAGAATGTTTTTCCATTCTTATCAATTTACGCTTTCTGGAAATACTTTCAAAGCAAGAATATTCTCTCAAGCATTCTAGCAATTCTCAAGCATTTGCATCTTCAACCTCAAAGATCAACAGGTTATTCTTGATCTTCTTCTTCTTATTCTTTTCTCAAATCTCATTCATAAAATCATTTTCATTTTTGATTTTATTCTTTAAAAACCATTTTACTTTGATTTTCTCTATTCAAAATCTTTGGTTTTTCTTCTTGTTCTTAAATCTTCTTCTAAGATAAACTGTTTTCCTCTACAAATATGTTGATTTCCTACGTTTCTTTCCTCAAATAGAAACTAGCAAATCTTCTTTATTTTAAGACTAAAAACCTTTCTTCTACTCGTTTATCTACTCATCATTCAGAATGGCTCAATCTGCACTTGTCGCCTCAAAGAACGTAAAGTTCGCCATCTCCGATTCTGAGCTTCCAAAGAACAATCATCTCGCTCGTCTGGAATTTAACAACAACAAATACCCACATCTGGTGGAAGCTACACAGTTTCTAAGCCAATCCTGCATTGCCTACGCTATCACTGTGGATCCCACACCTTCTAAAGCACTACTTCAGCAATTTTGGTTCACCGCTGAAGAAACCTCCCTCACCAACAAAAAGGGTGAACTGGTTCCTGCCATCTCCTTCAGCACTCAACTGGGCTCAGGGATGATGACTGTTATAGGTCTAAGGAAAGCTCTTCGATTTCCTGACAAACCCAGGAATGGATTCGACGCATTGCCAACTGACGCTGAACTCATCCAATTCCTGGATGCCATGGAATACGCTTGGGAACCTAAACCAAGAACTCGATTCCCAACAAGAAGCTGACTCTTGTGAAGAAGGCATTGATGCCTTCCCAGCTCAACTACATCTTCTCACACATCATTCAGTGTATGAGTGGGAAGAGTGGGTCACTGGACCAAGCCAGCAAGGTTCAGGTCCAGATGGCTTACTCAGTGATCGCTGGACGCAACTTCGATTACTCCACAACTATCTTTGACGATCTGAAGTAAAAGATAGATAAGACTGAGAGGGATCCCAAAGTCCCTTACGTACGCTTTATCTGCGCGTACCTGAAGTTCCTCTACCCTTCTACTTACCCCACTGACGCGGATGCATCCTTTCCAAAAGTGGGACAACGATCCTTGGAAGTCAAGCCGCTCCCCAACGAGGTAAGTATTTCTGAACTTCGCTCCTGACTCTCTCTCCTCACTTCTTCGACTTCAGTGGCCACGCAGGAGGTTCCTTCTTCTGCTATCCCTGCCGCTACCCTTTCCAAACGACCATCAACTGGTTCCCCTGGTCCTTCAAAGAAGGCCAAGGTGACCAAGGAGAAAGCTACTTCTAGCTCTATACCTAAGGATGTTTCTCTTCAAACTTCCTTGGATGCTTTCGTGGGTCTCTCCTCCACATCCTCAGCAACAATCACTTCAACCGTGCCAGCGATCTCGGTCGCTGTCACAACAACAGTAACGCAACCTACGATCTCAGCTCAACAACCTGGGGTAACTACACCTATCCCTACATCTTCTATCCCCATCTCTAGTCCTTCTATTTCTTTGATCTCTAACCCTCCTTCTATCTCTACTCCACAGTTTGGACCCATAGGACCTGAACATCAATATTTTGAGGAATCTTTACAGTTCTACAAAATGTTTGATAATTCAGGTATCCCTATAACCTTAAACACTTCTCCCAACTCACCATATAAGTCTGGTTCTGAAAAACTAACTTATGTTTCAGGTCCTAGCTTGGCGACTGTTGACACCAATGTCAACAATCTGAGTGCAAAGGTGGAATCCATGACTGCTTCTCTCAACACCACCACCAACGCTGTTCAATCAGCTGGTGAAGCGCTGAAGACGCTGACTGCCACCTGCGCCTCCACAACTGATATCTCTCAAATCGCTACTCTTCAGGAAGCGATTGTCAAAGTCAGGGAAGAATCCAAGCAGCAGTATGATGACCTGTCTGCAAAGATCGACTCCTGCACTGCTACTCTTCAGCAAGTCCTCGACAAGCTGAAGGCACCAGCTCCAGTTCCTGCTCCATCATTTATAGAAGAGGATCATTCCGCTCTGACCATAGCTGTGGAATTCATTCATCAAGCTACGCCCGACATCCCTGAACTTGAAGGACGTCTCACAGAACTGGATGCTGAAGTCTAGAGGTTGGCTGCCGCAAAAACTTCATCTCCTTCCAAAGATCTCTCCCTTGTTGACAATGACAAAGAGGGGGAGAAGACCTCTGAAGAAAATACGGAGGTTGAAGTCAATGCTGAACAACTGAAGGAAACTCCCTCTCATGTTGAGGGGGAGAAAGCTGCTGAAAAAGTCCCTCCTTCCATCGCTGATCTAGTAGATGTGAAGAAGAGGAAGAGGAGGAAGAAGATGATGAAGCCCTTGATCTTGAAGATCAAGAGGATGAACCTCATCAAGATGATGATGATGATGATGAAGATCAATCCTTATGGTGTTCTTCAGCCGTCACATCATCAGCGATAGCTTCGAAAGAAGTTATCAAGGCAGGGGGAGTCAAGGAACACCTTCAGGAACCCCTTCCCAAAGCAAAGGTGTATCTGCTGAGGGAACCCTGAAGATAATTTCACTACCTGAGGAGAATACTTCTCAGGTATGCCTTACTCTTGTTCCGTTATCTTTTTATACAAATCCTACCCCTGTTTCTTTCTAGCCTTTATCTCTCTTCTTTCCCTAAAAATAATCTAACCTTTTTCATTTTCTGACCAGATAGTTCTCTCCCCTGCTTAAGGGTAAAGAACTCCAAATAATCCCAGCTGTTGAAGCTGATGACCAAATAATCCCAGTCTCTGTCAGAAAGATTGATGAAGAGGATGAAGAAGAAGAAGAAGAGTCCTTGCAACATCATGGAAGGCCCTCTAGACCATCTCATTGGTCTGAGGAAGAGAGAAAGAAAAGAACAGAGATGATCTCTCATCTGGAGAGTCAACGACGAAAGGTCGCTTCTCAATCATCAGAACTGCATTTCCTGACTGACGCTGAAATTGAAGAATCCGTCAGGGCTGAGAAGCTGATTGCTGACTGTCAAAGAGATGCCTCTCTGGCTCTCAAAATTCAGTCTTCTCAAGTCAAAGACAAGAAGCTGAAACGCAAACCAGTAGAAGTCCAGACAGCTCTGTTGAAAGAGATTGAAGAGGAACGCTCCAAAGAAAAAGCGGTAAGCGATAATACAATCGATTGGTGCAAGCACAAAATCGACTATCGCTCTGACCCACTGAAGATCGTAGCGGTTGCTATCTCTGGAAGAAAGAAGAAGGATAAGCTCTATGTCACCATGGAAATTACCAGAGAGGATGGAAGCTGCAAGGCTATGTTCATTTCAAAGCTGGAAGACTTCGGCTACATGGAGTGGCTTGAGTTCAAAGATGCGCTGAAGAAATCAAAGTCTACATACATAGGCTACGTTGAAAGGGTGAATGATGCTCTCATCAACAAAGTCGCTGCAATACTAAAGGTGCCATCTACTCTTCCCTCAAAATCCATGCAAGTCAAGAGAAAGCCCGTCTCCTCCTCGTCTGATAATGTCGCAGTGATAAGGAATGAAACCTCCATCAAATTCTCCAGAGAAGCTCTGTTCGGTCCTCCTCCTAATCTTTCAGTTCTGGATCTCTCTCTGCCTCTTGGCGGACCATATGTTGCAGGACAAGTTCTTGAAGAACCTTTTGGAATCTTCTTCAGAGATGACGAGGAACAACTCAGATTTCAAAGGGTCTCTGAAATCCCTATCTGTCCCCTCGCTCTTCTCAAGGATCTCATGTGCCTATGGTGTACTCTCTCTTCTGTTGCTGAGCCAATCATAGCGATTATCTGCAAAGAATCTTTAGAGCGAAGGCAAAAAGGAGAAGAAATACCTGAGTATTTGATTAATCCTCTTAAACCCTCTTTAGATAGCTGATAGATTAGTGTTCTTACTTGTAATCTATTAGTTTAACTTACAGCAGTTAGTACATCACTTGTACTTGTAATTTTCATTCCTTGTAATTCTTTTCTTGGATTAATGAAAATTTCAGTGAAGTACTTAACTCCATCAGTGCTGTAAAAGATCCCTCAAAATAGTAATTGGGACATGTATGTTATGAGTCCTGATTATTCCATCATTTTGAACTATAAAGTAATTTTCTTCAGTTACTTTGTCATTATCAAATAGGGGGAGATTTTTGATCCAAACTCTCTCAGTGATTTGATAACGACCCTCTTCTATACTTAGTGAAAATTACGTTTTAATATGTATTAGTGTTTCACCATCAGCGATCAGACTGAGTATGTTCAGTTATCGTTGATAGTCTCTCTCATAAACATTTCTATGTATTAGTGTTTCACTATCAGTGATCAGACTGAGTCTGTTCAGTTATCACTGATAGTTTCTGCAGTAAACAGCCAACGTAATCCCTGAAGACAAGTATCGCGTCAACATATGTTCACAGCTGAATCGAAGACGAAGCTACTTAACAAAAAGAAGTTTACTAGTGACCTGATGCGGATATCAGTGAAGCAAAGACAACTCTACATATACACGAAGGAACATGAGGAAAAGCTTCAGCGATAGTTGAACCTCTTTATCTCTGAAAGAAGAGATACTCAGCGATCAATCGATCACAAAGCTTATGCCTCAAGTTTCCTTTTGTCTATCCTTGCACAACCTAGTACACTGGGTCAGAACGGACAAGTCTCTGCAACCATTCGTACAACAACTCTGTCAACTACACTGTTCATGACCCGGCCGAAAGCATGTCTCCCAAAAGTCAGACTCCCAGAGCCAATCAGTGAACGCCACGTGTAAAGTGCCCTGCCATGCATTTAATGCAAAGGGTATAAATAGGACGTTCACCCTTTCATCTAAAAGAGGTGCTCAATTCCTTGAAACCATATAGAAACCCTTGCTTTCTATATCTCTAAATCCCCCATTCTCTGAATTTCTAGTGCAACCATCTTAGTGTTTCTTAAGTTTGTTTAGATTGAGTCTGTCTTAATCTTATTCCGCAACAAACTTGTAAATTGTATTTGATTTATCAATAAACAATTTATTAAACCTTAATTTCTGTGTTTGTATTCAACCCCCCCTTCTACAAACTTGTTAAGCACCTTCGGGACCAACACAACAAACTCCTTAAAACTACATCCTTTTCCTGTTACAACTTTAACTGACACAATGGGACCTGACTGAAGATGACTGTAACACCCGCTATTTTGGGGTTGGGTGAAAAGTTGACTATTACCCAAAGTTCAAGGGGGTAAAATGTAACTTGGTTTATATAAATATAATTCAGATTTCAGATATTTTGATAATATCACAAATCTTGTTATCAAAGATCAGGGAGAGAGAGAAGGAAGTCAAGGAAAAGTGGTTGTTCGGTTTCTCCAAATCAAGGTACGAATCTAGCTTAATGCTTTGATCTGAATGCTTTTAGCCGCGTAGAATCTCGTTGTGAAGGTTTTAAACTGTTCCATTGTGAGATCTGAGTATTTTCTCATTTTGGATATGGGTTATGTATTCGATCTGTTCTTGATGTTCTTGATGTTCTTAGTGTTTCTTAAGTTGTTCGACCGGGGCTGTGTTCAACCGGTTTTGGTACTCGACCGTAGCTATGTTTGGCAGTTGTTGTGTTCGTATTCTAAAGTTGTAAGTCAGCATGTTGTCTGTATCTTTGGGCTTACCGATTTAACGGTGTTGTCATAGGTAGCGATCGTCAGAAGCAGTCTTTAAGCAGGAAGAAATCTGAGGTGAGTCCTTAAGCTAAATCGGTCTGTATTTCGAATGCTATGTGATAAATGTATTATTTGAAATGTGGAAAACCTGGTTTCAAAGTGACTTATTGTCGTTGGGAAATACCTTCTAAAGATCTCACATTTTCAAGAATCACGATTTTATAGAATTGAATCGTTGTTCATATGAATTGCCTGTATAGCTGATTTAATATAAGTATGCTCTGAAATGACATGCTTTGACTTTGAGTCTTAGTGCAATGGATCCATAGGCACTGTGTTCCTATGTCCCCTGTTTTGGGCATTTGGTTCACATTTTAGCACGGGATAGGCATCGGGTTGCCATGATAAGTAAAGTGTGGGCCTATACGGTCGGGCAGCGTCTCATGGTGCAGTAAGGTGTAATCCCATTTTGTGCTTGAGTTCCCCCTGTTTTGGGAACTCTCAAGGATAGATCCAGAGGGGTTGACTTGAATGTTTTGAGCAACAGATCTAGAGGGGTTTATCTCGTTATGTGATTTTTGGGTATTACTTATACCATGTTTAATCACTAATGGTTTATTGGATTTCTTGACTTAGCTCATGGCTATACTACCGCGTGGCACCAATTGGGTTTAGTACTCTCTTTTATTTGGCTTGTTCTCACTAGGCGTTAGCCTAACGCTTGCTCTTGGTTGTCATGTTGGCAGGTTATCTTAGCAGTGGGGCTCGTCGGGACTGAGGGAGCGACCTTGGGGTCGTGAGAGATTCTTTTGAAGATTCATTGTGGAAGTGTAGCGACACCCGTCCCTAATCTAGATATTTTGTAGATTATTAGGTTGTCGTTTTATACTTCAGTTATCTACCTCAATATTGGGTACTCTATACCCGTTGGGTTGATTGTGTAATGAAATTGTCACACCTTATTCCGCAAGTTAGTCTATTGCCGAATTTTCTTCGAATTTTTATTTTCCGCAATTTTTAGGGTGTTACAATGACTACCCATTCCAGTAACTGGTGATTCTGCTACCTCAGTCACTACTTTATCTTCACTCTTTTCTTTACTTGTCGAAACTTCATTAGTACGCTGAGGCAATAAAGCATTCAACGTTTCTTGTAACTTTCCCATTTCTGCAGTAAAGGTTTCTTGTGTAACAAAACCATGCGTTCTACCTCTACCACGGTTTCCGGTCTGTTTTCGACCCCTCACAGAAGGCGAACTTTCTTGATTAGAAGTTTCTTGCTCAACTCTTACCTCTACACTTTCGTTCTGACGAATACCACGACTCGTCTTCCCACCTCGAGTTCCCACATTGGAAACTCCTGCCTGAGTAGTTGTTTTCTGAACTGTCTTACCTTTAGGTCGACCTCTACTCTTTCCTTGGATAGCAGTCGGGTTGACATTAGTCATTTGCTCTTCGGCAATGACTTCATTCTCTGGCTCCATTTCTGGATTTACTATAGATCTACTTCTGGTCACTCGCTCAGACATACTTCTGATAAGAAGAAACATAAGATATTCAATCTAACATTCTACACATTACGACAGTTTAAGCAAAAGCATGTACTTGTAAATTCACAATTACACTGCCAGATGGAATTCCAAATTTACCTTACATGTTAGTCCTTACTACCTTAATGTTATCTTCTTACGGTCTTCCTAATACTCAGTTGTGCTTCTACTATCTCAGTTTAAGTCTAGGCCCATCTGGTCACCTAGATCCCTTAAACTAATGCTCTATACCAATTGTAACAACCTGAACATTTATAAATATAATAAAATAACATTCATTACTAAACACTGTCCCAGGCTTGCAATACAGAGTACAAGGTTACACTATCTTTTACTACACAACTGAGTTTCCTAAAAGATAACTATTACAGGAAGTCTTCTATCTCCTGCTTATAGCTCAAATATTCTCTTTACCTTTATCTGCTACTTTACGATAACCTGAAACAGGATTAAAATTTCGAAATAACGAGGGTTAGACCAAAGGTCTAGTGAGTCCCCTCCAATCACTACTGCAACAGTTCAAATATTAATTAAAATATTTAAACAACACTATATATCTCAATACGTAACTTGCTCTTTAAATCAAACTTTAAAACATTTTATGCTTCGCAAGCATAATTAAATCTACTGGCCATCAATGACCACTTTCTACGCTCGCAAGCGTACTTTAAACTACTGACCAACATTCCCGTCAAAGACGGTATGTCTGTCTCGCACTGCCTTATTTTAGGTAATGGCATAAACGGGCCACACTCCCCGGTACGAGAAGGCGGGTCACACTTCCCGACTTAGGTCAGACTTCTGACTCAAATGTATGCATACACCTAGTCCTGACTGTATATAAAACAAGTTTATATACCTGAGCATAAACATGCCAAACTGATTAAATCAATCTTTTGAAATAAATCTACATAATCTTCAATACTATAAATGTGCATTATATAAAACTCACATTTATAAATTAACTGCTCAAATCATAAAAGATTTAGTTGAAAGACTCACCTCTGATTCTTCTGAAATAAACTCTGACTTCTATTGATTAACACCACCTACGATGGTATTAAAACAAAGGTAAACTAACTTGCAACTAACACTCTTTCTTTCAAAAGACTCATCAGTTGAAATCTACTGTTTTTAACCCGGTCAAAACCATTCTGATTAAAAACCTCTTAGACCAATTATCAAAATATCAGTCGAACACATACACCGAAAACACTGGTCAAAACAATGTATCGGTCGAGTCTCTATACCGGTCGAACCACTTCCGGTCATTTACAACCTACCGGTCGAACCACTATCGGTCGAATCACTTATCGGTCTTTTACACTTTATCGGTCGAAAGCAAATGACCGATATATCATCTTTCCGGTCTAATCAAGAACTTAAGTCGGCGTAATACAGTTTAAACCCATAAAACTTTTGATCACTAAATCGATCAAATAAACGGTTAAAAGCTTGATTAACAAGACTATTTACCGACTATAACATGTAGATAGAAGTATGAAGCTAAAAACATACCTCTATTTGACAAAAACGATCAATTCCTTCACGATCTCCTTCTCTTTTCTCTCAGCCTTTGCTTACTCTCTTTCTCTCTTAAAAATCTAAGTCAGCTCATTCTCTAAAATATCAGTATGCTATAAGAAATCACATATACGATATTTAAGGTATATAAAACCAATGTTTCAATAAACCCCTTGAACTTTGATTCTCATTTCACTTTTCACCCAACTTCCATAATTAATAAAAATTTCGGATATGGATATTACAGTGGCGGAACACGAAAGTAAGCCACTCTCCGAGTTGTGAGCTCAATACTTGGAACCATGGCCACGAACAACGCCGGTTCGTACTCAAATATGGGGGAGGGCAACCTGAGGAACCAAGTCATACTCATTCACTAGGATTACATTTACGGTCCACGTCTAGTAACCGATCTCACATAACCGTACCAAAATGCCTTAGAGGACCCAATGTATCGACTAGTTACAAAGGGGAAAGATATCCTAAATAAAAGTCGACTCAATACCTATGGATCCACTAGTAGTAGTCTAAAGCTTGTCACCATTTCATTGGTGACTAAATCATAATCATACATATGATTTACATCAATGTTCCCATGAAATTATTTTGTTGCCTTCACAAGATAGGCTCATCATCTGTTAAAACTTGCCAATAGATAACTTGACGTTCCTTGACCAAAACACTTTCCTTTCCTTTCTTTCAAAATATATTTGGTATACATTTCCATCACATATTAGAACCACAAATATGGTCTAAAATGTGTGTATTTCCATATTCCATCACAAGTGTATAAGTACAAACATATTTCATGACTCCAACACTTGGTGTTTCATCATATCTCAAAATGGTAGTGAGACCCTAAAAATCTCTAAAATCATATGTAACACCCTAAAAATTTGAATAATTTAAAATTCGAAAATTAGGCAATATGACATTTGTATTTGGTATAAACCTCCCAAAAAGGGGAAAAGTACTAAGCCTTTACAAAAACCTGTGAACGGATAATGAAAGCAACAACAAACTAATCTAAACATAACTATCTAGATTACATCGGTTGTCAACCCAAAATCACCAAAAGATGGGACTTAAACAAATGCCCAACATCAAATAATAGTCATCTAAAAAATGCCTCAAGACCATGCTCGTCACTCACGACCTTGGCAACCCACTGCTAACGGAACCTGTTATACATATCATTTGAGAAAAAGTGTTAGGCTTAAAGCCTAGTGAGAACATACAATTTATAAATTCAATAGACATAAACAATTGTACCGAAAGGAAACCTTTTCGAGAAAGTTTAGTTTACAATTGAGAATCTTTGTCACATAAGGACCATTCGGTCCGAAAATTCATCTTGCGATGACGGGGGTTATCCGATTTACCAAGGATTATAGCAGAACACAAAAGTAGGCTACAATCCGAGTTGTGAGCTAAATACTTGGAATCCATGGCCACGAACAACGTCGGTCCGTACTAAGATGTGAGGGAGGGCCCCCGAGGAAACCAAGTCATACTCGTTCACTAGGACTACATTATGATCCATGGCTAGTAACCGATCTCACATAACCGTACCAAAGGTCCCCGAGGGTCAAATGCATCCGTAGCTACAAAAAGGGGAAAAGACATCCCAATAATATAAGTCGACTCAATATCTAGGGATCCACTAGTAATAGTCTAGACTTGTCACAATTTCATTTGTGACCAACCATAGTTAGTCATATGGTTTCAATAACATTTATAACCCAAAATGCATTTTCAAGTTTAACTACTGATAAGAATGAAAAATCATAAAATGAGATTATATACATTCCTTCAAGTAAACCACATAAATGTGCAAGTAAAACTCCATTTTACTTCAAATAAGATGAAATCCTTTATTTTTATTGAAAATGATTGGGAACCCTAAAATCTCCCAAAACTCAAGTTAGGTAAAAAATGTAGTAACTTAAATCCAAAACCATGGAGATATATAGGAGTTCAAAATGTAAGCTTTGACATGTATAAAGTTTAGAAAATGGTAGTAAGAACTCACCAAGTAGGTTTTAGAAGAAAACCCAAAAATCTAGATTGTGACCCCTTGGAGAAGATGAAGATGGAGATGGTGGTGAAGCTTCCAAAAACCGAAACCTTGGATGATGCTCTTAAATCTTGCAATAAATGGTATGGATGGTGGTGAATAAACCCTAATCTTAGAGAAAATGAAGAGGGGGAGTTGAGAGGGAGTTAAAGGAAGAGAGAAATGAGAAATAAATGAATTTGGGGCTGGAAACTCATTTAAGGCATTCAGGGCCTCCACGCGGGAAGAGTTGCGTGGTGACTCGTGCCGAACACTGGATCCGCGAACAAACAGACCCCCGCACGGGTCATGGCGCAGGCCTAGCCGCGCGACAACTCGCGCCTGCCACTGCTTCCAATTTTCTTCAAATCTGGCCAAACCAAAATTCGGGGTGTTACATCATAAGTTAGGTCAAATATAATTTTCATTGATAAAACATAAATAATGATATGATTAGAAGTAAAAAGGTTTGTTTTGACATGTATAGTGTTTTAGAAAATAAGAATGAACTCACCAAGTGGGTCTTTGATGAAAAACCAAAACCCTAATTGATTTCTTGGAGAATATGACAATGGAGATGATGGTTTTATGCTTCTAGTTTGACTCCTTGGTTGATGCACTTAACTCTTAGCAATAAGTGAGATAGATGGGGTTTGGTGAAACCCTAGTTTCGGTTCTTTAAGAGGGAGGTGTTTTGAGAGGGTAATAAATGGGATATATGAGGAGTAAATGAGGGAAAAAGGGGGAAACCCCGTCTATAAGGCTAGCAGGTGCATTCCGCGGCTTAGGCCGTGACTTTAAGCCGCGGCGTAACCCGCACGTGTCTCTGTGTTTGAAAACGAACAGTGAGTTACGCGGCTTTGGCCGCGGCTTGAGGCCTCACCGCAACCAACGCAAGTCAATGAGTTTTACCTCTAACACTTAAACTTAACACACAAGCTTGGCAGTTTCACACGAGACATACGATTAACGGTAAACGCGAATAAATACGATTCAAAATAAGGAAGACTAGGGGTCTTAAACACGAGAATTAAATATTGAAAATTCGAGGTGTTACACATGATATGTGTAAATAAGCACCTAATAAGTCATCACTTGTGTGATTGGGCCTTAATAAGTCAACAACGATCATAACGGGCTTTGATGGGTTTAATTAGGATTTGATGGGTTATATTGATCTTAAATCAGTTCAATAGCGGGGTTAAATTGGTTCAATTGGGCTTAAATCGGTTCAATTGGGTTTTAATAGGTTATATTGGGCCTTGATAAGTCAACAATGTTCATAATGGGCTTTATTGGGCTTTGATGATTCTATTGGGCTTTGATGGTTCTATTGGACTTAAACCGGTTATACTGGGCTTAAATCGGTTCAATTGGGTTTTACTAGGTTATATTGGGCCTTAATAAGTCAACAATAATCATAATGGGCTTTGTTGGGTTCAATTGGAATTTGATGGGTTATATTGATCTTGAATCAATTCAATTGGGCTTGAATCGGTTCTGTTGGGCTTAAATCGATTCAATTGGGCTTAAATCGGTTCAATTAGGTTTTAATATGTTATATTGGGCCTTAATTAGTCAACAATGCTCGTAACGGGTTTTGATGGACTTTATTTGTAACACCCGTGAATTGGAGTTTTCCTTTAGTAATAATTCGGGAGCCGTTTGACTATTGGAACGAAAAGGTGCCAAGAAATCAGGTGAGTTTTACTATGGAATCATCGAGGATCGAACCAGACGCGAAGACGCGAGAAAACGGAGTTTTGGGTTGCCGCGAGTTGTGGCGCGACTTGGAGTCGCGGCACAAGCCGCGTAACTCACTGGAAGTGAGTTATGGGGAAACGGGCGATTTATGCCGCGACTTAAGGTCGCGGCGTAACCCGCGTAATCCCATTGTCGAGCTAAAAACCGATTTTTCAGCCTTTAGCCTCATTTCTCTCAATCCCAAACCCTAAATCTTCTTACCCTTTCTCTCCCAAACCGGCACCAAACCCCCAAAGTCGAACCTAACCTATTTTGAGGGTTTTCCCCCTTGAACCACAAAACCTCCATCTTCATCTTCCTCATCAAGTTCAAAGTGTGGGAGCTCGGGTTGAAGAGTTGGATTGGGTGTCTTCGGAAAGTCTCGTCATCTTTAGTGGTAAGCTTCTTTGATTTATGGTTATAAATGTTCTTTGGATGTTTCCCTAGTATTTGGTTTATCAGATCTCGAATTTGTTAGTTTTGGAGAAACTAGGGTTTTGATCTCGTTTAGGGATTTTGGTTTATAATGTTGGGGAATGTTTCTATGTGGTTGATTATGGATATTTATGGTTTGGAGTGTTTGAATCTAGGTTTTGGAAGTTTTCGGCTTGAAGATTCAAGCGCCCTTCAAAAGAGCTCGTTGGGTAAAACTTAGATTTAGCCTAAATCTAGCAAGGTGAGTTCAAGTTGATTTGTGAAAACGGTGTACATGCCAAAATGTTTATTTTAAAGTGTTTTACATAAAATGGTTAACTGCTGATAAGTTTTGTGTATTTTGAAGTAAAAATATGTCTTACTTGGTTATATGTCAAAGAGTGAGTATTTTGGGTAAGTTTTCATATTTAGTAAACTGGGTTGTGTTAACCTCTTAAAATGCTTATATTGGGTTTTGAACATTTTGACAACTAAATAGCATGATTTACGTATTCTTGGTGATTTTGTACAAGTAAGATTTATCTTATGATTTATGCATCTTTGAGGATTTTGTACAGATGGAGTCTATTTCATGTTATATGCATTTTGGTGTATTTGCATTCTTAAACCCTTTGGAAAACCTTTGGTCCCATTACGCGTTGAGTTTTGGGTTAATCTCGTATTTGAGGTATGTGTTTTCGTAAACGTTGTTTAAAGACATTTCATTATTTGGGGGACCGGTAATTGTTGGTCAAGTGGATTTTGAGCATTTTAGCTCGGTATTGGCTTAAAAGAGTCTTGAGGACCTTTGTCCGGTTTTTAACGGCTCGATGTAGAGTCCAATTTGTGGTTTACATCTTAATGCATTTTATTGCATATTATCGATAGTTACAGGCTCGAGTGCTTTAGTCATTCATGAATAGTCGTGTAATTTTAGATTGTGTTGCATTGGATCCATAGGCACATACGTCAGTCTTATTTGATGGTCAATTGAGTGGTACGGGGTTGGACTCCGGGACTCATGGGTTATGACCTTGTCTTTACGAGTAGGCACTAGGAGGGGTTGAGTCCGGTTGAGCTATTATGACTATATGTAGTCCTCTGATGGGCATTTGGGACCTTCGCCATATGGGGCAATGCCTTCGTTGTATCCCCCGTGTGCCGAGCCTTTGGCGGTAATTCCGGTGGTGTTTGCTAAGGTCAGCTGTCTCTTTGGGTGAAACTTGTCAACAGGTCGTAGGGGCACTTGGGCTTTCATGTCGTGAAGTGTCATACGATCAACGTTGTTGAGTGGCATACTTTTGTGTTCCTCCGCTCTCAACGAATACGGGTGTTGGTCCCGGAGGTGCTTAACAAGTTTGTAGAAGGGGGGGGGTTGAATACAAACACGGAAATTAAAATTTAATAAATTGTTTATTGATAAATCAAGAATACAATTTACAAGTTTGTTGCGGAATATGATTAAGACAGACTCAATCAAAACAAACTTAAGAAACACTAAGATAATTGCACAAGAAATTCAGAGAGTGGGAGATTAAGAGATAAAGAAAACAATGGTTTCTATATGGAGTTCAAGGATTGAGCACACCTTCAGATGAAGGGGTGAACTTCCTATTTATACCATATGCATTAAATGCATGGCAGGATACTTTACACGTGTCGTTCACTGATTGGCTTTGGGAGTCTGACTTTTGGGAGACATGCTTTCGGCGGGGTCATGAACAGTGTAGTTGACAGAGTTGTTGTACGAATGGTTGCAGAGACTTGTCCGTTCTGACACATTGTACTAGGTTGTGCAAGGATGGACAAAAGGAAACTTGAGGCATAAGCTCTGTGATCGATTGATCGCTGAGTATCTCTAAGTTCAGAGATAAAGAGGTTCAGCTATTGCTGAAGCTTTTTCTCATGTTCCTTCGCGTATAAGTAGAGTTGTCTTTGCTTCACTGATATCCGCATCAGGTCACTAGTAGACTTCTCTTTGTTCAGCAACATTGTCTTCGATTCAGCTATGAACATATGTTGACGCGAGACTTGTCTTCAGGGATTACGTTGGTTGTTTACTTTAGGAACTAACAGTGATAACTGAACAGACTCAGTCTGATCACTGATAGTGAAACACTAATACATATAAATGTTTATAAGAAAGACTATCAGCGATAATTGAACAGACTCAGTCTGATCGCTGATGGTGAAACACTAATACATATTAAAACGTAATTTTCACTAAGTATAGAAGAGGGTCGTTATCAAATCACTGAGAGAGTTTGGATCAACAATCTCCCCCTATTTGATAATGACAAAGTAACTGAAGAAAATTACTTTATAATTCAAAATGATGGAATAATCAGGACTCGTAACATACATGTCTCAATTACTATTTTGAGGGATCTTTTACAGCACTGATGAAGTTAAGTACTTTACTGAAATTTCATTAATCCAAGAAGAGAATTACAAGGAATGAAAATTACAAGTAAATAACTAACTACTGTAAGTACAACTAATAGATTACAGAAAAGAAAACTAATCTATCAGTTATAAGAAGACTTAGGAGGATTTATCATATACTCAGGTATTTCTTCTCCTTTCTGTCTTCGTTCCAAAGAATCTTGGCTGATAATTTCTTTAATTTTCTCAGCAGCAGGGAAGAAGTCACACCATAAGCATAAGAGATCCTTGAGATGATTCAGAGGACAGATAGGAATCTCAGAGACTCTTTGAAATATGAGTTCCTCATCATCATCTCTGAAGAATATTCCATAAGGATTGTCAATTACTTGACCAGCTTGGAAAGGACCACCAGGAGGCAGAGATAAATCCAGAACTGAAAGATCAGGAGGAGGACCAAACAGTGCATCTCTTGAAAATTTGATAGAAGTTTCATTCCTGATGATGGCGACGTCTTCAGAGGAGGAGGACCCAATTCTTCTCTTGAGTTTCTTGGGATTGGGAGGGATAGGAGATGGCAGATTCAGTACAAAAGTGACTCTGTTGATGAGAGCTTTAAGAAGTCCTTCAACGTAGCCTATGTATGTAGATTTCGATTTCTTCAGCGCATCCCAGAATTCTATCCACTCTGTAAACCCGAAACCTTCAAGTTTGGAAACGTACATAGCTTTCTGAGTTCCATCCTCTCTGGTAATCTCCATGGTCACTGAGAGTTGATCCTTCTTCTTGCGACCAGAGATGGTCACGGCTGTTATTGGAAGAAGATCAGAGCGATAATCCATCTTCTGTTTACACCATTCGATAGACTTATCGTTGATCTCTTGTTCTTTGGAGCGTTCCTCTTCAATTTCTTTCAGCAGTGCAGCTTGAAC
The DNA here is from genome assembly GCA_023525745.1 of Arctium lappa. Lineage (NCBI taxonomy): Eukaryota > Viridiplantae > Streptophyta > Magnoliopsida > Asterales > Asteraceae > Arctium > Arctium lappa. The sequence continues at coordinate 11,047,996 of CM042054.1, read as the reverse complement.
TTCCACAGGCTTTCTTTTCAGCTTTTTGTCCTTAACTTGAGAAGATTGAATCTTTAAAGCGAGTTGGGCATCTCGTCTACATTCAGCGAACAGTTTCTCAGCTTTGGCAGATTCTTCTCGTTCAGCATCAGTGAGGAAGTCGAGCTCTGAGAAGGATGTTTGAAGAGGAATTTTCAGCCGTTGACTTTCTAGTTGAGCGATCATTTCAACTCTTTTCTTCATCACTTTCTCTAACCATTTAGATGGTTGAGAAGGCCTTCCTAGATGGACCAGGGAATCTTCTTCTTCTTCTTCATCAATCTCAGCGATAGAGATTGGGATTATGTCTTCAGCGATAGTAGCTGGAATTATTTGTAGTTCAAAACCCTTAAGCAGGGGTGAGAACTGTCTGGATAGAAAATGAAGGAAAGAAGGGATAAGTGTATATTTTTAGAAAAAGAGAGATAAAGGCTAGAAGGAAATAGGGGTTTGGAAAGAGTAGGAGAGTGGTATAATGGAAAGACATACCTGAGAAGGATGCTCCCCCTCAGATTGTGATCCAGTCCTTAAGCATCCTTCAGCGATTGGTTGCTTGTCTTTGCTTTGCGAAGGAGCGCTTGAAGATGTATCACCTTTCACCCCTGCTTTGACAACCTCAAGATCTAGATCATCTTCCTTTTCATCGTCTTCTTCCTCATTCTCTTCAAATAGAAGAGAATGAATAGATGAGAGTTCTTTTGCCTTCTCCCCCTCTTTGTCATTATCAACGACAGGGGGTTGTTCAGCTGCTGGAGTAGCTGTTGAAGCTTTTAGCACTTGAACGTCAGCCTCCAGACGCTTGACCCGTTCTCCAACTGCAGGGATGTCGCACGTGGCATCATGGATGAATTCCACAGCGATGTTGAGATTTTTCCGATCATCTTCAGTGAAGGAGGGAGGCAGCGCTGGAGCTGGTGCAGTCACCTTTTGGAGAAGTTGCTGAAGAAGGGACGTGCAGAGATCAACCTTAGATGAGAGATCTCGAACTTCAGTGGTAAGAGACTCAAATCGCCCCTGAAAGAGTTGAGAGGACTCTCTGAGTTGGACGACTTGTTCTTCTACAGCTGAAAGTTGGGAGTTCTCAACTTTGGATGAGCAGGTGGCTGTCAACCTCTTCAGCTCCTCACCAGCCTGATTGACGGCGCTGGTGGTGTTGTTGATGGTGTTGGTGAGAGCGTCCACCTTTTCTCCCAGACTGTTGACATGCGTGTCAACAGACGCCAAACTAGGACCTGAAAATGATATTAGTTCAGATACGGGTTTATTTGGAGAGGTGGGGAAAGAAGTGTTTAGGATAATAGGTTTACCTGACGTATCAAACATTTTGTAGAACTGCAAAGATTCCTCAAACGTTTGATGTTCAGGTCCTATAGGTAAAGAGGAGGTAGCGGGTTCAGAGACCAAAGGAGGAGAGAGAAGAGTTATGGGGATAGAAGTAGGGTTGGGGTTAATCTCAGCGAATGAGATAGTAGGTGGGGTCACTGATGATGTGACAGCGATTGAAATCGCTGACACGGCAGGTTGAGTGACTTCTGGAGTTGTGGAGGAAAGACCCACAAATGCATCTAAGGTAGCTTGTTGAGAAGCTCCCTCAGGTATAGTACTAGATGGTGTACTTTCCTTAGTCTTTTTGGCCTTCTTAGAAGGACCAATCGGACTAGCTGATGGTCGTTTGGAAGTAGTGGTAGCGACAGGGATAGCAGACGAAGGAACCGTCTGCGTGGTCGCTGAAAAAGAAGAAGAATGGAGAGATAGACGAGAGCGAAGGAGAGAGATACTTACCTCGTTGGCGAGCGGTTTTACCTCCAGTGATCGTTGACCTATCCTGGCAAAAGTGCCATCATCTTTGGTGGGATAGGTGTTGGGATAGAGGAACTTGATGTACGTACATATGAAACGTACGTACGAGATCTTGGGATCTCGTTCAGGCTTCTCTAATCTCGACCTCAGGTCTTCAAAGATGGCAGTGGCGTAGTCAAAGTTTTGACCAACGATAACTGAGTAGGCCATTTGCAGTTGTGTTTTGCTGGCTTGATCTAGCGAACCACTCTTCCCGCTCATGCACTGAATTATGTGCGAGAAGATGAAGTTCAGTTGTGAAGGCATCTGAGCTTTGAGAATCTTGGTGAGCTTTTTGTTGGGAATAGAAGATCTCGGTTTGTTTTCCCAACAATAGCCCATTGCATCCATAAAGGATATCAGCTCAGCATCAGTGGGAAGTGCGTCGAACCCACTCTTTGGTTTGTCAGGGAATCTCAAAGATTTCCTGAGGCTAAGAGCGGTCATGCTCCCTGGCCCCAAATCCGTGCTGAAGGAGATAGCAGGGACTCGTTCACCTTTTTTGTTGGTGAGTTCAGTTGCATCAGCAGTGAACCAAAACTGCTGGAGTAGAGTCTTTGAAGGCTTAGGATCCACAGTGATCGCGTAAGCTATGCATGATTGTTTGAGAAATTCAGCAGCTTCCACCAGATGTGGGTATTTGTCAGCTTTAAAGTCGAGTCTTCCCAAGTGATTACATTTAGTAATCTCAACTTCAGTAATAGCGAATCGAACATGCTTGGAAGCAACGATTGAAGATTGTGCCATTTCTGTTATGGAAAGAAGCATAATAGAAGAAATGATTATGATTAAAAAATAATATGATTACCAGTTTCCATAGATGAAGGGAAACTGGAAAAATATCAAGTTATTTTTAGGAATAGAAAAATAGTGTTCTGGGTAGAAAGAATGAAGAACACTTTAAAAACCAAAAGGTTTTTATTTAAAAAAATAAAATCAGAAAGAATGATTTTTAGTTTTTAAACAAAAACGTTTTATAAAATCCATGAAGAACAAGAACGAGTAGGATTTTAAAAAGAATAGAAAGCATACTAACAATGCACATAAACATGAAATAAACCTGTTTATTTTGAAGAAGAAGAGTTGCAGATTCAATATTCTGGGTTTACTTGCTTGAGTGTTCTTGAGAAAGAGTGTTTCTTGCTATGAAAGTTTTGAAAGCGTAAACCGTATAAAGGAGAGAAGAATTCCTTTTATACAAAGAGATAGAGGAGAGAGAAGGAATGAAGCGGGAAGAAAAATCATCATGACATTGACACGTTCCACAAAGTTGATTGGATAGAAGAGCAACGGACGAACGTGTCAGAAAAGGCGTGTCGTGAATTATCCGCTCAAATGACCTCATGGGAGAGAGACGTTTCATTTTTTTTCGTTTTGAAATTATCACTGAAGAAAAAAATCAGCGATAGATTTTCCTTTTTGAAAGTATCCCTGATGGTAAAGATAGGGATAGATTTTTCTTTTTAAAGGATCACTGACCAGAAATATCAGTGATTAGTGTATTTTTCAAAAGCTTTTTAATCATTTGAAGAAGGTTCAGTGATTAAAGTTTATATTTTGAAGAAAAACATAACTGAGTTAAGATTCAGTTGAGAGAACATACCTGAGAGTCAGAATGTTTATCAGAGAACAATGAGAGGGGAACTTTTGATTACTGGCATAATACATGAACGCTGAAGATTTACTCTTCGAGGTTCAGCATTCCAAGCTCACTGATGAGAAAGTTGAACCTTGTCTCATCAAGAGGTTTGGTAAATAAATCAGCAAGCTGAAAGTCAGTAGGAATAAAGTGAAGTTCAATATCACCATTCATCACATGATCTCTGATAAAGTGATATCTGATCTCTATGTGTTTTGTCTTTGAATGTAGCACTGGATTATTTGCTATGGCTATAGCACTAGTGCTGTCGCAATAGATAGGAATTTTTGACAGCTGAAGGTCATAATCTAATAGTTGATTTCTCATCCATAAGATTTGAGAACAACAGCTTCCAGCGGCTACGTATTCAGCTTCAGCTGTGGAAGTGGACACAGAATTTTGCTTCTTGCTTGTCCAACTTACCAGCTTTCCTCCCAATAGTTGACATCCACCAGTGGTACTCTTTCTGTCAAGTTTACATCCTGCAAAATCACTATCAGAATAACCAGTTAGATCGAACCCTGAGTCTTTGGGATACCAAAGACCGAGGTTAGGAGTTCCTTTCAGATATCTGAAAATTCGCTTTACAGCGATCAAATGGGATTCCTTGGGTTCAGATTGATAGCGTGCACATAAACAAGTAGAGTACATGATGTCAGGTCGGCTTGCTGTGAGATACAGCAGAGAGCCTATCATTCCTCTATAGGCAGTGACATTAACAGGTTTTCCAGAAGAATCTTTGTTAAGTGTCAGGGGTGGTGCCATAGGAGTCTTCATCGCTGAAGTTTGTGTGAGATCAAACTTTTTCAGCATATATTTAACATACTTACCTTGGCAGATAAAAGTACCTTTGTCAGATTGTTTAATCTGAAGACCAAGAAAATATGTCAGCTCACCCATCATACTCATTTTATATTCTTTCTTCATTCTTTCAGCGAAGCGAGTACACAGAGAAGGGTTAGTAGAACCAAATATTATGTCATCAACATATATTTGTACAAGAATTATATGACCTTTTATCTTTCTGAAAAATAACGTATTATCAATTTTGCCACGTTCAAAATTTTCAGAGATAAGAAAAGATGAGAGAGTGTCATACCAAGCTCGAGGGGCTTGTTTTAGACCATAGAGAGCCTTATCCAATTTATAGACATAATTTGGATACTTAGGATCATAAAATCCTGGTGGTTGTTCTACATAGACTTCTTCATTCAGCTTTCCATTTAGGAACGCTGATTTTACGTCCATTTGATACACAATGAAGTCTTTATAGACTGCATAAGCTAAGAATAGTCGAATTGCTTCGAGCCTAGCCATAGGGGCAAAGGTTTCATCATAGTCTATGCCTTCCTCTTGTCTGTATCCCTGAGCAACAAGTCGAGCCTTGTTGCGGGTTACAGTTCCATGTTCATCTAACTTGTTTCTAAACACCCATTTGGTGCCTATAACAGTTTTGTCAGATGGTCGAGGAACTAGATTCCAAACTTTGTTACGAGTAAACTCAGTCAGCTCTTCTTGCATAGCGCTGACCCAGTTTGGATCTTTCAGGGCATCATCAGTCTTCTTTGGTTCTATTAACGAGAGAAAGTTTACAAAGAGACAGATATTACCTGAGCTTCGTCATGTCTGAATACTTGCATCTGGATCACCAAGAATTTGATCTATTGGGTGATCTTTGGTCCATCGCTGAGCTGGAGCATTATTGCTTAACTCAAAGGTTGGATCAACAATTGGAATGTTTACTGATGAGGATGATTGAGGTTCATCAGCGATTAACTGTTGAGTAGATTCACTGGAGAGGTTTTCAGGCGAAGGCAGATTTGATGGTAGGAGTGTGTTTAGAGGTTCAGCTGAAACCCATGAGGTGGATTCAGCGGTAGGATGTATAATGTTTGGATCATCATCAGCGGCTGGAGGATCTGAATGCTGATGGTTTGGAAAGGAAGGTTCAGTTTCTCTATAGTGAGAAAGCATCCAAGCATTTAACTCTTCATTGTCAGCGATTGGTTTGGAGTTCGCTGAGCGAGTTTCATCAAAAGTAACGTGAATTGTTTCTTCTACGGTTTGTCTTCTCTTGTTGAAGACTCTGTAGGTTTTGGAGATGGAGGAATATCCTAGAAATATCAGCTTTTGGGTCGAACTTTCCAAGTTGATCTCTGTTGTTTAAGATAAAGCACTGACAACTAAAGATATGAAGAAAGCTGATAGAAGGCTTCCTTCCAACAAAAAGTTCATAAGTTGTCTTCCCAAATCGCTTTATTATCAGCGATCTATTTTGAGTAAAACATGCAGTGTTTACAGCTTCAACCCAAAATTGAGTAGGGAGATGAGAATCGTTGAGCATTGATCTAGCAGCTTCTATGATCGTTCTGTTTCTTCTTTCAGCGACTCCGTTTTGCTGAGGTGTTCTTACTGAAGAGAAGTTGTGAGAGATTCCCTTGTTCTCAAAAAAATTGTTCAGGGAACTGTTTTTGAATTCAGTTCCATGATCACTTCTTATTGAACGAACAGTAAGATTGTTCAGCACTTCCATCTTTTTCACAAAAGATATTAGTTCTTCTGGAGTATCACTCTTACAACGAAGAAAGATAACCCAGGTGTAGCGAGAATATTCATCTATAATGACAATTGTATATTTTTTTTCGGCTATTGATTGGATGTTGACAGGGCCAAACAGATCCATATGTAAGAGCTGAAGAGGACTTGTCACTGAGGAAACTTGTTTCGACTTAAAACTTGCTTTTGTTTGTTTTCCTTTTTCACATGCTGAGCAGAGAGATTCTTTAGCATATGAGTGCTGAGGAAGACCATAAACCAGTTCCTTAGATGAGAGAGAATTCAGGGTTTTGAAGTTTAGATGAGAGAGCTTTTTATGCCATAGCCAGTTGACATCAGAAGAGGCCTTAGAGAGAAAACATAAGTTATCAGTGATAGTAGAGTCCATATCTATTACATAGACATTTTCTCTTCGATAACCACTGAGAGCAAGTTTTCCTTTCTCATTTACCACTGAACATGCTTTCTTAGTAAAGCGTACTTCATAGTCTTTATCACATAGCTGACTGATGCTTAGAAGATTGTGCTTCAGTCCATCTACATAAGCGACTCTTCTAAAGGTAGTTGTCCCATTGCTGAGAACACCAAACCCTTGGGTATATCATTTTCCATTTCCACCAAAAGTCACAGAGGGACCTTTCTCTTCCTTGTATTCAGTGAGCAGGTTTCTTTGTCCAGTCATATGACGAGAACATCCACTATCAAGATACCAGATGCCCTTTGATCCCTGCACACATAAGGAAGATTAAACGTTGTTTGGTACCCACTTTTCAATGGGTCCTTCAGAGTTAGTGGATAAGAAAGGATCAGCTGTCTTCTTAGCAGATGAAGATTCAGCTTCAGTGGTAATCTTCACTTTGGTTAATTTATTAACCTTAGTGGTATTTTTCACTTTGGTTGATTTTTCAGCCTTGGTGACCTTCTTAGCTTTAGAGGCATTTTTCTTCACTTTAGCTATTTTATCAGCTTCAGTGGCAGTTGGACATTTACTTGCAATATGATCAGTAAAACCACAGTGATAACATTTTCTGTATCTGAAAATGGTTTTAGGATCAGAAGTAGAAGGTTTTGCAAGTTTAAGATGAGCAGGGCCAGGTCCAAGAAGACTTTTTTCTTGAGATCTGGGAGGAATTTTCATTTCTTCAGATCTCGATGGTTTAAGGTCAATCTTCAGCTTTGGAGGACAGAGATCAAAGATTTCTATCACAGAGCTGGAGGATTGCTTAGCTGAAGGTTTAGAAGGAACTTTCAGCTTTGCTTTCGTGGTTGCCTTCTGGAAGGAGAATGGACTTTCCTTTATCCGTGGACTTTGTCTTTGGATTTTTCCTCAGGGATGGGATTTGAAGAAGAACAGAGATAGAATTTATTATTTGAAGTGTCAAGGGAGGTGACAAAAGTTCCAAACTTAAGCGAGGAACTCTCTTCCTTAGGATCGTCCTGAGGTGTCCAAAAACCAAGACCAGTTCTGTCACTTTCAGAAGTTTGAGCATTTATTATCTCAGAGATCTTTGTTGATGATTTGCACCATTTTTCAACATGAGTCTTTTCTGCTTTTAGAGCAGCAATGGCTTGTTCACGTTCAATGCTGATGATTTCATTTATAATGACTTGATCTTTCAACTTTTCTTCTAAAAGATTTAGTTCACTGATCTTTTCATGACATCTCTCTAGCTCTTGAGTTAAATGAACATTTTTATTCTCAGCTTGAGTTTTGTCATTTAGGGCATTATAAAGGTCAATCGTCAGCACATCAACAGCGCGACTTCTCTCAGCTTCAGGCAGAGAGGGATTTGTAGAGATAGATACCTGAGATGATATGTAGCTCATAGAAGGTTCAGATGGTTCTTCCACTTCTTCTTTAATCTCAGCCATGAGGCAAAGTTTAGCGACTTCTTCATCATCAGAAGATGATTCTTCTGATTCAGCCCAGTCGTGTTCTTCAGCGATGAGACCTTTACCTTTTTGCTGATAGTTTTTCAGCTTTTGATATTTGTTCTTCAGCTTATGGTATTTGTCATCACTGGATCTTCTTGAGGTAGAAGGTTTGAAGACCTTTTTCGACCTGCACTCACTAGCAAAATGTCCAAATTTTTCGCAGTTATAGCAAGTGGCAGTAGCCTTATCAACCGGAGTTGATTTTGGCTTTTCAGTAAGAGAGAGAGGTTTACTTCTTCGGAAGTTACTCTTTCTTGCAAATCTCTTAAAAGAGTTTGTCAAGAGTGTTAAGGACTCATCAAACTCTGAAAGATCAGGGTCTGATAGATCCTCAGATTCAGAATCTAACTCAGTGATGGTGAGAGTAGATCGCTGAGATGGAATTATTTCTGAAGAGACTAAAGCAACAGGAGTACTTTTGGAGTCTTTATAATCTTTTACAAGATTCTTCTTCAGAAGATTTGATTGTTCATAGTTGAGCAATATTCCATACAGAGTGCTTAAAGAGAGAGTATGTAAGTCTTTTGTCAGCTTAAGACATATTGAATAACTGTCCCAACTTTCAGGAAGACTTTCTAAGAATTTTGTTAGGACCTCAGAATTAGAATAGGTCCTTCCAACAGTTCTTAAGTCAATGATTGAGCAGTTAAATCGTTGATGAATGTCAGAAAGAGATTCGTTCTTACCAGCGATAAAACTTTCATACTGTCTTACCAAGTTAATCTTTCGAGTCTCTTGGATTTCAGTGGTGCCTTCGTATTGAACACATATGGTTTCCCACATTTCTTTAGAAGTTTTCAGATGCATGATGGAATGGAAAACTTCATCAGGCAGAGCCATTGAGATAATGGTCTTTGCTCTTGCATCTATGCCTACCTTCTTTTTATCTTCATCACTCCACTGTCTTATTTCCTTAACGACATATCGTTCAGGGACAGCTTCAGTGGTGGCAGTAGCAGGAACCGCAACTATAATTCTAACAGGTTCATAGGGTCCGTTTTCTATGTATTCAGGTATAGTAGGATCCGCACCTTCAAGAAATAGCATCATTCGATTTTTCCATAGAGAAAAGTTATCTCTGCTAAATCGAGGAGGTTTAGAAAGTGAACCATTATCATAGTAGTTTGTGTTTGTGTTAAGTGCCATTTTAGAATAGCAAGGAAGAGTATACAGCAAGATCTTGTTTATTAGTTTAAACAAACTGCTCTGATACCACTTGTTGGTCCCGGAGGTGCTTAACAAGTTTGTAGAAGGGGGGGGGGGGTTGAATACAAACACAAAAATTAAAATTTAATAAATTGTTTATTGATAAATCAAGAATACAATTTACAAGTTTGTTGCGGAATATGATTAAGACAGACTCAATCAAAACAAACTTAAGAAACACTAAGATAATTGCACAAGAAATTCAGAGAGTGGGAGATTAAGAGATATAGAAAACAATGGTTTCTATATGAAGTTCAAGGATTGAGCACACCTTCAGATGAAGGGGTGAACTTCCTATTTATACCCTATGCATTAAATGCATGGCATGATACTTTACACGTGTCGTTCACTGATTGGCTTTGGGAGTCTGACTTTTAGGAGACATGCTTTCGGCCGGGTCATGAACAGTGTAGTTGACAGAGTTGTTGTACGAATGGTTGCAGAGACTTGTCCGTTCTGACACATTGTACTAGGTTGTGCAAGGATAGACAAAAGGAAACTTGAGGCATAAGCTTTGTGATCGATTGATCACTGAGTATCTCTAAGTTCAGAGATAAAGAGGTTCAGCTATCGCTGAAGCTTTTTCTCATGTTCCTTCGCGTATAAGTAGAGTTGTCTTTGTTTCACTGATATCCGCATCAGGTCACTAGTAGACTTCTCTTTGTTCAGCAGCATTGTCTTCGATTCAGCTATGAACATATGTTGACGCGAGACTTGTCTTCAGGGATTACGTTGGCTATTTACTTTAGGAACTAACAGTTATAACTGAACAGACTCAGTCTGATCACTGATAGTGAAACACTAATACATAGAAATGTTTATAAGAAAGACTATCAGCGATAATTGAACAGACTCAGTCTGATCGCTGATGGTGAAACACTAATACATATTAAAACGTAATTTTCACTAAGTATAGAAGATGGTCGTTATCAAATCACTGAGAGAGTTTGGATCAACAACGGGTATCCCCCGTCGTCGGCCCGCTGTATTTTGGATATTTAATTGTCCATGTTTTAATATTCGGATTTCATTCCATTTTATGGTCGCGTGAGTATGAAGTTTCAGTTCCATGTTTTAATGGCATATCGTATTTATATGGATTGTTTTTCGTTATTTAAGGGTCGAGCATTATGTTCCACCCGAGTTTTGGGTGTTTTGGGCTATGAAGTATTATTTATATTTTAGCACATTTGAGTATCGAACTATGACCCCGTTTTGGGTGAGTTACGGGTTGCATCGTTTTATAAGAAATGCATGTTTGGGAAGCATTGTCTTTAAAAGTGTATATTATGGGAAAATGTGTCGTTTCCATTTTGAAGTATAATATTTCGAAGGATCTTGCTTTAAACATAATTCCTTTCTTTAACAGTTATATTTTATTAATGTTAAAACTCTTGAGCTCACTAGGCGTTAAGCCTAACCTTTTTATTTGTCGGCATATGCATCAGGTTCCAATTGGGGTTTCGGTTCTAGCAAGTGCAATGAGGATTGAGCCTTAGCTTTATACAAGAGTGAGTAGTCGGTGAAGTCTTTCGCATGTTAGAGTTAGTAACTGTCGTTGGGTTTAGTAGCACCCGTCCTTGTCATAGATTGTATGTATAGAATGAATGTGTGTATTGAGGTTAATTCTTAAATTGTGATTGTAGATGAATCAATTATTGGTGTATTTAGAAATTTTTTAATAAGTTGCTATCTTCAGAATTAAGGGTGTTACATTATTGGGCTTTGATGGTTCAATTGGGCTTAAATCAGTTCAATTGGGTTTTACTAGGTTATATTGGGCCTTAATAAGTCAACAATAATCCTAATGGGCTTTGATGGGTTCAACTGGGATTTGATGGGTTATATTGATCTTAAATCGGTTCAATTAGGCTTAAATTGGTTCAATAGGACTTAAATCGGTTCAATCAGGTTATATTGGGCCTTAATAAGTCAACAATGCTCATAATGGGCTTTGATGGGCTTTATTGGGCTTTGATGGTTCTACTGGGAAAGATTACTATGAAGGTGGAACAAATCCTTAACGAGTTGTTTAAATTCTACAATCTTGAGTGTGGAGGTGGTGATGATAAGATTAGTGTAATTTATTTTAATTTACGTGTAATATAATTTATATGCATTTTAATATGTTCATGTTTGTTTGAGTTTTTGTTTACTTTGTTGTATTTCTCTTTAATGTGTATAGGTTGCCAAAAACGACTGGACAACGAGTAATGAAACTCACAAGAGGTCGTTATTGGAAAGTTATATGCAAAAACAACAATTGTAAGTGCCGGAGAAAATGAATGATCTTCAAAGATATTTGCTTGAAGAATCTATCGACCCAAGGAGTCAAGGACTATCGGATTTGATATTTTATTGTGGTGGAAGGTAAATGTTAGTAAGTATGTTACTTTGTCTATGATTGCAAAAGATGTTATTGCCATTCCCGTGTCTACGGTGGCTTCCGAATCCGCATTTAGTACTAGCGCACGTATTTTGGACTCATTTAGGAGTTAATTGAGTCAAAAAATGCTCGAGGCATTAGTGTGTACCCAAAGTTGGTTGAAGACGAGTCACGGAGGAATTCAAACAAAGGAGTATTTTGATGAAACACAATCTTATGAGTTATTGGAATAAGGTAAACACTAAACGTGTTTAACTAATTTATTTGATAACTAGCTGTGTACCCGTGCAATGCATCGGGGTGAGCAATTGTAAATGGAATACAAAATTAATGTAATAGTTTGTCAGAAAAAAGACATATATGGAGTAAATCATATATTTATAGAGCATTAGTAGTGATAAACGCATAACTTTAGTTGTTTCAATCATGAAGCATTAATAAACTATATTAAAGTAATCGTTAAATGTATATTTGAATTTTAAAAACATGCATTAATCAGCGATATCTAACGAATGATAATATTTTTTCAAAATATTGTAATATAGAATAGGTAAAAATAACAAAGATAATGTTGGATAATATTATTTTGTATCTAAACTTATATATAGGTTCATTATTAGTTAGTTTTATAGAGTTCAAAATGTTTAAAAACTTGTACACATAAAGAAAATACATGTACCATCATAATTAAAGAAATATGCATTAATCAACAATATTTGAGGCTTAAATGGTTATTTTGTAGACTTTAAACAAAATGTTTCATAATATAGTATAGAATATTTAACTAATAAAAATATATATGTTGGTCGGTCTAAGGTTTGCTTACGGTTATGAATTGCTTTAGATTTTCAAATCTTTTATTGTTTGATGATTAAAAGGCTAAAGTCTTCCCCTTGTTGAATTGCAATCTATAAGAATTTGCAGGTCACATACAAGTTTAATAACACAAAATTTACAGTAGTACTGTAAACCTAAAAAATTATATCCACTGCACATCACATAAAATTCTATTAATGGGCAATTGAAAACCACACATCATACTCCTTTTTTCCTTTTATTACCTTCAAAATATGTGACTTTCCAGATAGCATAAATATAGCTCTAACCATTAGTAAATTTGGATAATCCATACTCCAAATTTTGTAAAACTTGACTATCTCCAATCAAATTTAGTAATTGAAGATTTGTCCACCATCAACTAAAATATACAAAAAAAACTTTTTGTAAAAAAAAGAAGAAAATAAAAAGAAACAACCATAACCCTTAGGATTTTCCAACAAAAATATGAAGTCAAACATCATGCACCTATGCTTAGAAAAGAACATGAGCCAACTAAACAACGAATATATACAGTCATGGAGATTAAACTTTGGGCGGTGAACAAGGCCACACCAATAAGAACAAGATTTAAGATGTATAAAAACAAGAGTTGTGCCATAATAAAAGTCAAAAACAAACCTCAACCCTCTATCGGTGAACCACCATCTTCTTCCGATGACCAACCATAGTTTCCCGGTGAGTTCACCGTTGATTTCACCCCTGAAAAATCAAAATGAAAAACAAAACAAAACCGAAAAAAAAACAAAATCAAAAATAAAAACAAAACCAAAATTAAAACAAAAAACTAAGAACAAAATTATATCAACAGATGTAAAACTCCCATCATCAAACCCATTGGAGGAAACAAATCAAAATATTGGTAATCATGACAAACAATTATCATTGGAGGAAACAAACCCGAAGCAAGTTAAGCAACACCACCAACATATTTTTTAATCGATCATCGGCCCTGAATGTTCCAGATATAAAAACATGTTAAGAAACCTAAATGGATTATCGAAAAACAAAAACAAAATATTAACTATAAAAAGTTGAAATTGATGTTAACCAGATAGAAATTGAAAAATGAAATTTAGTATCTCATCCAAATCAAACAACGTTTTCTGCAAAATAAAGAACCAAAAGACAACATTGTTCACACAAATAAAAATTGTTCAAATGGAACAGAGAGGGGACGATGAAGGCAAAAGATGACTTAGAATATGAAAACTCTGTTGCTGGTTTACAAAAACCTATATCAATGATTCTACGATAAAATAATTTCAGTTTGAATTTGAATTTGAGATGTGGGAGGGATTCACTATATACGGGAGATTTTGTTAATTTAAAATTTGAATTTGATAGCATTTTGGGAAGACAAAGCTGATATTGGAAACCTGTACTAAAAAAAGTAAACTTATAAAAGGAAATGAGTGTTAATTTAAGCAAGTAAAAAACTTGTCTTTTTTGAGAGAAACATCAAATGGGAGGGAAATAACTTGAATATGGAAGTGAAAAAGTAAAGTTTGAATCTTTTCAACTTTGGTAGATTTAACCGTGGTGCATTAAGGAGTTGTATCTTATGCATACCAAGTTGTGATTAATGGATTTTTGAAATGTATGCATAAAATGGTAGCACCTTGTGTTTTATAAGTAGTAATTAAGAGTTTTTTATTTGTGCTTTATAATACTAGTGTTGGGCCCGTGCATTGCACGAGAGGATAAGTTTTTTGTTGGAATATTGAACCGAGTTATAGTTTTGTATTATATTATTTAAAACTCAAACGACATGTCTCACAACATATCACTATTATTGAAATAATTATAAATATGAACATACGTTTTTACAGATTTTGCAATTTTTCTGAAACCTCCTCGACAACACTTGACAATCACTTTGAACGTATAAATCTGTAGATTAATTAACAACATTCAACACACATCAAATATGACAAAGAAAATAAATGATTTCTATTTTTTGTAACCGACAACTCAACTGGTATAGTTCAAATTCACTCAGTACCACTTGAAAATTTATCTGACTATTGACTTCAAAACCTCATAGTATTAGTCGATAAAAATATGGTTGTGGGTTTTGAAAAATATAAACAAATCCTCAGTAAATAAAATAAAATATAAAAAAGTAGTTTTTCAAAGAAACAAAAATATAGTGAAATACCTTTTGTTCAGTTGCAGGTTCCGCCATTGACACCCGATCGTTCGTCTTCTTCTTGTACTCGGATGATACATAGAGAAACTATATATATATATTTATAGTGAATGTAAAGAATAGTTTAAAATCTTTTATTTTCATTTTCGATTTACATTTAAATGTAAATATATTAAAAATATGGAAGAATATTTTTATATCTACATCGTTTCTATTTTATTTTATTTACACTTGGTTAATTTGGAAAGTATTGCGGAATATTTTTATTTTAAAGAATACGATAATTTATTAGTGTATCTCGTTATTTTTTTATTTTTAATTCATATCAACCTTATTTTTTCTTCTTTTAATGCTCGTGAAAAAAAATACGTGTAAATTTTATATTATCAAAAAAATACGTGTAGATTTTATATTATGCTAATATAAAATACGTGTAGATTTTATAAAATAAAATATATTTTATATTAGCAAAAAAAATACGGAAGAAAAAAAAGTTTATAATACATCTCATTATGTAAAAATATTTAATAAAATAAAATATGGAAAAATCATTATGAGATGTAATATAAAAAAATACGGAAGAAAAAAGATTTTATATTACATCTCATTAATATAGATTTAAATGTAAAATCTACATTTAAAATAGATTATGCTAATATAAAATCTATTTTATAAATTCCTCCACCAAAAAAACAAATAGTTATATTAATAAATGAGTATCCATTCCACAAATAGATGATTATGTGAGATACTGTGCTTGGAAAGGTTGTACCAAAGCATTAAGAAATTGTAAATTAAGTAATTGGCTTTAATTAGTTGTACCTTGTGCTTAAAATGTTGTAATTAAGAGTTTTTATGCCGTTTTTATAATATAGTACAAATATAGATATAGATAGATAGTATAGATAAGTTGTTAACTTCCGTTTTGGATTGTAGATGACACAACCAACCTCAAGGTCAAGAAAGCGAAAGCATCGGGTTGGAGACGTCTAGAACGATTGTTGTTGATTGACATATTATCACTTGGTTTAAACATTTTTATATATAATATCGTAATATTTGATGAACTTACATACTCTCATGAATTATCGGTCATTCAGATGTATTTTAAAGAAACGTTTCCTTTATGTTTATATTTCTAAATTTGATTTCACCTTGTTTAAACACAAACCGACCAACCTGAACGTGATGAGTTGGGTTGTACTTTTGTTTGAGTTGAGTTGGGTTGTAAAATTTTCAAACCTCCTACATTGGGTTGAGTTGTCGAAAAGCATTCAACCCGATCAACCCAACCCGTGAACACCCCTATGTGGTATTATGGAAAAAAAAGAATTTCATTCCATCAAAATATCTTGTAGTTGATAAGAAATGCTAAATTCTTTAATTTGTGGAATTTGATGGAATTTAGAGAATTCTTTTGTGAAAAAAATGAACAAAACAAACGAATGAAATTTGGTCAACAAAATTAAACATTCCAATTCCATTCAAAATCTGCAAACCAAACGCCACCTAAGAATATCTTCAACAGATTATCCAAAACGGAGAATCAAAAGTCACAGTTTCCAAAAAAATTTACATTAATCACCAACATATTATCTATTTTGGAGAATTCAATATTGATTATCATAATAAAATATTTAATTCATCTATTAAAATATATTTTTATTTTTCTAAATATCTAATTTGAAACTTTTCTATTGGTGATCTCATTTAGGGGTCGTTTACCAAGTTCTTATCGGGTAAGCGCTTACCGGCAAGATATTCATCTTCATTTACCTTATCGTGTAACATCATTGGCCATGAAAATGGATTGTTGGTAATCATTATAAGTGTTTACCGGGTAAGAGTCATTTCCTACACAGACTCCCGGTCCTTCATTTGTCTCTCACCAGGTAAGTTTCTTGGTATTTGTCATGCTCAATCAATAAGGTAAACAATATTGATAAACATTACCTGGTAAGCGTTTAATAAACGGCCCATTGGTAATCATTTTCTGAGTTATCTCCATATTTAGAGAAAAACTTAGGTGCCGTTTGTTTTTTAAGAGGTCTAAAGTCTTATTTTAGTTATGATTAATAAGAGGTGGTGTGTAAAAACGATTCAGACTTAAGAGTCATTAAGAGGTTTTAAAAAACAAACAAACCCCTTATTATCTCTCTTACTTTTCTCCATTTTAAGGATAGTTTTGGAAAAAAACTATTTAAGTAAAATTACACTTCAAAATCTCTATTTTCTTATTTTTGAGAAGGTGTTGGAGATGTAAGAGTATCTCCAACAACTATGCTAAATTTTTTCTAAAATAGAGTAAAAAAAGTCAAAATCTCTAAAACTTTTTGCATCTAACTCCAACAGCTATGCTATTTCTCTCTCTTCTCTAAAAATTTAGAGATTTTTCTAAATTTAGAGATTTTTGTAATCTCTCTTTTCATTTTTCTAGTTTAGCATAAGGGATAGCATAGCTGTTGGAGCAATAAAAATGCTAAAATTCCACTTTTTTCTATTTTAGCATAATTGTTGAAGATGCTCTAACATTTCAGTATTGATAAATCGGTGTGACCAAAAGAAATCTAAACCGTTTGGGAAACCTTATTATTTCCTTTAAAAAGGTCGGTCCAAAACATTGTCCCCGTTTCTAATCAAACCGTGGCCGAGTAGAGAAAGGAAAAGGGTAAACGTCAAAAACCAAACGGAGTTAGGGCGCACCTGGGTTTCAATCGAGTGTGAGCGCGCCACACTCTCTCTCTCTCTCTCAACCCCCTTTCGCTCTCCCTGCCAATTAAACCTTGTCCTCCTCTTTAACTTAAACAATTTTGAATCGCTCACCAAGAACTACCAGGTACTGTTTCTTTCCGTATTCAATTCCATTGCTATTCGTGTATGTATTGTGAGTGTTTTTCTCTCATAGTTTAATGTGTTAGATTTTTCCCTACTCCATTGAATCACTTCGCCCTTTGTTTTTATTCCGATTTAATCCGGAATATTTTTAGAATCATTGTTTTAGATTAGCTTCAACTGAACAAGGTATGATGGAATTCGTTGTTTCTACTTGATTTGTTCCGGGTTAGTTTCTTTTAACTTGAAGGATAAGGATCATGACTTTAGTTAATCTGAATGCAATTCTTTACTTTGTCACTACCGAGGTTTTTTTCGATATTGAATTATATTTTGAAAGGTAGGTCTGCTACTCCTTTCGTTCCGGAAAAGAATCCATGCCTATGTTTGATGTCAAACCTGTTACTCTACAAGAACATTAATATTGCAAATTTGATATCGGCATTGTCCTGTAGGCTGTAGTTGTCATAATGTTTAATGTATTTAATAAGTGTTCTTGAAAACATTAGAATCCTACTTAACTTTGAACTTTTGAAGTTGATGATATGACATCTAAAGTGGAATTTGAGTTTTTTTTTTGGGGGGATCAATCACTTTATACTTTATGGTTTGGTGCAAATATATCCTTCAAGTCTTCAAGATCAAGTGATAGCTGTCCCTGAACCTGCTTAGGATCACTGTAATTCCAGAGAACCTGCTATCCCTGAACCTGCTTAGGATCACTGTATTTGATGTGAACCTGTTTGTGGTTTCTAGTAGATGAAGGCGTAACTATTTAACTTACAGGATAAGAATATAAGAGTACCAACTACCAACAAATGGTTTTGTTTTTGACGATGTTAAAACTATTCTTTAAAAATAAGAGAATGCTTAGCTGTTTAAGACTTCACCAAGGCTATTTGCAACTTCAAAATCAATATGAACTACTCCCTCCAACGTTTGAATGTGTGTGTGATGTAGTTAATGTATTTTCCGACAGTCAGTGTCTAAAGTATCTCTCAATCATGATAAAATATAGGAACCTTCTGGACCAAAATCACTGATACCAACATATTGTAATGGTCATTATAAGATGACGACTTTAGATTGAAACTTTGAACTTGCATTTATTTGGGGAAAACACAAAATGGAAGTTGTTGCATTTTGTTTTGTGATGGAGGGATTACATAATGTATGGGGAAAAATCAAACACCATATCAAGATTTACATCTTAGGGGGTGTTTGGTTCATTTTAAGGAATGGGAATGAAAATAGGAATGAGAATATAAGAGAATAGGAATAGGAATGAGGATTTGATTGATGTTGTTTGGTTAATACTCATAAATCACAACTCTGCAGAATCTAGGGTTTATAGGGTCTGGACATCGAAACTGGTAGAGAGGACGACTCCATCGTCGACCGTCGTCTTCTTTGTTTATTGATATCTTGAAGTGGAATATGGTCGTCTTCTTCGTTTATTGTTAGAGAGGACGCCGATGTAACTGGAGCTCTTCAAAATTGGGGTTGAAGAGCGCTCAAAGGAAGGGGATGTGAGGAGAAGCGTGGGAGGGATAGTAATGAGGGGTTTATTACAGTAAAAAAGGAACTTCCATGTATGAACCTGCAGCAACATTTCAGTGGAAGAAGAGGCCATTGATGTGAGATTAGGATGAGCGGGAATTAAATTTCATTCCCCCCAATTTGGTGTGGTATGGAAATTAATGGGTGTAGGGTAATGAATCCATTATATTATATTAGACCAAACAACATTTTTCATTACCATTGTCATTCCTTACGTCTAAATACCCCCAACCAAACACCCCCTTAGTGCTACACCATTAAAGCTATGGAAGACCAGTTACAACTTTGCCCTCGGACGTTAGTAGTTTTCATCTCGAAAATCAAAACCTATCTCTTTGACTGACCAAGCTATTTATTTTACTTTGATTGGCAATGTAGACTATGATTTGTTTTGGCAACATAGTATCAAACTGGGATATTTGTTTTGGAGCGCAGGGAGTACACCTGTGGTAATTTTAACCTATGCTGTTAATCCGCAGTTTTTTTGTGCTTCAGTTTTTTACTTTAGTTGGGCTGAAATCGCTAGGCTCTTATTTACAAGTGCCAGGATCTTTTACATTTGGGTTAAGATTTCTGAAGTTCACTACTTCTTACTTCTGAAGTTATTTCACCAATGTTTATAAGGATACTATCAGTTTGGAAGTCCAAATTTAGTTTGTTTGATTTTGTAAGTCAAACTAGACTTTAGCTATTATTTTTAATTGTTAGGAGCACGTATGTAGCTGTGTAAACATGGATATTAATATACAATTTCAATCACTACTAGATTGACTTTTGATTGCCAAATTACACACACACACATATATAGGGGCATAATCAAATGAGAACCGTAAAAGGTTGGAAACTGTGAGAACCACTGATCATGTGTTGTTTCACATTGTTAGACACGTGAAACAAAAAGTACTAAAAATAGGCATAAAAGTAATCATATTGTGAAACAACATTGTAATTTCACATGCATTTTTCACAATGTGAAACAACACATGAAAACTGGTTCTCAACCTTTATGTTGTTCTAATTTGATTAGTCCCCTATATGTATATATTTGCATGTGTGTATGTATATATATATAATTCTAATTATTATATGAACTGCTGTATCACTGCTTTACCATCATGATAATCACTATATGAAATCACAGTCCTGATTGTGATTTCAGATTTTGACCGCTGTAACACCATAGATTTTAAGCAAACATTCAATTAAGTTAAGATTGCTGCTGGATTCTTATGTTGCTCACCTGAGTATACTGGGTGCGTACAAGCAGGAGTTATTCATCAGGAGGATCTCCATGCAATAATAATCAATGGGCCGCCCCGAACCTTCTGTGTTGTTCGCGCAGACATTTGCTCATGCGCACCTTGATGAATATGTTGATGAGGTATGACCATATGGGTCTTGTTCTTCTAATCCTACTTATTTTTATTTAACAGGCAAACATTCGGCTCTCTTAACTTGTTTTGATTTTAAAGTGTTTGCTTTATCATAAATATCCTTATGTAAATCATTTATTTTATCATGAATGATTTAGTCTAATATGAGAATACAAATTTTGTATATGAAAAAAAGGTAGCCTCACATATCTCTTTCAGAAGCAAATAGCAAAATTATTTTGAATTGGCATGTATATTAAGAATTACTGGTTCATGATATTCTACGAGAGGATGACATGTTTTTGCATGAAGACTAACATTGGTTTAGTTGGCAATGCCATCTAGAAGCTCCTAGGAATTCCACTCATTTCGCTACCAAGAAAAAGGACATTCCCGTTATCATACTACAGACATAATGAAGTGACATTAGTCATTAACCGATATCAAACTCATGATAGCATATTGGTAGTGAATTCAAAGCTTTTTTGCATAGTCATTTGGTGTGTTTAACATATGACCGTATCTTGGGTGAGGATGGACAAAATTGGTGGATTCCAAGGTTTAAAAAAAGGGAATTCGGGCCTTGAGGCGTTTTCCCTTGGTGAGGCGAGGCGTTCGAGGTGTGACCCCTGAGGCATATATATATATATATATATGTATTAATGTATAATACAATATTAATAATATATATATACTAAATATATACAAATAGTACAATACAATATTTATACAAAATATATATACTATATACAATTATACAATATGTAATTAATATTAGAAGATTCTATTTTCAACTTTTATTAACAAGCAATCTTAATTGAGGGGTGAGGAAAAAAAATCACAGGCACTATTACATATTTGAATGCAGTAGGTACAAACTTCTGCATCATGTACAAGTTTCGAATGTAATAAGTACAACATACAAACATAAAATCTCACAATATTAGTATATGTAACTAATATTTGAAAGTAGCTGTAGTTTTTGACTTGGAATAATAAATTTTAGAGAGAAGAGAGAGCTGCACCTCTTGACTTGAAAATAGATAAGTTTTAGGGTTTTTAGTTTTTTTATTATATACACTTAACAGAGGTGCACGCCTCTGTAACACTCACTGCATGGAAGGCATACGATCATACAAGAAGTAAGAGGCGCCGCCTCAAGTACTTTTTTGGGCCGCCTCGCCTCAAGGTGAGCCTTGAGGCGTGCGCCTCACATGATTTTTAAAACTATGGTGGATTCATTAGTTGGAAACTGCAACTTGTCATGATGTTAATGTAGTGACCAATTAAATATTAAAAGGATCACAATTATTCTGGTAGGAATTATTACCAATGAAAATCCAATTAGTATGTGCTTATATAACCTGACCAAACTCCATTAAGTAGTTCCTTTGCTGGAACAATATAATTAGTCAAGGGCCAAAGGCTTTGGTTGTCAAGGTCAGTGGGACACATTAATTAATCACATATCAGTTTTAAGATTGTGATCTTAAAGGACTTTAAAGATCAATTGCTAGGATGTTGTTTCAGATTAGTACTTGAGATGAGTGTGGATGTGTTTTCTATTAATATTTGAGGTGAGTTTCAAATTTATATGTTCTTCTATTAAAAGAGAGTTGAACCAAAACTTTCAACTTTTTTGCAGGTGATATTTTCTGAACCTGTTATAGTCAGCGCTTGTGAGTTCCTTGAGCAAAGCTCTTCCTCGTTGTCACCAACAGTAACACTTTTGGGGTACAATGTTCAACATACGTGACTTACCTTTTTTACAGTTTTCTCATTATTCATGAACAACCTACGCTGTTTTGTTATGCTTCAGCTAATCATGATATTTATGCAATTATATCTGTTAAAAGACATCACATTTATCTTGATGTTAAATTTTCAAATGGAACTTCTTAAGACGAAAAAACACATAGTGAACTCTCTTTCCGGGACGAAGGAAGAAAGTAATGGGGAAGTTTGCTTTTTCACCAGGGACTAGTTTTTGAGAGGGAGGTAGAACTAAAAGTGACTCTTCACTGGATCAAAGCCACCTACTTATTTGTGCACTAATATAATCTTTACACTTAAGCTGATTTATACATCACATTCACTTCTTTCTGTCAGTCTCTTCTAACAATCCAAAAAGAACCGTATTCCTGCTTATCCTGCATGCAATTGGGAAATTAGGTATCATGAGTTATTACCTTGATTTACATGTATTTTATGTCCCTCCTGTGCCATTAGGAGAAGTTGAGTAGTTTCAACCTCTGAACTGTAATAAATTATTCTATTGTGGGGTGCTTTGAGATTCTTGTAAACTACTTCTCGCATTTAGTTTTCTTCGTCTTGCTAATAAGGCATATCTTATGATCCCTTTTATGCTTCATGTTTATTTTGCATCATGAGAACATAGTGTAATCTCTCTTACGCCATTCTCACTCTGTGCAGGGCCACTTCACCTCCTTCATTTGCTTTAGAGGTTTTTGTTCATTGTGAAGGGGAGACAAGGTTTAGGCGGCTATGTCAGCCTTTTCTGTATTCTCCATCTTCTTCAAATATCCTCGAAGTTGAGGTATTCAATATAAATTCTTTTGACGATGGTACCTAAAATATTTAGTTGGCTGATGCCTGTTTAAATGCCCCTGTTGAAATTTTGATACTCGTGCATGCACATTCTTGCTCTTTCTCTCTCTTCTGTCAATCTGTGTCTTGTGTATATATGTGAATTTGTGCTTGTGCATCAACATTAGTCAAGTCGTTTATCCCTGAATCTTTTTCCTTTTGGTTTTCACCCTCAAAATTTATCTTTCATATGTTCTGTTTGTGCATTGAAGATATATATCTTAAGATCAGATTCTGTTCGGAGTTTTGCTTTCAACTTGAGAATAATTTTGAAGTGCTTCATATGAAGAAACTTTGAAACATATTGCAGCCTTTATGCCCATCTATTATTTGATGTTCTTGTTGGCTGTTCAGACTTTTTGCCTAATAGCTTCAAAGGATATTAAGCAGAAAGTCAAGAATCGGAACAATTTAATGGGCCTAGGGTATGCCCTACATTAGTTAGATTACCACTTATAAAAAATATCCCCCTATCGAATGGGTCATCAATGCAGCTTTCAGAAGGCTTAATGCCTGTTCTCTCTTTGTGTATATATATATAGAGAGAGATAGAGGATGAAACATCCATAGCTATGTAGAAATAAAAGATAATGATGTTAGTAACTAGAGAATGCAGCATAAATCCAACCTTGATAAGTGATAAAGAGGGAAGTAAGAACTTTTTATTGCCATACAAGATTGTCATCTTCATCAGGAAAGACCCAGTGCTTGATGGTAGCTCATAGCATGGTTTGAAGTTATTTGTGGGGTTATAGCAGAAGCTTTAAGTTGGTTGATATTAGAAGTGCATCCACAACCAGAATATTATTTGCTGGCCATTTCTTTGACATTTGCAATGGATCATTGCGGATGGATGATAATGCAAACTCCAATTTTGAAGATCATTTATCCCATAAAAATGGTTTTTTTCACCCTACCAGAGATAGATGGGAAAGGGCCAAAATAAGTTTTGTTTTGGTGATGTATTTTCTTCTGTATGTCCATCCTCATCTGCGTTGGCCCTATATTGGAGTATTGGTCCATCTCTTTTACCTTATTGGATTATGTTGAGGAATGTCTCTATAAATAGGGAACAAATCAACTTGAGAGAAATCAAACTCAGGTTTTGCTCTTTAACTAAATCTAATTACAGAAAATGTGATGATACAAAATGTTAACTGCATCTAGAATAACCAAAAGAAAACTGTGAACTTGTAATCAAACAAAAGAAATTACAAGTTTGTCCCTCAAAAAGGAACTACACTGCTGTAAAATAGGATTCGAGTCCACTATTTTTTCTGTGGATTAGATGGCTTCTTGTCATTATCTTCATTCTTCTGAATATCAAATTGTACATGGCCTTCATTTCAGTTTCTTCATCAGTCTTCTGTTCCTTTTAGGGGCTGTTTGGCAGATCCGGTATCATTTAGTGCAGAATGCTTAAGTGGTCAGAATGGTTAAGAGACTCTATATGATTTAAGTTTCAGATAGAAAATGATTGTTTGGAAACTGTTCTGAATCAACAGTCTGAATGACATAAAATTACCATTTTACCCCCAGTCTTATGTTTGAATGAAAATTAACATCTGACAAAGTTCTGAATGAAATTCATAATTGAAGAATAGAAATAATTAATAGCTCAAGACAATATACATATCAATCCAAACAAACATAACAATAGTTGTTGAAGTTTTGGCCAACAAAACGTCACATGAAATGCAAGTTCAAATACAATATTTTGTGTACATCTAATTTGAAGCATTTAACACCAATTGATTTGCAACTCATCATGCAAATTAGTTATGTGCTCATTGTCTTGAGACCCAAGGCGTTGCATTCATCTCTTCTTCTTCGCCTCCCTTGAATTGTTCTCGTTCTTCATTAATGAACATGGGTTTATTGTTGTAACCCATTATGAACTACCAAACAATATGTCCTGATGATGGAGAATGTTTGGTTAAACTTCATTCTACAAACATGTATCTCATAACAAAAATAACTGATGATAGAGAATGTTAAACTTCAGTCTACAAACATTATTCTCATGTTACAATTAGATAAAAGAGTTATTATTTTGAGTGTTAACCCTTGATTAAAAACAACTGAACGTGGGAACCAATTCTATAGGTCAAAGAAAAGTACTTCTACATACTTGTATGGGAAAGGCAATACTCATATTTTATTAAGTACTGAAAATGAAGTGTGTACAAAGTAAACACAGTGAGTTGCATCAAAAAATAAAGATACAAACTCAAGAGATCTACCATGATTGGAACTCTTGGAAAAAAGTATTTCAGGTTGCCCATCCGCATAAAATGCTTATAAACTTATTAAAAGCAACATCTCCTGATCTCAGCATCCATATCCTTCCAACTTCAAGATTTCAATCTATTAAAACGAAATTGTATGCAACACTTTTATCCGGTAAACGCTTACCGAGTAAGAGTCATCACTCTCACTTACCGGGTAAGATTCATCGTCTTTGTCATCGTTTTTACTGGGTAATATTCTCATTCTTTGTCATGTTCATCTGATAAGGTAGAGTGACCCGGTAAGTGCGGATAAACGTTTAGTAAATGACCCATAGTTGCAGTTCGTTATAGACTTGTTGTCTAGGTCTCCAAACCCATTAAATAGCTAATCATAATTTCATACTCAAATCCAATCATTCATGGCACACCATCCTGAAGAATCTAGAATCTCATGTTTTACAACCTAGTACTTTTCCTTTGCATTTGACCAACCTCAGTTTCCACTGGGTTCAAGCAATAGGAGGTTTGTTCATGTATTTGCAATTTGCCGATGGGTATGTATTGTTCATGTATTTACCACTTTCCTTGTTGTTTAAGCAGCCACATATATCCTTTTATATATTGCTCTCTCTTTTTAGTCCCCAGAGCCAAGAAGCTATGATTCTATTCATGAAGGATTGCTTACATGGTAACTTCGACACATACGAACCTATTTTGGTTTTTAAATGTAATTTCAGACAATGAGATTTGTAGGTATGGAGCGTCCTACGTATTCTTTGAAGGAACTTCATAACAAAGCAACAAAACCAATAAATCAACGTCGAGAGCAAAATACCAAAAATTAAAACAGAGATGAAAAACCAAAAACAAAAAAGAGCAGAAAAACAAAATTCAATGTCGAGAGATTACCTGTCGAATCGACAGTGCGGTAGGTTTCCGACAGTGATGCGACTGTGTTTCCGATAGTCAATCGAGAGAAATAGAGAGGAATGATATAATGGAGAGAAAAAGAAGCGAGGGCAACATGGTAAAAATGGGGATATGAATCGTATGGGAGGGGGTTAGGTCAAGGAGCGATTCAGATATATTGAAGCATTCAGGCCCTCTTTAAAACTTTCTGCCAAACAAGAAAATGTCTGACCGAATCAGACCTTTACATCTTAATGGCATCGTTAAGAGGTAAACAAACACACCCTTAGTCTACTGGGTAGTTACGTGTCATAGAAAACTAAGCAATGTATACAAATGGCATCCATACTTTGCATTGATCTAAAAGAAATCTCCAGATTCAAGCTAGTCTATAGTTGCATCAGTTAGGTATAAAGTACATGCTTCATTATGATTTATGAAGGTAAAAGGGAAAGAAGACCTTGATGTTTAGGGAGAAACTTTGTAAATGACTTTTTTCCAATAAGAGAGGACTCATGCTGAAAATTGGTATGGGTGCATTGTTAAAGGCTCAAGGCACACTTAGGCACAAAAGGGTCTCTGGGCCTAGGCGCAAGGTGCAAGCGTGAGGCGCGGGCCTCAGAAATGCGAGGCACATCTTATCAATACACACAAACACAAACACACACTGAGTTGCACACAACTCAAATATGCAACGAGTTCCAATGCAACTAAGAAGGGTTTAAAGCGTGAGGGAGAAGTTTTAAGGTCTAGGTATTTATAGAGAAGGAAGCTTGAAGTTCTAATGACCGGGTATTAAATATTATGGTTTGACTTAGGTCATGTATTCAATAACTCTTTTTTTAAGAAGTTAGGAGATGGGAAGATGATTAAACTTATTTAATACTAGAAGCGTACTCGCGCAATGCAGCGCGATACATTTTGATTTTGAAGTTTCGTTTTATTTTTTGTCTTTATCGGTTTTATAATACAGTTTTATGTGATTTTGAGAAAATGATAATATTTTCTTATTATAAATTTGTTTAATTAGTTTTTTATGTTAATTTAATTTAGATTTAACAATGATGTAATTTATTTTGGATTTAATAATATAATTTTTTTACAAAATAATAATTAAGTACTCTGTTAGAATTTAATGATTATATTAATTATATTTTATATTCTTTATATTTAAAATGAGATGCTTATCCTATATTTGATTATGTTTATCGGTTAGTTATGAACTCAAAAATGTAGCTTTAAAAAGCAAGGTTCTAAATGGCGTGAGGCGTGGCGTGGCGGCGAGGTCAAGCCTCAAGCCTTACGAGTTATGGCGAGGCCATGGCATTTTCCAAGGCGTGGCTTAAGGCGACAAATCTGTATATAATTTATATGTATATATGTGTATGTGTGTGTTTTTATCAGTGTCTTGAACAATAATGAACAAGTTATTAACAATTTAAATTCATAAAAAACGATAAACAAAAGAATTTCTAAAATATAATCGATATTATGGATAAATTCCAATCGAATATGCAAGTACACAAATCCGAAGAATCGAAAGTACACAAATTTGTAACGCCATAACGCGCCATGGCGTGCCATAATGAGCTCGGCGTCGGGAATTTGAAACGCCATGGCGCGCCATAACGAGCTCGACGCCAAGGGGTAAAGCGTGGCGGCAAGGCCACGCCTCGACGCCATGGCGCGTTTTTTAGAACCTTGTTAAAAAGTTATACTCATGTATCATTTACTTGTAATCTTGAATTTTAAGGAATGTGCATCAATAAACAGTACTTTATACATAAAAATTTGTATTCAAGAGTTTTTCTCAAATGCTTTATAATATAGTAAAGATAAAGATTAGGGTTTGACTATGTATTTAATAACTCTTTATGAGGCACGCCTTGGCCCACAAGGCACCCCAGTCAAGGCGCAGGGCCTTAGTGAGCCTTGTGAATACGCCTAGCCTCAACGTCAAAAAAGCCCAAGACCTTGAGCCTTATGAGCCTTAGAGCCTAGGCACGCTTTTAACAACTTGGCAGATATCATCGGGTATAAGGAAACTTCTGTTCTATTAATTGTGTATGGAAACCTGATATACCGGACATACTTTTTTCTTATGTATTGCAGGTGCTTGTCAACCAGCATAGTACAATTACGACTTAAGAACTATTTTTTTGGAAGTATATTTAATCACTGTAACGTGGAATTTTCTTGTATTAAAAGTTCTTTAAGCATCTTGTACCATTTTTCTAATCTTTGTGCTAATCAGCAATTTTAAAATTAGTAAAGGTGGAAAATTAACTTATTGATGTCTAAAAGTTCAAAAAATCTTTATTAAAATTTTAAAATGACAGGACAACCACCTTAAATGCAAGAGATACCATATTGAAGCATACATACCAGCATTTGACTCTTCTTCGATTTCTGATTAAATTCATGTTTGTTTAGACACTATATTTATGCATACAAAGCTTAATTTGCTACATTGCTATTGTCTATCTATAATCTAGCTTCTAGCATATTCATCATCTTCAACTTAATGATCCAGGACCGGGCTGTATTTTTCTATATGTTTTATATGCAAGTGTGGTGCATCCATGCTATGGGAACTAATAGGCTTTTGGTAATCCAAAGTTGCTTCTTCATGTGCTTTTGTTGGTCTCTTATATGCAGTGGATCTGGAGGCAATTTAATTATCTGTTATGTTTATTGTGCTTCATGTTGTGTATATATTGAAGGAACTGGTCTATTTTCCTGAGTTTATAAGAAAAATACATTTATTATTTCAGGCACTTGTAACAAGTCATTTGGTTGTGAGAGGAAGCTACCGCAGCCTTAGCTTGGTCATATATGGAAATACTGGGGAAGATCTTGGGCAATTCAACATAGAAGTTGATCTAGACAGCTCTTTGACAAACACAGTGTCCATTGTTGAAGGCAACCTTGAAGACCTCCCTACTGCACTAAATCCTGTCAAGTCGGCCATTGAGGAACCCATATCTCCCCTGAAGTCACTGTCTCTTTTACCCATTGCATCAGATATATCAGTTGAGATGAAGCAGTTTCTACAGGTATCTTTTAAGATATTAGAGATGCCAAATGCAGGAGATGCTTTGAATACAGTTGTTAATTCTCTTGTATCTACGGCAACCACATATTCAACTCAAAGCTTGCACTGTGCATCTACAAGTCATGAACAACTTGCAGAGGGTAGATTGGTTGATCGTGGAGAATCTTATTGTGACCTTAGTCAAGTCAGAAAAGATCTCCTTGATATATTTAGCAGCCTTCAGACTACCACAGGAAATTCATTGCCTGAAAATCTGATAGAGAACATTTTTCTTGAGTCTGAGGGTGATTTGGTTACTTCCAGACAGTTGGTGGATACTTTAAGGCAACACTATCAGGCTTTCAGCAATTCTGAAAGTGTCATACGTGCTCAGCTTCCACAGGTTATTTCTCCCCTCCTAGTTTTCCCTGATTTTGTGTTGCATGTATACTTTATTCTGATTACCTTTGAACACTATTCACTGAAGTTCTGGTTTGTTTCTTAGAGCAAGCTTCTCATGGTGTGGCTGAGTGCTGCGCTTCTATTGTGTTCTTGTAAAGAGAGCTGCTTCAACTTTGTTAATGGTGGGGGCATGAAGCAGCTCGGTGACATCTTTTCCAAAAATGAGCATTCTAGTGCTGCTACACTAATGCTTCTTGGAGTTGTGGAGCAGGCGACTAGGAATTCTATTGGGTGTGAAGGATTCCTAGGTTGGTGGCCTCGGGAAGATGATAAGATTCCTGTTGGCGTCAGTGAAGGTTACAATCAATTACTTAAGTTGTTAATGCAAAAGCAGCGTCATGACATTGCTTCTCTAGCCACCTACATTCTCCATCGCATGCGTTTTTATGAAGTTGCTTCAAGATACGAGGTTTGTTTATTTATCTTCTTTTATCTTTTTGTGGGATAGTGTGAGATTGGATGGTTCTTGTAAATTTGTTAGCAAGCATTTGACGCCACTTAATTTGAACATACCTACAGTTTGCTGTACTACGTGTGCTGGGAGGTTCTTCTTCTGCTGGTAATGTTATGTCCATCACTATGGACATGCTTGCAAGTGCTAAACTCCAACTCAAAAAGCTTCTTGTGAGTTTTAGGCTATTCTTTTTTCTTCTATCACTGTTTGTTGCGTCTTCTCTCTACCATGGTTTTCAAAATCGTTCGAGGCGAGGCGGTCCAAAACCGCTCACGAGGCGGCGCCTCATGGTCCCTGGACGAGGCTTAAGTCTCAATCGGTGAGGCGCTGCCTCGAGGCGTTGAGGCGTGAGGCGCAGGTGAGGCGCAAGCCTCAACTGCTTTCTGTTTTTGGTGTCTTTGGTGAGAGTCTGATGACTTTAAATTTTTTTTTAACTTGTACTTTTATTTATTATTACTTTTTGTCTGATTAAAAAAGGTAGAAAAAGAGCAAAAGTATTTGTACTTTTACGCTGTGTTCTCGAAACTCATTTAACGATGGAAAGGAAAGGAAAGGGAGGGAAAAGAGAGGAAAGTGAAAAAAACTCATGTTCTCGAAACTTTTTTAGGAGAGAAAGGAAAGGAAACGGAAGGAAAGAATCGATAACTTTCCTCCCAAACCTTTCCTCCCAAATGTGGGAGGAAAGAGAAGGAAAGGAAAGAAAAAAAATTAAATCCATTTAAAAAAATTACTGAAATTATTAAAATTACAAAACTACCCAATCTTTCATTATAAGAATATATTTTTACAAGGGTATATTTGTAAAATTGACAACTTTCCTTTCTTTTCTCTCTTGTTCATGAACATGAAAAATTATTTCCTTTCATTTTCTTTCCTTCCTTTTCCTTCCATTTCGAGAACACAAATGAAAAAATTATTTTCCTTTTCTTTCTCTTCTCTCCCTTTCTTTTCCATCCATTTCTTTTCTTTTCTTTTCTCTCCAGATTAGAGAACATAGCATTAGTAATTTAAAGTACAAAAACCCACTTTGCTGTGTCCTTTCCTCTTGTCACGAAGAAAGAAAGAGTTGACTTTGGTTTTTGAGAGACTTTTTTTTCATCTTTCTCGGTTTCCTTTGCAAAACACCACCAAGGACATCAAGGTTCCAACTCCATTTCTTCATCTTTCTCTCTCAAGAAGCTGTACACTTTCCTTTTGCTTATTATTAGTATTTATGAATTTTATTTGGTATGGAATTATGTTTTCCACCTTGCATGCACAATGCACTCATAAAATTTGTGTATATATATTTAGTGACACGCCTCGCCTCGTAGAGGGAATGATTTTTAAAACTATGCTCTCTACCCCCTCGAAAAACGTTTATATGGTATCTAACTAAAGCATGCCAAATATTGCTTATTATTGTTGCTAGTTATCCATTGTAATTAACCTTATGTGGCACAATTGTTGTTTATCTTTTATGTTTCTGACCAAATGTTGCTGCAGAAATTAATAAATTCTAGGGCACTAGTTGAAGATCCTTCTCCAGTTGCATGCACAAGCAGATCACTGATTTTTGGTGAAACGGATGGTCTGTTGTCATACAAAGCCACTAGCAGGTTGATAACTTTGTCAAATTGTCGCTTTTCAGATCAAGATATTGACTCGCACCTGCTTTTTCTTCTTAAGGTATGATGTTTGTTTCTGCTTAATTGGTGTGGACACATGTTAGATATAGTAGAGGGAAATGAGAAACAGTTAAGAGAGGTTCTGGGGAGAGATCACTTCGGGAGTAACTATATTCCATTTCATATTTGATTCTTCTTTCATCGTACAGTCTGGTTTCTTAGCAGCTAATGACTTCAAAGAAAAGAACAGGGAAGTTCCTGAACTTCTATACTAATTGTTCAAACTAAGAACGAGGGTGAGGGCTATTTCTGGTGCATGCACACAAACACAATCATGTTCGTAAATATGTATACAGACAGACAAGTTTGTCCTGCTTGTTTCTTTCCCAACATATAATGTCCGACTTTGCTGCAATAAATTTGATCATATCTTCCATGTCTTTACTTGCAAGTTAGATAAAATTGAAAGTTGATTAATTATATAGCATCGCAAAACTTTAGGCGAGTTTTAAGATATAAACACCTTTCGTTGTTATTTTTATGTTTTTATTTGAGAAGTCCTTGTTTCTGCTCTCTTGTTCATTGCTTGTATTTCAAGATGATTGATTATTCAATTTAATCATGCCAGGAAAGGGGCTTTCTTCCTCTGTCTGCTGCACTTCTATCATCTTCTACACTGCGCTCTGAAGTGGGGCATGCTATGGATTTATTTATGGATATCACATCATACATTGCATCCAT
Source organism: Arctium lappa (assembly GCA_023525745.1). Taxonomy (NCBI): domain Eukaryota; kingdom Viridiplantae; phylum Streptophyta; class Magnoliopsida; order Asterales; family Asteraceae; genus Arctium; species Arctium lappa. The sequence goes on along the minus strand of CM042054.1, from coordinate 11,015,618 downwards.
AATTCTTTCACTTGTTTTTTGTCGCTCAGGTTTGTTAGATTATACCTTATGCTTACTATATCATGTTTCTCTTCCCCTTCCACTTCTCTTCCCCTTAGTGTTACATTCTCTTTATTTTGTTGCTTGATCAGGCTTAATGTTCCTTCTGCTTGACCCTGAGCTTTCAACGACGGTAATTCTTGCTCTAAGAGGATCTGATTTGAGGATGCAAGAGTCTGTTCCTCTTCGTTATGCATCTGTCTTGATATCCAAGGGCTTTTTTTGTCGTCCACGCGAAATTGGAATAGTTATGAAGACACATTTGAGGGTGGTTAGTATCATATTCTCTTTATTTCATGTGTTCTAACGACTCCTTTTTCCTTAAACTATTTTCTTGTCTTTCCCCTTATTTGCACCTTTTGCCCTATCTTCTCCTTTATTCAGGTGAATGTGATAGATCGTCTGATTACATCACAAGCGCATTCTGAAGAACTTCTATGGGGTTTATGGGAGCTTTGCTGTCTTTCCAGGTGCAATTAGTTAAATCCTTTTGCATAATATTAAACTTCCTACACGAAATATAAGTGGTTAATGCTTTTCAAAATGAGTTGCAGGTCTGATTGTGGACGCCAGGCTTTGTTGGCTATAGGACATTTTCCAGAGGTGACCCCATTGTCGATGTTATAGTTGTGTAATTTTTAGTATGCTTTAGTTAACTATCTATCTTGAAATGTTACCTGAGGTTTAACATCAACATACGTCTGCTTTCTTCCATTGCTTTAGTAACTGCTATTCTACCTACCATATTTTGGCAGTTCCTTAGTTGAAAACTAACTATTTCTTAATGTTTCCCTTCAACTTCCTTTTTATCTTAGAATTATATGGTACTACAATCTTCAAGTATTCATGGTGACCGCTCTTTATTATTTTCTTATTTATGTTACAGGTTATTTCAGTTTTGATTGCTGCATTACATTCTGTCAAAGAATTGGAACCAGTTTCTGTGAATAGCGGTAGTTCTTTTGTGGCACTTCTGGAAATACTCCTTGTACTTGTTTGCTAGTTCTTCATATTAATAGTTGTTCAACAATATTCATCACCTCCAGGAAATTCACCACTGAATCTTGCCATCTTTCACTCCGCTGTTGAGATTTTTGAAGTCATTGTTCTAGATTCCACGGCATCATCTCTGAGCTCCTGGATCGAACATGCCAAGGAACTTCACAAGGCCTTGCATTCTTCCTCCCCTGGGTCCAACAGAAAAGATGCTCCTACTAGGCTTTTGGAATTGATAGACGGTGGTGTGGTTTATCATAAGAACGGGGCTATTGGTCTTCTGCGGTATGCTGCAGTGTTAGCTTCTGGAGGAGATGCACACATGGCAGCGACAAACATTCTAGCCTGTGATGAAATGGATGTTGATAATGTTGTTGGCGATGTTTCTGGAAGTTCTGATGGAAATGTGATTGATAATCTATTAGGGAAACCTATTACTGAGTCAAGGTTTCTTGGTTTTACTCTTCGTGATTCCTCTGTGGCTCAGCTGACGACAACTTTCCGTATCTTGGCATTCATTTCAGATAATTCGGTGCATGATTGTTAATTTTTTTTCTTTTCTATTTCGTATAATTACACATTTATGATACAAAAACAATCATGCTAACAAGCATTTGGTTGATGAAGGTTGTTGCTGGTGCTTTATATGATGAAGGTGCTGTAATGGTTATTCATGCAGTTGTTATCAATTGTAAGCTGATGCTTGAGAAGTCCTCAAACAACTATGGTTAGTATGGGAAATTTTGAATGTGCAATGGTCTTGTATTTGAGTCATCTTTGAGAGTTTTGCTAAATTACCTGAAGAGTTACGTGTCATTTGGCTTTCCAAATAAAATCTTAATTTAAATGATGAAATGGGGAGGGGAAGAAATGTGGACCTATGTGCTTGCACATGTGCAAGAAAGGCGAAGAGGCCTTTGACACAAGCCCCAGTTTGGAGGCATTTGCTTGTTGTTTCTTATGAATTGCATCCTATTGGCTGCTTGAAATTCACCTACTGTATTGGTAGGCACATCGGTTTCTTCAGGTTATATAAGGTCAATCTTTTCTCTGTGCACCAAGTCAAGGATGTCTTGAGGAATACTTATTACTTCAGTCATAACCAAATTTAGGATTAGAGATGGAAGTTATTTTAGCTTTAGATACTTTTAATCCTTTTTTTCGTCTATGATTAAGAATCTTCTCTTTTCTTTATTGAAATAGCACCTATTGTTCTGTTTCTTTTGGAAAACTTTGGTCATGTTTTTTGTATAAAAAAACTTTCAACATGTATTGTTGTTCTGTGCAGATTACCTTGTCGATGAGGGTACAGAGTGCAATACTACATCAGATATATTGCTTGAACGTAATCGTGAGCAGAGCGTAGTTGACCTGTTAGTTCCTTGTCTATCACTGCTGATTAATTTGTTGCACAAGTTAAAGGTACGTGTTGACTACTAGATCGAATAAATTTTCTCGTTTCTTGGTACTGGTATCAAAGGACAATTGTCGTTCAGCTAACTGGTTTTTAGTAAATGTGCAAACGAAGGCAATGCAGCATAAGCTTCTCTTTACAGCTATTACCTGGGATAGCTGTTCAGAACTTACTGTTGGTTGTCAGCTGAGAAAAGTTCACTGTGAACCTTGTGCTTAAGTTGTAGTTCTCTCTGTAGGAGACAAAGGAGCAACACAGAAACAAAAAACTTGTGAAGGCCCTTCTACATTTGCATCGAGAACTGAGGTAGTTTGAGATATTCCACATTTGAGAAGTAGTGATTATATTCTAGAGTGTAGTTTCTTATGTTATTCTTTTGCAGCCCCAAGTTAGCCGCCTGTGCAGTTGATTTATCTTACCCCTATCCTGATCTTGCACTTCGATTTGAAGCTGTATGCCATCTTCTTGCCTCCACACTTGCTTGTTGGCCTGTATATGGTTGGACTCCTACTCTTTTTCATTTTCTTCTCGACAGTCTTCATGCTACTTCATTGCTGGCGATGGGTCCAAAGGAAACTTGTAGTTTGCTTTTTCTATTGGTATGTGGCCTTCTCTTTCAGATTTACTGAGAACACTATATTTATAATCATTGTTGATGAATCATCATATGTTCATTCATTAACCTCCACTTTCGTTCTTTTTCTTTTCGGTTCTATTCACTGCTAGAACGATCTCTTACCCGATGAAGGTGTCTCACTTTGGAAGAATGGAATGCCCATGTTGAGTGCTTTCCGTCAGCTGGCTGTTGGAACACTATTAGGCCCTGAGAAGGAGAGAGAGATCAACTGGTACTTACAGTCTGGACACAAGGAGAAGCTCATTGGGCAGTTGACACCAATGCTTCACAAGATTGCGGAGATTGTTTTACATTGTGCTATCAGTGTATGTAATTCTTCTTTGTTACTTTGGATCTGCCAAGTCTTTTTTCTTTTTGGTTTTACTCTATCTACACATGGAAGGTCATGAGGGAAGATATATTGCACCCTTTCTTCTTTGATTAGTGCCTGAAAGTCTTAAAAGCTATACAGTCATGCCAAGGTTTTCTAAGTGTATTATTTCGTGAGTTTCAAATGATGCTAATACCTCATCTAACAGGCATTGGTTGTTATACAAGACTTGCTGCGGATTTTTATTATACGTATGGCTTGTGTACATGCTGATAGTGCTGCCATACTCTTGCGGCCCATGATACTCTGGATCGAAGAATGGCTAGCGGAGTCATCTGCGTTAACTGATACAGATGCTTATAAAGTAATAGCAATTATATCTGTTAAATCCTTTGATCTTGGAGACTAGATCTGTGCGTTGTTTGAGAGGTTTGGTTGTTTGTTTCAGGTTTGCAGATTGCTCGATTTTCTTGCTAGCTTACTTGAGCATCCACGTGCGAAGGTTTTTATCAATTTATGAAGTTGTTGCTTAAAAGTCGTCCTCATATGAATTTGCAACATATCTTTTTTTTCTTTTATCTATTTATGATAATGGATCTTTTCATTGACAGCCTATACTGTTGAGTGAAGGGGCTATACGGATGATAGCTAAAGTGCTCAAAAGTTCTGCTGATGTCTTTAACTCGGATGCCAAGCAATTGTTGGAGAGCAGGAGCTCTACCAAACTTCCTCAGCTTAGTTGGTGCATCCCTGCATCTAGGTCCATTTCTCTAATATCTGATTCTAGGACGTATTTGTCACCTCCTGGGCATGATAGGTGAGCATTGAAGTCTTATTGCTGGAACAATGTTGCTTATATATTTTTTTGGTCATATTTTCACTTAACTATATCCATGGAGAATTTATTGTATTTTTTATTTTTTAGGCACAACGCAAAGATATTGACAACGGAGGATTGCTCATTGCTTTTATTCCATCTTTTCAGGCTTATCAAGGTAGGTCGTTGGTCTTGTTTGTATTTTTATCTGTGTGATAAAACAGGGATACTAACATTCAAATAACCCAAAGAAAAATAGGAGAAAACCATCTAACTATAGCTTGAACACAATAAAAGCAATAAACAGTAAAAAAGAATAATTGCACGTCAATAATTACTAGTATAATATGTTTGGGCTGGTTAGTATTCCTCTACACCTGATTTTTTTTGGTGGTAGTGTTTGATTATTGAATATTTGACCTTAGTGCTCTAATGGGAACGACTTAGAATAGCCTCCTAGGGGCCAATTAAAATTCTTCTGCACTTGTTTCCTTTGAGGTAGTCAATCTTTGAATATTTGGCCTTATATGGCTCATGGGAACAAGTGTGGACATGTCTATTTGGTTTCTGATTATTGGATATCAATTTCCTCAAGGGAATAAATGTGGACATTCCTCCAAGGGGATCAGGTTGAATGGGAACACAAAGTGGACTCTGGGAAGAGGACCATATCGACTTTGGTTTAATTTTGTTGTTTTCTGGACCCTTCTATCTGCCATTTATGGGAGCACAGCTTGCCTGCACAAACGACAATGGTGTTGATAGGAAAGATTCTTCCACGTGCACAAAAACACACATAAACCACTGCCTGGCATGTCTGCTTTCCAGCTGCATTCTATTCATTGTTTACTTTCATCAACAGCTTTTACAATGGGCGGGCTATAAGATTCAAACTTGGGACCTCATACTTGGCGGGTTGCTTAGCTAACTGATGGATCTGGATCATCCTTGAAGTAACATATACACATTGTTATGCTCAATAGAGTTTATGACTGCAAAAAATTAATAGTGCTCAGCCCCATATGTTCTTTTAACATCAATCAGTATTTATTTTATATAATTTTCGTTGTTGCTGAATTACAAGTTCAGCACCCAAAAGTTTTTGCCTTAATAAAATTTGCTTCACACATTTTCCAATCTACTTAACTATATTTCAAACCTGTCTTTTTGGGAACAATTACTCTTTTTCACATAAAATCATCCAGATTCGTTTAAAACGGAACAATTATGTGATCGTTTTATTTCGATCATTACTTTCTCAAAACACACCAGCAATATGAGTGCTCCATGAAAGTGGCGTAGGAACTTTTCTTTTTGGTTTACGCCACACTCTGGAGTGTCCCCAACGCACCGGTCCCACGGCCATTGTGGGGGAGGAAACTTGCAGTATAGGAATTCTTGTTCAACCAACTCGGGTTCAGGTCCTTTACTGGCCCTGCAATGGCATAACTCGTGCTAGGCCATTAAATTTAAGTTGTTTTTGTCTGGTTTCTATTAGTGAATCATGAAATGGTTAGTCTGACATTCTTGACTCCTAGAAGTTGGGACTTCTCTTTGTTTGATTGTTATTGATTCACATGTGTTCCAGTGAAGCTAAGATATAAGAATGAGTGTACCTTCTTTAGGCTAGGTGTGGCTGCTTCATGAAGAGTTTATTTGAATGCTGCATCAGTAATGTATTCGATGCATACTAGCATGTGCGCTTTTTTGATGTTTCCATTATAATGTTGGGAAGGTTAATTTTCATACTCATCTTTTGACCCCTTCTCATTTTTCAGTTTCTACCCGTTGGAAGAGAGTTAGTTGCTTGTCTACTGGCCTTCAAAGATTTAGGTTCCTCGTCTGAAGGTCGAAGTGGTTTGCTCTCTGTTTTCTTGCATGTTCAATCCTCATATAGTGAAGAATCTGAATCTGAGAGCAGACAAGTAATTGATGGGAAGTTTGATCTTATTGAATTGAACAATACCCCTCTGTTATTTTGCTGGAGAACCTTGTTGAATACTATTGAAACGGAGGATGTTCCATCAGTATCTGCCATTGAGGCTGTTGAGGCACTTTCTTCAGGAGCTTTGAGCTTTTGCATGGATAAGAGAAGGTTAGTTTCCTTTCAGAACATGCGACTTAAATGGTACTATTCATTGGATAAATTCAGTGCTGCATTTTGGCTTCATTATAGGCAACCTAGAATTGAACTGGAGACATCTTATGCCAAGTTCAGTAGATAGGAATAGGATTATCTCCCTCTTGTGGAGATGCACATAAGCTGTTACCTACCTTTCATGCAACATGGGCCAGTTGAAATACATATGGTTTGTTAAAAATATATCAAGAATATGGGCATTGTCGTGTATTGCCTTAAAGTTTGAAGTGATTGCATTACCAGCAGCTGGCCCTTTGTGGGGAAGTTTCTTGGGTTTCTGGCACCTTTTTTGACAATCCCTCTCCATCTTAGAGAGGGCTATACCATTTGATTGTTTCTTCCTTTGTTTTTGTTATTCTAGTGTGGATCATTATTTTATTAAGTAAATGTTTTCTTCTCAATTGTTCCAAATATGTCTCTCATAGTGTAATTCCTCTTCTCACTCCCCTGACACCTCCTTTTGCAGCTTGAACCTAAAGATGGTTGATGCAGTGAAATACCTCTTTGGACTTCCTTGTGGTGTAAGTGGTGCAGATAACTCATCCGAGGATAACATCAAGTACATTCTTAACTTGACATCCTTGCTAGGTTCTAGGCTGAACAATGACGAGCATGCAACTTCGCGTCAGGTCTGTATATTTTATTGTCTTTGCTTGTTTTTCTTTTTTTTGGATCCTTTTCTGTTTGAACACGTCGTTCCCATTATCTCATCTGGCAAGAACAAAGATTGATTTAGATAATAGAAGCTTGCATGATTATTGTTATACATGACGTGCAGGCTAAAGAGTATGCAAACTCGTTGTTGCTTTTGCTTCAAAGGCCTAGTGAATCAGTGAAGGCAGATGACGTTGTTTCTAGTATTTTTCAGTCATTGTCAAGTGAACTTCAAGGCCCTTCAAAGATACAGAAGATTTCAAATTTTAGCATTGACAGGGTTGAACACTACAGTTTGGACAGCTATGCAGACAAGTTTATGTGGGAGTGCCCTGAAAATTTGCGAGATAGGTTCTCTCAGACTGGTCAATCTCTTAGAAGGAAACTTACCCCACTGGAAGGGGTAAATAGGCGGCCCAGGGTAGATAACTCCCCTGCTGAGAATATGAGCCAAAGTGCATTTTCGCGGGGTTCTGGACAGTTTGCTGCTCCTTCAGGCCCTACTCGTAGGGACACCTTTAGGCTCCGGAAACCCAACACTAGCAGGCCTCCTTCTATGCATGTGGATGACTATGTTGCTAGAGAGAGGAATGTTGATGGGACTACTAGTTCTAATGTAATTGCAGTTCCACGTATAGGCTCTAGCAGTGGGAGACCACCTTCTATTCATGTGGATGAATTCATGGCCCGAGAAAGAGAGCGACAGAATCCTGTGGGAATGGCAGGCAGTATGCAAGTGAAAAATGCACCTCCTGAAAATGACCCAGATGCAGAAAAAATGAATAAATCTAAGCAGCTGAGACCAGATCTAGATGATGATCTTCAGGGACTCAATATAGTATTCGGTGGTGAGGAGTCAGAATCTGATGATGGACTGCCGCCCTTCCCTCAGCCGGATGATAATTTACAGCAACCTGCATCTGTCATTGATGAGCAAAATTCTTCTCGTTCGATTGTTGAAGAAACTGAAAGTGATGTCAATGAAAGCAGTCACCTTTCTCATTTGGGTACACCTGTGGCATCTAATTTTGATGAAGGTAATCAGAGCGATTTTTCATCACGGATATCAGTTTCACGTCCAGATAAGTCTTTAACCCGTGAACCAAGTATTTCTTCAGAGAAGAAGTATTTCGAGGTGCCTGAGGATGCAAGAAATGGTCTGATGACCTCCGGTGTGTTAAGCTCCTCTAAACCGGAGAAATCTTCTGGGTTTTCTTCTTCAGCTAACAATAAAAACTCTAAATCATCCACACAAGGTTTAGCTGATAGCAGGATGCTTCCTAATTTGTACCCTAATACTAGTCTTGGGCAAGCTGGCAATGCATCTCTATCTGGCAGTTCTAAAGAATTTTATGAGCAAAAATTTCCATTGACCCAACCTCCTCTTCCTCCAATGCCTCCACCACCTACAATCTCACCTGTAAATCCTAAAACTCTAGATTCAAATCAGTCGACTCACTTCCAGAACTCCATGCGTGATGTGCAGCCACCACTGCCCCCTGGCTTTCATGTAAGGAAGATCAAACATTCTATCATATCTTGTTTATAACTATAATTTACACATTGTTCAATCACGAAATCTTTCAGTTGATAATTTTTTATATAACTTTTAGCAGGTTCACTCTGAATATGCAAGGACGTCCCTCCCTTCTTCTGGTGGGTCTGTAAGGCCTCAACCTCCTCTTCCTCCTACCCCACCTCCTTATACCGCAGCCGCTTCTTTATCATCTTTACGAACATCTACACCTCCATCTTCAGCATATAGTCAGTCCAATATTGGATCCTCGGACTTGCTGCAGGGTTTTGCGCCTTCAAATATGACAAATCTTTCCGGATCTGGAGCACTTCTTACTTCTTATCCTCCACCTCCATTGATGCCGCCAATGCTTTTTAACAGACCTGGGATTCCTTTTAACCTTTATGGAACTAGTCCAACCGCAAATCAGGGAGACAACCATTCTAATCTTTCGCAAAGTTTTCCCATTGGTTTATCTTCCATACAGCCTCTTACTCAGTTGCAGCCATTGCAACCACCTCAACTCCCTCGGCCACCCCAGCCACCACAGCATCTTAGGCCACCAATTCCGGCTTCAACACAGTCGGAGCAAGGCATGTCTTCCTCTGTTCAAATGCAAGTACAGCAATTGCAGATGGTTCAACCAGCTCTAGGTTCTCCGGCTCATGTATATTATCAAACAATGCAACAAGAGAACTTTCCACATACTCAGCAACACCAACACCAACACCAACAGCATCGGTTGGATCCCCAACCACAAGTTCAGCATCAACAAGGGAATAGCAGTAACCTTCAACAGCAAGATGCTAGTGCATTGTCACTCCAGCATGTTTTCAGTTCCCCTGAAGCTATTCAGGTATTTTTTATTCCAACACCTCTAACATTATTTAATATTTTTCGTTTTTAAACAACCTTTAACATAATTTAACTGCAAAAATGATTGTCTTTTTGAACCATCATACCAGCTTTTTTGCTGCAAACAAACCTGTCTGTTCTTCCAAAAATTGTAGAGAAAACACTAGCCTTTGGAAGAGGAAGCAATTTGTACAAATAATATTAAGTACAATGTCATTTTGCTTTTGCATTTACATTTCCATAATTTGTCCAAAAATCGCTCATTCTTCCGAGAATGAGGTTTAATTTCTAAAGAGCCAAATACGATGGTTATCACTCTATCTATATATGCAACATTTCTTTAACCTTTCTCGTTTTCTCTCTCTCATCTCTTTTTAATGGAACATATTCTCTTGGTGTTCCTTATTTGTAGGATCTATTAGGTGATCGGGACAAACTTGTCCAGCTTCTAGAGCAGCACCCAAAGTTGATGCAAATGCTTCAGGTTTGATATCTTTCTTCACTCTTTTTTTTTCCTTGGCAAAAGTTTTTTGTATTTTGGGATTTGCTTCAATATGCAAAAGAATGGGGGACTTGTCAGAAGGGACATGCTCAATAGAATTCACAGGGGTGCCAAAATATGACACCAAAGGCACAGCCCTAAGTCAAATATCAGTAAAATATTTAAAATACCCCTCCATAACCACAAAATTGCAAGAACATTTCATATAAAAAAGTAACTTGATAAAAAAAGATGTCAAATTGCTTTTGATGTACTCTTTTTCCTACCATCGACTATATCGGTAGGCTTGTTATGAAGCGGACCGATTGAACAATGGAATTAGAATATAGATTGATTAGAACAACTATGGGTGCTTCAATTAGTAAGACAAAAGGGTTTTCTGGCTATTCGAGAGGCCAGAGCTCTCCTAAGGAAGACACACAACAATTTTCTGGTTGATCCCTCCCTCTCACTAACTCCCTATTTATTCATAGCCATAACAGATTCTAGGAGAAAAATACCAGAACTACCCCTTCTAGAATGTTAATCCAATAATCCTACTAATGGGCCTAGGCTTGGGTCAGTGCATAACACTTGAATTTGTTATATGATTGTTGATTGAAAATTTCTATTCAGAAACTTTCATAGCAGAAGTGATATGAGACTTGTGTTGTTATTTTTGTAAATATGCAGGACAAACTACATGGCTGACATCTCAAAGAGAAAAAGTGGTTGGAGGTACTTGGGTTTTTATGTTAATTTTTTTCTTACCAGGAACTGAGTCAAAACATTGGGAAGCATGAGTTGTGTTCTTATGAGCATCAGCTGATGTATACATTCCTGTACTATTGTTGTACATTATTATTATTGTTATTTGGGTATGAAACTGTAATTAACGGCTTATCCCTTCCATTTTTCATTATTTTTTAGTTATTATACAATATAATTTAGTTATTCCACCCTTGGGCGTGTAGCTCAGTTGGCAAAGTGGCGGAGCGACTTTGCCCTAATACACAACAAGTTCAACTTGGAATCCCTAATACACAACAGGTTCAACTTGGAATCCTGCGAGAGACATGCTCGAGGCTTGAACCCCTCTGCTAGGCTTAGCTGCTGAGTCGGCTTTGAAATACCTTCTTACATGTGGTTCCTAGGGGGTGGGTTTTGTGTGAGGCTGGTTGTCCTTTCTCGTGGACTGCATTTGAACTAGTACTGGCGTTGTTAGGATGTGGTTAAACGGTGGTTATAACTTTATTTTCAAATTTAGCAAACCTTGTGTCTATTTTTTAATAAAAAAAATAGATAAATATAATCAAAATTGGACAGTAAGATATTACATGAAAGATTGATTGATTTATTTTCTTTAATGTTATATATTCATATTGATTATTGATGTAGTTTTTCCATTTTTTTTGGTTTTCTCGTTCTCTATTTTTTAGGGTTTCCTTTGAACTCCCTTTATATATGTTTATGTAATAATATTCTAAGTTTCATGTTAATACGTTAATTTTTATTTTGTCAGTGAAGAATTCATCGGTTTCAATATCTAAGGGGCCGTTTACCAAAGTTTTCTATTAAGTCCTGTATGGATAAATTTGTCTGTCCGGATAAATTTGTCTGTCTAGATAAATTGGTGTTATTGTTTACTCTTTTATCTGAATTAACAATTTGAATGATAGAAATGACCGATTTCCCCTTGAATATGAATTACGCGATGTTTGTTAAACCATCTATGAAGAAAACATGTCAAGAAAATGGAGGTGATTTGTTGCCTAGGGTTGAAATCAAACCCATTCTATAAATCGAGTAAAGGAAATCCAACCCATATACAAACACCCCCATAGAAGAACAAATCAATCTAGAAAAAGAAAAAAAAATGAAATCGATCTAGAAAAGAAAGAAGAGATAGAAATAGAATGAAATCGATGTCTGCAACTACTCCATCCACATATACAAACACCCTCGTAGAAGAACAAATCAAATCTAAAAATCGACGTAAAAAGGGGGGGTCAACGACGGTCGTGGGAAAGGAAGGACAATGGTCGCCGGGATGGACGACGGTCGTCACTAGAAAGGAGGGACGTCGATGATGGTCGCTAGAAAGGAAGGGCGAGGTGCAGAGGATAGTTGAGGATGCAGAGGATTGTTTTAGTGGGTGCAGAGGATTGTTTCAGCGGCTATGGGTTTTGAACAGAGGTGTGTTTCAGCGGAAAGGAGGCGTGTTTCATGGAAGGAGGCTTGTTTAAAGTTAGGGGTAGGTGTTTTTTTTTTTGGCTGATTGTGGACAACACACTATTTTCATCTGTGCGAATAAGACACTTGTTGTGCGATTAAGCCGCAAGTAAACACTAAACACCCCTAAATGTCTGCGTGAATAAGCTAAATTCACCAATAAGCCCAATTAAGTCACAAGTAAACAACCCCTAAGACATATGTTTATATTGTCTCCATGTCTAGTGAGTTTATGATTTTATTAAAACAGACATGTATTGATATAATATAATGAGAATATAATGTATCTCATAAAAACATTATTTTAACAAATTTTACATAATACATAGCGAAACATAAATGTATTATCATTCGTTGAATATGTGTGAAATACAAAACAAAAATAGGAGCAATTCTTACATATCATAAAATAATCATATGTCATAATCAAGGTTATAAATGGCTGACATAACGATAAGCTCTAGCCTAAGCCACGACATTTTCAATGAGTGACTTATGATGGCAAATATGTATTTCATATATATACACATAAGCTTTTTACTATTAGCTGAGTAAATCCAATCTTTCAAAAAATAAAGTAATTATATTTATTCTTCTTAAATATCAATAAGAAATTATATTCTTCTAAAATTAAATTGTAATCATGTTGTATAATTTTCGTAAAGTTAACTAAATGAAATAAGTCAAAAAACCATTCTATAAACTGTAGGGGTATTCTCATAAATTTCGTAAACTTAAATTCTAAAAACTGTGGCAAAAACAAAATTAGTTATAATCACCAGAAATTACAAGATTTGGTCCCTGTGGTTTGTTGAAAATAATACTTTTCATCCCTGTAGTTTTGAAATTACAAAATAGCCATTGTGGTTTGCAAAAACATCTAGATTTGGTTCTTTCTTTTAACGACCGTTAAAATTCTGATAAGCAAGGGGGTTTTTTCGTCATTTTATAAAAAAAAAGTTTGTTTTTTACCCAATCAAAATTGATTTTATGATTTTGCAAACCACAATGAGCATCTTGTAATTTCAAAAACTATAAAGACGAAAAGTGTTAATTTCGACAAACCATGCGAACCAAATTTGTAGTTTACTCTTAAATTTAATACTTTATTAAGTTATCTTTTTTACTTTGAAAACACACATAAGAAACGTTCACCCGACCTCAACATATTTAGGCAAAAGACCTTAGGGTTGTTTGTTTACCTTTTAATAGTTCCATTAAGAGGCAACCCCTAAATCGTTAAGAGTTAAATCTTGTTTGACAAAAAAAAAATGTGACTTTTAATGGTTCCAAAACTCTCTGAATGATTTTGTATCCTGACCATCCTTTAACCATTCAGCCACCTAATTTCTTTCTGAACAATTAGCAAATAACCATATTTCATTTTGCACTATATCATAATAGTCTCTTAATCATTCTGCACCAAACCATTCAACAACTGCCAAACAACCCCTTAGGCTCAACTGGAACGTATTAGCCAGTAGAGATGGCTAAATTGGGTCCGGTCCAAGCTAGCTCAGGACCAATTAGTATCAGGACAGATTTAGGGCCGGTTACGGTTATGGCCCGGTGGTTCGGGACTGGTTATGCTTTTTAACACTTACGTTTTCAAGTCAAATTAAATCGTTTTAACATATTCTTTTTACATATTATCATAGATAATGGTTTTTGAAGTATATAATGTTTATATATGACAAATACTCATACATGTTCCTCAAGTTTGGTGCGGTTGAACCCTTTAACTTATTGGAAGGTTGAGCTTTATCCGTAATTTGGATATTGTTGGGCCATTGATCACCCTTTAATATCACCTGCTACCAAGTTACTGAAAGCCTGGGTTGAATTGACAACAAATATCCGTTTAAGCCACAAATTCCATAGAATATAGTTTTCTTTTCAGATGTTTCACTTAATGAGTTTAACTGTTTAAACAAGTTATTCATTTTGCCATATAGGTTTGTTTATTTACAACTTAATTGATAAGTTGATATCTTAACTATTAAGTCATTGCAATAATATTTTCTTATCCAACCAACATTTTTTTAAATTGCACTTCAATCTAAACTGAAGTGAATCTAACTTCATATTTTTCATGAATAGTATTATTTTATTATAGTTAAAAGATCTTTTATTTTATATTGTTAAATACATTTAGATATTTAATCAATAGCAAACAATTCAATACATTATACGTCATGATAAATATTGAATCTTATTGAACATAATGAACTACATAACTTTGCTTTCTTTGTAAAAACCCACAACCGAATTCCACTTTTTTGATAAAAATAATTAATTGGTTCCACATCTAAAGATATGTTCGATCCTTAACGTCGAGTTTCAACCTCCAGGGTCTGAAAACTAGAACAAATATAAGTCCAACAATTATAAGCAAGATCAAAACTTTTTTATTTAATGAAAAATAATACTTTATGTTACCTTCATTGAAGCAATACAAACGTCCATGATTTCAAAAAGTTTTAAGTAAGAGCGTTGACATGACCCAATTCGGTCCTTGGCCAGACGGGTTACCTCAGCTTTGACTGACCAAACTGGTTCTTAACTGGTTATAGCTCAAAAAAGGAGAGCGTTTTAGTTCCAAAGGACTATTTATGCCCATGTACGTACAGTCTTTGTGGGTCCAATCCTCGAGGCAGGTTCATATTGAACTCAGAAAACAATCTATTGAGCATCTATAATTGATGGAATGTTATTTTATATACTAAATTGGAGGTGTATATGTTATGGAGCATGTTGGAGAGCTCATACAGTATACAAAAATTGTTTTTAACTTATTACGTTACTTGATTTTATCAAATGTGAACTAAAATGATTGAGTTTATGTTTATCAAAGACCACACACCAACAACAAAATTATTTAATACGTTGAAATTTTATTAAATTTACAATTAATTTGAGGACTTTGAAAGTTTGAATCAACCAAATTACACAAATTAAATTAAAAAAAAATAAAAAATCAGTCTTATAAACTCTTAGAGTTGATTATTAAAACAACTGCATAAAATATCTGTTATATAAATAATTTTTCTATATTTTTTGTCTTTTATACGTTTTTTTTTCTTCCATAAAACTGAACCACATCTAGAAAATTGGTCATTGTCATGACATATGAACATGAATTTTTGTTATTTTATTCGGACAAGAAAATTTAACTTTTGTTAAATAAAAAACAACAAATTGTTATATTTCCTATGTTTTTGGAGAATAAAGACCAAATATTCCATAAGAAAATTTCAGTCTTTTTTCCATTTATCAATATAAAATCAAAATATTAATCACGATGTAATATAAATATATAGATGCTAAAACTTCGAATACAATCTATACTTCAAAATATTTGAACTTCTAATTCAAGAATTATTGAGAAAATAACATAGAACAATATGTGATTTAATTATATTAATGAAGGAAAAGTCCTTAATTATTTTTAATGAATAAACTACTCAACTTACCCATTTTGAATGATTAAGTGTTTGTGTTGGGTCATCAAGGATTTGAAGATGACCTCCCTTTTTGGATTATCAATTCATACTTGTATTATTTGAACATCTTTTGTACTTAGATTGTTTTAAGGTTTTTTGTAATAGCTTGGTCATGCTTCAAAAGATTGGTAAAGTCGAAGACCAACTTGTAACACCCTAAAATTTCATACAATAAAGGGAAGAAATTCCGGAAAATGGGTTAAATTAAAACTTCTCAATAGTACAACTATAACCCAAATAGGGTAGTTTGTATAACCAAAAATAACGTTTAACAAGGTGGGATAATGTTGCAACAACCGACTTAATCTAAAGTAACTTGTCTAGATTAAATGGAGTGTCGGTATGTCCTGAAAATGTGCACTCTCCACAAGGTTCCCAAAAATGCCCGACTCTTAAAGTGCTCCTACTTGCACCGGTCGGCATGTCAACCCAATCTAGTGCCGCCGCTAGTGGGACCTGTAGAACAATGTATAGAATAACAAGTGTTAGGCTATAGCCTAGTGAGATCTTACACAAGTATATAAACATAAGTATAACGTAAGACATTGAGGTATAAGCCAACCTTACCCACTCCGCAATGGTAGCATCATTTCACATCCCATCATGACACACAAGGGTCCCAAACCTGAGTACAATCACCTACAATATCCAACTTGCTTCCGGGGGAGACCCGGTCCAGCCAAGTGACCAAAACAATTGAATGGAGTCACTTATGGATGATAATTGAGGTTTACACCTTAGGTTCTTGGCTTTAGTGCACACCATTCCGGCGTCACCTCAAGCATTTCCATTACCTTTAGTGTCTACTCCACAGAGTTCCACCTCAAGGATCAACGAGCCTTAGTGCCTACCCAGTTCTATGAGAGTTTCACCTCAAGGGTCTGCGACCCTTTAGTGCCTACTCTCATGTTGTTCAGAAGAGTTTACACCTTTTTACACAAATGGTGCACCACACCCTTATACTCAAGGGTTGGTTCCAATAGCCTTGACAGTTCAATATTAATAAAACCATTTATCACAATCTCATGTACTACAACATTTCATGTCAATATAACACATAATCACCTTCCCGATAAGTTAAGTAGTTACAAATAATCTAACATATAGACTCCCAACCAAAGGCAACATAATCCATGTTCTTTCATTTATCCCCATCAAGTACCATTCTAAGACACACATAAACCAAGAACTTCAATGCCCAAACATGCACCAACTATCTTCACACCAAAGCATCAATATAGCTATTTGTATTTTTAAGCACAAGGAAATAGTGATGAAGTCAAATAAAGTCAAATATTCACATATCTCATTTCTAGGTCAAAGTTTCATATAACAAGATTTAATGGGAGTTAAGATAATTATAACAAATTAATCACGTATGACATAGTAAGGAACTCACCAAAAAGGTTTGTTAGGAGAAAACCCAAGAGAGGTTGGTAGATGGAGACTTGAAGTATGAGAGTTCCTAGACTTGTAATAATGGTGGGAAAATCTTAGGTTAGCATATCTTCACTTGATATCTTGGATTAGAAAGCAATGAAGTGATAGGGTGAAGTAAATGCAAAACCTACCTTTGAGAAGAGAGAAAATCGCAGCCAAGAAGTTCCAAAATGAGTTTTTTCTCAAAAGGGTCAGTCTGTCCTATTTATGCACTCCAAAACCCGCCGGCGACCTTGCCTGGGCGACAGTGCCAAGGCACAATCGCGAGGCACTATTGTCCGGATTGTACCGAGGCTTGTCCCCCGGGTGCGACTATGACATGGAGACTATGCCTCGGGCTCTATCGTCGGGCATAGTCGTGAGGTATGTACCGGGACCCCAAGTCTCATAGCGACAGTGATAGGGTGACTATGCCCCGGGCACTATCGCCGGACATAGTCGCGTAGCATGTACCGAAGCTCAAAACTCCGAAAAGGGATCTGATTTGATTCTAAACCTATCTACCAACGATATTAATCGAACTTACGGTTATCCAAATACTCCGGACCATAAAATAAATTCGATGGTAAAAACGGCAAAGAGGAAATTCTTACCCGAAGATTGGGGTACCGAAATCAACAAGAATTAAATCTTCAGATGCGGATCAATATAAACTTCCAACCTCACTAAGCTATCTACCTACCGAATTGTACCTCTACAATTCGGTTGAACCCCATCTAGCCGATTTGTCTCTATCAAATCGGCTGAACCCTCTCCAGCCGATTTGATCTTCATAAATAGGCTAGTCCTCTATTTTGCCAACCTTCTTCTGACAAAAAGGTAGGAACCTTTTATTGCACAGAAGATCTTCACCTGAATTATGGAATGATGGACACATTCTCCAAAGGTTTAGAAAAAGGATGTCTGTCATTTATATTATTCTCGGGTGTTGTCTTCTCAAAGTTCAAAGGTCAATTTTGCTCAATGATAAGTTACATCAATTACTTTACCCCTTTTGTAAGAAATATCTGACATCCAATACCAAGATGACAAGTGTCCTCAACATTTAATGTACATGA
Organism: Arctium lappa; assembly: GCA_023525745.1. Lineage (NCBI taxonomy): Eukaryota > Viridiplantae > Streptophyta > Magnoliopsida > Asterales > Asteraceae > Arctium > Arctium lappa. Next base: position 10,997,526 of record CM042054.1, on the reverse strand, counting down.
TGATATTTAAAGGTGAAGACTCCTTCAATGCAAGCTACACTTTTGAAAAGAGATCTCAGTGCACTCAAACAAAAAGTTGGCAAACTTATTCTCTCATCTCCATAGTATTAATCTTTGTGTTTTAAGCTATTTTCTTGTTCCTTAGTGAAAGATTGTTAGAATAGTTTTATATATTCTTTCTGCAACAATCTTTAAAAGTTTTTTATATGTAATTCTTGATTTTATATCAATAAATAATTAAATTAAGTGATTTTTTTTTTGTTTATTGTATTCAATCCCCCTTTTACAATACTTGTTTACAATTGCCTTTACTTTTTGGGACCAACCGTTCGAATAATTTTTTTTAAATAAATAAATCATCGAATTTTTAAAAATTAGTTACCTATATACTTTTAACCTAAAAAGCCACTTGTAACCGGCTAGGAAAGTTCTAAACTAAAATATAAAAACTAAATCAATTTTACCGTTCCCAAAGTTTAAGTCATTCAAACCCCTCGCACCCAACGTATCACTCCCCCATCATCTTTTGCTCTCTATCACCATCCATCGTTGTTGTTGGCCCATGCCATAAAAAATAGATCAAAAGGAAGGAGATCAATGACAGGGGGAAACGACAACAATGGGCAGCGGTGGAGAACGGACGATGATGGGCCGATGAGGGGTGGCAAGGGGCCGACCGGGAGCAATGTCTGGGTGCGAGAGGTTTAAATGGCATAAGGTTTGGGAACAGTGAATCTGATATAGTTTTTCTTTTATTTTAGAACCTTACTAGTCGATTACATTATAGGTTAAAGGAATGTAGTTAACCAATTTCTAAAAGTTCAATGCTTTATTTATTCAAAAATAATTCAACCACTTTATTGTTGATCAAAATGAGAAAATACAATGACTTGCTTATTCAAAATTTTTAAAGGACTTGGTCATTCAAATTGAGAAAGATTTTGAATTTTTTTTCTGAATTTTTTCCTAATTATTATATATTATGCATTACTTTAAATAATTAAAAGTTTGATTCATATTTGCTGATGTTTTTGTTAATAGTCGTCACAAAACATTTGTGTTGTAGATTTTGAATGGTGATTTTGTTATTATTAATATTCTTTTTCGTATTTGAAAATCATTTAAATGTTCTTATTTAATTTTATATCAAATTAAACATTTTATTTTTAAGGAATATAATTTATTAAAGCGGCATGCATTCTCGAATAGTTGTAGTTGACTTGGAAAATTGTTTTGAATACAAGTCATGTGACTCACGAAAGTAGTATTATTTATTTTCGTTTTAATTAATTTTTTTGGTGAGAATTTTAATAAATACACATGACTTTCGACTTCTTTCGAAACTTCAAGAATTTTTTGAAAAATATAACTTTTTTTTTTCTTTTTAACTCGAGAAATTACAATTTAAGTGGGATTTGTTTTATATATAATTATGTTAAAGAAATTTTAATCATTTAAAATAACAAATATATAATTTATAAATCAATTTCTAATAAAGGCTTATTAATATTAGCACAAAACAATTTAAATGGTGTTTGGGATTGCTTATTTAAACTCCTTATTGACTTATAATTTTCCCCCACCGCTAATAAACTATTTTTAATGTTTGGGTTGGAGAAAAAATGCTTATAGCTTTTACAAACCGTTAATAAGAAGTTTTTGATAAGTTAAACCATTCTGACTTATCAACTTATTTGAAACAACATATGACTTTTTTTAGTTATTTTACATGTATAAACAATCACACACACACACACACACACATATATATAAATATCAAAATAAATAAAATATGATGTTATTGTATAACTTGATTCTTTAAATTTTAAAAAAAATTAATTATATTAAATATGATTTAATTTTATTATTTTATGTAATGATAGAAAAGGTTATGGGTTTATTGTTTTAATGTAATTAAATTTTAATTTAAACAAACTAGATCATAAAATTATATCTTATTTTATTTAGAGCGAATAAAATAAGATATGTTTTTATGATTTGATTTATTAAATTAAAACTTTAATTATGTTAAAGGCGATACAATTTTATTGTTATTTACTATCATTGCAACAAATAAGTTTATTATCGATATTTTGACACCAAAATCATTGAAAACCATTGAGAAATTAACTCTAATTTTATCATCTTAAAATTAGAGGTTCCAATTTTCATATTGTTTTTCAATAAAAAAACTCAAAACAAACCGTTTAGATTTTAACGAAATAAAATATTTAAGTTACGAATATTTTAACTCACAGCCACAAGGCAAAACATAGAACATCATATGTCAGGTAACACCAACATGAAAACATGTTAGCATTTAGAAAATAGTGAAGATCAGCTATAACATCCATCAATAGAAAGATACGACATGGTCTAATCATTATTTGGTACTCCTTCCGTCCCAAAATAAATGTTCATAATAAAAAAGGCACATGGTTTTAGAAATGTGTAATTATTAGTTTATTACACTTGTTAATTTTATCGTGGGTTAAAATATTCGTAACTTAAATATTTTATTTCGTTAAAATCTAAACAGTTGATTTTTAATTTTTGACTGAAAAACAATATGAAAATTGAAACATCTAATTTTAAGATGATAAAATTAGAGTTCATTTATCAGTGGTTTTCAATGATTTTGGTGTCAAAATATCGATAATAAGCTTATTTGTTGCAATGATAGTAAATAACAATAAAATTGTATCGTCTTTAACATAATTAAAGTTTTAATCTATGTTTGGCAAAAATAAGTTAGCTTATCAGCTAGCTTATTGAAACGCTACTCAAAGTAGCGTTTTGAAAAGCTAGCTTATAAGCTATAAGCTAGCTTAGTTTTTTTTTTGCCAAACATAGCCTTAATAAATCAAATCATAAAAACATATCTTATTTTATTCGCTCTAAATAAAATAAGATATAATTTTATGATCTAGTTTGTTTAAATTAAAATTTAATTACATTAAAACAATAAAACTATAACTTTTTCCATCATTACATAAAATAATAAAATTAAATCATATTTAATATAATTATTTTTTTTAAAATTTAAATAATAAAATCATACAATAACATCCTATTTTATTTATTTTGATATATATATATATATATATGTGTGTGTGTGTGTGTGTGTGTGTGCGCGTGCGTTTTAAAAATATATTTTTTTTATTTTTCTTATCGTAATAAGACACAAATTAGGCAAAATGACTAAAATGGTCCCTGATTTAAAGGAGTTAACGGATGCGTTAGTTAGAGGGACCATGACCAAGATAAATTGAATACCACATGGACCAAATCTACAATAAACATAATATAGGGAGCATAGTCAAAGAAAGACCAAATCCACAATTCACTCTAACTTGTATTTTCCAAAAAGTTGAAAAAAAATCGAAGTTTTTACAAACTCTAGGGATGAATTTTGTTATTTACCTAGAAAAATGAACACAATTTCGATGACAGTTATATAACTTTGTTCAAAGAAAATATATATCTATATCTATACTATATTATAAAGCACGGATAAAAAACTCTTAAATACAAATTATTAGGCATAAGATACCATCATTTTATGCAATATTTTAAAAATCTCTTAATTTACAAGTTTCAAAGCAAAAGATACATATTGCTACTGCAGACTTCTAACACCCACCAATTTGGTATGTCCATGACCATTCTTTTTTGCAGACATTTCCATGTATTACTATTAATTAATATATTATATTACTATAAATTTGTTTTAATTATATTATTAAATATGTAATTGGTTATTTTTTCTAGATGTCTTTAAAATATATACGATAATTATTGAATTCTAACAAAATACTTAATTTTTTTTTGTATAAAAACACAATATTATTAAGCCTAAATTAAACAAATTTATAAAAAAATATTTTCACTTTCTCAAAATCATCTAAAATCGTATTATAAATCAATAAATAAAATAAAACATTAAAATTGTGATGTATCTCGCTGCATTGCGATATTAATTTATATATATATAAAAAGAAATTTCGTAGGTGCATTTAAGTATTCATTTGAATTAAATTTATAATATGAAAGTTCTTGTTCCAATATTTCGGCTAACTGCTGGCTTTATATTATTTAAAAGTTAAATAGAATAATAAATTATTTAGGTGGCAGGTGGACTAATCTCTTCACTTGTTTATTTATTTCTATTTCAATGAATATTTATTTCTAATTTCCGGTCATAAATAAAATCACGTTGGATCCATGAATCCCTATTTAGTTTATTATTAATATAGACTTTTTTTTTAAATAAATCTAATTATTTGTAGAAGTTTACAAACCAATTGTAATAAAATATAAAAATATAGTGTTTATACAAATATTATTTTATATATCAAACGTTTAAAATTTTCGTTTTTACTTTTTCTAATAATACTAGAAGTGTATTCGCGCAATGCAGCTAGATACATCACGATTTTAATGTTTCATTTTATTTTCTGTTTTTTGTCGATTTACATTACGATTTTGGATGGTTGTGAGAGTGATAATGATTTTTTTATATAAATTTGTTTAATTTAGACTTAATAATATAATGTAATTTATTTTGGTTTAATAATATAATTTTTTTTATAAAATATTCTGTAAGATTTTTTAATTATATTTTAGATTTTTTATATCTAAAATATGCTGAGAGTTATTTTAGGGGAGTTAAAATGATTAGAGATAATGATTAAAAATTAATGAATAACATTAAATGTAGTACATACAGCTTTTATGGTTGTTTTTTAAGTAATTAACATTAAATAGCGGTACATTAAACTTTAAAACTTGTTTTTAAGAGTTTTTTATGTTATCTTTATAATATAGTATAAATATATAAATATCTTCACCATTTTTTAGGCTTCTCATAATTTTTTTTTTAAGGTGATGCCAAGTCTCTCTATATATATACACATGGATTTCTATTTTTTTTAAGGGAGGTGTTATTTTATAGTTCATATTCATGTTAAATCTCAAATAATTAAAAATATATTGCAATTAATTAACATATATATATATATATATATATATATATATATATGATGCAAAAAATATCCAATAATTTATTCTATTCGGTGCCGTTTGTTTTTTAAGAGGTCTAAAGTCTTAAGTCTAATTTTAATTATGATTAATAAGAGGTGGTATGTAAAAATGTCTGAACGATTCAGACTTAAGAGCCATTAAGAGGTTTTTTAAAAAAAACAAACAACCCCGATCGTTTTATCTTCACTTTGAATATATGTCGCTGAACCTTGAAGTGAACAAAAATTTATCATTCGGAAGCAAAATTATGCACACGAGGTCAATAGTATCCAACATTATACGCACATTTAATTGGTTTTGTAAATTATTGAAACACTACAACAAAACTTGAATTTTAGAATACTTTTGTATGATATTTGATCAAGAACGGTCCTTTAGAAGAGTTGAAAACGATTTACTTCTTAAGTCTTATTAGGTTGTTCAATTTCATAGTAACAAATTATTGTAACACTTTTATATAAACTGCATAATTTTTTGCTATATAAACTTAAAACGGTTGTGGGCGAGTCAATATACCAATTCTGTTGCAACGGAACTGATCGCTCAAGAAAATCTAAGGGGGCATTTGATTCGAAGAATGTTTTTTGATGAAATGGAATATGTTAAAAGAATATGACTTTGAAGGAATTAGAAAGAAATGTTATCAGGTTTGACCACATGTTTGGTTGACATATCACATTGGAATGAAATTTGTTAAAAAAACCAAAACATGTCTGTTTGTTTCACATAATGTAGCTTTGGAATTGGAATGAAATATTGTTCAAAATACACTTTTTTGAAAATTTTGAAACCGAAATCCAACTATTGTGATTCCAATTTGGTGGTGGTTGGCGATGGTTCAGATCAATGGTGGTCGGTGGTGGTCCATATCGGTGGTGATCAACGGTGGTTCAAATCGACGATGGTTGGGGTGGCCGTGGTGGTTCAGATCGGTGATGATTGGCGGTTGTTCAAATCGACGATGGTCGGGGTGGCTGTGGTGGTTCTGATCGGTGGTTGTCGGCAGCGGTGTTATGGGTAAATCAAGTAGGGAAGATTAGGATAATTTTATTTTTTTGGGAAAATGAGATGGAATGAAACACAATTCATTCTCAATTGTGATGAAATGATGGAATGCGTGAATTTCAATTTCATACCGTAGGTAAACCAAACGCCTGAATGAAATATGATCAATGGAATTGATCATTTCAATTACTTCGAATTTCGTCAGATTCCTACTTACCAAACACCCCCTTCACAATCTTAGTTTTTTCAATGAATTAACTCTTAAGAAATGTCATTGAATTAGCTCGGACATATATCGGTAGATGGCTAACAACAACCGACAAAATCATATTATCGATGATCATCTTGAGGTTAAGATTGCCTGAGATTTAAAATAGTGATTATATATACATTAAATATGCGTTTTTTCAAGAGGTGCTAAACTCTAAAGTCTTATTTCATTTCTGATTGATAAGAGCTGATGCTGAAATGTGAAATCTGAATCAATAAGACTACTTGTTTTTGAAAATTGATAAATGTCTGAATTTATTTAAATTGTCTATTTTACTAATTAAAATATTATGGTGTTGAATTTATATATAAATTTAAACAATTTCACATATTTATTCATTATTATTATTATGAAATTTACAACGAAATTATAAGATTAACATTCATTTAAAGGAATAAGGTTAATTGATTGAAAGATATTATTATATTTAAATTAGAAAGTCATCTAATTTTAGTAAATTGAGTTTTATTATAATCCAAGTAGATTGATTGAGAGAAATGATCTATTCAGTTTAATCCATTGAGAACAATAAGAAGCAAATAAAGGGTTGGTTTGCCTCTTACCAGATAGAGGACGATAGTACAAAAGGGACTTTGAAAAAAAAATAAAAAATAAATAAACATTATGAACGTTTCTACCTCTTACTGAATCAGACATAAGAGGCCAATAAAAGCTTTAAAAAAAACAACGCCTAAGAAAAATTGCACTAGAGATGAATAATATCATTTTTCTTCACATAGTTTTTCTTTGTATTCGTGAAACACATAATTGACATATAGCATATTCTTATACCTGAAAGTCTTCAGTTTTTGAAGTTAATTTTCAAGGTATCGATTAGTTTCAGACCTTACAACATATATATAGATGATATATATCATGGTACACATTTTAAAAACACAAAATGAAGAAATATTTTCAAACCCACGAAATATAACTAAGGTATATATATAATTTGATAATGAAATATAAATCCAAAATTACAAATGAACAATTAGTTTCTAAGTAACATATCAATTCTTTGTTTTTGTTTTCTATACAAATCACAAATTAATAATTAAATCCAACTTTTAGAGCACTAATTTTTGCTCTAGAAAAATAATGTTATGAAATTCAGTCACGTTTTTTTCTTAAAACATGACTAAAATTCATAACTTATATCTTCATACAATATGTTAATTGTGTAATTAATCAAACTTAATCCATTTTTATGATGGATATGAAGAAATTAAATTATGAGGTATGCAAGGAGAATTGTTCCAAGCCCTAGCATGCATCTTCAAAATCTCCATAGCTCTCTCCTTCATCTTGCTTCCACAATCTACTTGCAACACCAAACACAGCTTCCCCACCACCCCTAACTGCAACATCTCCGCCACGACACCGGTGTTGCCGGAAAACTTCGCCACCGAATGCAATATCCTCACCGCCCTATCGCTCGCCACCGGTGAAACCCGAAAAATCTTCTTCGAAACCACCGCTAAACCCGCCCCATGTTTCAAAACCTCCGATCGGCCTTCCGCACACTGACAAAGCTGATCCAATGCCAACAACACCATCTCGGAAACCCTCTTATCGGTCGAATCAAGTAAGATATCGATCAACGCCCCCACTGCCCCCGCCTCTGCTGCCCTTATCCTATTCCGCCCCCATACACAAACGTTGATAAGTAACTTCAACGTTGCCTTCGTGGCCTTTTGCGAGATCTGATCGATTAACACGTTGACTAATTCGGCGAAGAATTCTGGCTTCAACGACATCGTCGTCGCCACCTGCATTCGCTGCGTGGCGTCGAACATCGACTTCAGCAACAACACGGCGTACGTCCGCGACTCGTAGCTGGCGGCGCGTTGCATCACGCGCGTCAACGTGTCGACGAAATCGCCAGTTTTCGCAAACAAACCCTGAAGTCCAGTTTCCGAAATTTGCATGTGGTAAAGAACACCCAATGCTTCATCCGCCGGCGTATCCAACTCGAAACCTTCAACGTCGTCGTCGGAGTATTCCCCGGCCGACGAATACGATGACGTCACGTTATTCTGATCGGCTAACACATTCGCTAAGTAATCAACTGCACCAACTGCCTCCATTGATCTCTTATTCGTTTCATTCTCCAAAACAATCAGTTTCAATCTCTTCAAAGTCTTCATCTGCAAATTGGGCTGCTTTAAATCTTTAAGGAGTTTGAGGATTTGGGGTTTGGAGATCGGAAGACGAGGTGTTGGGACTCGTTCGACACCGGATAACGGGTTAAGGGTGCACCAAGATTGGATCAATCGACGAAGGGTGTGGTTAGGGGTGAGATCCACATGATCTAAAATGATGTTTTTGGTTACTGGACAAGTGTTGTTCTTCTTAGCAAATAACCATTTCTCGATGCTTTCACGATCGTATGTGATTCCAGTTGGGAGAGTTACAGGATCTTTCATGATCTCTAAAGAGATTGGACATATGAAAAATGGTGGGACTTCAACTTTTTCCACATTGTTTTCAAGATCACCCATGGAGGATTTCAACAGAAGATGTTAATTGAGAAAAAAGAATTGGGAATTTAAGGGAGTTTTGGAGTTTGGAATGAATGAAATGAAAGTGGTGGGTTTTTGGTTGTGAATATTTGTTTTTGTTATGATGAATAAAGTAGGGTTTTATATATATATATATATATGGTGGGATGGGTGAGAAAAGGGAATCATTTGAGTTTTTTGTATTTAAATAATGAAAATAAAGAAAAAGTAAAGCATATTTTTTGGTCAAAGAGAGGTGGGGTTTGACTTTTTAAAAGAGTTTGTGTGGCTCAAGAAGAAGACAACTTAACTTGGTCATAATTGCATGTGCTAGATGAAGTGTGGGTGGAAAGTGTGAAGGATAAGACTTCTCTTCTTTTATAAAGAATGTTACTATTTATGTCCTTCAATTTTGATAATTGTTTTTATATAGCCCCTCATGTTTGGAAATTTTTATAAATAGAATCGTCTTATTTGGAATTTGAAAGAACAATTGGTTTAAATACTTCTTTTTAATTGTAAATTATGTATGGAAAATGGTGTGGGGGCACCAATTAAGAATAAATTTTATTTCGTTTTCGTAAGTGATGTTTTGCTTTAATCATTGTAGCATGGTAAGCATCTTTGAATATGTTGTTCGTAGCTTTTATGGTGTGGTTTTCAAATTTTTTTGTTGTTGCTTTAGCTTTTCTAGCTACCGTTGCTTTGTGGGCTCCATAGGTGTTGTGATATTTGAATGGTGCTAGGTGTATGTGGTGTGTTAATTAGATTCTCTATAGTGTAAACATGAGCCTACGTTGTTGTATCAGAGATATATGCCCAATCGTCTTTGAAATTGTACAATGTGGTTCCTATACATTGTTCTTTGCTTTATGTTTTTCTCATTGTTAGGGTTCTAAAACATTTGCATGATGTTGTGTTGGTTTCCCTTGGTATCACTTCTCTTCCTAATGTTGGTTTCCGTCTCTCAATCATTCAAGTGTTGCCTAGCTTTCTCAAGAAATTTGTTTGTCATTTAGCTTTGATCTGGGTTGATTCTGTTATGTTGATTTAGTTTTTGTGGTTTTCATGTTTTAAATTCATTTGTTTTAGTTTTGTTTTTCAATTGCTAGTTATCAGTTTTAATTTGATAACTATATGATTACATTTGTTTGAGAGCATTGTCCAAACATAAAACAAAGTGAAGGAAGTAAGCCAGCTAGAAGACGAACATTGTTGTGATGTGCAATCAAAATATCAATACATTAAAAGTTCCTCCATAGTACTTATTAATGTAAAAACGTATCAATACATGGGCAAAAGTTGAAGAATATATATATATATATATATATATATATATATACACACACACAAACATATGAGGCACTAGATGGTTTGTTTTACACGCAACATGATCCCAACAACAGCGGACCCATGATTTTTGACGAGTGGGTGCACCTTTAAGGTGGATCAAAGGTCCATAAAGTCATCTGATGTACTGTTTTAGCCAAATTGCATTGCTTCAAGTGATTTTTTAAGTTTTTCGGTTGATTTGAACGAATTTTTCGGTTTTTTGGTAGATTTCGATGGACTTTGTGGTTTTTTGTTGATGTTCTTTGTATTTTATATTATCCGAAAGCTACCTTCATAACCTTGAAAATTTTCTACTTACGAAAATCAGTTGAGCGGGTGCACGAGACCCCGCTCAAGCCTTCATATAGCCCTCCAATCCCCAACTAGCTTTATTTTGAGAACTAAATCAAAAAGATCTAATTTGAAAAAAAAAAACTTTGGTGGTCTACATGAAAATTTTCGAAATAATGGGAAGTTTTTGAATAGTGGTGGTATCACCTAATAAATTTAGTTTGACTTTTCTATCTCTATATATCTATATACAAAAGTCAACCTTTTGCTCTTGAACCCATGGTGGTTCATTTTGAAACGTGGCTACCGACATATGCCAATTGGATTTGGATGGTTGTCTCTTGCTGTACAATTAAGGTTTCCCTAACCATAATTTAATTAAGTGATATAACTTAATTTTTAGACGTTAAATCAATAAGTCAAAAGGTCTTAAATTCATGTGATTTCATATAAAAATATGGGTTATATATGAATCTATGACCGAAAGGTGTGAACATATAAAAAAAAAATATAATAATAATTACTGGGATTTCCTACATTCCCTATAACAAAATTAATTTTTAAAATATTCAGTTGATTATATATAGGGGTCTTAGAAACGATTTAGCAAGACCCTTAATTTTTATTTTGGCAGCGCTTTGATTCGAACTCAGGGAAGATGAGATTCCCACCACTTCCCCTTGAGCATTAACTAGTGCGCCACAACCCAAGTGGTTGATTTTTAAGTTATATACAATGATAAGTAATACAATAATTTGTTAGAACGAAGTTAGACGGCTTAACAAGTTACATCGACAATGTAACTACCTAATAGGACACAAGAAGTAAATTGTCTTATTAATATATTTTATAAGAAATTTTGAAACAGACTAATATAACGATTTACTTTTAACTAATCTTAACTGGTTGTTTAATGTTTGACGATGTAATTTATTATGTCGTCTAATTCGTATTAATAACTTATTGTAGTGTTATTAGTGGTCTATTTTGTAGCGTTTAGATAAGGTTTTATTTTTTAAGAAATTTATTTATTATTTGTAAAGAAATTCATATTGAGTGGATTATCGTCGATGTAGATTGTAGCAATAACGACAAGCATCGTGAATATGAGACAAAAGATGTGCATTCTATATCATTTTTTGTCTTTGATCTTGGTTTGTCACATATTCTTTTTGGGTTTTATTATTACGACTCTTTTGTCATGACACTATTTTGTTTTTATCTGTTTTAGAATGTTTTTTTTCCCTACTTTTAAGATAGAAGCTAAAATTATAAAGTAGAAGTTAAATTTTTAATTAAAACTATTGAAAAATATAATTATTTTCAATAATTGTAAAATAAAAAAAATCTTTGTTCATCTTAAAATAAATACAGTGTTCACATGCAACAAAATAAAATTTACAAGCATATTTGTTGCTAATATATTTACTTGCCTTTAAAAAAAATTCACAAGCATACAGTTATTTTATCACTCACATCATAAACTTGAAAAAAAAAACTGTTTAATCGATAGTTTTAAAGAATCTAACTTTTCGAACAGGTGTCTTTTGATAAACAAAGGATTAGTCGCATCAATTACGCTAGTGATTTCAAATGTCGGAAATGAGATAATAATATCATTTTTTTTTCCAACCATATAATATTATATATAAACGAACTTGTCAAAAAGATGTGAATAAGTCCTCCTTTCGGTTAATGTTGTGTATATTTTATTATCTCCACTAATTTACGGAATTGTACCTTACAATTAGTAGACATTTTCCTTTTGGAAAAATTATTGCATTTAATTTTGATTTTTAAAGTAAATTACATTTTTGGTCCTTGTAATTATCACTTACTATCAAATTGTGACTATGTATTAAACTAATTACAATTTTTGTCACTGTAATTGCCAATTTGTTTTACTTTTGGTCTCTCTAACTAACTCTAGTTAATAAAGTCGATTAACTTTGTGAACAACAAATTGGTATATTTCATTTTCATTTTATGAATAACAAATTAAATATATAAAGTTAATAAATATACCTAAAATGAAATATGAGTCATATAAATAGAAAATTGTAAATATATGTCTCTCCTATGCTCCTCCATTAAACCTCTATTTCTTCATTTGGACAACCCTCGCCTATCCATATGTTATTCTCTACCTCCTAATTGACCCTTGACCATCCTTTGCTCCGATATACTTTCAGCACATATCGTCGTTGTTTTCTGTCGACCACAACCACCACTCCACTCCACTTCAGGATCAATATATGAACGTAACAGATTCGAACTTCTCCTAGAATAGTTGACACCAATAGTTGGATGTCTACTTCTATTGTGGGATATGCTATTCGTATAGTAGTGGCCCCCTCATGGGTTTCATTCTGTATGACCCATATTTCATTTTAGGTATATTTATTAATTTTATCTATTTAATTTAGTATTCACAAAATGATAAATACCAATTTATCTATTTTCAGTTGACATGTCAATTTTTTAATGATTGACACATATTAATATGATATATAAAATGTTATTTTTAAAATAAACAAAATATTAACTAAATTTATTAATTAAACTCAAAATATCAACCATTACAAATTGATTAAAAATATTAATTTGAAGATTTACTAAATAAAATATTAAATACTATCTTTTTTATGGTAAAACAACAAAAAGTTTTATTTAAAATAATAATAAACTATATAAATATTAAATATATATATATATATATATATATATATATATATATATATAAACTTAGGAATTTGTAGAAACTATGCAACCCAATCTGGACTGTTGATGAAAGTGATCAACGGCTGTGAAAAAATCGGTGGTAGAATGGTAATATTATTGAAATTAAAGGGCACGGTATGAATATTTTTAAAGGCAAACGAGGGCAAAATAGGGAGACAACCAACGGGATCCTTATGCGTAAGAAATCTGGCGATTTCAACGGGATTCTACGAAGCGATTGAGAAGGAAGGTTACCCATGATTTCCGGTGAAGCGGATTACCAGGAGGCACACTCACGATTCACCTATTCTTCCTGTTTTCATAGATTCCATAGTGTGAAATCCGTTTATCAATTTTTTTTTTGGGAAAATGACCGAAAACGGAGAAAATCGTCCACAACAAGGTTAGGTTTTCAAAATATTAGGGTTTCAAACTACTTTCCATTCGATTGTAAATCACCTCACGACTACTGAAACAAAGTTGCATTTTTGAAACAGTTACAAGACCTTCTGAGAGAATAAGGTTGAAGACGTTATTCTCCAACTTCACTAACACCGTCGATGATCCAGTGTGTTTGGATATTGAAAACAACCAAACAGGAGGTAATCAAGGTATGATACACACCATACTGTGTTTTTTGCTTTGTTATAGACAACCCAAAAAGGGGATATAAGTCATATATATTGCACTGATTCGCACTGGATATGGGAAATAGTTCACTTTGCCGGGATTAAATTTACATCGATGATGTGTGATTATGAGACATTCACTAACTTTAATTCAGATAACTATGTAATTTGAATTTAGAAGTGGATGCCATAACCCCACTGTCATGAATTGATTATGTTTTGGTGATAAAAAAATTACAATGGTACAATATTTGGATGCATGAAACAGATTTCATACACAATTAAATGTACGGGAAATGATTGATGAAACTTGGGGCTAATTCATAGCAGGATGAATAGAAATATGAATTATTAGAAACATATGTCAGTAAAGAAATGTCATAAAATGATATGTTTAGGTGTGTGGAAATACCGGATTTGATAATTTGATTATGCTATGTTGTTGATTTCTGTTAAAAAAACACCAAGTGGAAACAGATTTCGTAAACAAGAAAATGAAGGGAAATTCATTGATGAAACTTGGGGCTCATTCATGCACATATGTATAGACATATGAATTATTTGAAATACATATCAGTAAGGAAGTGCCATTAAATAATAAGTTAGGTGTGTGAACATTCAGGATTTCATAATTTAGTTATGCCATGATGTTGATTTCTGTTAAAAGGCACCAAGTGGACACAGATTGCATACACAATTACATGTAGGGGAGATCATTGATGAACCTTGTTAAGTCTGATTTTATAGTAATCATTGTATTTATAGGGCTTGGTCAAATACTGTGTCTAATGTCGTATTCTGTGTTGTATTGACCAAGGGTATTTAAGTCCCTTTGGTCTTTGTCTTTGTAAGAACTTCACTCATATTGAATATTGATCTTACTTTGCGCTACCAAGTCTCTCTCTCTCTACTTTCTCTCTCTAAAGATTCATTGATCTTGGATTTTCAATTGGTATCAGAGCCATCTGGATCTTGAGAGAATTGAGAGAAGTCTTTTTCGTTTCTGCATTTGTTGATTAAAATCGAAAATTTGATTGATTTTCTTGAATTTTTCAAGAAAATCTCGTTTTTGAATTTTTCATCAAATTCAGTTGTGTTTTTGAACGAATTTCTTTGCATATTGGTTTGTTGGATTCGTTTTTTATTGCAAAATCTTTTTAATTCACATCGATTTGCAAGAAAAACGTGTTTGGGTGTTCAATTTTGTGATTTTTTATTTTCTGGAAAATCCGTTTTTGACGTTCTGTGATATTCTCGAGTTCTTGAGTTTGTGGTTTTTAATCGAAATTATTGATTGAAAAGTGGTAGAAAGATGTTTTCGAACTAGTTTGTATAAGAATTTTTCATCAAATTCAGCTTTGAAATCGATTTTTTGGCAGTTTCTTGATTTTCCTTCGGTTTGCGCTAGATTTAAACTTTGCGCCAGTTCATATGCATTTGCGCGAGTTCTTCGTTTGATTTGCGCGATCTACTAATCTTTTCTTAGTGTATTTCAGGTTTTCATCTCGAGAAGTTCAACTTTTCGCATTGGGTTAGTCACGCAAAGTTAACTTTGCGTCTCCAGTGCATCAAGAGAAGTGTACTTTGCGTATCTAGTGTATCACGCGAAGTTTGGTTTGCGTCACTCGTGTCTCACGCAAAGTAACATTTGCGTTACTAGTGCATCACACAAAGCTCCTTTGCGCCACAGCTTGCTCACGCAAAGTCTCATTTGCGTCTTCAGCGTTTCACGAGAAGTTTCAGTTTGCGTCTTCTTCGCATCACGCAAAGCTCAGTTTACGTCTCCTGCCTCTCACGCAAACCTCTAGTTTGCGCCATATCTGTCCAAATTTTTTTTTAAAAAAAAGTCTAGATTTTTTTTAAGTTTGTCATCTATGGATTCTACAAAGTTTGCCTTTCAAGCTAAGTTCTACTCAAGTGATTTGATGATGTCTTTGGGATCTGAAACTCGTCCTCCAGTTCTTGTCGATGAAAATGAATTCACTCAATGGCAAGATCGATTTCTGAACTTCATCGAGCGTCAAGCTAATGGAGAGAACATGATGAAGTCTCTAACTTTAACCAAGGGAAAGTTGCTGTAATTTCGGTCCAGATCTGCTTGTGTTGTTATGTTGATTATTTGGCACGTGAATGGCAAATGTTTTAGCAAGAAAATCGATGTTTAGAGCTGTTGGATGAGTTCGCCGGAAAAGTCTCGCCGAAAAAACGTTTTTGGCCGGAAAATCTTGTGTTTCGCCGGAGTTTGTTGCATCTCGATCCAGATATGTTTAATTCATCATATTGATCAGGTTGCAAGTCATTTGAGCATAAAATAGATGATTTTGAGTTGTTGGAAAAAAAAAGTGAATAGTAAGTGGGTTTTATTTTAAAGAAGATGATGAATAGTACATTTAACGGTTCCGTTAGTGCCGTTAGATTTTTTAACAAAATTGGTCTAAATTTGTTAAATTTGACCAAGTTTTGTTCCTCATCCCTTGGTGCATGATCCATCGTTCCCTCTTCGAGCGACAAGTTTACGACTCTCAAACGGAAATTCCTATTCGATTCGCGTTTTAACGACGAATTCGTGGTTAAAAACTAAGTTTTGCACTCGGTTGTCATGTCATAATCCACACATATCATTCTTGTGGGCGTTAAAGAATGTGTTGGGTTTACAAAAGTCAAAGCTGTCTTGGTGCACTTAGTCGAGCTTATAGACTACCTCGAATTCGGTTTTAAAATCGAAACCGCAAGAGTGAGAGCAACAACAAAGGGGGAGCCGAGCCTTTGATTGTCAAAGTTGCGCCAAAGTTCGTCAAGTAAATCAAGGGGGAGAGAATTTAAAGCTTCAAGAAGGATGATTTACTTTCACAAACTTTAGGGGGAGAATGTTAGTGCATTGAAAGTTTGGAAAGTAAATGTATTATAAAGTGTAATTGTATAGAGCTTAAAGTGTAAGAGCTTGTGCTTATATGTTGTAGAAAAGGTGGTAGGTAGGATTAGTGTCTCTATAAATAGATGGTTAAGGCCTTGTAATCATTTGATAATTGCAATTTACAAAATGTAGCCTTTTAAGAATTCTTTCTCTCATTAGTGTAGTTTTCCATTTCTAATAAATGTTCTAATAAATCCTACTCCTATCCTATCTTACCTAAACTATTACAAAAGCTTGAATGTCCAGATCTAAGGTCCTACAAACCTTGTGAATCATTCATAGAAGAATGTATAGATATATGAATTAATGTTAACACATTTCATTAAAGAAGTATGATTAAAGGGAATGTTCTGGTGTGTGCAGATCCTGAAATACTAGCTTAAATTATGCTATGATGTTGATTTTTGTTAAAGTCACTGAATGGGACAACAAGCAGATTCAGAAGGTTGCAGTAGCGGAAATGGGTCTAGGAAGCTTCATAGTTCATTGGGTTGACTGTGAAATTCATCTATTATAATAAATGAAGAAACAGTACATTGGATACTGCAAGTACCAATTGGTGGGCTAGATCTATGCACACTAGAACCAAATGATAAGTGTGATGAACTTACTTATGCTCACCATTGTTAAAGATTCATATTTTCAACAATTATTGTTTCATACTTTATTTTATCAATTTTATCAATTGCAATCCCTTGATTCGAGGAATTCACAGAAAAAAAACTAACGGATAATACGAAACAATAAGTTACTATCACAAACATGAAGTTACTAGGGCCAGGTTCAGGGGAAAACCTCAAAAAAAAAACGAAAAACTAAGAACACCCCGGTAGCCTTCCATTTGGACGGTATGCACTTGTGCATACAAGTAATTAATTAGTTTTTTGGTTTTATGCACATGTGCATGTTATAAATTACTTATATGTACAAGTGCATACCATCCAGATGAATGACTACTAAAGTGTTCTCCAGTTTTCCATTTTTTTGAGGTTTTCCCTTGAACCTCCCTCTATAAAACTATTACACAATCTAATATACACAATCTAAAATTTCTTGTTTGTGGGCAGGAGACGATGGTGAGTTCATTCATAAGAAGTATTGGGCAATTCGGGGGGACTCATTCTTTTGTGGGACGAAAATGTCTTCAAAAGTGAATTTGTGGTGGAAGAGGATAACTTTAATTTGTGGTTGTTATCGGGCGATGGAGCAAGATTGAAGGGCTTATGGGTTTGATAAACATTTATGGGCCAAGGGAAGTAAAAGATAGGTTAGAGGTTTGGAAAAAAATTGGAGTTGCTTTTGGAAAAAGACGAAGTAAAATGGGTTTGTTTCGGGGATTTTAACGAAGTGAGGGGACCGCATGACAGATTAAATTCTGTTACAAATACTGTTGGAACGGCCAAATTTAATAATTTTATAGGAAATTGCAGTTTATTGGACGTTCCGATGAGAGGGACAAAGTTTACTCGGATCAACGACGATGGGTTAAAGTTTAGCAAACTCGACAGGATTCTTGCCACACAAAATTTCTGCTCGGTTTGGAAGTCGCTAAGGGTAAAAGCTTTGGAACGAATGTGGTCGCATCACACGCCGATCATGCTTTCGGATGACAAACCCGACTTCGGCCCGGAGCCTTTCAAGTTCTTTGATGCATGGATTGAAGAAGAGGGGTGCGAGCATATCGTCAGTGATGCTTGGAACCAACGCGTGAATTCATTATTCCCGGACTGTATCTTCCAGATAAGTTGAAAAGTGTAAAGATGGCCTTGAAAAACTGGAGTAAAGAGAAATTTGACGAATTGGACAAGAATATTTTGAAATGTAAAGATTTGGTTAAAAAAGTGGAGTTAGAATCCGAGAACAATCCGTTAGAAGACATGGAGCGGATCAGTTGGGTGGAAGCAAGGAAAAATTGGCTTGAGTTAGAAAGGAATAAACGAGAGATGTTGAAACAAAATGCAAAGGTGAGATGCATGTAGGAGGGGAAAAAAATACAAAACTTTTCCATGCGGCGAAGTACCGGGAAAGAAAAAATTTACTACGCGGTATGTGTATCGATTCCATGTGGAGTGAAGGCTCGGATAGAATTAAGGATCACGTTTACAATTTTTTCAAAGGCAAATTCTCAACCGTGCGAAAAGATGGGCCATCCTTTGTTAGTGGGAAGTTGATAGCGGAAAACCGTATAGTTCCACAAGTGGCCACAGTGTTCCCACAGTGGGGGCGCAAGTATACACCTCAACTATGATCGCTATAAGTAATAAAATGGTAAGTATACCGAATATCGTTTCCACAGGGACTGGACTACTGAGAATCAGATAATTTCATGAACTTCTTGCACACGCTTTGGTTATGAGAAAAATTTGTCGTTTTGTTGGTGAAATATCTAAATTAATTAAGAAATTTAACAATGAGTTAAGGATTGGGTATGGGTGTAAGTTTCCTTGAGATAATTGTAGTTACCAGATGGTTAGGCGCTTAAGTGCATAGAACCATGTATAAAAATCCCGATCTCTCGAAAATGAATTTTTATAAATTATGCCCAAAAGTACCTATAAAGTGCCCATAATTATTGTACTTGAGTTTGCCGATTTATCTAAGTTTGACTCTAAGCGTCAAGTTCTACCGGTATGGGGATTTATACCCAAATCTCTTTGTGATATAAATCCCGACCGACGTTTGAACCTTAGTAAATCATACAAAACCCGCATCTATGCGTGGTTATCAAAGACTTTCTCAAATCTTTGTGCATCACTTAAGCCGTATTTCGGATCCGCCCCTCTCGAGGTCTAAGATCTAATATTAACACTTCAAAGTGATCGGCTTATCCGCATTGAGTTATGTCCCGACTCAAGTGACCAAACTCAAGAACAAGTAATTATGGACACACCCAAGTGTATCCTACTAGTCTCAAGTGTACTCACACCCAATAAGGTGCTTAGCTCATAATTAAAATAGGAGACATAATAATAAAAGACAAGAAATAATTAAGAACTACTTGCATAAATTTAAATTACGGAAATTAAATTACAAGGAAAAGTAAATGACTAGAAATGTAAATTGCAAGGAAAGTAAAGGACTAGAAAGTAAATTGCTAGAAAGTAAATGACTAGAAAGTAAATTGCTAGAAAGTAAAGGACTAGAAAGTAAAATTACAATCTTCAAGTTAACAAGTAACTTGAAGATGAACTAGAGCTTAAGAGAATGTCTTGTGATTGATGGTGGTGAAGTTGATGAGTTGATGAAATAAATGCAAGTCCTTCCTCTTTATATAGCCTCCAAAAAAACATAAAACCCAAAGGACTTTCTTTCTTCAAAACACAAGGGGTAAGACTCATCTCTCTTGTCAACCCATGCTTCAAAGATCAGACAAGCATGCTCCAACAAATATATTTTAATCTGCTCCTTATCGTCCGGATAAACGCAGCGTCCAGCAGTTTCTTCAAGAGGTTCATCGACGCCCACAGTGGGTAGAGTCCTGCCCACAGTTGGCCACAAAAGTGCAGTTTTTCCGAAAAAATAAACTTTTGATAATTCATCACCTCTTTATCACATTTTTAGACCAAATGAAAAGAATAGTAGCAAAGTGGGTATAAAAACGATACAAAATCCTAGAAAAAGAGTGATAAATAACTCTCAAAATCGAGAGTTATCAGAAGTTCAAAAAGTTGACTAGTGAAGAGGCGGTGGATCTAGAAAAGCCATTCTCGGAGGAAGAAACGTGGACGCCCATCAAAGAATGTGGAAACGACAATGCGCCGGTGTAAGATCCCACATTGGTTGGGGAGGGGAACGAACGTTGCCTTATAAGGGACTGAATACCTCCTCTACCAGACGCGTTTTAAAACCGTGAGTCCAGGTGTGTGGACAAAGCGGACAATATCTGGTACGGTTGGCCTGGGATGTTACAGATGGTATCAGAGCCGGGAACTGGACTAATGTGCCAGTGAGGACGCTAGGCTCCCAAGGGGGGTGGATTGTAAGATCCCACATTGGTTGGGGAGGGGAACGAAAGTTGCCTTATAAGGGACTGGATACCTCTTCTACCAGACGCGTTTTAAAATCGTGAGTCCAGGTGTGTAGACAAAGCGGACAATATCTGATACGGTTGGCCTGGGATGTTACAGCCGGGTCCGAATGGTTTTTCATTTGGCTTTGTGAAAAGGTTTTGGAATATCATCAAAGGTGACCTTATGAGTGTGGTTCGGTGGTTTTGGGACAAAGAGAAGATAAACAGTGGTTGTAACACGTCTTTCTTGACTTTAATCCTGAAAGTTAAGAATCCATACGATCTTAGAGATTATCGTCCGATAAGTTTAATTGGTGAATTTTACAAAATAATTGCAAAAGTGTTGGCAACAAGACTGAAAGGAGTGATGGGAAATCTTATTAGTAAAGTCCAAAGCGCCTTTGTCAAAGGTAGGTTCATTCTCGACGGGGTCTACATAGAAAATGAGGTGATCAATGTGGTCCACAAAGAAAAGAAAAGAGGATTCGTTTTTAAGGTTGACTTTGAGAAAGCTTACGATAGCGTGGATTGGTGCTTTCTATTAGAAGTCATGAAGGAAATGGGTTTTGGTATGAAATGGTGTGGTTGGATTAAAGCTTGTCTCATGTCGTCGACGGTTTCGGTTTTGTTAAATGGTACACCCGGGAAGGAATTTAAGATGGAGAAAGGATTGCGGCAAGGGGATCTGATGGCCCCTTTCCTATTTTTGATTGTGTCGAATGTCTTCATGTGTTAGTAGAGGAAGCAAAGGAGAAAGGCTTATATGAAGGAATCCACATGGGTGGTGGGATTTCGATATCACACCTACAATACGTGGACAGCGTAGTTTTTTTTACGGAAAGTGGAATCTCAATAATATTAAGAACTTGCTGAAAATTCTTAAGTGTTTCAACGAACTATCAGGGTTGAAAGTTAACGTAAAGAAGAGCAAAATATTCGGAGTAGGAGTGCCCGATTCAGAGGTACAGTCATGGGCGAATGGTGTAGGATGTGGAGTAGATTCGATTCCTTTCACGTACTTAGGATTACTGGTGGGTGCAAACCTAAGTAGACTGGAGACATGGAAATCGATCGTCGAAAAGGTTAAAAGAAGGTTGGCCTCTTGGAAGACAAAGCTTATCTCGTTCGGCGGTAGATGGACTTTGGTGTGCTCGGTCCTTGGTAGCTTATCACAATACTTTATGTTGTTGTTTCGGGCCCCGAAAAGGGTCTTAGAATCCTTGGAAAGAGAAAGATGTTTTTTTTTTGGGGGGGGGGGAAGGGGAGGGGAGGAAGGGAATCTTGGCAAAAGGTGGTTGTCATGGGTAAAATGGGA
Organism: Arctium lappa; assembly: GCA_023525745.1. NCBI lineage: Eukaryota > Viridiplantae > Streptophyta > Magnoliopsida > Asterales > Asteraceae > Arctium > Arctium lappa. The sequence continues at coordinate 10,975,495 of CM042054.1, read as the reverse complement.
TAGGATCTTAGGGAGCTTTCGGAAAGGTGGCTTGAACGTGGGTGGCCCAAATAGTTCAAATTTAGTCTTTCTTTGTAAATGGTGGTGGAGATTCCATTGTGGGAAGGAGGCCTTGTGGGATTGGATTATTGAAAGCATTTATGGGAAGGAGGTTAGCTTAAGAGGAGTCACAAGGGGGGGGGTAGGAAATCGATGTAGGGGGGAATTGGGAAGTGGAGGTGTTGGGTATAGACTTTTCGTCCGTGTTTGGTAAGGTAATAGGTAACGGTAGTGAGACATGTTTTTGGGTTGAAAAGTGGGCGGGGAACATTGTCCTTAAATCGGAGTATCCAAGGCTTTTTCAATTGGACACGACTAAGGATGCTCTAATTTCGGACAAAGGGACTTGGGAAGACGATGGTTGGAAATGGAAGTGGGCGTGGAGAAGGGAGTCTAGATGGAGGGAAAGGGGAGAACTAGAAGACTTAGAGCGAATACTCTTAGATCATGTGCCGGTTAGAGATAGGAAGGATCGAGTGGTGTGGAGGTTAGACCCAAAAGGTTACATTGAGGTGAAAAGCTTGAGGAATCTAATTCACGATAAAGAATGTTTGGTTGCAGGAACGGCACCGAGCACGATTTGGAACAAATTTGTCCCGAAAAAGGTGTGGATCTTTGCTTGGAGGGAACAATTGGGGAATATTGTCGTGTAGAGTGATTTTGGATGCGATGGGGTTGGACTTACACTTTGTTCTATGCCCAAGATGTGATGCGGCTGAAAAATCGGTGGAACATGCACTTTTACGGTGTGACGAGGTTTTTAAAAATTGGCAACTCGTGAGCAAATGGTGGCGAAATTAATCTTGAGAACGTAACAACTTTAAACGATTTAATGGCGGATGGAAACCAATTCGGAGAAGGTTCGAGAAAATCGAAGATGTGGGTTGGAACGGCTTGGACGTTTTTTGTATCTCACTTGGTCAAGTAGAAACAGTAAAATCTTTAGAGGTGAGAACAGGAGGATCGAAGAGCAATTCTATGACTGTAACACCTGAATTTTTATCCCAATTGAAGAATAGTGTTGAATTGCGTGAATCGGTACACATATGGAGTACGGCTATAGTGCCAAGTGGTTGTGACATTTGTCACAATAACACCAATGGTACTAAGAGTATGGACGTCTTGGCTATAGTGACATGTGGTTGTAACATCTGTCACAATAGCACCAATGGTACTGAAAGTGTGGTAGTCCCGACTACAGTTCCATGCAATTGTGATATATGTCATAATAACACCGATGTTACCGAGTGTTTGGTCGTCTCAGCGAATGTGTCATGAAATTATGACAATGTCATGAAATTATGACAATGTCATGATAACTGGCATAATAACATCAATTATTTCGGTAGAACGGTAAAGGAACATCCGGGAAAACGATCGAGAAACGGTCGGGGGAATCCGTCGAGAAAGTGGTCGAGAAAACAGTCGAAGAACGGCCGAAAAACTCGCGGTATGGGCCAGGCTATAGTGCCTGACGACTGTGCCAGTGGCACTATAGCATGTCAAGGTCGCCAAGGGGGTAAAATGGCTTTCAGTACATTTGGGGAGACCTTGCCATGCGATTGTGACATGGTACAGTTGCATGTCACAATCGCGCCAGACCTGTGGAGCATAAAATCGGGATTTTCTTCATTTGGTCATAACTTTTTCATTTCAACTCCGTTTTTGGCGATTCAAGTTGCTATGGTCTCGTTTTTGAGATATTTTCAAGGTTTGATTGTTAGTTTTGGGAATATCCAAGAATATTTGGTGGTGTATTGGAAGCAAATGTCAAAAGCTCATCATCATCACCTCAATCTTAAAGAAATTTGGGGTTTTGTAGGTTTTCACCAAAACCTAAGTGGTGAGTTATTCCTCGTAGTTTGAAATATTTATTATGAGTAATAGATTATCTATTGATGACTTCCTAGTATTCATGTTTCTCAAATTTTGGGTTGGGTGATTTTGGATAGATTAGGTCAAAATTAGGGTTTGGGCCAAATTGGGGATTTTGATGTAAAATGTTTGAATATGAATGTTTATGGTTGGAAACTTGTGAATCTAGGTTTTTGGAAGGATTTGCTTGTGGATTCAAGTTTCTTCAAGGAAGCTCAAGTTGGGGTAAAATCTAGATTTAGCCTAAATCTAGCAAGGTGAGTTCAAGTTGATTTGTGAAAATGGTGTACATGCCAAAATGTCCATTTTAAAATGTTTATATGTTTTATATGAAACTATCAACTGTTGAGTTACTTGGTGAGTTTTGATTATTCGAAGTGTTTAACTTTATAAACTTTGTACAACACCCAAATTTGGGATTTTGGGCATTTTGATAAATAAATAATAAGTATTGGTATTTTAATAATTTATTTTATGGGAGTAGATCTTTTGAGTATGAATGCACTTTTAGTGTGTGTTTTGGAGAAATGTTTGCTTTTGTGTTATGAGACGCTTTTGAAAGAATAAATGATATAAACTAATTTGGAAAATGATTTGTCCCACTCTAAAATGTGTTAGAGTGTATTCATGTATTTTGAAACGTGTGCTTGCATAAACGTGGGTCGATTACACTTTATTGCATTTTATGACTTTTGACAAATTGTCAATTGATTTGTGGAGCTTTGGATCGGTTGTGACTCAAATGAGTCTTGGGGGAATTTGCCCAGTTTTATTGGCTCAGTGAGGAGCTTTGGTTTTACGATATATTTAATTGCGTTTTGATGGAAATTACATGTTTTGAGTACGTTGTCATTCATTTGAGTCATGTAATGTAGGCATATGAGCCAGTCAGTTGGTTTAGTTGGGAACTTTATCCGCGTTTTAGGACTGGAAATTATTTATGGCTAGCGGGAGCTCGAGGTATAGATTGTGGGTGGTTGAACTCGATAACTGTGTAATCTTTACTGAAGGGCTCGAGGTATAGATCGTGGGTGGTTGAACTATCTGGTTATTCATCGTGGAATTTAGTGTCTGCGTTTGAAGTCTAGTGAGTGGTCCCCAAGTCATTTTTTATGTAAGCTTGTGGTGGTGCTCTGCAGAGCCGTATACGGAGCTAAGTCTTGCGGTGGTGCCCATGGTGAGCCGGATACGGGGACGTGTGGCTTTTATGGTGACACTCATCTAGAGGTCGAGTAGACACTAGGGTCATTTGGGTATCTTGCGGTGGTTGCTCGGTAGGGAGCCGTATACGGGGATCCATGGCTCTATGTGAATCTCAAGAACATTGATAAGTGGCTTAACTTTGTGTGCCTGCTACATTCGATGAAATTCGGGTCTCCCCCGTCACCGAAATGTGTTGTTTTGAGTATTGAGTTTTATTATCCATGTTTTCGGTGACATTTTATATATATATATATATATATATATATATAAAGAGAAAGAGAGAGAGAGATTTATCCATGATTTATGAGTTGAGTATTATGCCCCACCCATATTTTGGGTGTTTCGGGAAATATAGTTTTATCCGTGTTTTTATAAATTGAGAATTCAATTTATATTCACATTTTGAGTGAGTTTTGGGTTGAATTTACTTTATGATGAAATGTTTTATGTTGGGGTATTCGTCTTTAAAAATGTATGTTATTGGAAAACGGGTCGTTTTCATATTTGAATCATATCATTTTGAAAGGTTATGATTTAAATTGCATTCTTCCTTTTTAATGATATATTTATGCATGTTGAAAACTCTTGAACTCACTAGGTGTTAGCCTAACCTTTTTATTTGTCGACATGTGCATCAGGTTCCGGCTGAGAATAGTTCTAGTGACACCGTGAAGAGGGGAGTGCACTTGGTTACGAACATAATTCGCATTTACGAACTAACTTGACTTTAATTTGATTACACTTGGTTACGAAGTAACTAAATTACAAACATAGGTTTTAAATATTATTTTATTAATTGGTTTTAAATTGGTTTACGAACTTAAATTGTGTCCTTGAATCCATGAATTTAATGCAACAAGGATTACGAACTAACTCATAAATTACGAACATAGGTTTTAAGGCTGCGTTTGGTATATGAGACAGGATAGAACAGGATAGGACAAAACTCACTGTCCAATGTTTGGCGTGACATGGGACAGGACAAAAATTCACTGTCTGTAACACCCCGATTTTCGAAATGTATCATTTCAAGTTTATACAGAAACCGATATATTAAGGAAAAATAAGATATTTGATTTTGGGATTGAATCCTTGGTTTTATAGTCTTGATGGATAAAGGATTCAATTACGAGACCAACGGTTCTTTCCAGAGCGAAAACGGAGCTATGACGAAGAAGTTATGACCAAAACTGTTTCGGTACGTGCTAGGCTATAATGTCCGGCGATTGTGACAGTGTCACAATCGCCTGTCATGGTCACCAGAGCCCAAAAACTCTCGGTACAATCTCAGCGATTGTGCCCGGCGATTGTGACATTGTCACTATATCCTGGCACAATCGCCTGGGTGTATCAGAGTGTTAAAATCGCGATTTTCAGCCCCAAGCTTCATTTCTTCATATCTCTCTCATTTCAACTCCGATTTTGGCGATTCAACTTGCTACGGTTTCTTTTTTGAGAGCTCTTCAAGGACCAAGCAAGAGATTGGAAGTTTATTGAAGTATTCTAGAGCATTTTTTGGTGGTAAGCTTCTCATCTCTCCCTATTCATCTTCTTCCCCAAAGTTTTCTAGGGTTTCATCCACCCTTTGTTCTCCCTTTCATAGATTGAAGGTTTGTAATCATTTTGGTGAACTAGAAGTGTTTTGTTTGGTGAATTCAAGCTTGGGTTAAGGTAATCTTCTATTCTCTTCGGTTATGGAAGTTAGGGTTTCGGTATTAGTTGAGGTATCCATGTACATGGTTTGGGAAACGATTCTTTGTGGTTGATTATGTATATTTATGTTTGGAACCTTGTAGATCTAGGTTTTGGAAGATTTGGTTTGAAGAACCAAGTTTCTTCAAGGAAAGCTCTAAGTGGGTAAAATCTAGATTTAGTCTAAATCTAGCAAGGTGAGTTTATTAAACCTTTGTTAAAACTAGATACACATCATAATCTCCTATTTGTTACTTTATCTCTATATGTTCAAATGTTTGGGGATTTCTTCATGAAAATAGTTGTAGGATATATATATAATGGTGATTTGCCATGATTATTGTTATATGTATCATTATTTGGGATTTGTCTCATAGATACATAATGTGGGTACCTTGATATGTTAAATGTATGCATATATGGGTATTATGATGATTCTAGTTGGAACACCATTTTGGTGATATGTTTATATGCATGATGAGCATGATTTACATTGGGTCTTTTGTTAGACATCACGAGGATAAGGTGGTAATATTATACCCGTAGTTGGTATTGAATTATATGGGTTAAAATATACCTAAAGGACCTCTTATAAATGTTATGTGGACGAACCAAGTCAGTACACTAGGAGGATATAGTCTTGGGCGCCACTGTGATGGTATGTGCCTAGACCTCCGCCATTCGGGGAATTTTCTTAGCGATAGTCTTCGGGTGTGCCGGGCCTTTGGGGTGTTTCTTGTTAAGGGCATCAAGGTATATCGACTCTTGGGTGGGACTTGATTAGTGTTATGGGTCTCCCCTATTGACTCCACATTTGTTGAACTATGGTTAACTGCTGATAAGAAATGTGACTGTTCATGCATGCTTACTATTGTTCAACTCACTAGGCTTTTTGGTCTAACACTTGTTTGGTGTCGATGTGTATCTCAGGTTTTAGCGGCATCGGTCCTAAGCTGGCGTAGTGCTTGGGTGAGAGATTTGAGAATATCGCTTTTGGACTTACTATTGGTAGAGAATCCTTTGGGTCTATAAATGACACCCTTGATTTTAATCTCTTTTCTGGTTATAGAAATTAGATTAGTTGGTTGTTATTTATTATCCATTTAATTACGATTGTATTTAAACATGTTTGTGTATTTTCCCCATTTTTTGGGAGGCTCTTGCTTTGGCAATTTTAAATACCGCATGTCCGTTTTTCGGATTTTTGTTATCCCTATTTTTAGGGTGTTACAAGTTGGTATAAGAGCTCTAGTTTAAGTGAACTAGGCATGAATGTAAGATGTCTAGACTTAGACTAAGTACGTTAGGCAATGATTTGTGAGATGGGTATAAATTTTTAAGATGGGTTAGTCTTAGAGTCGACGGAAACTATGGTTATCAAGCGTTGTGGCGATGGTAACGAGAACCTTTATGTATTATATGTTCATAATCTCACCTAGCTAATGTTATTATGAGGATATTTATACGTGATGGTGCTTGAAGTGCCGTTACTGTGACAATTGGTAATGTAGTGGTACGTTCTCTTGTGCTTGGTTTACTAACGTTATGTTATTTGGTAGACGTAGTAGTATGTTTCCTTCATGTTCAATTCTGTTAATCTCCTCCTTATTCATTCTCGTGCTTGCATGAACTACCTTGGTATGTCGACCGTTGGGGTGGTAAGAAAGTTTCCGAATGAGTAACTATTAGAAAAGTTAATGTTTTTATTATTCGTTACTTGGAGTGACGGTAAGTATGGTGATTGCGTTAAGTGAACTGTTCGAGTCGGATTAATTGGTTGGATTAGAATCATAGACTTTTTGAATCAATGTATTCGAGGAGAAATTGTAAGGTGAACCTATGAAGTCCGTGATTTTTGCCTTAAGATATTGAGCATCTGGATGACGATAGTGTAACTAGAGAAATTGAGGAGCGTGAGTTCAAGTTGATTTGTGAAAACGGTGTACATGCCAAAATATCCTTTTTTTAAGTGTTTATGCGTTTTACATGAAATTATCAAATGTTGGGTTAGTTGGTAATCTTTGATTATTTGAAGTATTTACCTTTATAAACTTTGTATAACACCACATTTGGGATTTTTGGACATTTTGATATAGGGTCACAAATCAATGTGTTTTAACGTTTTATTGCATAAAACGACCTTTGGTCAAAGAAATATACTTTTGAATGGTTGTCGGTTTTTATGCATCATTCATGAAATGGAATGTTTTATGAAGCATTATTTGCATATTTATATGAAGTATTTGAAATTATGTATATAGTCCCATTTTATGATTTCTATTCTTACCGGCAGTTACACTTGGAAATGCATATTTGAAAATAAATGAGTCTTTAGGACTTCGGTCTGGTTTAATAGCTCAATTGTGAAATATCAAGTATGATGGCGGTTAATGCACATCATTTGAGAAATACATGTTTTGAGTGCGTTGGTCATTCAATTGGAGCCATGTACTGTTTAGACTGTAATGCTGTGGATTCATATGTATATGAGTCGGTCTTTATTATTTAAAAAGAAAATGGGCTATTATTTATAAGTTACTTATTTTAAAGTGCTTGTGTTTTACATTAAATTGTTAACTACTGATAAGTTTTGGGTTATTTGGATATATTTAACTTTATAAACTTATGTAACACACATCTTCGTGATTCTTAGGCATTTTGATATATTTCTTTTACGATGTAATATATAAATGGAAGTCATTTTATATAATTGTCCATTTGGTGCATACGATTTTATAAACCGTTAGAAACTGCATATCATTGAATTAGGAGTCGTTTTGGAAACATGAAAAGAAAGAGTTCATTTGGAAAACATTCGTTGCAACTGATGAGGAGTTTTGGACTAATTACCTTTTTGGGTCGTGGTGTTTGCATAATTGTTGGTCAAACGTATTTCGATGTCTCTACTGGCTTTCATGGGTCGTTGGCTCGGTTTTAACTACATGGAGTTTTGAAGAAAATTGTCCGGTTTAAAAACAATGGTATTGTTTCCCTTTGAGTTTAGTGGGAGCAGTCCAGTTACACATATCATGTATGCATATTTTATTGGAAATTTCGTCATGGTATTTCAGCCAATGTTTTGGAACGATGAGAACATGTTTATATTTGGCTCTGAACTCGAAAACGACATAAATTATTTCATGTTTTAACCGGGTACATACGCATATCAATTTACTAGCTTTGCGAAATAATCGATCGCATGCAAGTTTTGTTGTGAAATCTTATTTCGTGCCGCATTGTGACTAAAAGAGAAAACTTTAAGAGTTCGATATTATGAGCATGTTGTCTCGGGTTTTGCAAACATTTTATTTATATAGTTTGGAATTAAACTAAATTACTTTTGAAATTGCTCAAATCGCATGCATACGTCTTTACTAAATTTTGGGGAATAAACAGTTGTATGCGAGTCACAATGGGAGGTTTTATTTCATGACATTTCATGGTTAATTGCAGGAACTTTGAGGTTCGATTTTGTGAATCTCCCTTATGTAATTTTGTATGAAAGTCTTGTTATACACTGTTTTAGTACGTAAAACTATTTCTCATTCGTTACATAAATTATACTGTTGGTGTGAGTAATAGTATGAAAGATTTTTGGTATTTCGGATAGAACTTTTGCCCGGAACATATTTCAGTTATTGATTTTACTGATAGGAGTTTTCCGCAATGCATGAGATGAAGTTCCGGTTTGCATGTCGTTGTATTTACAGTTTTGGGTAAGTACGTTTTATCGGTGCGGCCCAAATTTGAACCGTGAATAATATATATATATATATATATATATATATATATATATATATTCCTATTGTGTTACTACATTTGGGAAATGATCGGACGTTTATAGGTCTTGTTGGAAATTTTATCTTCCGACGTTTTGTGTCAAAGTAAAAGATTTTAAAGTTGAAGTTGTGAAATCCTCTTTTGGGAGTTGTACAAACTTTTATTGCACATGTTATGGAACGGAAAGTTATTTTCATACGCATAGCATAAATTGATGCATACTAAGACCCTGGTAGTCCGTTTTAAAATTTTGCTACGCACCTTTCGTTATCGTTGTATTAGTGTAAGTAATGATCAAATTAGTTTTGAAAATGGTTTATATGTGTGGCATTGGTAATCAATTTTGAAACCTATCGAATGCACGATAGTATATTTTCACCGCACGTTTAATTGTTATAAAACTTATGTATTTGAGAGTTTTATAAATTTCAAAATGGGCATAGTAGTGTGAAAAACCTTGAACTCATTGGGCTATAGGTGTAAGCCCCCTTGTGTTAGAAGTCGATATTCAGGATTAAAAGAGTCCTCGGAGTTTGAGGCGTTAGACATGTGCTTTCTCCCAGTTAGTTAAGTAACGGTCTTTATGCTTCGTTAAACCTACGGATTAAAATCGTGTTCGGTTGTTTGGATATGGTCGGTTTTGGAATTGTGGGAATTTGGTATGACGGCATGCTATATGTCGGTGGTGTACTATATTGTTGGGTATTCGTGAATAATGATGATGTTATGGTTGACTGGTAAGGATGTTGGATTTGGGTGACTACTCCCAAGAGTAGGTGTCAACTTTGAATCGACATTGCTAATCGGAAAGGAAATATTTGGTAGTATTCCCACGTTTGCAGAATGGCCATATCGAGGTTAGGTGTTGGCGCTTGATTTTGAGGACAATAACTGTTGGTGTGCTTCAATGTATTTCCGTTAGATCTAGTGCATCTGCAGGACGAGCGGTAAACTTAAGGAAATTAGATGTCGATAATTAAGAAATCAATCATTGGTATTTTGATAATTGTCAGGACTTTCGCTGATTTGGAAATCGATGCTTGAGTTCATGGTGGGAGTTTAGTGGTAATGTTTATTGGAGACATTTGGTGAGAATGTTGAGGTAGACTTTAAGTACAAATCTATTATTGAAGAGACCTTGATGTGTCGTATTTAGAAGTAACTAAGGGAAATGTTTGCTTTGGAGTATTCTTGGTGGAAATGACTAAATAAGGTCGTAAGTTACTCTTGAGGTAATATGAACAACATTTGGTTGGGAGGCGACCGAGATTTAATGTTAAGAATGTGATTAAGCTAGAACTTAACGTTTATCCTGCTTTGGGTGAGTTATATGGAAAGTTGAGGTTGAGTTGGCGATGGTTCGTTATAAGGAACGCAGCGATAACCTCAACGGGATGTAATCGGGTTCGTATATGAGGTAGTTTTAGTGAAGGTATTCCTTTTGGACAGGGAATCATTTGACCTCGCCAAGGGCGATATTGGGTGATTGGTTGGTGCTAGATTTCGAGGACGAAATCTTTTTTAAGGTTGGGAGGATTGTAACACCCCGATATTCGAAAGATGTCATTTCAAGTTTATACAGAAACCGATATATTAAGGAAAAATAAGATATTTGATTGTGGGCTTGAAACTTTGGTTTTATAGTCTTGATGTATAAAGGATTCAATTACGAGACCAACGGTTCTTTCCGGAGCGAAAACGGAGCTATGACGAAGAAGTTATGACCAAAACAGTTTCGGTACGTGCTAGGCTATAATGCCCGGCGATTGTGACAGTGTCACAATCGCCTGTCATGGTCGCCAGAGCCCGAAAACTCTCGGTACAATCTCAGCGATTGTTCCCGGCGATTGTGACATTGTCACTATAGCCTGGCACAATCGCCTGGGTGTATCAGAGTGTTAAAATCGCGATTTTCAGCCCCAAACTTCATTTCTTCATATCTCTCTCATTTCAACTCCGATTTTGGTGATTCAACTTGCTACGGTTTCGTTTTTGAGAGATCTTCAAGGATCAAGCAAGATATTGTAAGTTTATTGAAGTATTCTAGAGCATTGTAACATCCTTAAATTTATAAGGTAAGTATTTGTTCCCTAATACTTTAATTGTGTTTATCTAAAAGTGTGAGTTTTTCATATATGCATGTGATATTTATTTATGGGACTAAGATGCTATCTGATCATATTAAAATTGCATGTGTTTAGACCTCATGCTTATTTTCGAGATTTGCTAAGTTTTTGGGTTGGGGTGAGCTTGGCGCGATAGTGCCATCGCGATAGTGACATTGTCACTATCGCCGGGCACAATCGCCAGGATTGTACCGAGAGGGGAGTGTGTCTCGCGATAGTGACACGCGATAGTGACAATTGTCACTATCGCCGGGCATAATCGCGGAAGATGTACCGTGAGTGTGTGTGTGTTCGCGATTGTGACTCGCGATAGTGCCTTTGGCACTATCGCCCGCGTGGTCTGGTTGTTTTAAAACACCTTGGCAGCCTCATTTCTCACATTAACACTTTGCAAAAATGGGAGAACTCTTCTTGGAGGCGATTTTTTAGGGTTTCATTACCTACCACATTCATTTCTAGGGTTTTGGGTTATTGGGAGCATTAAGTGGTCATCAAGCTTCATCCAAGTGTTCCCATTGGCGTGTTCTTCAAGATTCTCATTTCTCACCTTCAAGTCTCATCTTCTCCAACTTCTAGGGTTTCCATATTTTCTAGGTTTTGGGTTCAAAACCTATATTGTGAGTTTACTAAACCTTTGTAAAACTAGATACACATCATATCGTAGTTGGTATTGAATTTTATGGATTGAAATATATTTAAAGGACCCCTTATAAATGTTATGTGGACGAACCAAGTCAGTACACTAGAAGGATGTAGTCTTGGGCGCCACTGTGATGGTATGTGCCTAGACCTCCGCCACTCGGGGAATTTTTTTAGCGATAGTCTTCGGGTGGGCCGGGCCTTTGGGGTGTTCCTTGTTAAGGGCATCAAGGTATATTGACTCTTGGGTGGGACTTGATTGGTGCTTTGGGTCTCCCCTAATGACTCCACATAGATTGAACTCTGGTTAACTGCTGATAAGAATTGTATTTGCTCATGCATTCTTATTATTGTTCAACTCACTAGGCTTTTTGGCCTAACACTTGTTTGGTGTCGATGTGTATCTCAGGTTCTAGCGGCGGCGGTCCTAAGCAGGTTTAGTTGATTTGAGGTGAGAGCTTAGAGAATTGCACATGGACGCGTTATACTTTTGGATATAGACTGTTTGGGTCTATAGACGACAACCCTTTTTGTAATCTCTTTTCTAGATGTAGAAATTATATTAGTTGGTTGTTGTTTACTGTCCGTTAAATTACAATTGTGATTAAACAGGTTATTTATTTATATATTCCCCATTTTTGGGAGGCTCTTGCTATGGCAATTTTAACATACCTCATGTCCGTTTTTCGGATTTTTGTTATCCCTATTTTTAGGGTGTTACAAGTTGGTATCAGAGCTTTAGTTTAAGTGAACTAGGTATTGTTTAGCATATCTAGACTTAAGCTTTAGACTTTATGACTTCACTGTCCACTTGGGGTAGGAATCCTAGGTGGGGAGAGCGTTAGGATTACGGAATTACTGTAATTGAAAGTTGTGATGATGGTGACAAGAATACTTGTGTATGGTTCGTTCATGATTTCACTTAGCTACTGCTATTATGAATGCATTGTTACGTGAGCATACTTGGTTTACTACTATTATGATAATTGATGAAAGTAGTAGTACGTACATTGAGTTCAACTCGCTTAGTATTTTCTCAATCTATTTCTCGTACGTGCATGACAGATTATAAATGGTAAACACTCGAAGTAGATTACCGGACATGCCAGAAGGGCAACCTGAAGTGGAATCTGCAGTTGTACGACCCCCGATGGGGGCAACCTCCGATGACATTCCTATACCCAGAATCTTGGCAGAAGGGCATGAGCACATCCCGCGCTGGAACCTCAACACCGGTAACGCCATCTTGGAGGAAGTTACCATGGAGACCCGGCTTCGGGATAGCATGATGTTGGCCATGAATGCGGCTTTGACTCAACAACAGTTGACCATGACTTCGGCCATGACCCAACAGCAAGAGTTTTTCATGAAACTTCTAGAGGATCGAGACATCAGTAACCGTCAACCCGAGACTATGGCTGAAAACGTTATTGTGGGGTCGGGTGGACCGAATGTGGTGACGGTCGAAGAACCATCCGCTGAGGTAATCAGAACGAAGACTAAAGGATGCACCTACAAGACGTTTCTGGGGTGTCACCTAAAGGAGTTTGCGGGTTCCGATAGCCCAGTTGCTTGTATGTATTGGCTCAAAGAGATGGAGATGGCCTTCGAGGCAAGTGAGTGTGATCCCTCTCAACAAGTCAAGTTTGCTTCCCAACTACTTCGGGGAGAGGCTTTGATTTGGTGGAATCTCACTCGATCCGCCCTCATCCCGGAAGTTCTGGCTAAGTTAACTTGGCCGGTGTTCAAAGAGAAGATTATGGACAAGTACTGCAGCAAGCGGTCGTTGGAACGGGAGTTCCGAGATTTGGAGAAGGGGAATATGTCGATTGTTGGCTACTCCAAGCTCTTCTTGGAGAAGCTAAACTTGGTGGGACATCTCTATTCCCCGACGAAAAGTCAAAGATGAAGGCTTATCTTCAAGGGTTACCGGCCGAGATGCGAACGACGGTAAGAAATGCTAAGTGTTCGACCTTGCAAGAAGTTATCGAGGAGTCCTTACTCATTGAGGACGACATCAATTCGGAAAGGGATGAGAAGAGGCATGTTGGTGAGAAACGGAAGTGGGAGGGGCCATCTGGGCCCGTTCGTCAGTCAAGACCCTTTGTAAGCGGGAGATCGGGTGATCAACGCCGTGAAGATCGGTGGTGCCACAAGTGCAGGTCAAAGCACTCGGGTCCGTGCGCTACAAGGACTCACTCCGGTCCAGCCGGGTGTACCAAGTGTGGTAAGAAAAATCACACGACTCGAGAGTGTTCCCTCCGTGGGTCGGTATGTTATGAATGCGGAGAGCCGGGGCACATGAGGCGAGAGTGACCGAGGCTAGTTAGAGGAGGTGGTGGAAATTCTGTGGGCTCGACGGCTAGGGTCGAGCAACCACCAAGGGCACCGAGTCGAGTTTTCCGGATGACTACCGAGGAGGCAAAGGAGACCGCGGATGTCGTTTCGGGTACGTTTCTAGTAAACTCCATGCCTGCTCATGTCTTGTTTGATTCGGGTGCTACGTGTTCTTTTGTGTATGATGCTTTCTGTGAACGATTCACCACTCCTATAAGTGTTCTTCCAGATGCGTTAGTAGTAGAAATAGCGAATGGGGATCAAGTGATCATTCGTGACCGCTTTTGTGATTGCACTCTGGAGACCGACATAATTTCTTTCGGAGTAGATTTACTACCTATGGTTATAGGAGGGTTTGATGTAGTCATAGGCATGGATTGGTTAGTGAGGCATAAGGCGGACATCTTTTGCTCCAAAAAAATGATCCAAGTACCATTGCCGGAAAATGGTGTGGTAACCATTTATGGGGAAAAGGGAAAGAGAAGTAATCCTATTATATCATCTCTAAAGGCTCGCAAGTTCTTAGCGAAGGGTTACCCTTCGTACTTGGCCTACGTTGTGGACGCTAAGAAAGAAAAGAAGTCGGTAGAAGATGTGGAGGTGGTACAGGATTATCCGGACGTCTTTCCGGAAGACTTACCCGGATTACCACCAGAGCAACAAGTGGAGTTTCAGATTGACCTCACACCGGGAGCGGCATCGATAGCTCGTGCTCCATATCGTTTGGCACCAACAGAAATGAAGGAGATGATGACGCAACTTCAAGAGTTGTTGGAGAAGGGCTTCATTCGACCAAGTTCGTCACCTTAGGGAGCACCGGTTTTGTTCGTGAAGAAGAAAGATGGATCCATGCGGATGTGCATAGATTATCGGGAGTTAAACAAAGCCACGGTGAAGAACAAATACCCTCTACCTCGCATCGACGATCTTTTTGATCAACTCCAAGGGGCGGCATGTTTCTCGAAGATTGACCTTCGGTCCGGTTATCATCAAGTGAGAGTGAAGAACGAAGATATTCCGAAGACGACTTTCCGAACGAGATACGGTCATTATGAGTTCTTGGTGATGCCGTTTGGCTTAACCAACGCTCCAGCCGTATTCATGGATTTGATGAACCGTATGTGTCGCCCATTTTTGGATAAATCTGTGATCGTCTTCATTGACGATATTTTAATATATTCAAGGGATGAGTCCGAACATGGAAGACACTTACGGGAAGTTTTAGAAGTTCTAAGAAGGGAGAAACTGTTCGCGAAATTCTCGAAGTGCGAATTTTGGCTTCAAGAAGTGCAATTCTTGGGGCATGTGGTATCAAAGGACGGGGTAAAAGTGGACCCGGAAAAGATCGAGGCAATGATGAGTTGGGAACCCCCAACAAGTCCGACGGAGATCCGAAGTTTCTTGGGTTTAGCGGGTTACTACCGGCGTTTCATTCAGGATTTCTCAAAGACGGCTACACCGCTCACTTCTCTTACAAGGAAGAACGTCAAGTTTCTTTGGACCGATGCACAAGAGCAAGCGTTTCAGACTCTCAAGAGGAAGTTGTGTGAATCCCCGATCTTGTCCTTACCCGATGGATCGGAAGACTTTGTGGTGTATAGTGACGCTTCCAAGATGGGACTTGGGTGCGTACTAATGCAAAGGGGGAAGGTAATAGCCTACGCGTCGCGGCAATTAAAGGATCATGAGAAGAACTATCCGACTCATGATTTGGAGTTGGAGGCGGTAGTTTTCGCGTTGAAGTTGTGGCGACACTACTTGTATGAGACCAAGTGTACTCTTTTCACGGAACACAAGAGTCTCAAGTACATCTTCGACCAAAAGGAACTCAACATGCGACAAAGGAGATGGCTAGAGCTTTTGAAGGATTATGATTGTGACCTACTCTATCATCCCGGTAAGGCTAATGTGATGGCGGATGCATTGAGCCGAAGAATCATGGCGAAAGCGTCAAAATGTCCCTTACCAGAATCGATGTGGTGTCGAGTTTGATGGAAAGTATAAGAACGAGCCAAGTGGAAGCACTTAAAGAAGAGAACCTCGAGGCCGAGGTTATGACCAAGCAAAAGGAACTCTTAACAGAAGATAGTCGTGGACTCAAACTCTTCCAAGGGCGAATTTGGGTGCCCAAGATTGGGGGAAATCGTGGTTTGCTTCTTGAGGAAGCACATAAGTCGAAATATTCTATACATCCCGGTAGCACCAAGATGTATAGAGATTTAATGTTAATATATTGGTGGCCGGTAATGAAGCTGGATGTGGCTAGTTATGTGGAGAAGTGTGTCACTTGTCTCCAAGTCAAGGCGGAACATCAAAGACCTTATGGAAGTTTGCAACCGTTGTCCATTCCCGAGTGGAAGTGGGACAACATCACTATGGATTTCGTGACAAAGTTACCGAGGACCTTGCGTGGTCACGACACCATTTGGGTGATCGTGGATCGTTTGACCAAGAGCGCGCACTTTCTTGCGATGCGGGAGACTTTGCCAATAGATAAATTGGCTAAACTGTACATCGACGAGGTGGTGTCAAGGCACGGAGTTCTACAATCTGTAGTATCGGATCGGGATAGCCGATTCACTTCGAACTTTTGGGCTAGTTTGCAAAAGGAGTTGGGTACTCGACTGAATTTGAGCACGGCGTATCATCCTCAAACGGATGGTCAAAGCGAGAGGACGATCCAGACTCTAGAAGATATGTTGAGGTCGTGTGTAATAGACTTCGGGGGAAGTTGGGATTCACATCTACCCCTAGTAGAGTTCGCGTACAACAACAGTTACCATCTAGTATCGGGATGGCAACGTTCGAAGCTTTGTATGGACGGAAGTGCAGAACCCCGGTTTGTTGGTTAGAAGCTGGCGAAAAGCAATTCGCCGGGCCGGAAATCGTTCAAGAGATGGCCGGCAAGGTGAAAGAGATCCGGGAAAGGCTAAAGGCGGCACAAGACCGACAAAAGAGTTATGCGGACAAGAAGAGAAGGCCGGTTGAATTTCAAGTGGGTGACCGGGTCATGTTGAAGGTGTCTCCGTGGAAGGGGATCATACGTTTCGGGAAGCGTGTGAAGCTTAGTCCTCGTTTCCTTGGACCATTCGTTATTTTGGAAAAGATTGGTTTGCAAGCCTATCGGTTGGATTTACCGCCGGAGATGGATGGGATACATCCAACATTCCACGTGTGTTACCTTCGGAAGTGCCTAGCAGAAGAGGAAAGCGTGATTCCTTTGTCGGAGATTCGGGTGGACAATGGGAATCGTTGCGTGGAAGAACCGGAATCAATTTTAGAATCGAAAGTGAAGAAGTTGAGGCATAAAGACGTAGTCATGGTTAAAGTCCAATGGAAGCACCATCGGGGTGCTAACATTACTTGGGAGTCCGAGGATGATATGAAGAAGCGTTATCCTCACTTGTTTGCTTAAAGTAAGATTTCGGGGACGAAATCCCATTTTAGGTGGGGAGGATTGTAACATCCTTAAATTTATAAGGTAAGTATTTGTTCCCTAATACTTTAATTGTGTTTATCTAAAAATGTGAGTTTTTCATATATGCATGTGATATTTATTTATGGGACTAAGATGCTATCTGATCATATTAAAATTGCATGTGTTTAGACCTCGTGCTCATTTTCGAGATTTGCTAAGTTTTTGGGCTGGAGTGAGCTTGGCGCGATAGTGACATTGTCACTATCGCCGGGCACAATCGTCAGGATTGTACCGAGAGGGGGGGTGTCTCACGATAGTGACACGCGATAGTGACAATTGTCACTATCGCCGGGCATAATCGCGGAAGATGTACCGTGAGTGTGTGTGTGTGTTCGCGATTGTGACTCGCGATAGTGCCCTTGGCACTATCGCCCGCGTGGTCTGGTTGTTTTAAAACACCTTGGCAGCCTCATTTCTCACATTAACACTTTGCAAAAATGGGAGAACTCTTCTTGGAGGCGATTTTTTAGGGTTTCATCACCTACCACATTCATTTCTAGGGTTTTGGGTTGCTGGGAGCATTAAGTGGTCATCAAGCTTCATCCAAGTGTTCCCATTGGCGTGTTCTTCAAGATTCTCATTTCTCACCTTCAAGTCTCATCTTCTCCAACTTCTAGGGTTTCCATATTTTCTAGGTTTTGGGTTCAAAACCTATATTGTGAGTTTACTAAACCTTTGTAAAACTAGATACACATCATAATCTCCTACTTGTTACTTTATCTCTATATGTTCAAATGTTTGGGGATTTCTTCATGAAAATAGTTGGAAGATGTATACATTGGATGATATGCCATGATTATTGTTATATGTATCATGATTGGGATTTGTCTCATAGCTACATAATGTGAGTACCTTGATATGTTAAATGTATGCATAAATGGGTATTATGATGATTCTGGTTGGAGCACCATTTTGGTGATATGTTTATATGCATGATGAGCATGAGTTATATTGGGTCTTTTGTTAGACATCATGAGGATAAGGTGGTAATATTATACTCGTAGTTGGTATTGAATTTTGTGGATTGAAATATATCTAAATGACCCCTTATAAATGTTATGTGGACGAACCAAGTCAGTACACTAGGAGGATGTAGTCTTGAGCGCCACTGTGATGGTATGTGCCTAGACCTCCGCCACTCGGGGAATTTTTTTAGCGATAGTCTTCGGGTGGGCCGGGCCTTTGGGGTGTTCCTTGTTAAGGGCATCAAGGTATATTGACTCTTGGGTGGGACTTGATTGGTGCTTTGGGTCTCCCCTAATGACTCCACATAGATTGAACTCTGGTTAACTGCTGATAAGAATTGTATTTGCTCATGCATGCTTATTATTGTTCAACTCACTAGGCTTTTTGGCCTAACACTTGTTTGGTGTCGATGTGTATCTCAGGTTCTAGCGGCGGCGGTCCTAAGCAGGTTTAGTTGATTTGAGGTGAGAGCTTAGAGAATTGCACATGGACGCGTTATACTTTTGGATATAGACTGTTTGGGTCTATAGACGACAACCCTTTTTGTAATCTCTTTTCTAGATGTAGAAATTAGATTAGTTGGTTGTTGTTTACTGTCCGTTAAATTACAATTGTGATTAAACAGGTTATTTATTTATATATTCCCCATTTTTGGGAGGCTCTTGCTATGGCAATTTTAACATACCTCATGTCCGTTTTTCGGATTTTTGTTATCCCTACTTTTAGGGTGTTACAAGTTGGTATCAGAGCTTTAGTTTAAGTGAACTAGGTATTGTTTAGCATATCTAGACTTAAGCTTTAGACTTTATGACTTAACTGTCCACTTGGGGTAGGAATCCTAGGTGGGCAATTTCCTACGACAATTTCCTCCGCCACCTCCACAACCACCACCCATGGCCATCTCCACCATTGCCGCCACAACCACCGACGCTCACCGACAACCACCGTCGACCACCACCGCCTCTTCCTCCACTACAACCTCTTTTACCACCGTCTACCGCCACCACCACTACCATCGTCGACCACCTATACCTCCGCCACAACAACTACAACTACCTCATGCACCACTACTATCCACTATCTTTCACGTCCTTCACTAGCCACTCATCGCCTTTATTTTTACTTGTCGCTGCAACTATGCATCCGCCATTCATAAAGATCTTCCAAATTGAATCAAATATTATATTTTCTTTATATGAATCGGATTTTTTCGAACTACCATCAATTATTTCAGATTCTTCATTCAAAATTCGTATAATTGTTTTTGTATGTATTTATATTTATGAAAATTGTATAAAAAAATAAAAATGTTTTTAATTAAATTATTTAAAGATATATACTTTATTTGTGTCATTTATAACTATTATATGACATATAAAATTATCAAATAACTTTTAAGGAAACTTGTCCAATTCTGTCATATCTAGTCCTAGTCGTACCAAACACAAGAGGGACATTTGTCTTGTCCAGTCCAGTCCAATCCTAGGCTCTTGTCTTGTCATATCCAGTTCTGTCATGTCTAGTCCTGGCTAATCATGTCTGCGTACCAAACGCTACCTAAAGAATTATTTTATTTTACATTTTCAGCTCATAGAGTTTGAAATATTACACTTTTCGCTCAAGTCGATAATTGTGAACCTGTGTTTTTAACGAAGAGGGGCTGAAAGTATAAAATATTTCTTTTCACAGAGGTGTGGACTATTTCGGTAAGAATAGGGGGAAGGTGGCTAGGAAGTTAACCATCAATCAAAAATGTCTAGAACAATTAATTTATTTTTTAATAGATAAATAAATTTACGACTTCAAAATCATAGATTGTAGCTATGTTAATATTTTGTTGGATTAATATTAATTAACTATATATTTAAAAAAAATCCCTATTTATACGACTTTTTATTTTTGACTTGACCAATTAAATCGTTTGGATAGTTTTCAAGAAATTGAATGTTAATGTTATGCTTACATTTGACATTTTATTTGGTGAAAATATTATTTTAGTTATGAGTTCTATATTTAAATGAGACCATTATCAGGTTCAATGGTTCACCACACCTAGGTGTTCATGAATCAATGGTGCCGTTTATTTTTTAAAATGTTTAAAGTCTGAAGTCTTATTTTAATTATGATTAACTAGAAGTGTAATCGCGCAATGCCGCTAGAATAATCACGATTTTAATGTTTCATTTTATTTTTTGTCGATTAACATTACGATTTTGGTTGGTTGTGAGAGAGTGATAATGATTTTTTTTTGTATAAATTTATTTAATTTAGACTTAATAATATAATGTAATTTATTTTGGTTTAATAATATAATTTTTTTATAAAATATTTTGTTAGATTTTTTTAATTATATTTAAAATTTGATTTTTATTATATATTTAGTTATGCTGAGAGTTATTTTAGGGGAGTTAAATTGAGAAATGATTTTAGGAGAGTTAAAATGGTTATAGATAATGATTGAAAATTAATAAATAGCATTAAATGTAGTACATACAGCTTTAATGGTTGTTTTTTAAGTAATTAGCATTAAATAGCAGTACATTAAGCTTTAAGACTTGTTTTTAAGAGTTTTTTATGTCATCTTTATAATATAGTATAGATAAGAGGTGGTATGTAAAAAGGTCTGGACGATTCAGACTTAAGAGTCATTAATAAGTTTTTTTTTAAAAACAAACAACCCCAATATATATATCTATACTATCTATACTATATTATAAAGCACAGATAAAAAAACTCTTAAATACAAATTATTAGGCACAAAGTATCATCATTTTATGCAATATTTTAAAAATCTCTTAATTTACAAGTATCAAAGCACAAGATACATATTACTACTGCAGACTTCTAACACCCACCAATTAAATATGTAATTGGTTATTTTTTCTAGATGTCATTAAAATATATAAGATAATCATTGAATTCTAACAAAATACTTAAGTTTTTACATAAAAAACATTATATTATTAAGCCTAAATTAAACAAATTTATAAGAAAAAACATTATCAATTTCTCAAAACCATTCAAAATCGTACTGTAAATCAAAAAATAAAATAAAATAAAAACTTAAAATTGTGATGTATCTCGCTACATTGCGTGAGTACACTTCTAGTCTAAAATAATAAAATAATCAATACAAACCAGTTGGTGTCGACTGTCGACTCTAGCCGTAGCCAGCGGAGCTTTGCGCGTGTGTATTCAGTATTCTAGCCGTAGCCAGCGAGCATTGCGTTGCGCGTGTTGTCTAGCTGAAGCCACAGAGTCTTATGCGCTACCTGATGTTTAGCCCTTTCATTTTAACCTTTTTACCTTGTAGTCCTTCATCTTTAAAATTAGACACTCTCCCCTCTTTAGTTTGGAAATTGACATATTTCACACTCAAAACTTGCCATCTTACATTATGGAACTAAAATGCCAAAATAGGTGGTAAATTGCAACATATAATAACCTATTGTTATTTTATTTTTAGTTTGTCTATTATACTTCAAAATCCGTTATTAAATTCATCAAATTTCAAAAACTATTATAAAAACTACTATATATTATAAAAATCATTCAATTTCTTCGTCATAAATTAACCAAAATAATCAATTTTGGGAAAATGTAATGGATTTAATAATATATTTTAAATTTCGTTGATTAAATGACAAATTAAATGAAAATATGTTAGTACTATTTATTAAAGTTTGTCTTAAATCATAATTCCAAAAATTATCCATTAAATGTTGTTGGTAAAGTGAGAATGTTTATTAGTTTGATCATTGTTTTGATGACACGAGATGATATTTAAGAGCATCTCCAACATGTCTCTATATTTTCTCTTTTTTCTTTCAAATTTAGAGATTTTTCCTTTCTCTTTCTTATTTTTCTCTATTTTAAAGGAGGGTTTAACATAACTGTTGGAGCAAACTTTTTCCAAATCCCCAAAATTTCTAAAACAACATAGTTGTTGGAGATGCTCTAAGGTGTCTTGAATGCTATGTAGTCCAAGTGGTAAAACATTATTAGTTTTTGTAAACCGTAACAATTCAGTGATCAAACTATAATTATGTCTTATATGATGATCTTTTGTAATAACCTCAAACCTTAAAATATGGTTTTATGGAAGTTCAAGGGTATGAGTTCAATTTCCATAAATTTTGGGGGCCTTTGTTTAGATAGGGGGCTACTAGAGGGTAAACCCTCTATTCACCCTCATTCTTGCATTTCATTTTTTAGAAATTCAGATAGAAACGATGGAGATTGGAGAGGAATGAGCTATTGGGGTCGTATTGGAGGTACTGAAGGAAATCAATGAAAGAAAATCATCTTCTTTAAGGTAATCTCCTTCCTTCAAGCTCATGTCTCCATAACGGAGTTATGGAATCAATGTTTAGTGTTTTTCTCTTTCTTTTGTTATTAGATTGAAAAACCTTGGTGGGTGATTGTTTGGGTTGATTTCTTATTGGTTTCATTGAGGAAAACTCCACCATTGTTTTAAGTTCTTTCAAGGATTCAAGAGTTTGAGTTTTGGGGGAAAATTCTTGTTTGAATGATGGATTTTTGTTGAGTTAAATGATGTTTTGATGTTAGATTAATGGTTAAAATGGTTTAGGACATCGATTCTATCGATTTTGGGGCTTAAAACCAGTTTGGGAAGGATTGAGTGCAAGAGGGGGGTAGGGTTTTTGTTGGAATCCTTCGTGCAGGGCCAATCAGTGCCCAATGCGACTTTGAAGCGGGTTTAGTTGCCCCAAAGTCACTTGGGACACTGTTTGGGCAGTTTTCGTTTTTTGTTTCATTTCTCGATTAGGGCTAGGTTCGAGGCATCGATTAAGGGTTTGTCTTGGGGATTGAAATGGATGATTTAAGATGATTTAGGGATGGTTTTAGGATGTAATTAGGTGGTTTAATACCATTCGTATGTCGTCTAATTCAGGTGTTCAGTTTGAACAAAAGTGAGCTTTAGGACGGGTGACGATTTGCCGAAGTTCAGGTGAGTTCCCTTAACACTTTTTATGCATATGAAATGATTTTACATGGTTTTTAATTACTGGATTTGGTATTGAGCATTATGACATGATTAACACTTATGAAGATTTTAATCACGTATGACATAAATTGTTTACTATTAAATATGCATTGTTTATGTGTTTTTCATGAATTGATATATTGATTTGGAGTCGAGTTGCACAGTGGGATTAGTGTACCTTGGGATTGTGAATATACCTTGGGAGTTTACTTATACATAACATGTGTATGGAATATGTTTCCTATACTCGTGGGAATGACATCCATTGGGAGCCACGGGGAGTCTGCTTGGACCCCAAAGGCGAAAGGGGAGTCTGCTTGGGCCCCGATCGTAGACATCATTGCAAAGTGAGGGAGGTCTATAACACTGTGCAAATACCCAAGTGTGAAGTTGATTTATTACTTGGTTGTTGATGGACCTTTATGGCGGTTTGCATATTATTGTTGTGAATTGTTGAATTATTTTTGAGAAGGAGTTCACTAGACCTCATGGTCTAACCCTCACTTTCCAAAAACTAAAACCATTTTCAGGTAAGAGATAAATTGGAGCTTCTTCCATGAAGAATGGGATGGATTGATGAGATAGAGACGACGACTTTAGAGATAATCCGTTTTAGTTTCTCTTGTCTAGTCTAGATATCTCAGCTGTGGATGTGTGAGTATCCACTGCTTTACTTTGAGAATATTGTTGATATGACTTGCATGTTTGGGACCATTTGCCTTTTTTATATGATTTATGTTATTATGGTTTTTGGGTTGTTACATCTTTAAAATTTAACAAGCTATATTGGATATCACTCGAGTTTGTTTACTTGTTCCGGTGAACAATGTCTCATCACACCACTCTAGTTGTTTCACTTTATGGTTCATTAAGATGCCGATATAGGGATGGACCTAGAAAATTTTCAAGCGGTAGCACTATTATAAGAAACAAATATATGAGTATTTTTACAAAAACATCATTGTTTTGTTGGTTGGTCATTGTTTTACTTTTTCATATGTGAGGTCATGTGTTCAAGTCTTTTATTTATTTGAATTTTTTTTTCAGAAACATAATAAATCTGAAATTAAAAGCTAAAAGTAAAGAAAACGACAATAACAAGATTCGAACTCGGGTTTGGGGTGGAATAAAAGCCTTGCAAACCAACTCTACCAAGGGGAACTTATTTCCTCATTGTAGTTTCAAAATATATATGATGACACACAATAAATTAATATGATAGACACTTTTCAGTTTTCACAACCCCTATAACTTTTACAGTACTACGTCGAAGGAACGAAACGGTGACACGTGCCACCACAAGAACCAACTTGGTCCATCCCTGTACTGATACCTCACATCTCGTTAAGAAATATCTATATCACATGCAAAGAACATAAACAAAAAAAGACATCGATATGGACCCGAAGAGCTAGGGGAAGTGGATCTTGGGGCCAACTGAGTTCATTTATCAAATATGAGACAATCTATATTTTGTTAAAGGGAAAAACAAATGGAACAACAATATGGAGAGAATAACAATAAGACAGAGAGAAGAAGTATATAATTCTCATTAATCATAAGCCCTTTAAATAGGGAGGAGTTACAAGTAGATAGTTAGGAGATATTTCAGTTCTAATCTAACTCTGATATATTTATCTCTATCTCTATCGTCATATCCTTTAGACGATGGCACACTTATCCTACAACACTCCCCCATGTGCCGAGTTAAAGGAGTGGTGGTGCACAGTTGTTGCCTCGTTAAAACCTTACGCCAAAATAAAACCCAGTGGGAAAAAATAAAAATATGACGAAGGAAAGAGTACAACACCATCTTCTTTGCAATACATAGACTTATCCTTCGGTCTAGTTTTCTCTTAGATTCATACTTTAATCTTGAGAGTTAGGAAAGCATGATGGTATATAAACAGTTGTCTCACTAAAACCTTACACCAAGGAACAAAACCCTATGGGAAAAATAAAACCTTGGTTGAAGGAAAGAACACAACATACCAATATCAAATATATAGCAGACTCCCCTTTTGTCTACTACTCCCCCTGATTTGTGCATTAATCAAGGGAGTTTGAAAACATTTGCATTTACATGTTTTCCAATATATGGTTTTAGATAATGATTTGGTAAAATATGTCACGTTCTTTTGACACCTTACTTGATTCACTTGAATCTAAAGGAGAGTCTTTTATTGCTGATTGTATAGAAATTCAAGCAAAATATGCTTTGTGTTATTACCCTTGATGTATCTTATGTTCTGTAACACCCCGAATTCTGAGAGCCTGTGTATTATCGTTCTCATTTTGGAAACCTCTTAACTTTAAGGATTTATCAGTTTCATATTGAACCTATTAGAGTTAAGCATCGTGGGCTAAAAAGTGTCAAATTGTGAAATTCGGGAGGGCTCGCGATAGTGCCTGCGAGAGTGACAGGATGTCACAATCGCAGAGGCACAATCGTCGGGGGTCAAGAACTCTCGGTATGTCTCTCGCGATAGTGCCATGCGAGAGTGACAGGGTCACAATCGCCGGGCACTATCGCCCAGATTGTACCGCGGGTGGGGGTGTTGGCGCGATTATGCCCGCGAGAGTGACAAATGTCACTATCGCCGTGTCACTATCGTCGGCGAGTGTTTCGGGTATAAAAAGACAAGTCGCGATTTTCAGTCATTTTTATCCGAGTTCTAGGGTTTGGGAGCGATTTTGGCAGCTGAATTCGGTAAGCATTCTTCCTCTAGACTTCTCTCCTCATTTATGGTGATTCTAGGTCATTAATGGTGGCCCTTAATACATTTAGGAAGTGTTGGTGGTGAGCTCTCAAGTGGTTTTCATCTCTCCCATTTCTAGGGTTTGGTTTCCTTCCTAAGGAAACTACTAAGGTGAGTTCTTACACATTTGATCAAACTTTATACATGTCAAAAGCTGGATTTTGAATACCTAATATCTCCCTTTCATATACTTGGTTTTGTAGAACATTGTGTTAAACCTAACTTTTGGGGATATTAGTGTTTTGGATGATCTTTGAGAAATGATGATTTATGAACTTTACTAATGTTCTTTAACTAGTTTCTACTTGGGTTATACTTCCAAGTGAATGGCATTACCATGCAAAACTTATGATCTTGGAAATATTGATATTGTAGTCAACTGCTGATAAGTTGCATATTAAACTTATTCCATATTTTGGGGATTTAAAATAAAGAGGAATTGTCTATATTTTTACTAACGGTCTTTTGATAAGTAATGGGAGTGGTTTTGGTGGAAAACACCCTCCATCTCACAATTATTGCATTTTAACCATTGTTGGAATTCTTTGTTGAGCCTTATGTGCATTATTTGGTTTAATTGATGCATTGGGAGTCATGACCCCGTATTTGAGTATTATTGTTTCGGCGTTGGGACGGCTAGTTTTCCACGTCGAGGCACGTTAGGTACCGGGTGCGGTATAAGTCCTTCGTGCTGCACGTTAGGTACCGGGTGCGGTATAAGTCCTTCATGCTCAAGTATTACGATATTGGATGAGGAGCTCGACATAGGAACCCGACGGGGTTGAACTCGAGTTTCCGTGGGTGTACGTGTAACACCCCGAATTTCGTTGTTTTGCGAAGTTGTATAGAAAAAGGAAGTTTATGGAGCTGTCTACAGGACGCACGGGTCGTGCGTCCTCCTTCAGAGAAAACGCACGGGTCGTGCGTAGGATCCAGGGCCGAGACATAGTGCTAGCGCACAGGTCGTGCGCATTTCCTTCTTTGAGGGCGCACGACTGTCAGGTTGCTTTTTGGATTGCTTTTAATATCTTGAGTTGAGAGATATTTCAAAATATCTCTCAAACTCAGTTTTCTCTCTCTCTTCTTTTCTCTCTTTTCTCTTTCAATCTTCAAGGGTTATTTTGGTTGCTAGTTTCCGGTATTTCTAGCGAGGGGTCGGTGTTTTAAGCTTCACCTCTACGTCGTGATCGTTATCTGGTTTTCCGGGTTTTATTCCGAAAACCTATCGGTGAGTTCCTACTATCATTTTACAAACTTTATACATGTCAAAACTCTTATTTGCGAAATCTGAAGTATTTCTACGGTATGATTTTATGATCTCTATATTTTGTTATAAATGAAGTTTTTGGTGAATCTCGGGGTTCCCGGTCAGTTTTGACCAAAATGACGGGTTCCGCCCTATTGAAGTAAAATGATGTTTTACTTACACATTACGTGATTATGTAAAAAGAATGTCTATGAACTCATTTTAATGATTTTCATTCTTACCAGAAGTTGAACTGGAAGTAGCATTTTGTTTATAAAATGTACTTGTAACCATATGTTTATTTATGGTTGGTCACATATGTTGTTGTGACGAGTCCTTACCATTTCTAGTGGATCCCTAGGTTTTGGAGTAGACTGTTTTGTTGGGAGGCTATATTCCCCAAATTGTAGCTATGGGTCACATGTTCCATGATGAGTTTATGGTACGGTTATGTGAGGCCGGTTACTAGCCATGGTTCATGGTGACCCTAGTGAAGGAGTATACACTGGTTTCCCTTGGGAGCGCGATCTCACCTCGTAGCACGGACTCTGGGTTCATTGCTGAGGACTCTAAGTGTTTAGCTCATAACTCGGATTTGTGGTCTACTTTGTGTTACACCACTCTCCTTGGTAAAATGGTCCTTTTATCACCGTTTAAGAGTTTTGGACCGAAGAGGCCCGGTTGTGGCGAAATGTTATCTTTACGAACTAAACCTTTATGAAAAGATTTCTTTATGATATTGATGTTTATATCTTTTGAGCTTTATAAACTGTATGTTCTCATCAGGCTTTATAGTCTGACACTTTTTCTCAAATGATGTGTATAACAGGTTTCCATTAGCGATGGGTGCCGGGGTTTTTGGGAGAGACGAGTTTTGAGTCTCAAGGTTTTTGGAGATGTTTTAGTATTGGTGCTGGGCATTGTTAAGTCCCATTCTTTTGATAAAACCCTTGTATTGAATTGTATAGTCTTAAGGACTGACCCCATTTAACGGAAGTTAATGAATTTACCTTTGTCATTTGTCAGGTTTTAAATGTTTTAATTTACTCTGAAATTTAGAGGGTTACAAGTTGGTATCAGAGCTCTAGTTTAAGCGAACTAGGCATGAATGTAAGATGTTTAGACTTAGACTGCGTATGCTAAGAATTGATCCGTGAGAATTGGGTAGAACTCTTAAGATGGGTTAGTCTTAGAGTTGACGGAAAGTAAATTTATCAGGCGTTGTAATAGTGGTGACAAGAACCGATATGTGTTGTATGTTCATAATTTCACTTAGCTAATGTTATTATGAGGATATTGTACGTAAGGGTCCTTGATTTGCTGTTGATATAACAATTGGTAATGTGGTAGTACGTTTTCCTTTGTGTTTATCCAATCTCTCTCTTATCTTTGTCTCTGTTCTGTGAAACAGTTCAGTATGGTGAATACGCGTGGTAGACCGCGTACTCGTGTTGACGGACTGGAAGCGACAGCCTCCACAGCTGATCAGCCGGAAGGAGTTGAGGTTGTCGTGCGTCCGCCAGTTCAGCAAATACTAGGTGGGGGGCCAGAGGTCATTCCGCGTGTGGACCTGGCTTCGTCCCACCCAGTCATCAGGGATGCTAGTTCCCCTTCTGAGATGATGGCCAGCATGATATTGGCAATGAGGGAAGAGATGGCAAAGCAGCAAGAGTTTCTGCTAAAAGTGATTGAGGACCGTGATGTGAACAATCGTAGAAGTGAGACGGTTGTGGAAAACATCGTAGCAGGTTCTGGAGGCGTTGGTACAGGGTTCAGGGCTGAGGAGAACAGGATTGTTGGTGCTCCGGGAGGTAGGAAAAGCTGTTCCTACAAATCCTTTTTGGGTTGCGGACCGCCAGAGTTCTCTGGTTCCGACGACCCAATCTTGTGTGTGAAGTGGATCCGAGCGGTCGAGCAAGATTTTGGCTCTTCCGAATGTGGTGATGATCAGAGGGTGCGGTTCGGTACCCAATTGCTGAGGGACACTGCACTCATCTGGTGGAATATCATCCAATCCACTCTATCTCCTGAAGTGTTGGCCCAGTTGTCTTGGGCCGAGTTCAAGAAGAAGATGCTGGAAGAGTTTTGCAATGAGAGAACAATGGACCGAATTGAGAAAGAGTTCCGGTCCTTGGTGAAGGGAAACCTGACGGTGAGGGAGTATACCCGTCAGTTCATGGAAAAGCTTGGTCTGGTGGGGCACGTTGCCCCAACAGAGAAGGATAAGATGAAGGCCTATCTGAATGGCCTACCTGCGAACATGCAATCGATGGTCCATAATTCCAAAGCTTCTAAACTCCGAGAGATGGTGGAGGAAGCTCAATTCATGGAAGAGATGTTCGCGAAAAGCAAATCTGAGAATTCTGTGATAGTGTCTGATAAGAGAAAGTGGGAGAGCAGTTCAGTACCTCCCAAGCGGACCCGACCTTTTGTTGGGAACCGCAACTTCGGTAGTTATCAGGAAGCAAGGTGGTGCCCGAGGTGTCGAACCAAGCATCACGGTAACTGTTACAACAATTCTCAAACTTGCTTCAAGTGTGGGAAGCCTGGTCATACTGTCAAAGATTGTCCGGTCAGGGGGATCATCTGTTTTGAGTGCAAGACACCGGGACACTCGAGGAAGGATTGCCCGAAGCTCGTGTCGGGTAGCGCGCCAACAAGGAAGGAGAACCCTCCTAAGGTTCAGAGTCGAGCATTTCAGATGACGGCCGAAGAGGCTAGAGCATCCGCTGATGTGGTATCGGGTACTTTTCTTATAAACTCTGTACCTGCTCGTATTTTGTTCGATACGGGTGCTAGTTTCTCTTTCGTATCTGAATTGTTCCGTCAGAAAATTGCTATGCCCACTACTAGTCTTGAGGATGCATTAGTGGTAGAAATAGCCGATGGTAGTCAAGTTCTGATCCGCGATGTTCTGAGGCAGTGTACTCTTAGTATCGAAGGGAAAGATTTCTCGATCGATCTATTACCGATGTTAATCGGGGGTTTTGATGTGGTAATCGGTATGGATTGGTTGTCAAACAATCAGGCCGAGTTCGTGTGTTCCAAGAAGATGATTCGACTTCCTAACCTCTCTGGAGAGGTCGTGGTCATCTATGGTGAAAAGAGGAAGGGTGAAGTGGCAATTATCACAATGGCAAGAGCACGCAAGTGTTTAATAAAAGGATGTTCGTCTTTCCTAGCCTATATGATCGAGGCTAAGTTAGAGAAATCAAAGCTGGAAGATGTGAAGATCGTGCGTGAGTTTCCAGATATCTTTCCGGACGACTTGCCCGGATTGCCACCCGATCGTCAGGTAGAGTTTCGAATTGATCTTGTGCCTGGCGCTGCACCGATCGCTAAAGCACCTTATCGTTTAGCGCCATCGGAGATGCAAGAGATGGTAGCACAACTCCAGGAGCTATTTGAGAAGGGATTCATAAGACCGAGTTCGTCACCTTGGGGAGCTCCGGTCTTATTTGTCAAGAAGAAGGATGGCACAATGAGAATGTGCATTGACTATCGTGAGTTGAACAAAGCTACAGTGAAGAACAGGTATCCGCTTCCGAGAATAGACGACTTGTTCGATCAACTTCAAGGATCGGGTTGTTTCTCCAAAATCGACTTACGATCAGGTTATCACCAAGTGAAGGTAAGAGAAGAAGATGTTCCGAAGACGGCTTTCAGAACGCGTTACGGCCATTACGAGTTCCTTGTAATGCCTTTTGGCCTGACGAACGCACCAGCAGTGTTTATGGACTTGATGAATAGAGTGTGCCGACCTTTCCTCGACAAGTCGGTCATTGTATTCATCGATGACATACTAGTGTACTCCAAGAGTGAGTCGGAACACGAACAACATCTACGTGAGGTTCTGGAAGTATTGAGAAGAGAAAGATTGTACGTCAAATTTTCCAAGTGAGACTTTTGGCTTAAAGAAGTACAATTTCTGGGGCATGTAGTCACTCGAGAAGGAGTGAAAGTAGATCCCTCCAAGATTGAAGCTATGATGAATTGGGAGCCTCCTAAGAGTCCGTCCGAGATCCGAAGTTTCTTGGGTCTGGCGGGATACTACAGGAGATTCATTCAAGACTTTTCCAAGATCGCTTCTTCCTTGACAGTTCTGACTCGGAAGAATGTGAAGTTTGAATGGACCGAAACCCAAGAGAAAGCGTTCCGGATCCTTCAAAAGAAGTTGTGTGAAGCTCCGATCTTAACACTACCTGAAGGGTCGGAAGATTTCGTGGTTTACAGCGACGCTTCAAAGATGGGATTGGGTTGTGTGTTGATGCAACGAGGCAAGGTGATCGCTTATGCCTCGAGACAGCTTAAGATACACGAGCAGAATTATCCAACTCATGATCTGGAGTTAGCAGCGGTGGTGTTCGCCTTGAAGCTTTGGCGACATTACCTTTACGGCACGAAGTGCACTCTATACACGGATCACAAGAGCCTGAAGTATGTCTTTGATCAGAAAGAGCTGAATATGAGGCAAAGGAGGTGGCTCGAGTTGCTAAAAGATTACGACTGTGAATTGCTTTACCACCCAGGTAAGGCAAACGTGGTGGCCGATGCGCTAAGTCGAAAGGACTATAGCGGAAGTATTCGAGCTACCCATTCAAGAATCGAGCTTGTGTCTAGTCTTGTTGAGAAGATCAAGACATCACAGGTGGAAGCGCTGTTAGAAGAGAATCTAAAGGATGAAGTCATGACTAAGCAACGTTTACTCTTAACGGAAGATAGCCGTGGAGTGAAACTGTTCAGCGGTCGTGTGTGGGTGCCCAAAGTTGGGGGTAACCGTGAACTGTTGTTAGAAGATGCACACAAGTCTAAGTATTCCATACATCCGGGAAGCACAAAGATGTACAGGGACTTGAAGTTGCACTATTGGTGGCCGGTAATGAAGCTTGATGTGGCACGTTACGTTGAGCGCTGTGTGACGTGTTCGCAAGTTAAAGTCGAGCATCAGCGACCATATGGGAGTCTTCAGTCTTTAGAGATTCCCGAATGGAAATGGGAGCATATCACTATGGACTTCGTGACGAAGTTGCCTAAAACTCTTCGAGGTCACGATACCATTTGGGTGATAGTTGATAGATTGACGAAGAGCGCTCATTTCTTGGCTATGCGCGAGACTCTACCGATGGATAAGTTAGCGAAGCTTTATATCGATGAGGTGGTCTCGAGACACGGCATACCATTGTCGATCGTGTCGGATAGCGACAGTCGGTTCACTTCGAACTTCTGGGATGGATTTCAGAAAGAGCTAGGTACTCGAGTGAAGTTGAGTACGGCTTACCATCCGCAAACCGACGGGCAGAGCGAACGAACGATCCAAACTTTGGAAGACATGTTGAGGTCGTGTGTCATCGATTTCGGGGGTAGCTGGGACACTCACCTGCCTTTGGTAGAATTTTCCTACAACAACAGCTACCACTCGAGTATCGGCATGGCACCCTTTGAGGCTTTGTATGGGCGGAAGTGTCGGACTCCCGTATGCTGGCTTGAAGCGGGAGAAAAGCAGTTTGCCGGACCTGAAATCGTGCAAGAGACTGCCGATAAGGTCAAGTGCATTCGTGAAAGAATGAAAGCGGCTCAAGATCGTCAGAAGAGTTATGCCGATAAGAAGAGGCGACCGATGGAATTCCAAGTGGGCGACCGCGTTATGCTTAAAGTGTCGCCGTGGAAAGGCATTATACGGTTCGGAAAACGTGGGAAGTTGAGTCCCCGTTTCCTCGGACCTTTCAAAGTACTTAAACGGGTGGGTTTGCAGGCCTACCAGTTGGAACTGCCACCGGAGTTGAGTAGAATACACAACACGTTTCATGTTTGCTACCTCCGGAAGTGTTTGGCGGTGGAAGACAGCGTCATTCCTCTTTCAGAGTTAAGGGTTGACGAAGGTAACCGTTGTGTGGAAGAACCCGACGCCATCTTAGAGAGAAAGTCTAAGAAGTTGCGTCATAAAGAAGTCACCTTGGTCAAGGTGCAGTGGAAGCATCACCGGGGAGCAAATGTGACGTGGGAAGCCGAGGAGGATATGAAGCGAAGATATCCTCACCTTTTTATGTAGTTGGGATTTCGGGGACGAAATCATTCCCAAGTTGGGGAGGATTGTAACACCCCGAATTTCGTTGTTTTGCGAAGTTGTATAGAAAAAGGAAGTTTATGGAGCTGTCTACAGGACGCACGGGTCGTGCGTCCTCCCTCAGAGAAAACGCATGGGTCGTGCGTAGGATCCAGGGCCGAGACATAGTGCTAGCGCACGGGTCGTGCGCATTTCCTTCTTTGAGGGCGCACGACTGTCAGGTTGCTTTTTGGATTGCTTTTAATATCTTGAGTTGAGAGATATTTCAAAATATCTCTCAAACTCAGTTTTCTCTCTCTCTTCTTTTCTCTCTTTTCTCTTTCAATCTTCAAGGGTTCTTTTGGTTGCTAGTTTCCGGTATTTCTAGCGAGGGGTCGGTGTTTTAAGCTTCACCTCTACGTCGTGATCGTTATCTGGTTTTCCGGGTTTTATTCCGAAAACCTATCGGTGAGTTCCTACTATCATTTTACAAACTTTATACATGTCAAAACTCTTATTTGCGAAATCTGAAGTATTTCTACGGTATGATTTTATGATCTCTATATTTTGTTATAAATGAAGTTTTTGGTGAATCTCGGGGTTCCCGGTCAGTTTTGACCAAAATGACGGGTTCCGCCCTATTGAAGTAAAATGATGTTTTACTTACACATTACGTGATTATGTAAAAAGAATGTCTATGAACTCATTTTAATGATTTTCATTCTTACCAGAAGTTGAACTGGAAGTAGCATTTTGTTTATAAAATGTACTTGTAACCATATGTTTATTTATGGTTGGTCACATATGTTGTTGTGACGAGTCCTTACCATTTCTAGTGGATCCCTAGGTTTTGGAGTAGACTGTTTTGTTGGGAGGCTATATTCCCCAAATTGTAGCTATGGGTCACATGTTCCATGATGAGTTTATGGTACGGTTATGTGAGGCCGGTTACTAGCCATGGTTCATGGTGACCCTAGTGAAGGAGTATACACTGGTTTCCCTTGGGAGCGCGATCTCACCTCGTAGCACGGACTCTGGGTTCATTGCTGAGGACTCTAAGTGTTTAGCTCATAACTCGGATTTGTGGTCTACTTTGTGTTACACCACTCTCCTTGGTAAAATGGTCCTTTTATCACCGTTTAAGAGTTTTGGACCGAAGAGGCCCGGTTGTGGCGAAATGTTATCTTTACGAACTAAACCTTTATGATATCTAAGAAGTTGTGGCGAAATGTTATCTTTACGAACTAAACCGTTTAAGAGTTTTGGACCGAAGAGGCCCGGTTGTGGCGAAAAGATTTCTTTATGATATTGATGTTTATATCTTTTGAGCTTTATAAAGAGCATTATTGTTACTACTTCATTATTGTTGTTGTACAAAAGGAAACCTTTTACTTATTCTATATTAAATCTCTTTAATTACAAATGTTTGATCTCACTAGGCTTTAGCCTAACACTTTTTCTGAAAATGACATGTATAACAGGTCAGGTCTCCGGTGGGGGTTCGTCGGGACTGAGCGGATAGCTTTGAGCTAAG
The DNA here is from genome assembly GCA_023525745.1 of Arctium lappa. Taxonomy (NCBI): domain Eukaryota; kingdom Viridiplantae; phylum Streptophyta; class Magnoliopsida; order Asterales; family Asteraceae; genus Arctium; species Arctium lappa. The sequence goes on along the minus strand of CM042054.1, from coordinate 10,940,770 downwards.
AGCGGTTTTTTTGGGAGATGTATAGATCGGCATTTTGAAATAGCGATCATACCTTTTGGAAGAATAGCAACACCCGATATTAATCTTTCTTACTTAAGTTAGATTATTAGGTTGTTAGTCTATCCTTCATTTGATTCATTGTAATGATTATAGTACTGTTCCCCCGTCCTATCGGGATGATACTTTGGGATGGATTTTAGCAGGTTTTATATCCAGGTTTTTATCTAATTATAGCAGTCATATTGCAGAAATTTCAAATTTTTATTTCGCTAAAATTTAGGGTGTTACAAGTTGGTATCAGAGCTTTAGTTTAAGTGAACTAGGTATGGATGTAGGGTACCTAGACTTAAGCTGTGGAATTAGGCAATGATTTTGTGAGATGGGGGTAGAACTCTTAAGATAAGATAGCTTAGAGTCGACTAAAACTACACAAGTTAAGAATTATGGTAATGAGAATGAAATTTTTTATGTATTGCATGTTCATAATTTCGCCTAGCTAACGTTATTATGAGGATGTTTTACGTAATTATGTTTGTTTTTCGTTGTTATGATAATTGATGAATGTAGTGGTACATTTCCTTTCTTATAGTTGTATAGTCTTATCTTATCTATATTCTCGCGTGTGTGGCAGACTATGGTTAATACGCGTAATCGGCCAGAGGGGCAAGACACGGCAGCATCTACGGCCGATCAACCGAGGGTGACGAATAACGATTTGCCCCCACCGCCTATAAATGCGTTGGGAGGAGGACCGGAGCATGTACCTCGACGTAACATAGCTGCAACTCATCCAATCATGGAAGAGGTAACTCCGGAAACCAGAATGATGGAACGGATGATGCAAGCAATGAATGCAGCTATGGCTCAGCAGCAAGAGGCCTTCCTGAAACTATTGGATGACAGAGATGCTAACCACCGTAGGCCAGAGACGGTGGAGGAGAATGTGATTGTGGCGGGATCCGGAGGTTCGGGACCCCGTATCCCTACCAATGAGACGGCAATCCCGACCGCAAGACCTGAGGCAAAGTCTTGTACGTTCAAGGCATTTCTCGAATGTCGACCACCGGAGTTCAAAGGCACCGACGACCCGGTAGAATGCATGAACTGGATTAGGGAATTGGAGCAATCCTTCCGATCGAGCGGGTGTGGGGAGAACCAAAAGGCCGTATTTGGATCTCAAATGCTTAGAGGGGCGGCCCTCACATGGTGGAATGTATATTCCGCTTCTATTGAAGCCACTGTATTGGCTCAACTAAGCTGGGAGACCTTCAAGAAGAAGGTTATGGAAGAATTTTGCAACGAACGAGCTATGGATCGGATCATCGATGAGTTCCGAAGTTTGAAAAAGGGGAATTTATTGGTGAAGGATTACAACAAGCTGTTTATGGACAAGCTAGGTTTGGTGGGACATCTGGTCCCCACCGAAAGAGAGAAAATCAAGGCGTACATCAAGGGTTTGCCTACAGAAATGATGAATATGGTTCGAGTGTCCAATGCCTCTACCCTTCGAGAGGCTATAGAGGAGGCACAACTTGTGGAGGATTCATACGGTTTGGGTAAGGCGGAGAGAAGTGGAGTAATTGAGAAGAGGAAATGGGAAGGAGGCCCCACGTTTTCGAAGAGGCCGAGCCATTTCAACAACCATCAACGGGGAGGTGGTCCGAGACGAGATTCCCCGTTGTGTTCGAGATGCCGAAGTAAACACACCGGTCCTTGTAACTCGAAGTCAGAACCGTGCTACAAATGTGGTAAGCCCGGCCACCGTTACAATGACTGTCCAATTAAAGAGTGTATCTATTTCGGGTGTAAAGAGTCGGGTCATGTTAGAAGTGAATGTCCGAAGGCAATAGTGAACTATAGTGGAGGCAAGAAAGTGGATACTCCCAAAGCAACATGGAGAGCTTTTCAGATGACCGCTGAAGAGGCGAAGGCGTCAACGGATGTAGTGTCGGGTACGTTTCTCCTAAACTACGTGCCTACGTGTGTACTATTTGATTTGGGAGCTAGTTACTCTTTTGTGTCAAGTTTGTTTTGCCCAAAACTATCCATGCCCACTACTAGCTTAGATGATGCGTTAGTAGTAGAGCTAGCTGATGGTGATCAAGTAGTGGTCCGGGATATCATAAGGAAGTGCAAGCTCGAAATCGAAGGAAGAGAATTTCCGATCGATCTTTTGCCTATGGTCATCGGGGGATTCAATGTTGTAGTCGGTATGGATTGGTTGTCAACTAATCATGCTGAAATTCTTTGTGCAAAGAAGTTGATCCGAATCCCGGATTCAGATGGTCAAGCGGTGACCGTGTATGGTGAAAGGCGAAAGGGTGAAGTCGCAATCATCAGTTTGGTGAAGGCACGAAAATGTTTGGCGAAAGGATGCTCATCCTTTCTGGCATATGTGTTAGATGCCAAACTGGAGAAGAAGACGCTAGAAGATGTCGAAGTGGTAAGGGAATTTTCTGACGTATTTCCGGACGACTTGCCTGGTTTACCTCCCAATCGTCAAGTGGAGTTTAAGATTGATCTGACACTGGGAGCGGCTCCGATAGCCCGAGCCCCATACCGTTTAGCTCCGTTAGAGATGAAGGAAATGATGAGCCAATTGCAAGATCTTTTGGAAAAGGGATTTGTAAGACCGAGTTCCTCGCCTTGGGGAGCCCCGGTCTTATTCGTGAAGAAGAAGGATGGTACTATGCGAATGTGCATCGACTATAGGGAGTTGAATAAGGTGACCATGAAGAACAAGTACCCACTCCCTAGAATCGATGATTTATTCGACCAACTGCAAGGAGCGGGTTGCTTTTCGAAGATTGATCTCCGTTCGGGTTACCATCAAGTGAAAGTCAAAAGGAAGATATTCCTAAAACTGCTTTTAGGACACGTTATGGCCACTATGAGTTTCTAGTGATGCCATTCGGCTTGACGAACGCTCCAGCGGTGTTTATGGATTTAATGAATCGCGTCTGCCGACCCTTCTTAGACAAGTCAGTTATCGTGTTCATTGATGACATCCTTATCTACTCAAAGGACGAGGTCGATCATGCTCGACACCTTCGGGACGTTTTAGAGACCTTGAGGAGAGATAAACTTTATGCAAAGTTTTCCAAGTGTGAGTTTTGGTTGAAGGAAGTGCAGTTTTTGGGGCACATAGTTTCGGAGTACGGAGTAAAGGTAGATTATTAGGTTGTTAGTCTATCCTTCATTTGATTCATTGTAATGATTATAGTACTGTTCCCCCGTCCTATCGGGATGATACTTTGGGATGGATTTTAGCAGGTTTTATATCCAGGTTTTTATCTAATTATAGCAGTCATATTGCAGAAATTTCAAATTTTTATTTCGCTAAAATTTAGGGTGTTACATGTTCATTTCTTCAATATATGATGCATCATTTCCATATATGCAAGTAGGATACTGGTTGAACCCAAAATTACTAACTCCTATAATATATGTAATGATAGTCCTTAATCATATACATTATTTTATTATCTCATGGAGAATAATATTCTTGGATTAGTTCAAGGAAGTAGTTACAAATGATTGCTTAGTTTACTTCCAAGCAATCGACGGGACGACTGTCTCATGAAAGTGACAACCCGCAACACTAGCGGAAAAGAGATCACTAGTCAAATATTCTAATTAGCGGATAATTGTTAGGGGTTCATATTCAACATTTACCAAATCGTCTTTAAGGACCCATTTCGATGCGTTGTGGGGGCGCAATTGGCACATATAATCAAACATGCGTGAATGTAAAGTATCAGGCTTATATCCAGTTACCAACTGGTACGCATGAGGTTGGTTAGCAAGTAGTGGGTCTAAAAACGACAAAAAGAAACTGCATATAATAATTGCATAACCCCAGGTAGATGTGGGTAAATTGATGCGCATTACTAATACCCTAGATGTCATCATATTCTTTTGATAACAACTTCTATGAGACCATTTTATATATACACATGGGGTATAGGAAACTCTACATTGATCCTAATACATATGCAATTAACATCAAATCCTTATGATGTAAATTCTCCAGCATTCCAAGTCATGTAGACTTAATGAAATAATAAGGGTGGTGAGCCCTTAAACGTATAACTAGTGCTAGGAGTGCAGTATTTTATGTGGACAATAATACGACATGCGTTCATCGTGTCGAAACCAGAACCATAAAGTACTTTAATGGCCCGCATTCTGGATGTTTATGTCCATAAATATCACCTTGTATTCGTTGTAACAATGGAATATTTTTGTATAATGTACTTAGCTTTAGGACGATCTCATTCCTGTATTGGCTAAGGATTAGGGTATATACAAAAGTTTTATGTATTCGAGAGGACATATTATGATAGCAATGTTGTTTCTTATGCTTCAGAAGTCAACAGTTGTAATTTGCCTCATTTTGCCTTTCACTCGAAAGAGAATGTGTCTATGTGTATTTTGCAATACACGGATCACTATGTCATAACCATGGTGTCCCATATGGTCATGTCGAAACATATATGTGTTATTGCCCCCAAATTTTTTTTATTGGTGACAAAATATGTTCCGATGACCCAATAATCTACTAGTTTGACACATTAGTTTCCATGATATATGTTTCCTTTCATATTCATTGGAATTTATGTATATATGCTCATTTTCATTTCCATTTTATACGAATATCTTTACAAGGTTCCTATTAAACTTGTTCCACCAAGAAAGTGACAGTCCATCGTCTAAGTAATTTGGTTGGATGTATTATAAAACAAGTATTAGTTTATCTTTTTTTTTCGATTGTGTGATAGATCAAAAAAAACCAATTCTCCTCGATACATTCCTACATGGAACGGAGAATATTGATTTTTTTTTTGTATTTGTTTTGATGTATTTCTTTACATCTATAATGGTTACATATTCGATTTTACTTTAGCAAAGAAATTAATTTTTTGGTACTTAAAATTAATTTCAAAGAAACATATGCATAATCAATATTAAATATTAAAACAAATATGTTATATTTCATTTTCAACGTGTTCCCTTTTTTATAGAAGCACTTTTTAGTGCATATCTTATTTGATTGTCCATTATCACCTGGGTAGTAGTTGTATCCTATTCCAGTTGTTGAAAAATCCTTCCTGACTCTTACCAATACCTTGACCCTTTCTAGGGTCTCGTCCACATGGTGCAGAAATGTCATATGTGTGAAATGGTTTTTAACTCACAATCATTTGGAGTTGTTTCCACTTCTAACACTTTCATTATTGATATCAGGAATTTTCTTTATCCCGACATATGTGGTGTATTATTCGAAAGAACCTTGTTGTGTCTCTCAACCACTTTGCAGTAGGTTGATGAGTTTGTCTAAATGTTACATTCCAACTTATATTGGTTCATTAATATTTACTTATATATGAAATGTGGAAATGATATTAGGAATCATGTCATCTTCTGTGAGTTCCTTGCCACAGAGATTGAGACGCGTTTTGGATATAACATTTCTTTGTTGAAATCAGTTACCTTTTTGTAATCGAGTAAGTGGGTTTCATTCCACTGTACGATTAGTTCGGGAAGTACATATTCATCAGTACTTCCGATTATACCTTTCGGAACATCCCACATTTCTTTGGGGGTTTCTAGTAAAGGTATCCTATGAAACTTAGGATTTATATGTCGTCTCAAAACATGAGGGTATTTGTTTGTACCTTTTCAAGAGGTTGATTTTAGAGGAGTTGATGGACTTTATGTATTTTCTTGTACCTTTTCAAAAGGAGGTTTATGTACTCATTTATGATAATCATATTCTTTTGAGTTTATGACGTTGATTTTGGGATGAGTTGTTTCAACCATTTACATATATAAATAATAATATATGATTTTCTTTTTGATAAGGAAATGGCTTTTGGTTATGAAATTTCATTATCATAACAATATTGGATTTTTGTATGCTTTAATTTTATTGATAATACTTCATCAATATTTCAATTTGCAAAAAAAATCACTCAATCTATTGGATTTCCAGGTAGTAGGGGAATCACATGGATTTCTTAAATCCCTACAAACCATAGGGCTATTTACACCCGTTTGACAAAATCCTTTCGATGTATTGCGATTAATTCATCAATGAAATACATAGATAACATTTGTTATTTGGTAAATTTTGACATGAGGTCAAAAAAATTCATACCATATTGGTATTTTGGGATCTTTTGGCAAGAGGCCAAAGTGACTATGAATTTGGCATATGAAACAATTTTAATATCTTAATAGCATTTTTTGGAGTTTTTGGTAAAGATCAAAATATATGAGCTTGGATGTGTAACTTCCAAAAAATAACTATATAGTTTAAAATTATGAGTAGAAACTCACAATCAAGATAAATGTTTGAATTTAACATTTTCATGTTATTTTTGAACCTTTTGTTAAAAATAACAGAAATTATGGGGGTTGAAATTGTAAATTTCAAAGATAATTTATAAGTCATAACTAAGATAAACATCTGAATTATACTAACAATTATTAATTAGGATAAACATTTGAATATTAACACAAACAAATAGTAAATAAATATATAATATTGTAACTAAATGGATAATCATTTAAATATATGAATATTTTAATCTAATTTGATAAACATTAATAAATCATAATAATATTTTAAAACAATAAAAGTTATACTAACACAATTAAAATAAATAAGATGAAACAAATATTAAAATAATTAATAGTCTAATTCATTATTTGGGATAGTCTAAAAGAATATATATTTAATAGGGTGGTCGGCTGTTAACTGACTGGTCGTAGGTTCAAATCCTACTTGGGGAGAATTTAGAGTTCTCGCTTTTCTGACCTAGCGCCCCCTGTCCTTCTCCTTAGTTTCTAAACTAGCAGAATCGCAGGACATCAAAAGTGGGAAGTTTCTTGTTGGTTTTTCTTCCTCACCCAGGGGCTTTCACTTCGACACGTCTTCGCTCGTGATCGCTTAGAGCCCCTCTTCCATCAATAGGTACTCCCAAGGCTTTCGCCTCGGTAATTCCCTAACAAGAACGAGAGAGAGCGATTAAGTAAACATGTCAGAAAATAAGTCAAGATTGGCTCGCATAGATAAAGTATATTAAACTAAAATAAAAGTTAATATAATAAATATTTATTAAACAAAAACGTAAATTAATGGGAAAAAAAACAAATTAAGTTTTGTTTTAGTTAAATAAAACAATAATACTTATCCCCTGTGGATACTTAAAAATTATTTATTTAATTCATTTTGATAATTAAAAAAATAAAAAATAAAAACAAAATCATTCAATTATCCTAATAATTCAGATAATTAGATCATAATCATATTAAAATCACATATAAATTCCAATAATTATCTTTTAATATAGGGTTTTTTTTACGTCAATATAATTTTCATTTATTTAATTATTTCAATAAAAATAAATAAATAATCATGAATTCGATTTTTTTTTAATTCAATTAATATCAATCACGAAAATAACGGAAGTATTCTATAGAAAACTTAAGAAAAAAAATAAACATGATTCATAATATTCACTTATGAAGAAATTGATAGAAAACTTACTATAGTTTTTTTTTGACATGTGTGACAATGAGCAAAAGATAACGCAGTAGCGATGCAATTTTGCGACAAACCGTTCAACGACAACGTGCACCAATCGTTTAGAGACGATGAAAAACAGCTTTGAGTTTTATGTGTTGATAACGTGTTAAAGGGAAAAACAAATGGAACAACAATATGGAGAGAATAACAATAAAACAGAGAGAAGAAGTCTATAATTCTCATTAATCATAAGCCCTTTAAATAGGGAGGAGTTACAAGTAGATAGTTAGGAGATATTTCAGTTCTAATCTAAATCTGATATATTTATCTCTATCTCTATCGTCATATCCTTTAGACGATGACATACTTATCCTACAACATATTTAATATTAAAATTACTTTTGATCCATTTTTATATGAGAATAACCATTTCCAAGTTTATAGACCATTAAAACTTCTACATGTGTATAATTATTATATGACAAGTCATAACTTTGATTTTAATTTATAATCTAAAGATATTTTTATTAAAAAGTAACTATTTAGTAATAATAAAATACTTTTATTATTAAATTAAAGAGAAAATTGCATCAAAATGGAACCAAGTTTGGGCTTATTCCTATGTTAGGGAATAAACTTTTAAAATTATCACTTGAGGGTCTGAAAAAAACTTTACATTTATTTAAGGGTCTTGATTACCTGTTTAACAGGTAACCGGTTACCTCTATATGATGTGGCATAAAATAAAATAAAAAACAAATGCCATGTGTACGTCACTTGATTCTTTTTAAAGAAAATATTATAGATCTGGTCCTGTGATTTGGAGTTTATTACAAAATTCCCTTATAGATTTGGTTACTTGTCTTGTCTAGAACTACCTCTCCCTCAAGCCACTTCATCTGCAACTCTCTTCAATAAAACCCAAATCCTCCATTAACCTACAACTTTCTTCAATAAAACCAACATCCTCCATTAACCTGCAACTTTCTTTAAAAAAAAACATATCCTCTATTAACCTGCAACTTTCTTCAAAAAACCCACTTCCTCCATTAACCTGCAACTTTCTTCAAAAAAACCCACTTCCTCCATTAACCTGCAACCTCCTTCAAGAAAACCCACTTCTGTCATTAAACCCCCCTCGAACACACACACATACTCATACACACGACACACAAAACCCACCATGACTGATCTGTCATTTACGAAGCTATGGTCGGAGAGAGAGAGAGAGCGAGAGAGAGAGAGGGTCGATTGACGGTTTTGGTTGGATTGAGATGAAACTAGCCTACATAACAGATTAGGAAAGGATAAGAGAGATGTGTGGTGGGTAGATGTCGGTAGTGGATTGTGGGTGGAGGGTTGATGTGGGGATGGAGATTGAAGAAGAAGATGGTTGGAGAAGCTAGTGATGTAAAGTCCTCGAAGTAGGGAACAATGAAGGTAGAAGAAGATGAATAATATTTGTGTTTAACCCTTCAAGTTTTAGTTCTTACATTTTGGCCCCTGAGCCCTTTCTTTATAAATTACAAATATGACGTGGAACTTAATTGGTATTTGTTTCAGCCATGTCATCACTAGAAGTTAACTAGCTGCGTACATATTAAGTTTTTAGTCCTTGTAGTTTGTGGAAAATTTCAATTTTCGTCCTTATGAATTTGAAATAACAATTTTCATTTATATGGTTTATAAGTCATTACCTTTTTCGTCCTTATGATTTAAAGTTTATTGTTTTTTTCATCCCTATGGTTTACAATTCATTTTTATTTTTGTTCTTCATACTTAAAAGTAGTTGTTTGGCATCAGGGATGAAATTTGAAATGAATTGCAAACTATAAGGACGAAAATCTAAATTACTAAACCATAGGGACAAAATCCACAATTTTTAACAAACCAGAGGGACAAAAAACGTAATTTACTCTAAACTTGATCATAAATTGAAAATGAAAAATTAATGCAATTTTTTAAAAAAATTCAAAATTTATGAGGTATTTTGTTATATTAGCAGCGTTCAACGATTATTATGTAACACTAGAAATGTACCATCGCAATGCAGTGAGTTTCTGAAATCTAGAACTCGAACTCTTGATTTATTCATACTTTTGTTAGTCTTTTTTGATTTTATTTTACGATTTTGAGAAACCTATATTTAAAACAAAAATATATTTTAGTTAGTTTAATTATGATTTTTTTATAAAAAATAATAATAAAGTATTTTGTTACGGGTCAAAAAATGTTTAATTTAAATGATAACTATATTTAAGATATTTTATATTTAAAATTAAAAAGATAACATAGTTTAATAAAAAATAAAAATAAGATGTTTTATCTCGAATTTTCTTATATTTATCAGTTAGTTATATCAATAGTTAAAATTTTTATATATTTTACAAAATAAAAATAAGTGCTTATCTGCAGTTAGTTACACGAATTTAAATATTGAATATTTATAAGTTGTACTTATGTTTAATCAATTTGTACTTTTGGATTTTAAGTATTATGCATTAATAGTAATAAGTGGTACCTAGTGCATAAAAATTAGTTTTTAAGAGTTTAGCTTAAATGTTTATAATATAATATAGATATATTAGTTAAAATTCAAAATTACAAGTTAATGAAACATAATTATAACTTATTAAAGTCCCATGTTTTTATTTGTATAACTAACTGCAAATAAACATATTAAATACATGATAAACACTATGAGATAAACTAGCTGTTTTATTTTTTATTAAAATATATTTATTAAATCAATGCATGTTTTTATAATATAGTATAGATATATTAGTTCTGAGATTATAACTAATATAGATATAAATATATTAAGAGCAAATCATAAAATAAAAAATAAATATTGATAATAGTAATATTGATCAAATCGTCCAATAAATAAAAATAAATAAATATTAATAATAGTAGATAATATTGATCAAATCGTCCATTAAATATAAAAAACAAATATTTATATTAATAAATGAGTATCCATTTCACAAATAGATGATGATGTGAGATACTGTGCTTGGATAAGTTGTACCAAGACATTATGAAATTGTAAATTAAGTAATTGACTTTAATTAGTTGTATTTTGTGCTTAAAATGTTGTAATTAATAGTTTTTTTATATCTCTTTTATAATATAGTATAGATTAAGGCATACCTTAACTGTCAAATAAATGTTCGACTTTGGGGCCCACTTCATGGTCGCGAGTTTGAGTATCCTTAAAACCATCAATGATTTTTGTGACTGTTATCTTCAATACATCATTGGAATAGTCAAGTTGTGTAAAAGCAATTATGGTCATGCAAACTTATTGAAAATACGGTTATCATATACCTATATATATATATATATATATATATATATATATATATATATATATATATATATCATTTAGTTTTATGAAATTCAACATAAACCTTTACAAAGTTATACATATATATACAAACTTTATTTTAAAACGTTATAAATAAACTAGAAGTGTACTCGCGCAATGCAGCGAGATACATCACGATTTTAATGTTTCATTTTATTTTTTGTTTTTTTGTCGATTTACAGTACGATTTTGGAAGATTTTGATAAAGTGATAATCTTTTTTTTATAAATTTGTTTAATTTAGGCTTAATAATATAATGTTTTTTATATAAAAAAAATAAGTATTTTGTTAGAATTCAATTATTATCTTATATATTTTAATGACATCTAGAAAAAATAATCAATTACATATTTAATAATATAATTAAAACAAATTTATAGTAATATAATATATTAATTAATAGTGATAAATGGAAATGTCTGCATAAAAGGAAGGTTTTGCACATACCAAATTGGTGGGTGTTAGAAGCTTATAGTAGTAATATGTATCTTGTGCATTGATACTTGTAAATTAAGAGATTTTTAAAATCTTGCATAAAATGATGGTATCTTATGCCTAATAATTTGTATTTAAGAGTTTTTTATTTGTGCTTTATAATATAGTATAGATTAAGTAATGGGGACCCTTAAATAAATGTAAAGTTTGTTTCAGACCCTCAAGTAATAATTTTAAAAGTTTATTCCCTAAAATAGGAATAAGCCCAAACTTGGTTCCATTTTGGTGCAATTTTCTCTAAATTAAATGTTGTTATTTATTTTTTAACCAAAGATACTAGTAGTGATGGCCAAAAATCGGGCTCGGGCCAGGCCGGGCCGGGCCAAAACGGGCTTCGGGCCTCTACAGTGAAACCAAAAACCGGGCCCAAACGGGCTTCGGGCCGGGCCGGGTTTCACCCGAAAAGGCGTGGCCCGGTTAGGCTTGGGGTAAATCGGTTTAACCAAAACCGGGTCGGGCCGGGCCCAAACCGGCCCGTGATCGGGCCGATGATTTTTTCGTATTTTAAAAAAAAATAATTTATTTATATAATTGATCACTAAAATACACTTTAAAATACGTTTTATTTATAATAAATCACTAAAATACACTTTAAAAATATATTTTATATATAATTTTAAGTTACAAACTTACAATACAAGTATTTATAGAGGTTTGGGGGGTAAAAAATACAAAAACAAGGTCGGGCCGGGCCATACAAGTATATAAACGGTAACATACAAGTATTTATAACGTATTTTTTTAAAAATGTACGAATCGGGCCGGGCCGGGCCAAAAACCGGGCCGTGAACCGGGCTCGGGCCGAGCTGGGCCGGGCCGCCAAAAACGCCAAAAACCCAAACCGGTCCATGATTTCGGGCTTCAAACCGGTTTGGCATCGGGCCGGGCCGGGCCAAGATGGCCATCACTAGATACTAAGGATGGAAATGAGACTCATTCCATTGGGGAACCCGGTGTACCCGCCCCGATGGGGACAGGGATTCCCTGCAAAATCGGGGATCGGGGATCCCCGAATTCTAAAAACCAGGGATAGGGACGGGGACGGGTAACGTGATCCCCGCCCCACCCCATCCGCATATATTAAATATATCTATACTATATTATAAAGATGACATAAAAAACTCTTAAAAACAACTTTTAAAGCTTAATGTACAGCTATTTAATGTTAATTACTTAAAAAACAACCATTAAAGCTGTATGTACTACACTTAATGCTATTTATTAATTTTCAATCATTATCTCTAACCATTTTAACTCTCCTAAAATCATTTCCCACTTTAACTCCCCTAAAATAACTCTCAACATAATTAAATATAGAATAAAAATCAAATTTTAAATATAAAAATATAAAATATAATTAAAAAAATCTAACAGAATATTTTATAAAAAAATTATATTATTAAACCAAAATAAATTACATTATATTGTTAAGTCTAAATTAAACAAATTTATATAAAAAAATCATTATCAATCTCTCACAACCAACCAAAATCGTAATGTAAATCGACAAAAAATAGAAAATAAAATGAAACGTTAAAATCGTGATGTATCTAGCGGCATTGTGCGGGTACACTTCTAGTTATATAATTATTACTAAATATTATGTATATTTATTACTACATACATTGTCTATCTATTTTTAAATATATTATTTACAAAGATTTAGACGTAACATCTTTTAAATCTAGAAATGGTATTTTTGATATTTCTTATTACATTTTTGTATTTGTCTTTCTTTTTTAGATAAAAACCACGGAGAGTTGAAAGCGTTTGATCAAACAATTACGTATGATGTTGTGATCTTGTTCACATGAATATTTGATAGTCCGTGAAAACAAATTTTGAAAATATGTGAGATTTAGACATGGACCATTATCGAACGAGTATATTCAACACATTTCATTTAAAAATATATCACATAAATGGGGAAATTCTCCGTTCCCTGTTGGAGACGGGGATGGGGATGTGATCATATTCCCCAGCGGGGATGGGGATGTGATCATATTCCCCAGTGGGGATGGGGATGGAAATTGGGATCGGGGACGGGGATTGGGGTCCCCGCCCCATTTCCATTCCTAAAAGATACCATTCCAATTAAGCGGTTGGGTACTTTACTTGGGTTTTTTCCGATTATACGGGTAGAGAACTAGAGATGGTTAGGGGTGTGCAAAACTCGAATGGTCCGAAACCCGAACCGAACCCTAATCGTAATTGAGGTGTTTTTGTCAAATCCGAATGTCTCGAAATCCGAAACCCGAACTTTTGGGGGAATATTTGGGTTCGGGTTGGGTTTGATTTCTCGCTACCCGACCCGTCCGAAAACCCGACACACACACACACACATATATATATATATAGACAGAGGTTCAAGCGAAAACCTCAAATTAATGAAAAACTAAAAAACACCTTATCAATCATTAGATTAGATGATCTGATGGATATGATTAAACAGGCGGTTACAACAATATTTTTTAAATTAAAAAAACCTCCACCCCCTATTTTTTATTCGAAAAAATACGAAAAATGAACAAAATTCGAGCGAAATAAATTACACCAAATAAACGATTATATTTTTCTCGTTAATTTGACATCCATATTCATATACTTTTTCATTCGTTTTTTCGTGGTTTTTCGGTTTTCCATTTATTTAGAGTTTTCTCCTAAATCTGACCCTATGTAGGTATTATATAAATATATTTATTTATCAAACTATCCTTTAAAAATCCTAAATTCATCTTTTCTAGAGACTAAACCTACTATATATCAATTTATCAATCATCTCAACCCATTGAGTTTATCTTAAAAACTGATCGAATATTATAAATTTTTTGCATATAATTATATACCCGAAACCCGACCATACCCAACCTGAAACCCGAAGAACCCGAACCCGAAGAAAGCCGAAATACAAGACCCAAAATTTGGGGTTTAGTTTTCATATCCGAAATCCGATCGGGTTATTGATTTTTCAACCTAAACCCACCTGACCCGCCTGATGCTCACCCCTAGAGATGGTGGGTTAATGGGTTTAATTACAACCCGAACCCGAACCCGAACCCTGAACCCGACGATGGTCCACCTTAACATTCTCTGCCTGCAGGTGAATCTAAAGAAGGAAAATTCACCCATGGAAGAGAATCTAATGTTCACATTCCCGAGGACGACGGTAGACGAAACTGCAAGTACAAAGGTAACTAACTGCACCCACTGATTCACCCTCTTCCTTCCCCAGTAAATTAAGCCTTTTCCTTTGTAAATATTGCAAAAAAGAACAACTCTTTTGATACGGTGCTGAATGTAGTAGATTAGTAATACGTATATTTGTTTATAGAATCATCTGTGCTTGTGAATCGGCAATAATACAGCCTTAAAACATATTTCCGCTTTTCCGAGATGTGGAAAATTTCGATTTTGGGATTTGGGTCTGCCTAAAACTTATTAATTACTCTTCCATTTGTATTTGCGAATCATGTCACGCTTTTGTGGTAAGTGTTTGTGTTAATGATCAAAGAAAGTAATAAGCTTTTAGGATTTGATTCAATTGGAACATAAATCTTTTGGATTAGAGAATTGATTGTTTCTTTAGATTTTGATGCGCACAAGGTGTTTGTCAAATGGTCTGAAAGAGTAACCTAAATGCGAGGTTGAAGTAAAGCCAGCATCAGTGAAGTGTTTGTGGAGTGGAGTTAATCAGAATCAGAGGGCGCAATTCTTGTTGCCCTTTACTTATTTTACTAAGGCTTTAACTTAAATTTGTGAGTTTTATTATGAAGGCTATGGACTGATTAGTAATGATCTATCCAGAAAATTGTGTGAGTGAAAGTTCTATAATACCATGTTGCCATACTGATCTTTTTGCTGCATTTTTCTTGTGGTCTGCTCATTTCTTTTGTGATGAAATCTGTGGCTGTCTTGGGTAAATAGGACATGGTGCTTCCAGTGGCTGTAAGCTTGTAATGTGGTTTGCTCGTAGGGGAATTTAACTAAATATATTTGATATGTTGACGCGTTATTTTTGTTAGTATCTTCTAAATAAGGCAACTTTTCTGTGTGGTACCCATTCTTGCTCTAGAATCATCAAATATGTCTTCTTATGCGTATGGGGGTTGTCATTAATTTCTGTGGATAGGTAACATATTATGGAGGTTTGCAGGGCATGTAAAATGTAAGAATAATAACTGAAGACTATTAGTGGCAATTTTATATTCCAAAGATTGAATGAATTGATATCAAGTTATACAGTGAATATTGGATTTAATAGAAGCATGTTTACATGCAGCTATAGCTAAAGATACGTTTTCACCGAAGTGATACACATTTTCTTCTGTTTTCATGTGTCATAGTGCCTGCAAGACAGCAACTTCGTTCTGGGTCTTTAATGGAGCTTTATGTGAGTTTTCTTTTTTACTTTTTTAGTATCCCGTGTTTCTCGTGAAGCACTTGAAACGTACCCATCATAGCAAACGATGGGTACCATTTGCTGCCAATTTGGGTTTATCATAGAAAGCTTACCACTCAATCTACCTGCTGAAATTCTTGTATTCCAGGGAACTGCAGTGACTTCTCTAAGCAGGATTGGCGATCGATCTACAAGTGATGTTGTTGCAAGGCTAAGGACACCTGATGGCCGTGATGAATGGATATACAGCCATTCCCACATTCTTATCGAAAAGAGCAAATATTTTGCAGATCGTTTATCTGAGAGTTGGCCCACATGTCAGATTCTTGATTCTCGCAATTGTGTTGAGATCTATTGCCAAGAACATAATTTTGACTACCACATCACGGTCTTACGACTCTTTTATGTTAATATCGGGTGTTCTGTAACTGATATGTGGCATGGTGTAAAAAACGCCCTTGGCATTCTCCAAGTGGCAGTTGATCTTGGCTGCCCAGAAATTGTTGTGACCTGTGTCGACTATCTGGAAGCATCTCCTTGGGAGGAGGCCGAGGAGGAAGAGATTTTGAAAATTATTCCTGGCATGGGTTTGTTAGCAGAACCAATCCTTGCACGCCTCCAGCCTGTAAATCTGCCTGCTATAGTTAAGATTTTTCTCTCGGCCACTAAGTTTGCCACATCATCACTGCCACCAACGATGAGTGATTTGAAAACCTCGGCTCAGGAACAGATTGAATACATGCTTACCGAAGATGATGATGCTCCATTGCTAACGGCTGATGAAGAGATAAAATCTAAAGTGAGACAATATTTCAAAGGACTATTAGCAAGATTCAACAACATAGTGAAATCGGCTTGTGAAACGGGGGAACTGCATCCGTTTCAATGCGTTTTGGTAGATATGTCTTGGGCTTGTCAGATATTGACCAAATTGGAAATATTAAAGGATTTTGTCGAGAATTGGATAGAGGCATCAGAAAACATAGTGAAGGCGGTTCAACAAGTAAGTCAACAATCTGAAATGCTCGAGACAAAGCTAAAGGTTATTGAGGTAGCTTCTAAGGTTTTAGAGGCAATAGGGTATGGCAGTGTAATTTTTCCTACTGCAAAACGGCTTCATATGGTTAAAATTTGGCTTCCATTTGTGAGGATTATAAAGCCTATGATCGATTCTCTAGCAACTGATGACAATGACTGTTCAGTAATTAAAATAGATGGCGAGATATGGCAATCTTTGGAGTCTGCATTTGTTTCAATAATTCTTGCATTGCCATCTGGAGAGCAGGCGTGGATTTTAAGTGAATGGTTAGAAAACAAGCATATTCAGTATCCGGATCTTACAGAGGTATTTGAGGTGTGGTGTTATCGATCCAAAGTTGCCAATAGAAGACTTGGACATATAAGGGGCTCCAATAGTACAATAAAAATACTATGACCCTTATCTCCTTTGTTCACTAGTCTGCTGACAAAGGTGCTTCATTTTCGTCATGGCCGTAGACACTAAAACTTTATTTCAAGTGCCTAAGCCATAGTCTCGCGGAAGTGCAAATGTAAAGCAAATAAGCAGTCTAAATCGGTGTTACATGTTGAAATCTAACTCAACTTGGTTATTATCTCCACAATCTTTTAATCTCTGTTACCATTTTATTATCTTTTTGTATTTTTTTACTTTGTTACTGTATGAACCAAGTATATTGTTCAACTATGATTTATATGGAATGAGAAACACAATGAGCATAAATTTCATTATTTTTGTGGCATCCAATATTCCAATTTATTTCATATTTGTTTTTCCCCTTGACAAATAAAGAAAGCAACATGCACTCAATCTCCAAAATTTGTATGTTTTGGAGATATTTGCAGTTTTGGTCCAAATTCATTGTGCATGGTTTGGTTTTCACTGTGGGTGTTTTTTGTGAATATGTTTCAAATTGGTTTAGCACTTGGAATATTGGGCCATACCCTTTTGTCTGGTTTCTTCTAATAATTGAAGGGTCCTGCTTGTTGGTACCCTCCTGCAGAATTTCAGAATGCCATACAGAATATTTAGCATCCAAGGACAGAAATCAATATGTAGATTCAGATTATTGAACCTTGATAGTAATAACTAATCACCTTTTGATAGAGACTTTTTAGCTGTGTTTTTTTCTTCAGCTGGTGCTCTGGTGCCGATAAATTCTAGCATGATCAAGGTATGGTATTCTAGAACTATTCATGATTCTGCAGATTGTATTTATCCAGTTATGTTATTTTGTGTATTTATGAGGCGTGGTGACAGATGGAAATGGCCACTTCGAAAACATTTAATGCATTAAGCACGATATTACCAAACGACAATGAACCCGATAGGGAAAGTAACCTAAAAGAACTTTTCTCTGCGCCACTCATTGGTCCTATATTTAATGGCCAGGACCATTTGATACTTGTAGGAAATATGGTAGGGTCTCCCACATCGTTTCTTCTCCAGTTACTTTGAAATTTGGTCTGTCATTATTGCCGTTGTCCTGTTTCTTCAATGGTGAACTCTAACTTGAAGGTGGAACAGAGGACCAACTTAACTGCAGAACATGTGCATAGGAAGAATGATCATAATTATAAATATTGTTTTCGTATACCCCCCATTTAAAGATATATATATAACTAGTTTTACATACATACATACAATACAATATGCCTGCCCAATCCATCTATGCATCTGCTGATACAAAATTAATATACAATGCTTAAATCATGGAATGATTCTTGAAAAACCTAATCTGTATCTATAAAGAACTCTAATGGTTCTTGTTCATCAAAGTATAGATCTGTTCTAGGGTAAATCTTGTTTTTATTTCTTGAATTCTTGACAGCACCCATGATCTTGATCAAGCGACAAAATCTGGTAGAGGTTGTGCAGCAAACCTCTTACGGTTTTGAATGTTCATGGACTCGTACATGGCTGCTGAGTGTGAAGAAGATGGTGGATTTATGGCACCGAACTCGTTTTCTTCTCCTAGTTCTGTTCCTCTGCCGAGTTGGATGTTTTGGTTAGGGAGGAAACTCTGGTGGGTGCCCGATATCGATAGGTTCTCACAGTGTGGTAGGCCTAAGGTCAAAGAGACCCCATTTCCTGAGTACTGCTGTTGGAATTGCTCGGCGCTGAACCTTCCAATTTCACCGATTGGGTAGCCTCCGAGCCCGCCCATGAAGTCGGTTGGGTTGCCGCCGGTTATTGTAAAACCGCCGTCTTGGTTCTGCTGCTGTCTTTCGTTGTTTCTTGGTTTCTTGGGGCTGAATTGTGTGATTCCTTCCATTTCTAAGGAGCCAATGAGGCTGAAACCAGAGGGGTTTTGGAAGTTGATTCCGGTGGCAGTGGGAGATGTCGAGACACTGGTGGAAACCGAGATTGATGGTGGATGGATGTTTTGGTTAGCATGGTTGAAGGAATTCTCTGGTTTGGTGGATTTGAATCCTCTGTTTGAGTTTTCCGGTGAAAGACTCTTCTCCTGTTTGGTCGATGAATTATCTTCGTTTTGTTCATTTTTGCTCATTTTATGGTCGTCTAATCCATTCTGTTCTTGTTCCTTGATTTCCTCCAGGTACATCTCCTCCACCATCGGCTTCCATAGCCTCACTCGAGCATTGATGAACCAATTTGAAACCTAGAGTTATAAACAAGAAAGATCGTTCAGCTTCGAAACAGAAAATGCAGGGGGAATAGACTAAACCGGAAAAAAACAATACCTGACTTCTAGTAAGACCTGTTTGTTTCGCAAGCATATGCTTGTCTGAATCCTTCGGATAACTGAATCAAATTTGAATAATTCAGTTAGAAATCTTTCATTAATTAAGTGATCTTTTTTTTTATAAAGAACCGATCTTTTGCAGGTTTTGATTCTTACGGGTGGAGGAAATGTTCAAAGAGCCAAGCACGAAGAACAGAAACAGATCGTTCGGGCAATCCTCTCTGGGGTCTCCAAGCATTGTGTTGGATCATTCCCAATTGTTGCAAAGCCCTCTGTTGCCGTAGTTGATTATCTACAAATTTTAGCCTCGATCCGCTACCGTCAGGCTTCCCGCCACCGCCTAAACTGTCTTCTTCACCCAAGCTCCTGCTGGCAGCCTTGATCTGTCCCATAATCGCGTCTTTAAGGCACCTGAATTGCTTCGAGATCGTCTGAAGAGCTAACGCCGTGTAAGTTTTCGCAGACCCGATTCCTGCTGCTTGTTCAAACCAAGAGATCACAATTTGCATCTGGTGATGATATTGTCTGTATCTCTGCTCCACCTTCAAAACCCACAAATTTAAACAGAAAATGTTTCAACTTTTAGTAACAGAGTAGAGAATTCTGAAGGAAAATGAAATGGTTTTTAGGTTACTAGTTTAGTAATTTGAATAAAGCAATTGAAAACAACATGATGGTAACACTTTAGAGGATGTGATGCAACTAATGTTGATAGAGACAATTTCTTATTTCACTATTTTATTCCAGCAATTTGAGCTACCTCATCAAGCATGTTAACAAGCTTTGCTTTCTTCATCTGAATTTCCTGTCTTTCGGCTGTTGTTAGTTCAGCGCCACCGCCAGATTTGGTGCCGGTTTCATCCCGGCTGAGTCCTTCGGCGGTGATCGGTGGCGGTGATCCACCGTCACCGCAACCGACAGTCCGGAGATTCTTAGTTGACTGATCGGAGTTCTTGAGCACGCCTTTACCCACGTTCACCACTTCTTCAAGAATTTCTTGGGTTGCTTTCAGGTACTTGGAATTCAACAGCATGTTATGCATACCGCTGTTGGAAATCCCGGAAGCCGATGACGTGGTTCCGCCACCGCCAACGACGGCTCTCCGCTGATGATCATCACCGGCTGTCGGAGAAATAGAAGGTACTCTAGCAGCCTGAGACCCATACCTGGATTGCTGAGATGACAGGCTCAAAGACAGTCCTTGCTGGAACGGTGTGACCTCGCGTGGCGGTGCTGCCACCATCTCCACCGGATTATACATGTACTGTGCTCGCGGGATGAACGCGTGTAGCGAAGATACGTCATGCTGCGAATGGACGGACGACGGCGGCGACGCAGAGAGCGGGATGCCGACAAATTGTTGTGTCTGGGCGGACGGCAGCGGCGGCTGTGGCGGCGCGTGAGACATATTTGGCTGGTGGTGGTGGTGATTATTGTTGACCGGATTATTTCCAGGATGGTTGGAATCAAGAAACACGAAGTTACCAGGCTGCTGTTGATTGGATTGTTGTGCATCGGAGTAATAAACATATCCAGGATTCATTAGAACTAGTGTCTGCAACCCATCTCCACCTTGAATTTCTGAACTTCCATTGTAGTAGGTCGCCATCGATGTTTTTATATATCTTTTCTTTCAATCTGTAAACAAATATATATTGTTTATGTATATATAATTGCATAAAAGACAGTTGTGTGACTATGAGTAATTAGTTTGATAATAAATAATAATAATAAAAAAACATGTTTTTACCTGGTGCCAAAGGTAGGGTTTTTTCAACCCATACGCAACTGTAAAACTTGAGAAAAGCAGCTGGAGAAAGATTGATCTGCTTCAATTCCCAGAAACTATATGATCAAAGAACACCAGTGAAATTAATTCAAGAAAGTTATGTAGAGAGAGAAAGTTGATGATATTAATTAATGGTAATATGATTGGATTGGGGAGGTGTTGTAGAGTGGTACCAGAAGAGAAGAGGGTACTAGTGATGGAGATATAATGAATGTGCACGTGTTGCTCTATCATCATCATCATTCAAAAGCTGCAGGCATATATAGATTAATTTTCAAGAATTAGGTTTACAGTGACATCTGATCATAGATTTTGATTCCAACAGTCACAGACTTAAAGAAGGATCAGAGATAGAAACCAAGATGAAAGAAAGTGAAGAGAGAGGGATTAGATAGATAGATGGATCATAGACATCCACATGTATATATGTGTGTGTATATATATACGGACACACATATATGTTTAGAGAGAGAAAGCTCTGTGTCAGAGAGACTGGCTGACCATATTCTCTCTCTCTCTCCTCTTGATAAAGAAGGAAGATAAGAGAGAGAGAGAGAGAGAGAGAGATGGCCACAACTAACACAGAAAATCTTTTTTTTTTTGCAAACTAAAATTATCCATAAAGATATATAGGTAGGATGAATGGGTGAAATGTCTGAACTTTTGAAACACAGAAAGAGAAGTCTTATCATTCATCAACAAAAGAAAACTTGAAGAATTTGATTTCAATATTCATATATGTATGTATGTATATATATGTATCAGATAGAGATAGATATATGTATGTACCTGTTAACGTTGGCCTCTTGATATATTCTTGAGATAGATAGATATAGATATATACGAGGACTCCAAAAGAATTGAAAAGGTTTTGGTGAATTAACCTGTGAATGAATGAAAGATGGGAATTGAATTCAAGATTTGACCTCCCTTTTTCTAATCAGTTGATACAGCAGCTTTGCTGATCATATATCAGCTGCTCAGCTAGCTCTCTTGGAACAAAGACTACTTTTAGAGAGAGAGAGAGAGAGAGAAAGCAATCCGAAAGATGTAGATGTGTGTGTGTGTGTTTAGGTGAGAGAGAGAGAGAGAGTAGGAATAACTCTTATTATTATTTATAAAAGAGTGAGAAAAATAAAAGTGAAAACAAAAGGGAATGCTGCTGATCTTTTGATATCAAAGTTGTGTCAGAGGATATAAACAGCTGAAAAACGAGGAAACGTCCCCTTCTGCTGCCCTAATCCTCCTTCACCCTTTTTTACTTTTTTTTTCCTTTCTATTTTCGTTATATATATATATATATATATATATATATATATATATGTATATATAACATGTTCGATCGTTTGTAGAGGATTCTTTTAAATGGAACAATGGCAACTATTAGGGGGAAATATAAGTAACTGGTAATTTTCTTAGTATATCTCAGCTCTTGTGACATGGAGGTTCAATTTGTGATAACTTCAAGGTATTGGTGGTCGCTCGGGGGAATAGTTAGAGCGCATAAGTTGGTCTGGATAATCAGGGTTACTAAAGAACCTTCTTATGATAATATATATGTTTAAAGTTCGAGTTTTATATTTGTATATATTATATAATAGAATAACTTACACCAATCATCCATGTGGTTTGCTCAAACCCCACCAATTGTCATCAGTTTTGAACCTATATGATGGTGGGAATCTGGGTTTGTGGTTGAGTAATACTTGGATAAATTCTTGGATCATGAATTGGAAGTCACTTTTCAAATATTATATTTCGACCCTCTAATGCCTTGGGTTACACGAAATCAGTACTGGGATAATCCAGAAATTTTATACACGAAATAAGTTCCTTATTTCGTGTGTGTATATATATATATATATATATATATATATCATGGTTTGGGGCTTAATCAAATGAGAACTAGGTAGTTTGTGGTAACTGTGAGATCCAATGTGAGCCACACATTTAGAATAATTAATATTAATTTTAAATAAATTGAAAAGGGTATTTTAGTAAATTTGTTTAATTCCTAAAATTTCTCTTTTTTCTCTTATACTATCATCTCTTTCTCTATCAGTCTATCTACCATTTTAACCTAATTCCTTTTCACATTTTCCCCTATGAGACGCCACCACTCCTTTTCTCTTCCTAGAGTTTTCACCACCTGACTTCCCGACGAAGCCTCCGTGACGAAGCCTTCGGATCCGCAACCACTTGGACCACCACCGCTACCTCCTCCGCTCGCCACAACCTCCCACTCCCCTCCTCTGTCGCTACCAAACCCCATTCTACTTCTGGAGATCTCTATTGGGACACCATTCGTCGTTATAGATCTGAATCAGGCGATAACATTGCCCTCGCCGACATCTGCAAAACTCATATGTTCTCCTTCTCCGTCGTCGGAGGCGCTATTTTTGCCGCTAAGGTGATGAATAGGAGGGAGCTTGCGAGTCATAATAAGGAAGGGGGAGCGAGGACAAAGAAGGAAATTATGGGTTCTTGTTGGTATGGCTATTGTATTTTTTTTCTCTTTATTTTCTCCAAATCTTGATGGTTATCATATGTGTAGTTTAAAACTCAGATTGGATCTAGTTTCAACATGGTATCACAATAGGTATCGCAGTAAGACGTACGGTTTAAAAGTTCTCTTTTTTTGTATCACAATGGTATCATAATAGCTATTAGCCTATAACAGTGTATTTTGTATCACGGTGAGTGTCAAAGTGTATTTTGTATCACAGCAGGTATCACAACATTTTTTATTTTGTATTACAGTAGGTATCACAAGACTTCTTATTTATTTTCGTTATTTTTTACCTTTACAAAAGGTATCACATTGTGCATCATGTGGTCACTGAAATAATGTTTGTCGGAGAGAGGAGAGAGAAGATTTTTAAAATACCTAACATACCCTTTGATTAAAGTTTTAATTAAAATTACCAAAATTATTGTTTTCCTAATTTATCCACTGATTTGTGGTTAAGATTAGATCTCACGGTTATCACAGATAACCGAGTTCTCTCTTGAATGGCCCCCATCATGGTTTAATGCACTTATATGAGATATCGACGATTAAGTATACGGGCGGCTAAAGGTAATTACCATTAATGGATAAGATCGAAGAGGAGTTACAACTAGTTCAGAGTTCCAAGGACCAAACTCTACTCTAACTCTATAGAGTCCAAGTCTAGTTTCACTTAACTCTGGTTCCATAGTCCAGATCTCTGACTCTATGGTCCAGAGTTAAGGATTTAGTCAATTTCCTAAGTCTGGATGCACATGCCTTAAGTCTGATTACATAGTCCAGACTTCAGACTAGGGGTGCTCACGGGTTGGGTTGATCAGGTTGAATGCATTTCAACAACCCAACCAAATGTTGGCGGTTTGAGAATTTTCAACCCAATCCAAACCAAACAAAAGTGCAACCCAACCCAACCCGTTCGGGTTGGTCGGGTTGTGTTTAAACAAAGTAAAAACAATATTGAAAATATAAAAATAAGAAATTTTTTCTTTAAAATACGATCAATCAATCAAAAGAATTGTGGAGTTCATCAAATATTTAAGTATTACATATAACTTTCCAATAATGTCCTCTTATGAGTTTCATTGCTCGTTATTGCATAATTGTTTTTGGTAACTTGTACATATTAAAAGGAAATATAAATAATTTTAGAGAAGTCGCTAAAATGTTTATCGGGTTGGTCGGGTTACTTTGAGCTTAACCCAATATCAATCCAATAGATTCGTGTTGTCCTAATTTTGTATCGATTATATGTCGGGTTACCTCGGGTTGATTTTTTCCCGGGTTGGTCGGGATGGGTTGATCAGGTTGGTCGGTTTTTTGAGGTTTGTTCAGAACTCTGATCAAAAGGATCAAATCTCTGATTACATTACCCAGAACTATGCTTAGTGAAATTTTCACTAAGCTCAATTCTTCACAAAATCCAAAACCCTTATACCATACTAGGGGGTTCTACCCCTTGGAACCCAGCAAGGGGGCGCGGCCCCTCCTAACTCACTTATGTCTGTCTTATCACCTTAATCGATCTCAAGTAAGTCACAATTACACCAAAATGGTTGATGACACTAAAATCACCAACATATGAGTGCCCTGGACGTTTCAATTTGCTTACACCCATGATACCTAGACCTAACAAGCGTTAAGTGCCCCTCATATATAAGTCACATAAGGGTGGTAATTTGGTCATTTAGTTTTTTCTTTTATAGTTTTTTAATGTACAAGTACATAATGCATATGTACAATCATTTGGGATTCAAAACACTAAATAAACCTAAACCCAGTACCCCCATCGTTGCTCCCCCTCGTCTTCTTCCCTAACCACCAACTATCATCCTCTACATCATCCTGCACCACCCAACAACCTCAACCACTATTTGGTTCCCTTCACCACCCGCCACCACATACCCTATATCATCCAACGTTATGCCATCATGTTTTGACTTGAATTTGAAAACCCATATGACTTTGAATGACGAATGGATGGGTCAAACATGCACAATGTTATGGCATTGACTTGTTAACGTTCCAATCTCCTTAACATGGTTGCGTTATGGAATTTTTTTTTGTACGACAACTTGGGCTAAGCCCACACACACACGCACCCACAGTATCCGGGCATCCAATTGGGCAGCACCGATTTGGAATGAAAAAACAATCACTGTGGTGTAGGACTAGGAATAAATTCCAAAATTTTACCCCTTTCTTTTGTTTAACTTTCCTTATTTATTATAAATTCCCAAAATTCTATCGAATTGGTGAAGGATAGTGTTGAATGCCAAACAATATCTTGTGGACGATGGAGATAAAGATGTAAACAATGATGACTATGTTCTGGTTGATGTTGATCAGTTAATTGTTGTTTCATTCTTGAGGTGTGACAACGGAGTAAGAAAAATCTTTACCGCATAGTGTCGTGGTTGTGGTTTTGATGGATGTGAGCTTATTTCAATTTGGTTGGTGCTGTTATAGTTTATGCAACATCAAATATTCATGCAAATAGATCTCAGTGCAAATATACACCTTGTCTATTGTCGTCTTGTTAACAAGTAATAACGGTAAAAGAACCGATATCGATCCACTGGAAGACTTGTAAAAGTTTCTCAAAAGTCTAGTCTTTAAAAACTAATTTTAGATGTTGAATTTGAGGAAATCTTTTGTTGTGTGTGTGAATTATCAGTTAAGGAAACCAGTCGTAAAAAAAGTAAATGGTGCAAAGCTTTTGTTGAGATAAAAACACATGATCCGGTAAAAAGATATTTATAGCAGATTTACGTTATCCTAAAATTAATATTTAATGTAACTTCTTGAAAGCTAATATTGTAACACCCCTAAAATTGAGGGTAAATTTAAACCTGAATCTAGGTAGAAATTAAACTTAAATAAATGCATCACCCACGAAATAGGAGAGATAAATACAACAACCTACTAATCTAAACTTATCTAGTCTAGATTAAGGATGGGTGTTGCTATCTTTTCTCAAAAGAATTACGTTCACCAAAACAATCGCCACGACACAACTTCACCAAAATGTGCCACTACTGTACAACGTGCCCTCCGCTCATACCCGAGGATTCCCATCATTAGAATGACCTGATATACATGTCATTTAAGAAAAAGTGTTAGGCTAAAGCCTAGTCAGATCAAACAGTTGTAATTCAAAATCGTAATAAATAACGTTGGAGATATAAACTTCGATATTCATAAATATTGAAGATTTAATAGAAAGGAACCCAAAATAAATCACATAGCTTCTTACAACAATGGGGGGAGACCCAATTTTCATAAACAATGACAAAATATGAAAGTAGGTCATCTGGCATGTTAAAGAAGCCAAACCCATGGATTATAATCATTTGATGTATCAAGCTTAACTCTTCCAAGTCTATTACCCGTGAAGTCTCAATTTCAAACCACAAGGGTTGAGGCGTACTGGTTAAGGCCCTGGGGGATGTGGTGGAATATCCCATCTACCCAGGGTTCGAATCTAGGCGTATACAACAATTGTGGTCACTGAGGTTTAATCAGGGCTGATGTCTTACAGTCATAATTTGCCAAGGGATTAGTCTAGGACACCCTTCCCCAAAAAAAGGTTTCAATTTCAACCTCTCTAGGTATATACATTAAGATGTCCAAATCCAAGAAATCATTTTAAGCCCAATGGAATTACACCTTACAACTCATGGGATGATGCTCGACCCACTACTAGAAAAATGGGTATCAGCGACGAAAATTAGCGAGGGAAAAAATCCCTCGCTAATTAGCGAGGGATTAGCGAGGGATTTACCACAAAACAAATCCCTCGCTAATCCCTCGCTAATTAGTGAGGGATTAGCGACGGAATGAGTTTGTGGTCAATCCCTCGTTAATCCGTCGCTAATTAGTGAGGGATTAGCGAGGGATTGTGTTTGTGGCCAATCCCTCACTAAACCCTCGCTAAATTAGTGAGGGATTAGCGAGGGATTGACCACAAACACAATCCCTTGCTAATTAGTGGGGGATTAGCGAGGGATTTTTTTTTCTTGTTTTATCATTTGTATGGGTTATATGTTATTTGTATAGTTGTGTATGGGTTATATGTTATTTGTATAGTTATGTATGTGTTTTATGTATTATTTAGTTCGTGTTATATATTTGTATACATGATGTGTGTGTTGGTTGATAATGCCAATTGAATCTACGTATATATTATTGTGTCTATGTGTTGTATATGGGTTTATATACATGTGTACATGTGTCGTATATAGCTTTATATGCACGTGTATATGTGGATCTACATATGTATGTGTATATGCATTGTATATATGTTAACATATTACCACTCAAAGTTAGCTAACAATACATATATACATCATGTATATATAAATATAACAAGGACCGACATATATATATATATATATATATATAACATATACACATGTATACATATAACATATACACATACACATGTCTACACATTACATATAAAATGAGAAAACAAGGAAAAAAGCGCAATCCCTCGCTAATTAGCGAGGGATTAGCGACGGATACCACATATCCCTCGCTAATAATTAGCGAGGGATTAGCGAGGGATATGTGGTATCCGTCGCTAATCCCTCTCTAATTAGCGAGGGATTGCGCTTTTTTCCTTGTTTTCTCATTTTATATGTAATGTGTAGACATGTGTATGTGTATATGTTATATGTATACATGTGTTTAGCGAGGGATTAACGAGAGATTGACCACAAAACCAATCCCTCAATAATCCATCACTAATTAGTGAGGGATTAACGACGAAATGAGTTTGTGGTTAATTCGTCGCTAATCCCTCACTAATCCCTCACTAATTAGTGAGGGATTAGCGAGGGACTATTGGCATCCGTCACTAATCCCTCGCTAATTAGTGAGGGATTAGCGAGGGATTGGTTTTTTTTATTGTTTTCTCATTTGTATAGGTTATATGTAAACATGTATATGTGTATATGTTATATGTATACTTGTGTATGTGTTTTATATATCCTTCGGTCCGTGTTATATACTCGTATACATGATGTGTGTGTTGGTTGATAATAGCAATTGAATCTACGTGTATATTATTGTGTTTATTTGTATATGTGTTGTATATGGGTTTATATGCATGTGTATATGTGTTGTATATGAGTTTATATGCATGTGTATAAGTGAATGTATAGACAATGTGCATGTGTTGTTTGGTAATCGCATATGATGTGTATATGTGTTATATATGTGAATGTATATGTAGTACATACGTGCATACAAACATGTAATAAGTTATCATTGGTATTATTGGGCCTTAATAATTCATAAAATATCTTATTAAGTTTTAATGGATCTTAGTGGGTTTTAATGACGAAAAATTAGTGACAAAATATTATGTGACTAACTATTGGGCTTTAAAGGGTTCCATTAGGCCTTAATGGATTTATCCGGCTTTAAAAGGTTTAATTAGGCCTTAATGGATCTATCGGGCTTTAAAGGGCTTCATTGGGCCTCAATGGATCTATCGGGCTTTAAATGATTATATTGGGCTGTAAAGGGTTTCTTTGGGCTTTAAGTGGGTCTATTGTGCTTTAAATGGTTTCATTGGGCCCTAATGGATCTATTGGGCTTTAATGGGTTTCATTGGGTTTCATTAAAGGGTTAGTTCGGCTTGAATTGATCTATCGGGCATTAAAGGGTTAGTTCGACTTGAATTGATCTATCGGGCTTTAAAAGGATCCATTAGGATTTAAAGGGTTTCACTGGGCATTAATGGATCTATCTGACTTTAAAGGGTTTCATTGGGCCTTAATTGATCTATCGAGCTTTAAATGATTATATTGAGCTTTAAAGGGTTTCATTGGACATTAAAGGGTTTTACTGGGCCTTAAGGGATCTATTGGGCTATAACGGGTTTTATTAGGCCTTAATGGATATATCGGGCGTTAAAGGATTCTATGGGGCTTTAAAGAGTTTCATTGGATATTAATGGATCTATCAGGCTTTAAAGGGTTTTATTGGGCCTTAATGAATCTATCGGGTTTTAAAGGGTTTCATTAGGCCTAATGGATCTATCAGGTTTTAAATAGTAATTAATGAAATTTAATCAAACCCTCCCATTCCCCCCCCCCCTTTTTTTTCCTTTCTCCCTCCCCCTTTTCGTCTTCCCGCCAAACTTTTCTTTTACTATCTTTTCATTTCCCTCCAATTGAAAAATAAAAAAAAAACCTAAAATTGCATCCACATCGATTATCATATCCACGCCTTCACATCCATCCATACCATCGATCGAGACTTCTCCATAAGGTAATTGACGATTTCATCCGCTCTCGACTTCTCCCAAGCGATTTCATCTCGTCTTCTCCCAAGTTTTGACCTGTGTTTTCTGCCATTTCTTCTTCAGGTAGTCGATTTCTTCTACAGGCAACTCGAATACGCATCCGCTCTCGGCCTGTACTGCTCTCGACCATACGCATCCGCTCTCGGCCTCTCACCTTCCTCCCTCGATCTGATGTTCTATCTCTGCCTCTTGGCTTCGCCCTTCTAGGTTCTGGCTTTTGCGGTTCAGGATCTCTATTTACTCTGTCTCTACACGAAACCCAGGTATTTGGCTTGCGGTTCAGGATCTCTATTTCTAGGTTCTGGCTTTTGGCTTTTCCCATCTATTTTGTGTGTTTTTCTTAGGATTTGAAGGTTCTTTTTTGCAATTTAAATGTTTATTCAACGGTTTATATATACAAGAAAAGATTGAACCAAAATCATTAAATTTTTATGTCTAAAGCCTAAAGTGAAAATTCAGATGCTTAGGTTAGGGATACAACTCATTTCTATCATCCAGATGCATTTTTCCTTTGTTTTTGTGTTACTCTTATCAAACCCACCTGATTTTGTGTTAAAATCTACACTTTTCTTCTCTCGATCGCTTTTCTGTATATCAATTTCCAGATTGTTCTTTAGACTCTAGAGTTACCGGTGTTGATTAATCTTGGATTGTGTAACACCCTCAGCTCTGAAAATAGCAACTTATTTAAAATTTTCTAAATACATCAATAAATGAATCATCTACAATCGCCAATTCGGATTTAGCTACAATACACACCCTCTATCTATACATACAGTAAACAATAAGGACGGGTGCTACTAAAACCCAAAACATGTCACTATCTCCAACTCGCAGAAGACTTCACCAATTACTTACTTTTGTAAGGTTAAGGCTCAACTCTTCGTAGCACCGCTAGAACTGAACCCCCCGCTAGGAACCTGATGCACATGCCGACAAATAAAAATGTTAGGCTTAACGCCTAGTGAGCTCAAGAGTTTACAACATGTAAAAGTTAACCGTTTAAAAGAAGGAATGCGGTTAAAATCATAATCTTTCAATTCGCCATGTCTTATATACGGAAACGACTCATTTTTCAATAATATGTAATTTAGACCAAGAACACCAATTTAAACGTTTTCCAATCTAAACTACTTCAAGGACGAAGATACCAAAATAAACCTCCCATTCATAAAGTTGGTTTAACACAAAACTCATTCAAGACGTGGATAGAAATTGAACTCTCCATTTATGAAGATACGGTTAAAACTTTATATCCCAAAACACCCAAAACACGGGTGGGGCATAATACTCAACCCATAAACCAAGGATAAAACCCAAATATACAAACGCCACCGAAAACTTGGATAATAAAACTCAATACCCAAAAACAACACCTTTCGGTGACGGGGGATACCCGAATTCCATCGAAAGTGACGGGCACACAAAGTTAAGCCACTTATCAATGTTATATGAGCATCACTTAGGGATAAAACACTCGTTAGCATCAACCTTTCCGGGTCTATAGCTAACAAACCAACAAGCTCAACAACTCCATGTATTTTGCCTGGATAATCACCAAGTTCAACAACTCCATGTCTGTACCTTGGGAATCTTCGTGCACTCATCAAGTTCAACCCCTCCAGGTCTTTACCTTGGAATCCCAAAACATCCCAGTTAAGCTCGTTCACAAGAATTTGCAATTATTGATCATAAGACCTCATGCCAATTTCAAGTTACAATACGGGGATAAAGTCCCCAACTAAACCAACCGACTGACTCATATGCCTATGGATCCAATGCATCATAGTCTAAAACGTTACATGACTCAAACGAATGGACTAACGCATTCAAAACATGTACCTCTCAAATAAGATGCAACTAAGTACACCATACGTCCAAGGCTCCTCAACGAGCTACCCAAAACCGAACAAATGTTCCAAAGACTCCACCGAGTACAAATCAAGCCCAAGAGGCTAAAATAGACGTTTGGCTAAAATATACGAGTCAAGAATAGTTATATAAACCAAAATACACACTTTCCCAAAATCTTTAATTCTCAATTTATCATTGGCCTTCGGCCCCAAACCCCAAAAGGGTTTTCCATTTCTATAATGTTCCCCATAGTCGGGAATGACCCAAACCCAAAGGACTCACGTATTCGTACCTTTCAAAACATCCCATTTCATGAACGATGCATAAAATCCGACAGACACTTAAAAGTGCATTTTTGACCAAATACTTATTTATACGAGAATTCATTAAAACACGTTCATTTATGACACATTTAACGAAATGCCCAAAAATCGCAAAGATGTGTGTTACATAAGTTTATAAAGTTAAATATACCAAATAACCAAAACTTATCAGCAGTTAACAAAAACTTATCAGCAGTTAGCAAAACTTATCAGCAGTTAACAAAACTTATCAGTAGTTAACAATTTCATGTAAAACGCTTTAAAACAAACATTTTGGCATGTACACCGTTTTCACAAATCAACTTGAACTCACCTTGCTAGATTTAGGCTAAATCTAGATTTTACCCAACGAGCTCTTTTGAAGGCCAGTTGAATCCTCAAGGTGAAGACTTCCAAAACCTAGATTCAACATTCCAACCCATAAATAACCATTTCCAACCACAAGGAAACATTCTCCGAACATAGAAATACCAAAATCCCAAACAAGATCAAAACCCTAGTTTCTCCAAAACCATCAAATCCGAGATTTGAGATATCGAACCTTAAGAAATCACCAATGGAGCATTTATAACCTTATTGCAAGAAAACTTACCCTTGAAGACAAAGAGACTTCCGAGAACACCCAATCCAACACTCCAACCCTAGCTCCCAACCGAAAGAACTTGATGAGGAAGATGAAGATGGAGGTTTTGTGGTTCAAGGTTCCAACTAGCTAGATGATTGAGAATCATGAGGTTTGGGGAGAGAAAAACCCCCAAAATGGGTTAGGGTTCGGTCTTTATGAAAGGGAGAGTTTGAGAGAGAATAACAATAGAAGAGAATGAGTTTTGAATGAGAAATGAGGCTAAAATCCGATTTTAATTCGGTAAGACCCCGTACGCGATAGTGCCTGGCGATAGTGACATTGTCACTATCGCGTGGCACAATCCCGCCAAAGGTACCGAGGCTCGAAAAGTCCAAAAACTCGCGATTCACGCATGGGTCGATTTAAGATTCGAAGGCACAACGTTTTCCACTCAAAAGATAGGCGAAAGGCGGAGAGATTACCAACGAAAGGCAGAAACTTACTTACGAAAAGTCGGGTGTTACACAACTTACTCTTAATTTGTTCTACCACGGTCAACTTTGACCTCAACATCAAACTAGGTGCCTAAATTGTCAAATAGTAAAGTTAAAGGACCTAAAATGTCAACATTTAAAGTTAAAGAACCTAAAGTGTTTAAAAATAAATTTAAGGGACCTAATATGTCACATTTTAAGGTTAAAGGACCTAAAGTGTCTAAAGTTAAAGTTAAGGGACCAAAAGTGTAAAAATTTAAAGTTTAGGGACCTAAAGAGTCATATTTTAAAGTTAAGGGTCCTAAAGTGTCATAAATGCAAGTCTAGGGATCTAATGTGTCTAAAATTAAGGTTTAGAGACCTAAAGTGTCAATAATTTAATTTTAGGGACCTAAAGAGTCATATATCAAAGTTTAGGGACTTAAAGTGTCATAAATTAAGGTTTAGGGACCAAAAGTGTCAATAATTAAAGTTTAGGGACATAAATTGTAAAAAATTAAAGCTAAGGGACCTAAAGTGTCATAAATTAATGTTAAGGAACCTAATGTGGCATTTTTTTAAAGTTTAGGAAAATAGATTGTCGTAAACTAAGGTTTAGGGACCTAAAGTGTCAATAATTTAAGGTTTAGGGACTTAAAGTGTCATAAATTAAGGTTTAGGGACCTAAAGTGTCAATAAATTAATGGTAAGCAACCTAAAGTGTCATTTATTAAAGTTTGGCACATAAATTGTCATAAACTAAGGTTTAGGGACCTAAAGTGTCAATAATTAAAGTTTAGGGGACCTAAATTGTAAAAAATTAAAGTTAATTACAATTACAAGAATCAAAAACTCAAACCAAACAGATTCAAACAATTTAGAACAATATAGAACAATATACATACATTAGAACAGGGGGGGATTGCGGACCTACAAGTCCGCAATCCAGTAGGATTCCGGTAAAAAAAAGCGGTGGTGGTGCGGTGGTGCTATAAAAAAAGTTTAGAAGACTTACCTTTGGTGTCGTTGTTCACACGTGTTGATTTGGGGAAGTACGTACCAAGATGCGACAAAAAACGAGCCTAATCAATGTATTTCTTTAAAAAATTCGGTGTGAGGTATAGGGGAGGGGACCATGAATCTGTTTTTATATAAAAAAAAAGGGTAGTTGGGGTAGGGGGTGTAACACCCTGAATTCTGGAAATAGCAACTAATTTAAAATTTTCTAAATACACCAATAAAATAATCATCTACAACCACAATTTAATATTTAACCTCAACACACACATTCATTCTATACATACGGTTTATAATAAGGACGGGTGCTACTAAAACCCAATAGAAGTCACTATCTCCAAACTGCGGAAGTCTTCACTAACTTACACTCGGGAGAACTAAGCACATCTCTTCTTGGGACAGCTAGGACCAAACCCCCGTCTGGAACCTGATGCACATGCGACAAATAAAAAGGTTAGGCTTAACGCCTAGTGAGTTCAATAGTTTATATCATGATTATAAAGAAAGCGTAAAATGGAAATATTGTAACTTATAATCATGATCCTTTAAAATGATTCACTTTAAAATAATGGGACCACTCATTTACCAATAATATGCAATTTATAGATGGTCGCCTAAACGCCAAAACACTCTTTCATGACATGATGCAATCCAACACTTAATTGAAACGGGAACAATGGTAATGCTTAATTAATGAAATTTAAGTAAGCTTTATAAAACAAACGACCAAAATATGATTAGACTCAAGTCTCCAAAATTATAGCATAAGGGAGATAACCCAAACTCAAAACGTGGATATAAAATGACTCCCAATTTATGATAATGTGAATAATACTTTATGTCCCAAAACATCCCAAAACGCGGATAGGGATTAATACTCGACCCATAAAACATGGAATAAATTCATGTATGAAAAAGTCATTGAAAACAAATAATAAACGACTCAGCCCAAAAATACACCTTTCGGTGACGGGGGAAAACCCAATTCCGCATAGTGTGACGTGCACAGAGTAAGCCACACATTACATTAAAGTGGTATAAGTATCGGGCTCAACATCTTTCAGAATACACCCATAGATACTAGCACGGAGGACTTACACCATACCAAGAAGCCAACCCCGTCTCAATGGGGAAAACTAATCGTCCCCCATCGGATAAAGCAATAAACGTATCTAGCTCAGCATCTTTCAGCATACACCCATTGATACGAGCACGAGGGACTTACATCACATCCAATGTCGAACGTTCCTCGATGTGGAAAACTAGTCGTCCCAACACCGGACAAAATACAAAAGTGCTCATGGATCCATAGCAAACGGGGCTGAAACATTACATGACTCAAAACGAATGAACCAAAGCATTCAAAACATGTAATTTCCAAATAAGATGCAATAAATGCAAATCATAACCAAGCGCTCTATATTGAGTCATCAAAACCGGACAAGTGTCCCCAAGACCCAACAAAATCCAAGTCGAGCCATAAGCTCCACAAATCCATAGACCCAACGTTGAAAATCATAAAATGAAATCAAACGTAAACGACCCAAAATAATGCAACCCATGCTTCAACACACCCAAATAACTTCAACATAATTTAGATCGGGACGAACATTTTCCAAAGTGGGCTTATACCTTTTATTCTTTCAAACCATCCCATGACACTCTATAGAATGCATTTATACTCAAAAATATTCTCCATGCAATAAAATCATTTGAATACTCAAAATATATGATTTATTTATAAAAATGCCCAAAATCCCAAAATAGGTGTCTCACCATGTTTATAAAACTAAACATTTCAAAATAACTAAAAACTTATCAGCAGTTAACAATTTGAGGTAAAACACAAACATTTTAAAATAAACATTTTGGCATGTACACCGTTTTCACAAATCAACTTGAATTCACCTTGTTAGATTTAGGCTAAATCTAGATTTCCCCCAACTAGAGCTCCTTTGAAGAACACTTGGATTCTCAAGAAAAAACTTCCAAAACCTAAAGCCATACATATTCAACCATAAATAAACATAATCAACCACAAATAATCGTTTCCCAAACCATGTACATGAATACCTCAACTAATACCGAAACCCTAACTTCCATAACCGAAGAGGATAGAAGATTACCTTAACCCAAGCTTGAATCCACCAACCAAAACACTTCTAGTTCACCAAAATGGCCACAAATCTCCAATCTATGAAAGGAAGCACAAAGGGTGGATGAAACCCTAGAAAACTTGGTGAAGAAGATGAATAGTGAGAGATGAGAAGCTTACCACCACCAAAAACTCTAGTATACTCCAATATACTTCCAATATCTTTCCATATCCTTGAAAAACTCTCAAAAACGAAACCGTAGCAACTTGAATCGCCCAAATCGGAGTTGAAATGAGAGAGTTATGAAGAAATGAAGTTTGGGACTGAAAATCGCGATTTTAACACCTTGAAACACCCGGGCGATTGTGCCAGGCTATAGTGACCATGTCACAATTGCCGGGCACAATCTCTGAGATTATACCGAGAGTTCTCGGGCTCCGGAGACCTTGACAGGCGATTGTGACACTGTCACAATCGCCGGGCACTATAGCCTAGCGCGTACCGAAACTGTTTTGGCCATAACTTCTTCGTTATAGCTCCGTTTTCGCTCCGGAAAGAACCGTTGGACTTGTAATTGAATCATTCATCCATCTAGACTATAAAATCCAGGATCCAAGTCCAAAATTAAATATCTTATTTTTCCTTGATATATCGGTTTTCTGTATTAACTTGAAATGATATCTTTTAAGAATCGGGGTGTTACAGGGGGTGGGGAACCGTGTGCAATTAATAGGAATTAATTAAAAACCCTAAAATCAGCAGGTCCGCAATGGCGAACCTGAACGGGGATGGCGGACCTACGATTTTCCTGAGAGTGTGCCACGTGTCCACCCATTGTGGATGGCGGACCTAACCGACCCGACCTGGTTTGAGCCGCCATTATTTTTGTCGTTTATGGTCAGATAGCGGACCTGCAGGTCTGGCATTACGGACCTAAGTTCAGTAGCGTAAAGTTGGTAGAGATATGACTAAGAGGTGCAATTGGATGAGTAATATAGCTATTTGGGCCAATTCCCCATAAGCTAAAAAGTGAAAAAGATGAGGGTTGAGTTGAGTTGAAGGCCAGGGGCTTATCGTCTTTTTTTTTTCTTTGATTTTTAATTCTCTCTCTTCTTTAAATATTATTATTATTTATAAGAAATAAAAATAAAAATAAATAATTGATTTGATTTGGCAAACTTGTGTGGTTGGAATTTGGATTGAAGAGTTTGATGATAAAGCAATTAAATCCTTTAGGGAACACTGGGCCAACCACCATAACACCCTTCCACTTGAATGCTATCAAAATTGATAAATGCATCAAACTCTCCATTTATTTATTTATAAATTATTATTTCTATTTTCACATGTGTGTGTGTCTTTATTTTCATATATATTGGGTTTCAACTTTATGCTTCCCTTGGAAGTATGATCCTTTAGGTCCAAATTTTAAGAAAATGTTGTTGTCATAGTATTTATATATACATATTTCATGTGATGTATTGTTTTATATATAAATGATGCAAAGATTATAATTGGACAAGGGATCTAAATCATTCCAATTTGATCGGTCTTGAGATCAAAATAACAAGGATGATAGGTAACAAGCGAGATTATGGGTACTCGAACAATCTCAATTGGTTTGTTGCTTGGTGGTTATGTCTCGGGATTTTTGTGCATCTTTAAAGTGTACATAAACAATATTTTGAGATCAAAATTATTTATAAAACTGTTTACGCGTCTTGTAAATTAGATAGTTGATAGAATTTGTAATAAATAATAAATATTTAAGAGGCGCTTAGTTTATTTTAGGGAATTTGTGAGAATAAAAAGCAAATTGTTAGGAAATGAGAATGAGAATACATATTGCATTGATGTTGTTTGATTAATACTGAAAAAACATTATCATAAATGATGTTTGGTTGTATAATGTTCGTATAATTAATATTTTTGAGACAAAAAAATGCCCACATCACAACCAAAACTGATCGAAAATTTTTATCTATCATTTGTTTATAAAAATAATTAAACCATATATAATCATGTTTCTCTATGTATTGTGGTTACAATTCATGAAACAAAAACCAAAAATATATACACATACAAACAAGAAACACGCCTCTCCATGTAATTGCATACACAAACAAAAGTTGTAGAGACACAATCCCTAAAACATCCAAATTGCAAGAATGCACAAGTCCTTAAGTTATACAAAACAAATGATTTTTACCGTTGAAAATTATTAACGGGCTTGTTAACATCCTTAATCATTCTTCTTCCTAACACCCTAATAGCCAAGCACCCCCTTAGCTTGATGATATTTGACATGTCGGTTTATGACATTAAGATTTCCAAGGTTTTTTTTGTTATAACATTGTCACTTATTTTTGTTACCTAACGAGATTTACAATCATGTATTAATTTCTTATCATATCATATGATCGAAACAAGAAATTTTTGAATTAAGTTTGTCCTGGGGTTCCGTCCCCTTTTTCAAAAAAGAAAAAAACAAGAAAATTCATTTTTGTAGCTAGGTATAATTTATTCTTTTAACAAAATATGTAAACATACACGTTACATCTCTATTATTGTAACGTCAAGCAAGTATGACATATAGTAACATTTTTATTTCTCATGTGAAACTCAGAAAATAAAATATGTTAAAATATTGAAATGAATAAAACCTGGTTAAGGAATGAAAAACATTGATTTTGCTTCGAAAATAACAAACACCACAATGCACCCTTTCCAAAACTATGCAACACTTTATGTTTTGACAAGTTTTCATGGTATTGTTCTTTTTCGGTATAAATCTAATATAAAATTAATAACTCTGCATGATTTTTGTTGAGTACAAGATTTATTTGTTTTCTTACCATTGATAAATACTTTAGACATTTAGGTGTCGTTTGTTTTTTAAAAGTTCTAAAGTCTGAAGTCTTATTTTAGTTATGATTAATAAGAGCTGATGTGTAAAAAGGTGTGAACGATTCAGACTTAAGAGTCATTAAGAGTTTTTTAAAAAAAAACAAACAACCCCTTAATCAATATAATCAAACCATTTCACCGTAGTCATGTACAATTCAAGTGTTTAATATTTCAAGAAATAAATAAAGCATTAGTAGTCATTAAGCATTGTGTATGCCAGAAGTCAGAAGAGTATACATAAACAACGATCTTGCATCCTGGAACATAAGAAAGTATATTCTTTTAGTTATTTTGATCAAATTGGATTATATTTTTATCTTTAATACGTCCTACATGTGAATATAATATAATTTAGCTGAAAAAAGAACGAAACAACTTAAACGAATTAAATGTTCATTCAAAGTATAATTACCGTTTAAAGTCATTTTATTTAAAAAAGTGACTATTGTTTTAATAATAAATAAATAAAAGCAAAATTGAAGAACAAATTATTCGAATCAACCTATTTTGCACGTCTATTTTACCATCTTTAAATAGAGCACACCTGATCTTTATATCAACCACAAAATATCGTATTTTTAATTTTACTTTTGTAAAGTCGTCAAAGTCAAACTTTTAAGCCTTTAATTAACAAAGAACTACTTTTTTTTAAATTTAATTTTTTCTATTTTCATTACTCGTGTCAATTTTATTCTATGTGATTTCATGCTATAAATATACTGTTATAAAT
Organism: Arctium lappa; assembly: GCA_023525745.1. Taxonomy (NCBI): domain Eukaryota; kingdom Viridiplantae; phylum Streptophyta; class Magnoliopsida; order Asterales; family Asteraceae; genus Arctium; species Arctium lappa. Next base: position 10,900,671 of record CM042054.1, on the reverse strand, counting down.
TATATCATTTTAAACTTTATCTTTTTTAATTGATTCTTGTCAAAAGTTTACATAATAATAAAAGTCAATAGTACATATTTTTTTGTTGTAAAATATTAATTACAAGGATTTCTACGAGAAAATGTAAAAGAATAGATTATTACTTAGACCATCTTCAACAACATTGTTATAATTTTTCTAAAATAGAGAACCAAAAATAAAAATCTCTAAAAAGTATTACATTCATTTCCAACAGATTTGTAATTTTAAAGATTTTAAAACAACTTATATTATTATAATATTCTATAATTTATCATCCCAATACATTTTTTCAAAAAATTTTAACATAAAATAATAAGAATTGAATTTCATTGATGGAATTGAATAAAATAATCATTTCTCTCTCCTACCATCAAGTTTTAGAGAATTCTCTAAACTTGGAAAATTTTCAACTTTTATTTATTATAGCAAACAAGATAGCAAAACTGTTGGAGAGATTTAGAGAACAAAAATCATTTTTTTTTTATTTTAGCAATGATGTTAGAGATGCTCTTATTGCACAAATATAAATAATAAAGTCTTGTTACTTTTAAAGAAACAACTTAAGAGTTAAGATTATAAACATACAAACCTCTAAAGATTTTTATCACTTTTATTTTACATAGCATACTCTCTTCACTCTATACTTAGGCTATGTTTGGCAAAAAAAAAGCTAGCTTATAAGCTAGCGTACATGTTTGGATGACCATAAGTTAGCTTATTGAAACGCTATTCAAAGTAGCGTTTTGAAAAGCTAGTTTATCAGCTACAAGCTAGCTTATAAGCTAGTTTGCCAAACAAAGCCTTAACCGACACTTGCTCTTTTAATGAAGTAATTGTATGGCCAAAACCTTTTGTATTATGTGCATTTCAGCCAACTTAGAATGACAAAATCAATACCATCATCGTCGATTAAGATATTGTTAATAACTTAAAACATACCACTAATAAATTATTTTAAATAAAATTTGTTACAAGTTGTTATCAATGCTTTCTACTTAGTTGTCATAAGAAAGTACCCCAAAAAGAGACATCAAAGATTTGATACCCATGTGTTACAAAATAAAAAATCTAGTTTTTTTTAAAATAAAAAGTAATATTTTGATATTAATTAAAAAAGATATTACACTTTAGATTTCACGATATATCTTGGATGTTGAATAGAATAATACATTATTGGTCACTATACATCTCTAGATGTTGAATAGAATAATACATCATACTCTCTTAATTACGGGAGGACGGTAAAAACATCAAGCGCATCACCCTGGCCCTGTAAGGATCTAAATCAATCAGATTTTAGATAAGATAAATGTACATATAGTTCTCGACAATTGGGACTATCTTAAAATTTTCCAAAGTTCTTTTGTTCTTTTTGAAGCTTTTTTGTTTTTCACATAATTTTATACTTTACGTTTTTATTTTACATACTTTGGCATTTTGGTGAAATTGACTTTACAAGAATGAATAATTTTGGATAACATAAATAAAATAAAACAGAAACTATCAAATTTAATAATTTTGTTATTTAGGCTACGTAAGTACATGAAAATTTTGATATATACCTAAACGCGAGATAAAATAGAACTAAGGGGCTGTTTGACAGTTGCTGAATGGTTTAGTGCAGAATTATTAAGTGGTTAGATTGATTAAGAGACTCTTATGATATAGTACAAAATGAAATACAGTTGTTTTTTAATTGTTAAGAATAAAATCAGGGCTTTAAGATTAAGGAAGGGTCAGGATACAAAATCATTCAGAGAGTTTTGGAACCATTAAGAGGCAGAACTTTTCTTTGCCAAACAAGATTCACCTCTTAACGATTCAGAGATTGCCTCTTAATGGAACCATTAAGAGGTAAACAAACAACACCTAAATGAACTAAAATGAGACTATTTTACCGAGAAGTGATTTTGTCCATTAAACAAAACGCCTTTTAAACTTGTATGTTTTTTTAATGATGTTAATTTGATCTATTTCTTTAACAAAATTATTTAAGTATTTATTTTACGTGTCATGCTTATAATTATTATATAGTAAATATTTTTAAATAAAATTATTTAAATGTTTTTTTTTTGTTATGTCATGTTATATAGAGGAAAAATAAAAAAAACAAACCATAAACATGTTATAAATTCATTACAGCCAATCACAATCATTTAATGAGTTTCCTTTAAGCTAGGTTTCAAGTTATTTCTTATATTATGTTCTTTTCTTTGTGTGTATATGTTTGTTAGTTTGTGTTTCATATATGAAACATATTTATTACCTTTTTTTCACATGCAAAAAAAAAAAAATTGAATGTTTAATATATAAAACAACATTATACGTTTCATATATAAAATAATACATATAATAAAGTGGTTTGCACGGTTTATAACACCCTATAAAATCTTGCCAAACATGTATTGACAAATAATCATGTTAAAACAAGTCCATTTTCATTACAGTCTATGTATCAAATGTAACCTAAATTTCTATAAAAATGGTGTTTTTACACATACTCTGCTAAATGTTACATTGACTCATAATTAATGGTTTAAAAGAACAATCACTCGCTATTCAATTTTAACTTTAAATATATGTGCTTTGTTCGTTTGGTACTATGTCGTGATCATTTAGTACAAACAATAAATTTGCGAAAGCATTAGCTTTATGGATGCCTTTTGGGGCGACCCTATAGTAGTTTTCGGTCTTTAATTCAAGTCTATTTATTTTTCCTGAAGAACGATATTTAATCATAAATAGACATCTTAAAATTGATTTAAATTAATTAAGCAACATAAATATAAGAATTAGAACTTTATATATACAATATGATAAATTGATGCTTAAAAAAATCTGACTATATATGTAATTGAGAAGTTCTAATAAAACTTCAAATAGTTGAACATGTTATAGGCGTAGCTAATTTGGAATATTGAAAAAAAAAATTCACTAGAACAAAATTGGTGTGTTAGATTGTCTAGATTCAGTTATAATAGACAACTTAATAAGACTATTAAGTTTCTTTTTAGTAAAAAGACTATTTAGTTTATACTATATTAATAGTTGTGGGTATTATATAAAAGCTAAACATAATGAGTTGTTAAAATAGATTTTTTTTTTACTTTAACTCCAAAAAAATCCATTCTAATTATATAAATTCTAAAACATTGTACTTGAAAAAATTAATATCGATGTAGATATTGATTAAAATATTCTTGGGTTCAATATTTAATTAGTTAGTAGAGCATTTTTTTTCATTTAAAACCACATATTTTGTTATATATTAAAGTAAATGTAACGTTTAATGTGACATATAACGTATTTTACGTATATTTTGTCTTAAAATCGAATATATAGACAAATTGTCCGACACCTCTATACAAGTGTTGGTTTACCCAAAGGACTAAGAAAAAACTATGAATTGCTGGGCATGATGTATAACAAAACGAATATAAAAATTATAAGTAAAACGTTATCCCAACAACATCAACTTGTTAATTTAAGATATCGTGAATGATCTTTAAATCTGATTATGCAAAATAACTGCTGACAAATTGTTTTCATTTTAGGAAGTCAATGTTGACCCATGTATGGTAAGTAGAATTTAACTTTGATTTTCCCCGTTTAATAACAAATTAACACCGTAAAAGAACAAATATTTTAAAGGACATGCGGCGTGGCGTGGAGGTGAAGTCAAGGCTCATGCCTTACGAGTTACAGTGAGGTTATAATGTTTTTCAAGGCGTGTCCTAAGGCGGCATATATATATATATATATATATATATATATATATATATATATATATAGAGAGAGAGAGAGAGAGAGAGAGAGAGAGGGAGAGAGGGAGGTTCAAAGAAAACCACACAAAAATGGAAAACTGAAAAAAAAAAAAAAAAACTAGTAGCTTTTGATCTGGACAGTATGCACTTGTGCATGTTACAAATTACTAGTATGCACAAGTGCATACCGTGAAGATGAAGGGTTACTATAATGTTTCTCAATTTTTTGTTTATATATATATATATATATGATCAGGTTCAATGGAAAACACTAAATAACTGGAACATCGAAAAACGTTGAAAAATTGATGAAAAAGTATATATCAATATGGATGTCAAATGAACGAGAAAAATATGATCATTTTTTTATGTAATTGATTACACTCGAATTTTGTTTATCTTTGTCTTTTTTCGAATAAAGATATAGGGGGATGGGGTTTTTTAATTCAAAAAATATTGTTGTAACTGTCTATTTAATCACATCCATTAGATCATTAATCTAATAGTTGATAAAAGTGTTTTTTGGTTTTCCATGCTTAAAGGTTTTTCCTTGAACCTCCCCCTCCCCCACCCCTCCTCCTCCTCCTCCTCTCTCTCTCTCTCTCTCTCTCTATATATATATATATATATATATATATATATATATATGGAGATGTTCAAATGAGAATTGTTAAATGTATGAGAAGTAGATAAGTGATCATAACCCTTCATCAACATTTACGGCTTTAATTCTGAAGCACCGGATAATCCATCCCATGGTCTACAGAAGATAGAGGTGTAGTTTCATAACTTTTACAAATAGACGACAAACAAGTTCATATGTGAACCTGTGTGATTCACATATGAACTATATGTTCACATGTGAACCCTATTAGTTCACATGTAAACTGTTTAACTGTTTCACATATGAATCTACGGGTTCATATATGAACCAGTTAATTACTTCGTATGTGAATCAATTAATTAGTTCATATATGAATCATAAAGGTTCATATGTGAATCAGTTAACATAGTTCATATGTGAATATGTTATAAAAGTTACGAAACTACCCATCTATTTTGGTATAGCCATAAATTTTGACCATTCAAATCAGATATTGACCGTATGAAGGGTTAAGATTATTTTCTCATTTGAACTTATGGCTAAATATATATAGGGTAAAGATCAAGGGAGAACCTTGAAAATTGAAAAAAAAACGGAGAACCACGAAAAAATGGATGTCAAATTAAAGATAATAAAATGATCGATTTTTTGGTGTAATTTATTTTACTTCAATTTTTGTTATATTTTGCTAATTTTTGAGTTTAAAAATAATGTGAGATATTTTTATTGTTTTAAAAAAGTGGTTATAACCACATTTTTAACCATAGTCATTGGATCATCTTAAACTAACGGTTTGGATGGATTTTTCGATTATTTCTTTTTTTTAAGGTTTCTCTCCTGATCTCACTCCTATATATATATATATATATATATATATATATATATATATATGCACACACACATACACACTTGTGTGTTAATGTTTTGAATAATACCGTAGAACAAATTAAACTCATATAAAGTAACAAAAATAACGAACATTGATATCAAATATATAGAGCTTATAAGAAATGATAACAAAAGTGCAAAATTGGGATTGAATCTTTTTAATCTCTATTCACTACTTCCTTTAATTTTCATAGCGCGTTCGAATCTTCGTGTACAGGAATGGAGTAAGTATTTACCTATTTAGGATTTTTAATTTTTAAGTTTATTCAATTCTTAGATCCTTTGAACAATTATCATTTAGTGGTTTTTTTTTTAAACTCTTAATGACTCTTAAATCTGAATCGTTCAGACCTTTTTACACATCACCTCTTATTAATTATAACTAAAATAAGACTTCAAAATTTAGACCTCTTAGAAACAAACGACACCTTATTCATCAAGTTACATATTAAAGATAACCTCATACCTTACAAAATAATGCATCGTAGCGTGCCAAAACGTGTCATAACGTGTTAGAATGCAAGACACGCCTTAAAGTGGAGCCACATGCGTTAACATGGCAGCGAACCCAAGCTTTGACGCCATAACATACTATAACGAGCTATTTAGAGCCATAAAAAAACCAAATGGACTCAAACAAGACTTGTCCGTATTCATCCTTTTAACTCTAACCAAACAATTAAACAAAAAAAAATTGTTCATTTATTGAAATCCTAAATAAACACAAACAAACATATAATCACCCTCTCTCATCATCATTCACATGGACTATAACAAAAGAAATAGAATTAAGCCAATTTTAATTAAACTGTCACATTTTGACATATAATTCACATCATAATCAAAAATATATTTATTATATATCCGATTTTGAAACTCGGGTACCATAACCAGGGTTTGAACTTTAAAGTATTTATATTTACAACTTAACAAACATTCAAGAATGAATTTTTAAACGGGTAATGGATAACGAAGAATTGTTTGTCCATATCCCTATTTAATCAGGTACCATAACCAGGGTCTGAACTTTGAAGTATTTATACTTACATTACTTAACAAACATTTAGGAATGAATTGTTAATCGGGTAATGTATAACGAAAAATTGTTTATATATATCCCCATTCAACCGTAGAAACTTAACGGATAATAGGTTTACCTTTACCATTGTTAGCCTTAGAACATCTCCAATGTGAGGTTCTTATAAGTAAAAAATGCAATGACTTGTAAAAATTAGCATTGTCGAGAGTTTTTATAAGAACCCAAACCCCTCTAGGTTTATTAAATAAGAACTTTGATTCTTACCATGAAATTTGTGAAATGTGATGTTTTCCTTATTTTTTATCTTTATTTTCTTGAGTTTATAATACTTATTAATATTGTATATAACTATATATAGATAGGACCTATAAAAAAAGTTCTTATAAGAACTACCGTTATAGATATTTATATGGATTTTTATTTTGATAAGTTAGAAGTGAGGTGATAACAAAAAGTGTAAAAATGAGTTTCTTTGCCCTTAAGTAGATTTTTCGATGTGGAACCCAATCGCCACTGTACACGCGTCAATCACCGAGCACTCATACAGAAGTGACCTGCTTTTCCCGCAAAAAGGAATCGAACAAATTGGGACCCGCTGGGACCCGCTATAAACCAATCAATCAAGCAGCCATCTCTATTTTCAGGTCTCAAATTTACTTTTTCAAATTAATGTACATATTCCAGAGCGCGAGGGTACAAGCTGAGTTTTGTATAAGTTCTGGAAGTAAGAATTATTGATCTGGAAGGAGAAATTGCCTTTTTCCCCAATACAAAAACTTTTGACTTTATTTATAAAAGCCGTGTAGGACGCAACTCCACGATTGAAAGAGATTGGTGGGTCCCAGTGGTCCCACGTGGCGCTTTTGTACACAAGCATAAAGTCAAGAAAATCAACCAATCAGCTGCGAGCCGTGTGTCGATCAGCAACTGGAGAAGAAAGCTTTTTATCCTTTACGGCGTCGTATTTTATGAACACGTGTCAAACGCTCGTTCATCTTCATATTTAATCGTACCGCCCCCCTCTTATTGGATTTTATACGTGCGTATTAATTTACGTTTTAACCTTTTCTTTTTTCTTTCTTCCAGTGATTATAAGAATCGGCCCTTAGCTTTTCCATTTTCTATAAAATAGATCCCTTGAGAAAATATTTTACGTGTTTAGTCCTCGTCCCTAAGTATCACTTGCAATCTTATCGTTTCTATTCGTTACAATCACCAAGGGCGTGTAAGATGGTAACATGACATAGGGGTTGTTTGTTTTTTTTAAAACCTCTTAATGACTCTTAAGTCTGAATCGTTCAGACATTTTTACACACCACCTCTTATTAATCATAACTAAAATAAGACTTCAGATTTTAGACCTCTTAAAAAACAAACGACACCATAGAGGACATTTCTTAACACATTTTGGTCGATGTACTAGAAATTCTTCATAATACGATACAGTTAATGGTAACTATTCAACCTTTATACATATGCATGTTTTAACTAGAGGCGGATGCATCATACGAAAGGTGGGGGAATGGGCCCTCATTGAAAAGAAAAAAAAAACTTTTTACCTAGCTTAAAAACAAAATTTTTAAACGTTCTATCATAGGTTCCCCCCCCCCCCCCCCCCTATTTTTTTCCCTTATGCCTGCACCAACAAAAAAACCACAGAAAGTACCTCAAAATAAACCAAAAAAAACATCTCGAAATCGACCAAAAAAACTTAAAAATCACTTGAAATCAACCAAAAAACTTTAAAAGTATCTCGAAACCGTGGAATTAGGCTAAAAACACATCAATCGACTTTGTGGGCCTTTAATCTACCTAGAAGGTGCCCCCACTAGGAAATTTTTTTGGATCCGCCATTTATTTTAACAATCTTTGTTGTTGATGAAGGATTTGATTACTTTGAATCATTATAGGATTGACAAACTCAATTATTGTAAAAAGGTTTAATGGACATGAGAAATGTAAAAATAACAAGCAAGAAAAAGAGCCACTGTATCCTTATTTCAAGGTTGGTTGCTTGAAGTCATGAACTTCATGCACCTACATTATAGTTAAACACCCGCACCCATACCACACCACACCTCCCAAAGCATGGGCAACGCACACACACATATATGTAGAGGGAGGCTCAAACTAAAACAATAACTAAATAAGAGAATACGAAAACGACCAAATCATGTAAAAAATCACATATAATTTAACACTAACGGTCAACACAAGGGTATGCGGCCGACCTGGCTCGCGACCAAAGTTGCATTAGTCACACGTGATTTTACACGTGATTAAACGTTCAACACAAGGGTATGCGGCCGATCTGGCCTGCGACCAAAGTTGCATCAATCACATGTGATTTTTACACGTGATTTTAATGTAAAATCACATGTGATTCAGCTGTTATCTTATTCTCTTATTATTTTATGTTCTCATATGAAATTGACTCTATATATGTATGTATATATATCATATGACATTGGAACATATTGGGATACCATATAGTTAGAATCATCACTTGCTAGTGATTTCTTACATCATGCGTGTTACAACCATTGCATGTCTTAGCACCGTAGACAACATTTTTTGTATTCGCTTGTTGTAGTCATATTGGTCTTGAAGCTGTTTTCTAGTAATATTGCCTGTTAAGACGGGATTTCAATTGCATACCATATAGCTCTAACACAATTAATCCTGAATTTTTGCACCTAACAGTTTTTGTTGCAAAGATATATCCCTAACCATCTTAGGGGATGTTTGATTTTTTATCCATTAAGTTGTTTTTAAACATTAATCTATCAGAATAAATTAAGATAATTTGTTGTTTGATTTTTATCTTGAATAAATAGTCTGAACAACAAAAATTATCATTTTAACATTATATCTACATATGTGTTGAATGAAAATAAACTGTTTGATAAATATTTAAAATGACAAAAAAACTTAAAATAGTATGAATTATTTAAAATAACATACACAATATTTAATAACTTAAAATATATTTAAAACAATAATATATCATTGTTTGATTAGATTTTTTTAATTTATCCATGTTGGTAATTAAACTATTTATTTTTTAATTAGACGTTAATTAAATTGTAAGACAAGGGTAATTATGGAAAATATCTAACTTAAAACATTAAGTTAGGATGGACTAACTTAACATGTTAAGTCAATCTCTTAGTATTAAATTAAAATCAACACCTTAGTATATCTTAACCAATTAAGCTAACCATTCATTAAGCCTGATAAATTGAAAACAAACACCCTCTTAGTTTAAGTTTGAATGAATTATCCTAGAAGTTGAAGAAGATGAAAACGAATGCAAGAGTGAATGAGAGAGACTATAATATGACATATCATTAATTAAGTGCCTCACAAATGATTACAATTTACAAGAGTCTCAAATACCTTTTTAGAGATTTCTTGTCATCTTGCGCATGTCTCTAACAGTAATAACCGAAAGGTATGATTGTTGTTTGTTAAAAAAAAAACACTTAATGCCTCTTAAGTTTGAATCGTTCAGACAATTTAAGATTTAGACTGTTTGTTTTTTTTCCCTAGTTTTCAGAACCTCTTAACTCTTAAATACGTCTGAAATAAGAAGTGGTGACCTAACTTCTTAAAACCTTTTATCGCCACTTCAGTTTATATGCTCTTCTTTCTCTCAAAATGTTTCCGGACGTTACAGAAACATACAGTCTTGTTGATTCAGATTTCAGACTTCAGCACCACCTCTTATTAATCAGAAGTAAATAAGACTTCAAACTTCAGACCTCTTAAAAAACAAACGGCACCTAAGTGATATTTGAGTATAGGGACCAAACGCTTAAAGTGTTTTCTCAAGAGACCTTACCCATATGCAATGGACAAGTCCAAGGGAGACTTGTGCACTTTTTATGAACATGTATGTCAAGTTTTACAATTGTTCTTGAATTTGGAAAGAAAAAAAAAGAAAATGATGGAAAAGAAAGAATTTTTTTATTTGTGCATTTTTGAGGGAAGGGAAATTAAGGAAGGGGAGGGAAGAAATTTCCTTTCCTACCATATTTGGAAAGAAAAATTTGGGAGGAAATTCACTATTATTTTTCTTTATTTTCTCTCATTTTCATCTTAAAGAAATCGAAAACACGAGTTTTTTTTTATTTCCCTCCATTTCCTTTGTAAAAGAGGACACGAGAACACCGTGTAACTTTTAGAGTAAGGTTAAACAAGCATCTCTATATGCTAAATAAATTATCCCCTCTATAATTTCTCTATCATATTAGATATCTAGGGTTTGTCGTAATGTATCAATTGAATAACACCTTGGATGAAAAATATTGGATTTTTGACACTTGCTGAAAGTAATTTTTGATTCTATTAAAATTTTTAATGAAATTTACTTGGTGATAATGCAAATTCCCACTCAAGTTAATTTTAAGACAGAAAATGGGAGCAAATACATAGAGATCTTACTTTGTTCATATTTAAAAAAAAAGACTGAACACTTCTTTCAAAGGTATGTGATTACCAACAATTAACATCGGTTATCGAGTGGTTATCAAATAACCCCTAACTGATAAGAACAATTGCTAGATTTTTGGGTCAACACTGATTAAAGTCACAGAACACTCACTGATTGGTGCCACTAAAGGCATTACGTGCTAGGAGAAATGCCCTAGTTTTCGCAAGGGGGTGTAACCCCTACAATATTGCAATCTTTAGTGATCCCAAGTTCAAATTAACTTATACAGATCTGTTCTCAACACATCCTAACTCCGTGTTATAGTTTAACCAAAAACTCTTTCATTGTCATATAAATCTTAATCATACCAAATGTTTGATGATATTAAAATCGTTCACATCTCATATATATTAATATCAAATATCACTTTTTACCCACGCACTACATTAAATTAACCATAAAAAAGGAGTTTGTTTAGCAATTTTTTACTTTTATATAAAATAATATTTTTAGACACAACTTTTTGCATGTTTTTGTATGATGTACTGTCAAAGACACGAATATCGCAAGTAAAAGGAAATTGTAGCTGATTCCATTGATGATTAGTTGAGAGTACTATGTTGAATGGTCATTCTCACTGTTCTAAAAAACTCGTCGCACAGCCGTCATGACGCGCCATTACACTAAGACTTGTGTCTCAGGCCACGTTAAGCCTGTGACATGTCATGACCTAATGCGTAGTTTTTGTAATGTGATATTTGTTTTTTTGTTTTTATGTTTTTAATGTCTTATTTGTAAGTTTTTAATATATATATATATATATATATATATATATATATATCCTAATTTAACTTGCTTATTATTATTGACTTATTGATTTATACGACAAAACATATGTTTTATTTTTATATATAAATTAAAAATTAGACGCCATAACTCATGCCTTGAAAACGTTATGGTTTCGTCATGACTCCTAAGGCTTGAAACTTGACCTCGTCGTCACGCCATGCCTCATACCATTTAGAACATTGGTCATTCCTAATCTTTTTAACACCATCTAATATATTAGTGATCATGGAATTTTGATCAGAATTTATAGCGAGAGCTAGGTATCAGAGTTGTAATCATATTGGGGGAACATAATCTTTAAATAACCACCAAATGATTATTATATTCGTATTTATCTAAATTGGTTCATCATCAATTTAATAAACACATTCAATATTTTAGTATCAATAGGATACACACATTGAAAATATATTTACCACATCATCCAATAGATATCAAATTCATTAAAAAAAGAATAACTTTTTATCTAAAACGCTGGAATATAGTTTATTTTCAATATCGTACATCAACATGTTGCTTTTAGAAAATGTTTGATCATTTAATAAATATTTTTTAAAGATAAAATTTTACGAAGATAATTATTGAAAAAGAAATATGAAGAAAAAGAAAAGAAAAATGAGCAACAAAATTAATGGAACCTATTGGTCAAGATACATCATGAACCACATAAAATATATATTTTCCTCTTTTTTCGCACGTTGATGTAGACTCGAGTGAAACTTGTATAGTATCTTTTTTATATATTCGTTAAAAAGTCTTATCGATTTTTGAGGTATTTGTTGTTTTTATCTTTTATTTGTGACAAACCAAACCAACAATAATTTTTATTTTTTACCTAGAGGTATACATCAATATATATATATAGGGCCAGGTTCACGTGAGACCAAGTTGTTTCCGTGAGACCGTGTGAGACCAAGCCTTAAAACATGAAATTTCACACCGAAATTTCACATTTGAACCTTCATAATGTAATCACACTATGAAGGTAAAAAAACCTAAACCAAGTTAAAAAAAACCAAACGTTCACAGATAAAAGACTGTGAATGTATATCCGAGCCTTCACAGTGAAGACGCTGTGAAGGTAAAAAAAAAACGAACATTCACAGCGAAATACACCGTGAACGTAACATTTACGGTGTTTTCCCTATGAAAAGTTCGATTTTTTTTACATTCACAGTTTTTTGGTGTGAAGTTTCATACTTTAAAGTTTGGTCTCACCGGTCTCACGGAAACTGTTTGGTCTCACACGAACTTAAGTCTATATATATATATATATGTGTGTGTGTGTGTGTATTTCAGACCAATGTTATGTTCATAAGAAAAATGATACACCAATGTTTCATTAACGAATTATGACCACCTATTTATCTTTATTATTGAGGTCAATATTACCCTTTAATTTATAACACTAATAACAGTGCATAATCCCCTCCCCTCCCCCCGGGAATAAAAAAAAAGTTAACATCTAAAGATTGATAATGAGCGAGCTTCACCTTGCTCGCAAATTTACATACTTGTTTTACTATATTTTTTTTGAACGGCAACATGAGATTATTATTACCAACCAACCAAAGATATTACAATCAAATAGTGCAAGAACCACATGAAACAAAAGCGCATTACAGCGAAATAAAACAACAGATGACGACCAAAATACAAATCGAGCCAAGGACCAATCGGGGCGAGAGGAGAGATTGCATGGTGCAAACTCGTCCAACCCTGCTTAACCCAAACAACCACCCGTTTCTTTCCTTACAGCCTCAGCGAACAACACCATAGCCGCAACGAGTAGCAGCCTCCGTCGACACCAATTTTTGATCCTCCTGAATGTTTGCAAACAAAGCTATCTTGATCCAAACGGGCACGTGAGCCACGTCTTCCAATTCGTGGCTAGTTCTTTATCCCTCTTAGTTACCCAATCGAAAGTTTTTAGTTGGAAATCAAAAAACTGATCTATCAATGACCCATTACTCTTTTCAAACACCATCTTGTTTCAGTTTGCCCATATAAGGTAAAGGACCCCCTAAAGTGTTGTTGTCCATTTTTTCACATTCGTTCCATTCGATCCCAATTGGTCTCCGAGTTCGAGAAGATCGTTCAAGAAGTTCACCACATCCATGTTGATGTTCCACCATTTTCCCGCCATCTTCTATAAAGTCTTCATCGCTTCACACCTAACTAGTGCATGATCCACCGTCTCTACCTCCTCTCCACATCTCGGACAAAGAGAGGAATCCAAGTCAATACCCACCTTGTCTAATACCGAACGTACGAGGATCATACCAAGCTTCGCTCTCCATATAAAAATGCAATTTATTTTTGGAATTGCTTTACTCCACATGGTTGTCGTTACATTTCCATTCTCCATAGCTTCTTTTTCCTTCATCAATGTAACACCCTAAAAATAGGGATAACAAAAATCCGAAAAACGGACATGTGGTATACTAAAATTGCCATAGCAAGAGTCTCCCAAGAAAGGGGGAAATATTTAAATCTGTTTAATTACAGTTGTAATTTAACGGAAATAGACAACAACCAACTAATCTAATTTCTATAATAGAAAAGAGATTACAAAAAGGGTGTCATCTATAAATAATCTAAAAAATGCCTTCTCAAAAATGCTCTCCAATGCACCTTTCCCAAAATCTCACCAAGGACCGACTAAGCCTGCTTAGAAGCGGCGCCACTAGAACTTGAGATACACATCGACACCAAACAAGTGTTAGGCCAAAAGATCCTAGTGAGTTTGTACAAGATATAGCATATTAAGTAAAGTACAATTCTTATCAGCAGTTAACCAAAGTTCATTTAAATGTGGAGTCAAAGGGGGAGACCCATAGCACCAATCAAGTTCCACCCAAAGAGTCGATATACCTTGATGCCAACTACCATGAGTGACATCCAAAAGGCCCGACACATCCGAGGACTACAACCATGACATTACCTCGAATGACGGAGGTCTAGGCACATACCATTACGGTGGCACCCAAAACTATATCTTCCTAGTGTCTACCGACTTGGTTCGTCCACATTGATATTTGTAGGTCTCAAGGCTCATAAAGCACAAGAATTAACGCAATACCAACCATGGGTATAAAATTAAACCATACCAATTATATGTTGCATATAGACCAATACAAGGTTATCATGAATGAGTTGTTTTAATGGAATCATGTTTCCATCTCTTGATGGCACAAATAACACATCATCTTGTTTTCCCATAGAACACCCTATGTCATGTAATAAAATCAACATATTATCATGTAAATGTTAAATAACCCATCTTCCCAAAATTAGGTCAAACCACCCAAGTTAAACCCTTAAACCAAGATTATTCCATATAAGTATCCTTGCCATTTATTTAAAGTCAAAGAGCCCCAAAGCCATCTTAGGGAAGTTTCACCATGTATTAATGAAGACTTAAACTTACACATAATGGAGTCCATAAAAACCCAAGTATTATGAATGAGTAGTTCAAATAAAGATGCAAGACAAGAATAGGTAGGGAGATATGATGTTTATCTAGTTTTAACAAAGTTTAGGAACTCACAATCTAGGTTTTAGGTCAAAAACCTAGAAAAGTACCAAACCCTAGAGGTGTTGAGGAAGATGAAGATGATCTTTAGACTTGAGATTCTTGGTTGAAATCTTTGATTGGGGAATCTTGCTTCTTGCAATAAATGTAGTGGATGATGGCTGGAATGCTTCTTGAATCGATTTTGAGAAGTAATAAGGGAGGAGAGAATTTTGAGAGAAAGTAGATGGAGGAGTAAATGAGAAATGGGGCTGAAATCCCCTTTTAATTCATCAGGGTTCACGCGTGGGTCGCGGCGCGGTTTGACCCGCACGATCATCTGCGACGGTCGCTGGAATTTCTTGATGGACAGTGCTCTATGCGGTTTATGGCGTGGCTCCACCCCCGCGGCCATCCGCGCGGGGCACTGTTTTCACTGCTTTCATCACATCAATCCGAAATTAGGGTGTTACAATCAAGACCCGTAGTTTTC
Source organism: Arctium lappa (assembly GCA_023525745.1). Lineage (NCBI taxonomy): Eukaryota > Viridiplantae > Streptophyta > Magnoliopsida > Asterales > Asteraceae > Arctium > Arctium lappa. The sequence goes on along the minus strand of CM042054.1, from coordinate 10,885,064 downwards.
TGATCGTGTAACCCCTTTGATAGTCCAACCACCATACCACTCTATCCGAATACCCTTCCCTTGGTGCATGCTCCACCATCAACTCCCTAAGGTCTTCCAATTCTCCTCTCTCTCTCCTACACGGTTCCCTTCTCCACCCCCACTTCCAACCCTACTCTTCCTCACTTCTCTCCCCCTTAGCCGCGATCAAAGTCCTTTTGTCAGTCTCAAGAAGGTACAAACGCTTAAACAACTCCTTAAGCCTTCTACTAGAAGCCCATCTATCTTCCCAAAATCTAATACCCGACCCATCTTCTAGCCGCTTCCCGAAGGATCCCGAGAATTGAATGCTCTCTTTATCAATATCTTTCCCTGCCTTGATAATGCTCACCCAAGCCGAGTTCCCCCTTTGCAAATTCTCACTAAGCCCCATCCCACCCGTATATACATTTTAGAGTGAATTGTGGATTTAGTTTTTATGTTCTGATAATTTTTTTGACTAAGGTCCCTATGGTATGTTTATTGTGGATTTGGTCCTTGTAAGATTCAATTTGTCTTGGTCATGATCACTCTAACTAACATTTCCGTTAACTCTGTTAAATCAAGGACTATTTTAGCCATTTTGCCTAACTTTTGTCTTTTTCCTATAAAAATGTAAAACAATATTTTACACACATATATTTATATCGATATCAAAATAAATAAAATAAGATATTATTGTATGATTTGATTTGCTTAAAATTTTTATACAATTAATTATATTAAATACGATTTAATTTTATTGTTTTATTGTATTGGTGGAAAAAGATATGATTTTATTGCTTTAATTTAATTTAATTAAAATCAAATCATAAAACTATATCTTATTTTTTTATTTAGAGCGAATAAAATAAGACATGGTTTTATAATTTAATTTATTTAAAGTAAAAAAATTAATTATGTTAAGAACGATTTAATTTTATTGTTCTTTTTCTATCATTGCAATAAACAAACTTATTATCAATATTTTAACACCAAAATCATTGAAAATCACTAAGAAATGAACTCCAATTTGATCATCCAAAATTTAGGGGTTTTGTTTTTCATATTGCTTTCATTCAAAAACTCAAAATCAACTATTTAAATTTGAACCAAATGACAAATTCATACATACTATATTCTTTGTAACTTAAAATTGAATAAATCCCTATATAAACTTCAACTTGGTGTTCATACCCAAATTGGCAAAAATACTAAAACCTTAAAATTATATTGAATTTAATATAATTGATTTTTAATTTAAACAAATCAAATCATACAATAATATCTTATTTTATTTATTTTGATATCGTTATATATATATATATATATATATGAGTAAACTACAATTTTGGTCCCTGTGGTTTACCAAAAAATACAAAAGTGGTCCCTGAACTTCAATAAGTGCAGATTTCATCCCTGAGGTTTCGATTTTGCTATGAAAGTGGTCCCTCTGGCGTTAGTTCCGTTAAATCGTCCGTTAAGTTCAGGGGTAAATCCGTCTTTTAAGGTTTTTTTCATTTTTTATTAAATTGTTTTTTGAGTACATATGCTTAAAGCATGTGTACAACTCATTAATGCATCAACCTCTCATCTTCTTCCCCAACCTCTATCTTCTTCAAAATTAATCACACACACACACACACACACACACACACACATATATATATATATATATATATATATATATATATATATAGGGGAGCGATCAATTAAAAACCAGTATTACATTGAAAACTTTGAAAACCGAAATCAACCAATCAGTGAATTTCTTTTTTTTATTTTTATTTTTAATTGAAAAGGTTATTTTTGTCTTTTACATTATTTCATAATATATATATGGTAACTGTTATTATTATTATATTAATAATTATTTAATTTTAATTTAGTTTATATATGGTAATAATAATCATTGATTAATTTAAAAATGAGATATTTAATTTAGGTAAATTATTTAATTTTAATTTAGCTTATATATGGTAATAATGAAACAATAATGTTAACACGATGAAGCTGATGAATCTATTTTCATTATGAAACAATAATGTTAACACGATGAACCTGATGAATCTATTTTCACATATGGATATGCAACTGAATAGGTAATGAAACAAAAATGGCACAAATTTATCATGTTTCATTATGAAACAATAATGCTAACACGATGAACCTGATGAATCTATTTTCATTATGAAACAATAATGCTAACACGATGAAACTGATGAAATCTGTAATCCAATGAAATCTGTAATCCACAAATTCATTCTGTTTTATCACAATATTAGATTGCGTGGGAAATTTTATAATAAAATGAAATTAAAAAAAATATTTTCTTACATTTTAAAAGAAAAATATTTTTTTTGATAAAAAGACAAATGTTCCACGTTTTCATAGTAAAAAAATAACAAATTTTAGATTGCGTGGGAAATTTTATTTTGGTCTCAAGTAATCTAAATAAAATAATTTTTTTTTGCCATATTTGAGACACAAAATCAAAAGACATATTTACCCTTTTCATCTATTATTTTTATTTATTATTAATAAATTAATTAATTTACTACCATATA